>CM033476.1:225486402-226086402 GCA_019447015.1 Hymenochirus boettgeri | reverse complement strand
AGTCCCATTAAAGTAGATAATGTAGTAGGTAGGGACTCTCATACCTATAGCACAAAATCCCGGTAGGCTACACTTACTGGTCTCCTCCAAGGCCAGATGCAACTCTTCACGTAAATAAAAGTAGTAGTGTAGCGTACGAATGCACAGACTCCAAGTGAATAATAGTAAACTTATTCAAGAAACGGTGCTTACATGTTTCGGACTACGTCCTTTCCGAGGCCTAGTCCGAAACATGTAGCACATGTTTCTTGAATAAAGTTTACTATTATTCACAGCTAACAGTTGTGCACTTTTATGCTACACTACTACTTTTTTTACCTGAAGAGTACCATAAAGTAGATGACTGCTTTTTAAGCGTCCACAACAAGGATGCAGGAATCCTTCCTTATTATAGAATAATTTAAGTAATCAATATAGCAATGACATAATGAGGTTAGTGCTTCTAGTGATGGCAAACACACAGCATAATGTTTCATACTGCTAAAAAATACAGAATAATTAGCCAGTATATTGTGTAGGCTAATAAGCATGTGAACATGTAAGCAATAATAATACGGTGGGGAAATAATTCTGACGAATAATTCCACTTAGATGGTTTATTTATAAATCTACTTCTTGTCAATTATCAATATAAAATATTTTCTACAAATATTTGTGTTGCAAGAATAATATTTATATAAAAATTAAAGGGCAAGTCCAGCCCCCAAATAAAAGCTTACATACAAGGAAAAAACCCCCCAAAACCCTATACCTGTCTTCCAATTCTGAGCATGTCTAGGTCAGTACAGGTTTCTAAATTGCTCAGTTTCCTGAGGCAATCCAGAAGCATAGTAGACATACAGTAATGAAATCATAGGACAAACTATGATATATAACACATATTTAAAGAGACCACTCTTTCTAAAAGATGTTTATATGAGGGTGGAGTTGTCCTTTAAAGTCCTATAAATAGCAGAAATGGTAAATTAATGGTTATCTTCTTCTAGGGTGGGGTTATTAGTAATATTAGTATTTATGAGACGCCTGTGCGCCGTCGAAACGTTGAACTAATAAATACTGTTCGTTGTTCTAACAGTGTGCAGGGAACTTTCTATATATGCTATAGTAATAATTAGTGTAATGATATCACATGACTCATTAAAGGGCATGTCCACCCCTTTTTAAATATTTTTTCTGTAGTGTAGGGCTCCCTCCCCCAACCCCAACCACTATGGTAATTTGTCTAAAAACTCACCCGATCAGTAATTATTTGCTCTCTCCCCTGACGTTCTGTCACGGCCTTCTGTACATAAAACTGCAAGCAGGGGGCCGGAACAGCAGCCAAGTCCGTGATTGGCTGAGAGGCAGCCAATCACGGACGCGGCTTCTGGCGTACAGAACGCCGGGGGAAGAGGCCAGGCAAGTGAGTATAGATCGGGGGGGAGTTTTTAGACAAATTACTGTAGCGGTTGGGGGAGGAGCCCTACACTACAGAGAAGGGGTTTTGCAGCTAGGGGGAGGGAGAGCAAAATGAGAGGGAGGGGGGGGAGGGCTGCACTGCGGCATGCGCAAATTCTCCCGAGGAGAGAGGAGAGACAGGAGGCAGGTCTTATATGGACTCAGCCAGGCTCCTGGTGGTCAGTTTTCTGGACTTTGGAGGGACATTACAGGAGAACCATTTGGAGCTGGGATGTAAGGTAAGGATTTTACTACACCAGTGGGGCCAGTAGTGGGTTAAATTATAGTTTGGGGTGGGATATGCCATTTTAAACATGTCAAAGCATTTAAATTGTAAGAACTAACATATGCCTGATAATAATTGTAAATTATTATCAGAACCATGTTGAAGCCGAAATGCCTTAGGGACCTCTAAAAGGTCTTTTAAAGGGTATGTCCACCCTAAATTTTATTTTTTTATATAAGATTCCCCATGGCTGCCCAGCCCCAACCGCTTTATTATATGTTCAGAAAGCCCCCAAACTCTACTTACCTCCCCTCTTTCCCCGCCGCGCTCCCGGCCCTCTTGCGAGAGAAATGCAAGAGAGGGGCGGGACCGGCAGCTGCGTCTGTGATTGGCTGAGTAGCAGCCAACGACGGACGCAGCTGCCGGCCCCCAGCTCACTGCGGCGCGGAGGAAAGAGGAGGGGTAAGTAAAGTTTGGGGAGCTTATAAACATATAAATATAGCGGTTGGTGGGGGCGGCATAGGGAACTCTTATAGTTAAAGCTTTTAAAGCTAGGAGGAGGGAATCGGGAGGAGAGGGAGGGGGTGAGGGGTGATGGGGGAGGGAAAGGGGGGGGGGGAGGAGAAGGGAATTCTTGGTTGGAGGAAGAGAAGAGAAGGGCGGCATGGTGCAGGCTTCTTGCAGTGACTTTGCATCTTTTTGGGGGAGAACGGAGAAGGGATGCTGCAGTAGTGCAGTAGTATCGGGGAGAAGGGCTGCAGGAAGTACGTTTGCTTGTCGCAGTAACGGTCAGGAGTTAGTGTTAGTGTTTCTTTTGCAGTTCCACCTCACTGTTTTTTGCAGCAGGTTATTGTGTTGCAGTGCCTTTTTCTTCTCTTGACAGTTGTGCACGTACGTTCCTTTTCTTTGTTGCAGTCTTCTCACATTGTTACTTTGTGCAGTAGCACACATTTCATGACCTAACCTGCGCAGTTCATGCACAGCCATCAATTTTGCAGTTTCTTACTTGCAAGTAGGAGGCGGGAGAAGGGGGGGGAGGGAAGGGGGAGAGAAGGGCCCCCAGCCTGCAGTTAGCTGCAGTGAGGGGAGGGAGGGGGGGAGAAGGGGGGGAGGGGGAGAGGGGGGGATGGGGGAAGGGGGAGGGGGAGGGGGAGGGGGAGTGGGGAGGGGGAAGGGAGGGGGGAGAGGGGGGCGAGGTGAGCGGGGAGAAGGGCTTTGCGTAGTACGCATTGCGTTAAAATTTTCTGTTCTTTCCCGGAGGCCAGGTAGGAGGCAGAGTCCTATATGGACTCTGATTTTGTCTCCTCTTTGGTGTCGGGCAGTTAGTTTTGTGGAGGTAGGTAGTTAGTTTTGGGACTTTGGGGGGCGGGGACCACTACAGGAGAACCAAGAAACCATATGGAGGTGGGAGTGACGGTAAAGGATTACACTACAACTACATCATGGGGCAGTAGTTGGGGGGATTATTTAGGATTTGGGGGTGGGGGACATTGCCCATTCTCCTTTTAGGGAATTTTCACCCTTTTTCTGTTAAAAAACAAAAAATGGTAATTATCAGGTACCTACCCCATTTGTTCCAATCCAATATATTACTATTCACTCCATTAGTTTTTATGTTTTTATTACTCTACCCCCATTGGCGATGCTTTCTGACACAATTATTTTAATTATTATTAGCCCATTGTGAAGACTCATTTTAACTTTACCATCAGATTTTAAATTCGTCTTTGAGTTTTTGGTAGTAGCCTTTTTTTTTCTCACACCCTTAAGCCACTGGCCCGTCTTGTGTATTTTTTATTATCATTTGTTAGCCTAATTTTCTCTCACTGAAATTTTGTTGCGGCCTCCTTCCCTGTCCCCTGTATACTTTAGAGCATTTCTCCCTGCGCTGTGAGTCGCGTCCTCTTCTTCCTCACTTTTTTTTTTACCAATCTATCCTATATAATTGAGATGTCATTTACAGTATAGCATTTGTAAAAGTTATTGGGTTTGGAACATAACATTTTATGAATCCGACAATTGTCATTGAATTTTATCTTAATGGGATCATTCACTCCTAATTAAATTGAAAAAGATGCCCCCTGTTTTTTTTAAAATGGTTTTTAATACCCCCTTTTTATACACACGTCGGTTTCTTTATTAATCATGTTTTTTGGTCCCTGTTACTGTTTTTACATTTGTTTTTCCTTCACCTTATTGCCTTAATTCCCTACTCTGTGAACTAGGCCCCCCCTGTGTCCTCTCATTCATCAGTCCGGTACTGTAAATCTAATTTCTTTTTTTATTAAGTCATTAAGCTCACAAATACGGCTCACAATATATTTATCACATATTTAACACCACAGCATACCCTTGTTGAATTGTTACCGAAGAGTCTCAAAAATCATTTTTTACCTTCCTATCAACCTCTTCGAGTACACGTTCAGAAGTTTTGTGGCAATCTTACCTTTATTAATGTATTGGTGTATGGTTAAGCCCTAGGTGGGTTTTAAGGAGCTAGCATTACCTTACCCTCGCAGTTCTTCACACATTCCGACCCCCTGCAGCTTCACGGAGCCTGGCCCTTATTTATCCAAAAGTTTCCCCCCCAATTATCATATTCTCGACCTTTTTTGTGTGATCCCCAACCCGATGCATGAGAGGAAATATTTTTGGTTTTCTTTTCCCCCTTTCTCGATGTTCTTGGCCTCATCGTCCACTATCTATAGTGGATGAGATATTCCCCCGGATTTTCTCTCTTCTCCCCCCCCGGATATTAGTTGGTCATTTTGTTTGGACCCCAGTTTTTTTCATTTTCTGCATGATTGCGTCGTTGATCATGCAAAAGGTAACATTTTTTATACCCGTTCATCCCACAGTCCCTCCGGTACCTGCCCTCAATTGTTTTTATTAAAGAATGGTTCGGATCGTGGCCCGTAAGGCTTTATTTTTATTGTACATTTACTTTAGACACATTCTTTTCTGTGAAATTTATTATTTGTAAATTGTGGACCATTTGTTTAGGGTCCTGATGTTTTTGTCAATGGTGTTTTCTTATTGTCAATCCACTGCTTTTTTTTATGGACAGTCATTCTTATCTATAACACCCACATATCCCCCATTTTTCGAATCCCCACAAAAATTTGGACTTTTGTCCCCTCCCCCATGTCGATGATTTTAACCAGATCCCTTTTCGTTTTGCCGGCCCCGTTTGCTTCGTATATTACATGTTGTTGGCAACAATAAAGCACTCTTGGTCTGTATTTATTCTTTCCTTTCTTTGACTAGTTGTTTTTTCGTCGTATGATTAACTTTGCTGGGATAACGGAGCCACGTAGGAGGAAAGTTACCCTTTAAATTGCACCCTTCCTGCAGCGAACGGTCCCTGCAACTCTATCACCTACGTTTCTTCTTTATGGTTGTCATTTCGCCATGGCTTTTCTCATTATTTCAGTATATTTGTTCTCAATATCGTAATTCACGAAAACCACGTATCAGGTGACCTCAGATTAGCCATTTCTAGGCCTCATGTGCATGTACGCTAAACGTACTCGGTTCGTATCCCTTCTTTCCACCTCTATACACATTCAGACCTTACCCTATTAAAAATGCTTTGGTATTCACCATTTAGCAGACAACTTATTAAGGCTAGAACATAATTTTCTTCATTTTTGTTGTTGCTATCATGGTTTCCGGCACATTATTCTATTGTCGCTTTTCTTCAAGCACCCGTCTTAAGCTATTAACGTTCTTCACTACATCAACAGCCTCTTTGTTCACATTTAATTAGCTGTTTTATTTTGTCCCTATTCTAGGTCCGTCCTATCCGTAAACCGACTTTTACACCTATCTATTTTCCTTGTTGTCTTATACTGTTAGGATGTACTATCCAGCTTCCCAGTGGGTGGAGATCTGTGAATCCCACCCCATGTGTTGTAGCTTTTTGCTTAAAGCCTATTTTTCTGACTTTTGGGTGATTGGATTTCACCGCTAAAATTCCTACTATTCCAGTTGCATTTGTGCAACTTGTCTAGATGTGTCGTTATCTGCCGATGCGCAACCAGCAGGTATTAAAAAACAGGTTTCATTGCTACATTGTGACCAGGTCCTAGTTTTTGAACATTGGCCCACTCCAGTATTTTATTCCATTAAGATTTTAAGGGCCTTCTCCTTTGAGCATATTTATTTCCTTAGCCTTTGCCTTTTTACTTTTGTGCTCTCTGTTTGCCGGGGTATATGTTTTTGCTGTCTTGTATCTAGAGGGTTCTTTCTGCACGAACACAGCTTGTGATCTGTAAGGAGGTGTGTGCGAATTCGTCAACTTTGAATATTACCCTGGTCTGTGTGCGCCCACGTGCGGTATTACTTTACATCTAGCTTACACATTTTACCATTTTCTCCTACCTTGACTCTCACCCAAAGCAGTTTTCCCGTGCTTTTGGTCCTCTTCCTGTGTAAAACTCATGTTTGGGTCCCCCAATCATGCCCTGCTTTATTATGACAGACCCATCTCATCTCCTATACTTATTCTGCGGTTGGATGTTTATCACAGGTGTCATTCATGTTCTCACAACAACGTGACTACACGACAGACTTGAAAGGACAGTATTAATGGCACTTTTCGTTTGCCACATTTCCCCTTTACCTACTTGAAATATGTGTCGCCCAGTTGTCTAGGCACAGTCAACTATGGCGATCACACCCCCCCACGTTCTGAAGTCCCCAGTTAAGTTTCTGTTTTGGACCCCCGCCGAACAGACGTTCTTTCTCAACCATGTAAACCCAAGTCACTGTTGTCCCGGCTGGGGGAATTCCCCAATCACATAGCTTTCTTGCACTCGATTATTACATCCACTTGCTGAATTATTGCACTTTTAGAGGGACACCCCTTCCCCCCTTGTGGCCATCCCCTTCCTTATTACGTTCCTACAATAAACCTCGGACTGAGCCCTCCCACCATGGAAGGGTTGCAGCAAGATACATTGCCTCATTGTACAATTGCCCTTTGTCCTATCTGTCGATACATCACCCACCTTTTCCTTTGCGGTTATAACGTTCGTGGTTTCTAGGATTCTTATGTGCTTAGTTTGCCAATATATGTAGCTTTTACTTCGCTCCTTTTGGGGGTTGCTAATGTTGACACAAACTGTCAAATGGCGTTTTCCTTGAGGGATGTTAATTGGCTATTATGTCTTGCTGTTGGGGTTTCAGGTCGTTGATGTCTTTGCGTTCCCCTTTTAGCACGGCTGAACCTTAAAGGCAAAAGTGTTTCTGCATTGATCTTTGGTACTTTTAGTTTGCCGGGTTTCCTTGATTGAGGTGTTCTTTTTGATAAGAACTTACCCACAGGCGATGGCTTTTCGGATTGTTTCCTTTCCCCCTTTTTTTCTTCCCAGTGCTGGCAAAATTCAAATGCCTTTGTTTAGTACTCGTGACTTTCCTTATATTTTTCTGGCGGTTATCATTGGGGCACTCCACTCTAACCCATTTTTTCAATTGTGAATTATGTGAACACGTATGTTGATCTACTTCCCTTTCTTCTTCTCCCTTTGCGATCCAACCAGGATTGCTTTTGTCGTCACCTTTGACCGGTGCCGTCGATGCTGCCATGACCAGAACTAGTCTGATGGTCTCTTTTGATTTTCGTGTGCCAGTATGGGCGTTCTCTCACATGTTGCCTGTACATCGGTGAATTTCACATTCACTCCTTTCCCTATTGATTCTTTTAGCTTATTTACAGGTAGTTTTTTAAATGCCTCAAAGTTCTTCTTAGTTCACTGCTCCCCTTCCTAACCATTTGCTTTATTACAATCCATAACCATGTCTCATTACTCTGTTTATCAGGTTGCTTATCTTTTGTGAGCTTTTTTTCATTGAATGTGTGGCTCTAAGAATTACTGTTACTCATGAAATCAGACTTGTTGCACTGTCACTGAGATTGTGCATGTGACCTTGGTGCGTGTTTGGAGACATCCTCCACCGAGTCTTGTTGCCCACATTGACTTTGTGTACCAAAGCAATGTCTCAATTGACCAAATCCCAGTACACCCGTTTATGAGATTTTTCTAAAAGTTTCTCGAGTTAATATTAAATCCTTTCAAGTCTCATTTGGCTCTATTTTACCCGACATTAGATCATCATTTGTATCTAATATTTGTTAAATCAAATTTTAAAATACTGTATAAGATAAAACAAACCTTTCTCTTCTTTTTTTTTCTTTTTATATTCTTATATCCAGGTAGACCCGGAGATTAGCTTCTATAGTAGTCATTACAAAGGTTGACAATTACATCCAGGCAAAATTCTGGCTTTTGTTTTTATATATTTGCTTTTTAATTTTGGGATATTCTGTGAAACATCATTACATTCCATGAACATGCTTCTCCCTCTGTTTCTATAAACACTTGGTACTTGTATATGGAATACAGATGCATGCGGGGGGATTGATTTCTTACCTATTAAAAACAATTTTATTTTTTTTTGTGATTTTGATTGCCGATTTTTCTCCATGGGTAAAAGTTTTTAGACGCAGCCTAGTTGAAATAATCACCCTAAGCTAACTATGGGATTTTTTTTCCTTCCTCTTGGCATCAGCTATCTGTTACCACAAAAGGCGTATCTTAATTATCAGTACCGGTCATTTCAACTCTTGTAATCCTTATATCTCTAGTTTTCATCTAATCCCGCCACGCAATAAAACAAGGGGGCATTTGGTCGGTGTAAGTGTTTTATGGGGCGATTTGCAGATTAAATTCTTTTTCGGAACAATTCTTTCAGCTAACTTATCCCATCACAACAAAGTTACGTATTACGCAATGACCCCCATTGATCCTGCCCCCCTAATAATGCTAATTAGTCTCCTACCGGTTAAGTACTCCCTCACGGCACTATGTTTTTCGCGATCACAGTCAGCCTCAGATGTAAACTCCTTTTTTTTCTTTACTACATTGTCTGCACATCGTTTACGACCACATTATGTAATTTTGGTTGTAATAGCGCAAACATGGTTCAGTAAATGTTACCTATCTAACCCATGCCCCTCCCCCCCTTTTTTTTTTCTTTTCACCTCTTTCCCCCCCTCCCTTCATTGGTTCGCCTCCACAGGTAAATTACTTGTTTGCAATATGCCTATATTTGCACAAATTCAATGGCATTACATTTTTTTAAATCTATTATTAAATGATTAGCCAATTACCCATCTCCACTCCAAGACAATCATTTAAGATGGAAATTAAAATAATTATCCCTACCCCTGACGCATATTTACCTATTTATATTTCACGAAAAATTCTTCACAGTGTTTCTCCTGTTTGCCAAAGTTGTAGCTTTTATTTTCAAGTTTAAACAGGACCCTCATATGGAGTGTGGGCGGGTTAACCCCCTTTTGTTTAGTATTATAGATTTTTTGGGCATCCAAGTTAGAGTGTCCTGGAGTAATACTTTATACTTTTCCTATGTTGTAATCTGTGTTACTATTCCCTTACTAGAATGATTAGGGTCTCTCTCTGTTTGCAGTGCTTTTACTTTACAGACCTGCCGCTATGAAATATTTGTCAAACTCTGAATTACAATACGGGTTAGTATACTGTTTTGTATTCAGTTTTGGCGATCAACTGGTATCTTAAAGTTTATCGGTTTCTGAAGTTGCTCATTTCTTGTTACAATGCCCTGTTTTTTTTACATTCCCTCCCGGGCACTCGTTGACGATTAACTACCGCTTATTTGCCTCATATTGCATACACACTTTCGTTGCATAGTATTATGCCATTCGAAAGGCGAACGCACATTAGAAAATGCGTACCGACATTATAATGGAATATGCCTTGGAAAGCGAACGCACTTAGAAAGGCGAACGCCATTAGAAAGGCGAACGCACATTAGAAAGGCGACCGCGCATTATAATGGAATATGCCTTGGAATATGCCTTGGAAAAGTAACTCTTGCTAACCACTGAGTTACCATGCTGCCCTATTCAGGCTTGGTTTCTTTATTTTCACATAAATGGCCTCCCTGACACCTCTCTTGAACCAGTCCTGTTCCTTTGCTTATATGTTGACATTATAATCTTCAAAGGTATGTCCTTTTTCCTAAGATGCAGGTGCATGGCTAAGTTCTGACCCAAGTAATTGGCTCTCCTGTGCTGGGCCATACTTTGGCTGAAAAAGGCAAACGGCACGATAAATGGAAAATTATAGCAGCGAAAACTTAACACAATCTAAGAAGACTGCATTGCACAAAACCATTCGAAACCAGAAAAAGCCCATTAGAAAATGATGTCAAGTAATTCAAATTGGCCATCTAACATTTACCAAGAAGTCAGCCATGTCTTATTTAGTCAATCTTCTTAGAATTTCTCAATTGGAATACATTTTCTTTTGCACTGCCATTCGCCTTTCTAATGCGCGTTCGCTTTTCCAAGGCATATCCATTTAATGCGTGGCCGCCTTTCTAATGTGCGTTCGCCTTTCTAATGCGCGTTCATTTTCCAGCCATATTCATTCTAATGTGCGATCGCCTTTCTAATGTCGCTTTCCAAGGCTATTACATCTAATGCGCGATCGCCCTTCTAATGCGCGTTCGCTTTTTCAAGGCAATATTACCCATTACAGCCTTTTCGCCAAACAATGACTTTTCACCACCTTCAGGGTCGCGCTAATCTTTCGCTCTTTTTTAACGCCAAAACACCTTTCGCTCTTTTTATAATCGCGTTATGCCTTTTCGCTCCCTTTCGCTAAAATTACCATTGCGAAGTAAGGCGAAAAGGGTTTAGTATGCTCGCGGAAACGTTTCGCCATTCGTTAACGCTACCTTTATCAATTTCAAGGCATATTACCCATTAGAATGCCTTGAAAAAGCGAACGCGCATTAGAAGGGCGATCGCGCATTAGAATGTAATATGCCTTGGAAAAGCGACATTAGAAAGGCGATCGCACATTAGAATGTAATATGGCTTGGAAAAGTGAACGCGCATTAGAAAGGCGAACGCACATTAGAAAGGCGGCCACGCATTAAAATGGAATATGCCTTGGAAAAGCGAACGCGCATTAGAAAGGCGAATGTGCAGTGCAAAAGAAAATTGTATTCCCACTTGAGAAATTCTAAGAAATTGACTAAATAAGACATGGCTGACTTCTTGGTAAATGTTAGATGGCCAATTTGAACTTGACATCATTTTCTAATGGGCTTTTCTGGTTTCGAATGGTTTTTGCAATGCAGTCTTCTTAGAGTGTTAAGTTTTCGCTGCTATACTTTTCCATCTTTATCGTGCCGTTTGCCTTTTTCAGCCAAAGTATGGCCCAGCACAGGAGAGCCAATTACTTGGGTCAAACTTAGCCATGCACCTGCATCTTAGGAAAAAGGACATACCTTTGAAGATTATAATGTCAACAATAAGCAAAGGAACAGGACTGGTTTCAAGAGAGGTGTCAGGAGGGCCATTTATGTGAAAATAAAGAAACCAAGCCGAATAGGGCAGCATGGTAACTCAGTGGTTAGCAAGAGTACTTTTCCAAGGCATATTCCAAGGCATATTCCATTATAATGCGCGGTCCGCCTTTCTAATGTGCGTTCGCCTTTCTATGCCGTTGCCTTTCTAATGTGCGTTCGCTTTTCCAAGGCATATTCCATTATAATGTGCGTCGCCTTCTAATGTCGTTCGCCTTTCTAATGCGCATTCGCTTTCTAATGTGCGTTCGCCTTTCTAATGTCGCTTTTCCAAGGCAATTTCATTCTAATGCGCGATCGCCCCTTCTATGCGTGTTCGCTTTTTCAAGGCATATTACCCATTAAATGCCTTTTCGCTCAACACATGACTTTTCACCACCTTCAGGGCCGCTAATCTTTCGCTCTTTTTAACAGCAAAAAACACCTTTCGCTCTTTTATAAATTGCGTTATGCTTTTTTTCGCTCCCTTTTCGCTAAAATTACCATTGCGAAGTAAGGCGAAAAGGGTTTAGCGATAGTTCGCCATTCGTTAACGCTACCTTTATAAATAGCGTTAACTGTTTTTTTTGGTGAAAAAACCCATGCGAAAGCGCAATGCGAAAACATTTCGCTACTTTTCGCTCTTTTATAAATATGCCCCTTAAAGTTTAGTTTTTGAAGACGTTTGGCTAGTCATCCGACTGGCTTTCTTAATTCAGAATGACTTGTACAAAAATCCGTTGGCAATTAAGTACCCCGGAAAATCCCAAATAGCATATGACAGCCAGGTGTTAGGGACTTTCTGATGCAAGGTGTGATTGCATTAAGGCTAAGAGGAGTTATCGAAACTGCCCAGGGTAAAGTGTCAAAACCGCATTGTACATGGCACACAGTTGGTGTTCAACACCCCCTCACCTATATTATTATTGTGGATTTATATACCGCCAACATCTTCCGTAGCGCTTTACAATTACATGTATACATTCACATCAGGCCCTGCCCCGAAGAGCTTACAATCTAAGCAGATTTATTTGACATATACAACCTATCAGTATGTCTTTATGATTGTGGGGGAAACCGGAGCGCCTGGAGGAAACCCACGCAAGCACAGGGAGAACATACAAACTCCTTGCAGATGTGTCCAAGGGTGGATTCGAACTCAGGACTTCAGTGCTGCAAGGCATCAGTGCTAACCACTGAGTTACCATGCTGCCCTATTCAGGCTTGGTTTCTTTATTTTCACATAAATGGCCTCCCTGACACCTCTCTTGAACCAGTCCTGTTCCTTTGCTTATATGTTGACATTATAATCTTCAAAGGTATGTCCTTTTTCCTTAAGATGCAGGTGCATGGCTAAGTTCTGACCCAAGTAATTGGCTCTCCTGTGCTGGGCCATACTTTGGTGCAGCTGCTGTTTGGTCTCCTCCACATACAAAACAGAGCACCTGGATGAATGAGAACCTTCACAAGCATAGTGCTTGTCAAGGTTCTCAGTCATCCAGGTCATGGTATAACTGATGTTTTCAGTTAGATCATATAACTGTCTTTCTCAATTCAGAATGTATTGTGTAGAAATCTGTTAATAAATACCCTGGAAGGCCCCGTAAGCATATAACAGCAAGGTGTTAGGGACTTCCATCTTAAATTACATGTTCCTTATCGTTGTACTGCAGGGTCGGTGAAAGTCCAGAAAAGTGAAGAGTAGGAAATTATCTGTGATCCCCCTGGCATACCACAGATATGTGCCATACTATTAAGTTAAAGCACACGTACCGTTAAAGGGCATCTATAGTGAAAAAAACACATTGCCCCTTTGCAAAGTTAAATTTATGTACTCTGTGCTGCCTTAATCCTAGAATAGAAATCGCCAATAGAAAGCAAGCTGTCCTGGAGACACGGAAGAAGAAGGAGAACAGTACAGTTTACGATCTCTTACTTTGTGACCCATCATCAATCAGTGAAAGATATTAAGAAGGGGGGTCAAGTGCAGCCTTATATCTACCATCAAAGCTACCTCTTTCCCCCTGCTAATGCTGTTATCTCTATGTTTATTACAGAGCAGGGAGGGGGATCACGTCACAGGGATTTGATTGACAGTACAAGTAGGAGTAGAGGAATGCAATCACGTATTCTTCTAACTGGTGTATCTCAGGACAGAAAGGGAATCTGAAAAAAGTGAAGACACTCTGGGAGTTGTGGGGAAGTAATGTCTATGATTACGGGACTTTAAGGGGCCAAAATGCTTTATTTTGCTTCCCTTGTTTTGTTCCAGCTTGTGATTTTTAAAGAAATTAAATTAAAGATGTGAATTTAGAACTTTTCCCTAAGCAATAGAGATGGCCGGTTCGCGGACCGAACCTGGATCCGCCGCGGATTTATCCCGTCCGCGAACGGCGGATTATTCCGGATTTTCCGAACCGCGGATTTTTTTTTTTACGCAAATTTTCGAAAATACGAGTATCTCCGTAATTACGAGAATCTACGATCTTCCAAATTTTTGGGGATTATTTTTAAGACGGAGCAAGCCACATGACCCAAATTAGCCAATGGCAGCTAACATGATTATTGCCAGCCCCCTGGGTATAAAAGGCTGCTTCACAGGCGACATTTTGTCAGTGTGTTGGAGCGGCCATCTCTATCCAGTCAGTAGTAAGTTCAAATGGCGCCACCAAACAAGATCCTCCCCTCCACCTGCCTATGTACGTTTTCATCAACATGTGACTTCTTCAGGGCACCTAAGACTCATAGTTAGGGTAACATATTTGCACTAGATGGTTGTTGTCTATGTTTTAATCTCCACGCTATGTCCTATGCTCCCCATGTAGGACAATATATCCGAATTTGGAGCAAAATTGTGATAAAATAGAACCAGTTTATTTGGATCATGGTTAGCTGTGCTTAATGTAATGTTTGATCCTGATATACACTATTTGCTATTGTCATATGTTAACCTGTCCATATTGCAAAATAGTGATCATTTTTAGGAGTTTAGCCATTTTAGTCTTTCAAAAAAATGGTTTGTTCAAAACATATTTCTATCTACTGGCTTCATAGAGTTTCCTTCTCCAGGCTTTGTAGATACTTAGAACTTGCTACATTAAGTTCACAATATGAGTTATATGGTCATTAGAATATAAAACTAGCTGTTTCTGGAATGTCTCACACTAATCTAGCCCAACATACAGAAAACGTTGGAAAGTCATTTATGGTGGCCAGTGTTTGCCCATGGTTTATGCAAGGTTGAAGCCAATTATCAAGCTCCAGGTTAGTAAGTTTGCCCTTGCTAGGCTTATTTGATCGATGTCCTTCTAAGATGCAGATTAGAAAGCACTACATATTAAACTTAGGGATAATGTGGCTGCGTAAACCACAATGTATTCCGAGACTTGTAAATCAGATCACCGATAAAGATTAAGAGAGATAAAGACCATGAAGTAGCTTTCAAATAGTCTGACTTTTAACATCTCTCAATGATGCCTTCATCAGGCATAGATGTCATGTTTAACTACAGCTGGAGAAAGTTCTAAAGGTGCTCAACAGCCTATGGATTGAAATCACACAACTTAACTGTATATCACATATAAATTAATCCTTTAGCTTTCGCAGTGAAATATTGGCAAATACATTTTTTTAAGGGGTTACAATAACATAAAAAAATAAATATCTGTACTGATCAGCAGTAAGTTAATTAGTTGGACATAAAATGTCCAGCGAATAAATGACAAATAACAGATATTTCTGGTGAAATCCAACAATATCCGTGGGGCTAGTAATAGTTGGAAGACTTTAGACTTATTGTCTTTTTAGGAATATCCTTGCAGGAAAAAATACTCGGTAGCGTCTACACAGACGATAGTGGTATGAAGTTAAAGAGCTACTTCAGGTTTTTCACAGGATGCTCAATGTTCCTAACGCTAATCTCTACTGATTGGCTGGTTTGAGGGTCCAAGAAGCTCAGGGTCTCTATTAAGCAACTAAATCACACCATTCCATTGTAATTGTCATTACAATTAGAAACCTTTCTTCTTTTTGTCTTGAAGCATTTCCCTAAAATATGACTAACCGTTAACAAAATTAATAATATCTCTGCCCTTACTCTCTGTAGTTCAAATCGAAAAGATGGGGGTTAAAGGGGAGCTGTGGCCTTTATAGAAGTGCCCTCAATACAAGAACCATACCTTTAAAACAAGCCTAGAATAATAGTTCTAGATAGCCAAAGTTTCACTACCTTGTTTTCTCCTCTGAATTTAAGATGGTTTTAATTTAATTTATTTTCAATATTGGGATTCTGTTCAGATTGCATTAGGACGTGAAGAATTACCAACATGGAAATCATAAGATTCCAGGATACAAAAATGATTTCAACTTCATCACTTTAGAGAAAATGGATTTCTTAAAGAGAATCTTATCCCAAATCAGTGATCTCAGAAGCTCAAGTTGCCACCCTTGTTGAAACGTCTCTCATTTCTCCTGTAATTCCCATGATGAATGTGCTGTCACTGCATCCTCTGGAGCAACAATTTACAGACTGATTACTCTTTTGGTTGAAAAAAGCTTTGCTTGTTCCCGGAGATGGGTGGATTTATTTTCTCACAATAAGAAAATCTTACATCCGCAGCCCCTGTGGATAACCTGCAGACCAGACATCCAAAATGAGGGATTTGTACTTTTGGTATTAAAGTAAGATGTGCTCACCTGAAATTTTCTCTACAAAAATGGGCTTTGATCTCAAAATTATATACTAAAAATGAAACATGTTTTTCTCCTTAAAGAACACCTATAATCATTTAAAAAGTTAACCCCCCTCCCAATAAAGTAACAATGGATCAGGACCTAAATGTCTAGGTCTTCACATGTAGGCTTACCTCAATTGCCCAGGCAACCTTCTGTAAGTTATGATCAATTGGTCGTTTCTTCTAACCCCTCACCTAGTTATGACCAGGCCAATGAAAGACATGCTCTCTTGCATAGCGTATGTTTCTTATTGGGACAAGCCATGACACGTTGAGGGGGAGTTGGGGATGGGATTTGGACCAGCAATCGCAACTTCCATGGAAATTGTAGTGATAAAGGTAAGCCAGGGTAAGGTCTAGTGATTAGGTAGGGACTAGAAAGTACTTACTAGCATATACTGGAACTGACACCCAGGTTCGGATTTTATGAGTTTGTACGAACTTAGTTTTTAGAACTCTCTGAAACTGTTTAGCGCTCCTTACCCTGAAATTGGCGTTTAATACATTTTAGGGTTATCGTCGTATTCAGGGGTTGCTGAACACCACATTTGAGGGTTATGGACTATTTTGAGGGTTGAGCCAACACTACATTCGGGTGTTATGTCATATTGATGGTTACCGAATATCGTGTTCGAGGGTTATGGGCAAATCGAGGGTTAGCGAATGCTGAATTCAGGGTTAACGAATCCACATTTGAGGGTTATGTCATATTCGGAGGTTAGTAAACAGCGATAATGCTCAAATGTACTTTCGCTAACCCTCAAACTTGGCCAAGAGCCTCGAATGGGGCGTTTGGCAACCCTTGAATATGATGATAACCCTCGAATGTGGCAATTGATTTTGGTAACCCTGAAAATTTCATGCGGTAGCCTGATAATTGCCCCGATCATGAGAAAAGTTAGTACTGTATTTACCAAGTTTTGGTGATATGTACGTGTTTTCCAGAATATTTCTCAGGTCCCAGAGCCATTAACAGTAAGTTACCATTGCTATTTTAACTGTAATTTATCAGAACCTTTCAAACTAATATTCCCTATTGACTTTATGTGGTCCATTTTCGAATTATAGAACTTTCAATGAAGTTGTATAGTTCTACAAACCCGAATTTTAGGAAGTTCACCCATCTCTATCCTCACCCCCTGGGTATTTTTATTGGGAAGGGATATACAGTATCTAACAGCCTAAATCAGTTTGACCTGCAGCAATTGGTACATGTGCATCTTTTTCTACATGATGATGAAGTTCATCTTCTTTGTCCTCAAAAGTCCCTACATTCACTTGTGCATTAACAGGGATCACTAAACAAAAGGAGAAAAGGCAAACAAATTGGATTTGTACTTCTCTAGTTGACTTTTCTCTGAAGCAATATATAGACCAACTCCTCATTCTCTAATTTCTAGATCTTCTCATGTTAAACAAAGGCCTGTTTTCCTCCTGTAGCCTTGACAACAATTGTATTGTGTTACGGTGAAGTGCTAATAAATACTTTTCATTTCTCAGACAGAACTTCTCTTTGAAAGTTTAAAACTCATCTTGAAAGTTCTGAACTGTCAGCGATGTTCAAACTTTTGCACAGCTGTGGTCACCTAAGTAATGGAATATGTTTCATAAACCACAGGCAAAGTAAATAGACATACTGTATATTCCATACACTGGACCATTAAAAAAAGAAAGAAAAATGATCAGGCTAGCTAGGACATGAACCTCCCCAATTCCCCTGCCATTTCGTGTTTAAGTTGCTGCATTTGTGAGAACTCAACCCCACAAATACAAGATCAGATCATCGCAACAGCTGTTCCCTTATTCTATCAAACATCACTAGTACAAACTAATACAATCGAAAGGTTTGAAGAGGTACAGAAAACTATTGTGAGCCCCATTAGCAATATTCACAGTCCATTGACCTGTTCAAGTATAACAATCAAGTGAGCTAATAAGTTTCAAATAGTAATATAGTAAAATAACAAAAAAAACAAAAAAAAAGTTATTATGTTAATTGTCCGAATACCTGTAGTTTCCTGTAATTGAAGAAACCCTTGGTTCCGGTTCTCATGATAACCAGCCACAATCAGCGGTCATCACTATTGTTACAATACCATTGTTCCACATCATCAATAGGGTGAAGACTGTTCCATGTCAAAACCGGTTTTGAAACGGAAATGACATTCTAAAGTTCCGACGGAACTTGCGGAACCCTGGATTATTGTTCTCTAGTCTTCACCTACCTCTGCTCCGTTTTCTACTTCTCCAACTCTCCTTTTCCTCTATCCGATCATCATCTTCTAGATTTTTAATCTTGTCTCATCTGTCCCTGCCATAACCCTATCAAACAAACTACAGATGCAGGGACCTGTGTAATCTCGACCCCCATTCACTCTCTGGCCCCCCTCCACAACTATCTCCATGCCCTCCTACATCCTCCCTACATGCTTCCCACTCCTACCACTGCACCGGCTTACCTCCCTTCATTGAATAAATCCCTTTAATTGTACTATAAACAACTTCACCACCATTACAGAACAGGGACTCTTATCTCTCCTATCCAGGCCCTGTCCCACTACCAGCACCCTTGACCACATTCCCTCTCATCTTATTCCCCCTCCCTCCTCTTCATTCATACCAGCCTTAACCTCTCTCTTTAACTTGTCCCTCTCCACTGGTATTTTAACACATTTATTTAAACTGCTGCGTGGATCCCCTATACTTAAAACCCCTCCCCTCCCTCGTCTGCTCTTTCCAGCTACTGGCCTGTCACCCTTCTCCCATTTGCTTCCAAACTACTGTTTATGCTGAACTGGTCAGTCACCGTCTGCTTAACTCTCTCTTTGACCCACTTCCAGTCAGGCTTCCGCCCTAACCATCCACGGAAACTGCCCTCCCTAAAGTACCAATGATCTACTTAGTTCTAAATCTAAAGGTCACTACTCTTTGCTCATACTCTTGATCTTCATCTGATTTGATACTGTTGACCCACCTCTACTTCTTCAGTCCTGGCCTACTTGGTTCCAAACATTGCCTTTCTTGGCTATCACCTATCTCCTCTGGTAGGACCTTTAGTGTTTTCCACTCCGAAATAGCTCCAACCCTCCTCCCTCCATGTGGGGGTCCCGCAAGGCTCGGTACTCGTCCTCTTCTTTTATCCATCTACACCTTTGGCCTTGACAACTCATTAGTTCATTTGGATTCCAGTATCACCTGTATGCGGATGATACCCAAATTTACATCTCGCCCCAGCAGTCTTAGATCTCCCTACACGACATCCCAGGTCCCGACTGCCTTATGGCACTCATCTGCAACAATAATGAATAGCAGGGTATAATGGCCTATGAAGTTTTTTTTATAAACAAATGGGTTGCATGCCTCTTTTGGGGTGATCCCACATCATAGTTCTATTTTGTACACTTTTTATTGTATATTTGTTACCTATTGTTGGTTTTATCTTGTTTCTTATTGGCTTTTTACTCTGTCCTGTTTGCAGCTACACAGATCCAGCGCATGTACACAACCTCCCCTGTGATTGAGTTAACAGGCGCTTCCTGTGGACCCACGTCATCCGTCACGCGGTGCTAGTGAGTTACGGCGGTGAGAGAGTGCTGGGCGTTTGGAGTATGTGCGGACATCGGTAGAGAGGACGTTATCGCCATCTTCCCCCCGCTCTACTGCGTAAGTACCTTCGGGCTGAGAGTTGGGAGAGTCGGAGCCCAACCGGGAGCATTGCTACTCATCTGTCCCATTCGCCATCGCTTCATTTTTCATGTGAACTTGTACCCGTCCAGGGTGTGTGGGTCGGTGTCCTTGGCTGTTCTGGTGTTCATGGGCTACAAATACAGGTAGAACCTTACCTAATTTGGGGGGGGGGAGATATATACCAAAGACTTTATATATTATATGCCCATAATATAAGCTGCTGGAATTTAAATCATTTTCCTGTTATATTGTTTATTTATTTATTACTTTTATGCATTTGTATTTACACAGAACATTCCTATCATCATTGAATTTTACTAATAGTGATTTTTGGTGGCTTATACCCTGCTATTTTATTGTTGCACGTTTATTGGGGGACGTGTCCTCCTTTCTCTTGCTGTGGGGACCCATGCAGTTGTTTAGCAGGTATCCACATTTGTTGTATCCATATGTATTAGTGCCATTTCTGCCTTTATGTCCTCCCTCCCCTTCCTCAAACTAAACTGGACAAGACTGACTGTCCTTTTCCCACCTCCACAATCTGGTTCCCTCCCTGTCTTACTATTAATATTAACAAAATACCCTATATCCCATCCCCATCTCTCATGTCCGCTGCCAGGGATAACACTAGATTCCGATCTTTCTTCAAACGCCATGTCAATCACTTGCCAATTCCTGTCGGCTCAAACTCAAAAAATCTCCCGCATTCGTCCCTTCCTCTCGAATGAAGCTAAAAAAAATCCTAGTTCCTGCCGGAACGATTCCATAGTATCGGAGCGCACGCAACTGGAATTTAAACAACCGCCTGGCACTGCTTCAAATCCATCTCACTCTGCGATGCCCCGGCTCATTCATTTCTCTGTCTTGCTTCTCTAATGCCTCTACCTCTCTTCAGTCCTCCACTGGTTGCCCATCACACAAAGGATCCAGTTCAAGCGGCTAACCCTTTTATAACACTATCCAACACACACTATCCTTCATATAGTCTAATCCAGCAATATCGTCCCAAGGCTCACCTCTCGTCAAATAATCTCCTTCTCTCATCCACCCTTGTCACTGCTTCCCATCGCCCGTAGTTCAGGACTTTGCTTGTGAGCCCCCTCTGCCCTGAAATAACCCTTCCATCGTTCGTCCGCTCAATCACCGTCCCTTAAACCTTCAATTGGGTAACCTTAAACAACTTCAGCATGAAACCTGTAAACTTAAGACAAAACCGAACCAGCAGCTTCTGAGAGCATACAGCAAGCACTGATAACACTTTTGCGCCTGAATACATTACCGTTCTTTTTCCCCTCTTAATACCCAATATGTTCATGCCTTCCCACTCCACGCCAATCTATTTCAGCTCTACCGATTCCATAACCTACATTGTTCTCAACCTCCACCATTTCCTCTGACGGTAAGCTTCTTACGGGAGGCAGGGTCCTCTCTCCTATTGTATTACAGGGTCTTGCTGTAAGAAACACACCTACATCAGCAGGCCTTCGCCGCTAATGATAGCAGGGTGCTCGCCACTGCAGCAGTGGCACCCTGTAGGGAAGCGGCACTAACGAAATTCATTAGCCTTTGTCCCTATGGGACTTGACACTACATCCTTCCGTACTAAAGGGACACAATCAATAAATGGAAATATATTCATCTATCTGCATCCCTGTTCTTGTTTCTGCACTTAAACTCCAAAGGCCTTAGTGCTAGTCAACACCCAACATTAGTTT
This sequence comes from Hymenochirus boettgeri, assembly GCA_019447015.1. Classification (NCBI taxonomy): domain Eukaryota; kingdom Metazoa; phylum Chordata; class Amphibia; order Anura; family Pipidae; genus Hymenochirus; species Hymenochirus boettgeri. The sequence goes on along the minus strand of CM033476.1, from coordinate 226,065,202 downwards.
TACACAAACTTAATGTTCTTTCAAAATGTTGAAGGGGGATATTTAGAAAAAATCCTAGTATGAATCAGTAGCCACATAAAACAGAGAGTTAATTAGTGATATTATATGAAAGATGTGGCCAAGTGTTATCTATAACAAATATAGTAATGGGACATTACTATAATATGGCAGGGAGTTTACGAAGGAATCCTAGGGCAGAATATTCCTAAAAAAATGTGGAAGATTTGTATCAACTTTTTATACATTGTAAAACAATATAAAGTTTTTCCAAAAACAGTTCAATGAACAAGTACCTGCGGAGGGGGTGGTGGATTGGGTACTTGTCTTCATCATATATAATAATGTGGTGCTACAAAAAGAGGAGAGTAGGGCAGAAGAAGAAGCAAGAAAGAAACTGCTTCTGAGAAGTCTTCCTGAGTGAGTGCTTAACTTAGACTATCTTAGTACAGGAAGGACCAGGGCACTTAACCCTGCAGATGAGGAGATAATGAAATGAGAACGTGTGATTGTAAGTCCTCGACAAAAACAAATTATGAGTGAGGGATTTTCAATCCTACCTCCCGTCCAGATACTTTTTTTTAAAGTATTAAAAAGTACCATTGTTTTACAGTTTATAGTTGTCCTTTAAGTTAGGCAGAAATGAGTTATATTTACCAGGATAAAATAATATGTAGTCACAAACTGAAATTAAATATTGCACAATAATGATAAATCCAGAACAGAAAATTAAAGTGAATGTGGAATCCCCAAACAACAAAAATAAACAACATAGCAAACGTGTATGCATCATTTTTCAAATACAGATAGGGCAAACCTGGCCTGCAAATAACAGATGACTGCAATTATAAAATGGTAGTCCAGATGGGAGGAGGTGGAGCTGAAACCCAGCCGTTTTGTAACTTGCGGACCAAAGTTGACTATTGATGTAGAGATTAGATAGATAACAATCCTATTATTTAAGGCTGCCCTAAATCGTATATGGCAACCTACGGGTGACCCAAGTCAGTTGCAAATATACCAATGGCTCGTACTGATATAGCAAGATAATCTGATCATGTTGTGGTAGATGGACTACAAAAATTACAGCATAAACAACACAGACACATGAATGAGGAGGACAGTAGCGTTCTACCCGAAACGTTTGTGTTTGTGTGATTGTCAATAAAACAGAAGTTTTCTGACAAAGATGGTTGCACTTTCCTTCAAACCCTTTCTGCTGCACAAAATGTACAGACATGTTGAAAGAAAATTTGTGTGTAATGGACAGAAAACTGAATGATCACATAAACACATAATTGGTTAGTAAAAAAGAATGAGGCGACTTTTGATTTAAATTTAAAACCCTAAATGGGGAAACTGCTTAAATAACAAATATTTTAGTAAGAAAAAAATACAAAACTAAGTTAAATATTCTTCCTGATTTTTAAAAATGCAAATCAGTCTTTAATATAAATTGCAGCCAGAAGTTTATAGCTTTCCTTGATAAAATGGATTTTAATAGTGTTGATGTGTCAGCAATTATTGGGGCCCTGGTGAGCTGCATCGTTATTTGTCTATTCTGGTGTATGAGGGCACCAAATCATTCCGTAGTGATTAAATCTGACTGTGTGAGGTGCTTTCTTCGTTCTGTTTCATGTGTTATAGTCGAGTTTCTGTGTTGATAGTTGTAGTACTACTTAACAGGGAGGGTGCATTACATTGGTTTTCTGAAGGGTATGTTGCAGGGAGGGTCCTGTCACATGCAGCATCTGCCGCAAAGAATGGCAGAACCCTAAAAAATGGAGTGAAAAAAGAAATGCAGATTTTGTTAAAACATGGATATTAGCAGTTTCTACCTCAAAAAAAAAACAAAGCACTGCAGTCTAATTATTATGTTCTTGTCTTATATTGTGAAATTTCCACAATGTATCAGGCAGACATGGATCAAAGTCCTTTAGAAATCATGACAGAGTTGCTGCAATAGAATAGGCTACAGTACAATAAAAAATAATTAATCAACACAGAAACTGATACATTGAAAAGGGGGTCTGATGCAATAATAGGGTTGCCATTGCCATGTATGCCATGAATTAATGTGCAGTAACAAATAAGATGTTATTTAACTGCAGTAACCCAGTTCAAAGCCAACACCTCAATTAGTTGCTGCAAATTAACAGTATAGGCCAAACTTTCTAATGAAAGCCCCAACTACTAGGCAGAGCTGCTCAAAGTAAGTAGAGAATTAACTCCAAGCATGAGGCCACGCTGTGAGCTGCAAAATGTATTCATAAACCTAGTAAACAGAGGTAAGAGGTGCCCTCAGCTGTACAGAACACTTGTGGGTGCACTTAGATTTACAGGGAGATTAATAAAAGTTCTTATCGTTTAAAAATGGTGCTAATTTGCCCCAACAGCAGATATTATTTAACATTTGAAAGCTAACATCTGATTGGTTGTGGCAAAAATAGCACCATTTTAAACGATAAGAACTTTTATGAATAACCCTGAAAGTTTTAAACAGAACGTGATGATCGGTTAAAGGGCAACTGTGGTCTCTGAACAAGGGTTAAATAAAAGCCTACTGTATTCTATGTAAGTGAGCCACACACATCTCAGACTGCTGCATGTGAGAAATTATTTTGGGGTTAATGTTCAAAACTTCCTGCTCCCCTTGCCCCTCCCTGAGCATGCTCAATTAAGACTTAATGCTGGAAAAGGACAGGTATTAACATGCACAGACTTAAAGATGATACAGTTGAGTGGAGGGCGTATTAATGCAGGACAGACTTCAAATGGCTGCTGCAACTGCATGTGGGTATTAAATGATTCACTTCCTGCTTTAACATTATAACTTAGTGCAACCAAAAAACATTGTCCAGGAAATTTACCCAGGACCAATATCGTTCTGGGAAAAACCTCCCGTCCGGGATGATATACAATCCTGGATAAGATTTACTCACAGCGTGACTTTTATAGTCGCCGCTAATACTAGTCCAAACCGTTTATTGATTTGGTTGTGCAAGCTGCATGGTGTCTGTTGCAAAACCCACGCAGATGGCGGCAAAAAGTTACAGTTGCGCTAACTGATTGAAAATCGGTTAGCACAACTTTAACACGGTAAAGAACCCAGCGGCTCTCAGTCAATTCTCCCACCGGTTGTGATACATGGTTCAATAATAAACTCACATGTCACAGCAGAGCTTGAGTATTAGTATAATGAGGACACCTTACACTGCACAATTAAACTTACAGCGATACAACCAATGTAATAGCACATTAGGTAAGGTTGTCACACGGTTCACCCACTGAAAAAATACTGGTAATAAGAATGACAATCACATGATTTAAAGAATGGAAATTAATTAAATACTTTTTAAAGCTGTTTTCACTGCCACATTTATGGTCGGCTGGTGAAATAAGGTGGCAAACCGTAATTGCAAGGAATATGACAGATTCAAACTGTAGTACAAATGCAAACTGTAAGGCTAGGGAGGCTATACTCCTTAATGCTCAATTCCGATTTAACTGCAGAGTCTGATTCTTTGCAAGTTGATGTGATGTAAGTGAGAACAGGACGTGAACATGAAGCTAAAATGATCATTTTTGGCGTATTTTTAGCTATTTGCAGTGAAATGCCAGGGATTGGAACTTGATGTTGAGAAAGAAGAGCTACAAATATTAATTAATTAACTTGGCTACAGTGCCCAGATGACCTTGCATAAAGAAAGCCAGGAGTGGGGGGAATAGGATGGGATGCCCTTGGGGTTATGCTGGTTGTCAACAGGTTGTCTAACCTATTTAGAAATCAAACTATTGGCTTGATTATGCTTGCAGCACATTGATGAGTATTGTCAGCCCAAAATTATGTAACATTTCTTAAAGAGAACTCAAGTCTGATTATACATCAGACTGTCAAAAACATCAGAACCTGAATCAGATTTAGTCCCGAGAGTGCCTTCGGTTCTGTCCTGTGATTATCCTCTTCGATGTGCACCCGGGCGATTGCTACTGGATATGGAGTGCTGATCGCCTTCGTTGATTTTATATATAATATATTATTTGCTAATATTTTATATAGCAAAGTGTGCCCGTTGGTGCACAGTGGGAAATATGTGGGGTATATGGTAAGCTATATATAGATACAGATGATATAAAATCTTTACACGCACTACTATAAAATGTAGGCTTTGTACAAAAAAAAAGGCAAGATGTTAAAAATAAAAGAAATCCTATAAAATCTTGGTTCTATTAGTCTCACATCCCCTAAATGAATAGTTGATCTACTGTATTTATGGACATTGTATAGTGTGTATAGTTTCAGTAGAAACAACCACAGTGAAATACAACGTTGTGCAGAGCTTGAATCAAACCTTCCCTCTTAAATTTCCAACCAATAATAGATCAATAGGAGATCCATTGGATCATTCTTTAATTTAAGTTATCAATCTGCTTTCAGTATCGCCCTCCCCATTAACTACACAGTGTCACCAGGGATTCCGTTAGAGAGGGATCACTATTGGTAAATGTGTAGAGAGGGATCACTATTGGTAAATGTGTTAGAGAGGGATCACTGTTGGTCAATGTGTTAGATGGGATCACTTATGGTGAATGTGTTACAGAGGGATCACTATTGGTAAATGTGTTACAGAGCCGATCACTATTGGTAAATGTGTTACAGAGGGATCACTGATGGTAAATGTGTTACAGGGGATCATGTTGGTAAATGTGAGGTCCTATAAAGAACCCAGGACATCTCTGTCATGTTTTATTATGTTCTTATTAACATTTTATCAGTTCAGGACACAAATTCACAGGCATCCACCTCTCCCTGAAGTTCAGGGATATTAATAGCAGATCCTTGATTCCTGAAATAATATACAATCTCACTGAAAGTGTTGTTTTGAATTAAGAGTGAGGGAGCCACAATGATTTCAGAGTCTTTTTAGCGGTAAAGTAACAAAAAAAAAACACTTAATAGTGAATGAATTGTGTATGCATGTGTGTCTGACTGTTTTCATGAGTGTGTCTGTTGAGATGCATGTGTTTGTGTGCAAAAGTGTCGGACTGTATACATGTGTGTGTCTGTATGCATGGATTATGTGTTAATCTTGGGGTAGGGCTTAGGGGGTGGGTATCCTCCCTGAATGAATTTTGGCAGGTGGGGATATGTGGTTCATGGCTTCTATTGGGGCTATTGCTTAAATCATGTAATAAACCATTAACAAACTCACTTATTGTCTCAGAGAAATGGGCATGGAAATGTCAGTCCCCTATCATATATAGCAGGGATAAGCAACCAGTAGATCTCCAGATGTTTCCAAATATCTGGAGATCTACTGGTTGGCCTACCGTTGATCTATTGATGTCTTCTACTATCCAGCAAACAGCAGCTCTCCTTTTGTCTATTGAGAGGGGGGGAGGGGTGGGGTTGGAGTTATGTTGGAGTGAGAGAATGTTTTTACTAAGACTGTCACATGTTTTACAAAGGAAGTGAACATATAGTCTGCAAATTCCTACTAACACTTCCTATTCCTACTAACACTCAGAAAATATTTTGATTGGCTAACACTGCTGTCAATCTAATATAGAGCACACCATTGGATACAACACTAAAGGGAAATGTTGTGCTTTAACACACATAAACACTGTCCCTATGTATATACTTTTACCCACCCCCACAACATAGTACCTCCGAAAAACCCAATGTAGTTCCCCATGAAAACTATAAATGTATTATATAAGGGATATAATATAATATAATTTAAGAAGGAGGGGGGAGTGATTTTGTTGCAGTGTGATCCTAGCCGAACTACAAAGAAGGATATATTATACTGCAATCATATATACTAAATGAATAAAACTATTTTTGTAATTTGGTGATTTTTTATAACTGGTTAAAATTTGGATTAACTAAGCAAACAGAATACAACTAAATCCAGATAAAGGTGCAAAAACTCTTCCTGTAATACAATTCGCAAATTACTTCGAAAGAGAAAATGGTGACTGCAACTTGTTTGGCTAAGCAAGGGCGTTACTGTGAGGCACTTTAGGTATCATTGTTAGGTCTTGGTGTTTGTGGGTCTGAAAAGGTATAGAGAAAAGCAGTGGCGGTACATTTGGGCTGGAGAGCTTGTTTTATTTCAAGCTTTCATTTTATACTCCTAAAAAGCAACTAGTCTCCAGGGAGATATGGCCTCTCTAAGCGCCATTACTCTATCCTTATGCTGAAATAAATTTAATGCACGTTTAAGATAAAAGACTGAAACACATAAAAGCAGAGTATTTAGCTTTCAAAAGCACATTGTTACTAACGATATTGAAGGAGATGCTTAAAAACTGGTAGGAACACAGAACTGGTACATATATAAAAGAAGAGAATGTTTATGATTCTCAATAAAAAAAAAGTGTTTCGAGCATGTCCTAGGACAATATTAGCAATGGTAACTGACTAGAGCCCTAGGATTATGCTTGGTTACTGAAAAAAACACATTTGCCAGTTTGTTTCCTCTTACATGAGTATGTTTGGTGACAAAACAAATTTTTTTGTGGGGGTAATTGATATATGTAAACAGAAGTGAGAGGTCTAAGTAAACCAGAAATTAACAGATAGAATGTAAAATTACAAAAAACATATTCGAACCCTGCACACCTTTCAACATTGAGTTGCTAGGAGATGGGTGAACTATTCATAGACATATACCACAAGAATGGAGTGCAATAGTATATTGTCTATCCATTTATACTACAAAATATTTAGATCTGTCACCTATTCCATCTAAAGGGTATCTCCAGCTTTATAAATTGTTTTGATACTATGTAGGTTACCCACTGCCCACCCCCAACCGCTGCTATTATTTTGTTACATGCCTTCATTGCCCCGGGGCTCTGATCCGGACCGGCAGCCGCATCGGATGGCTGAGAGGCAGCCAATTACAGACCGCGGTTGCATCAATGGAGAGTGCCGGGGATGAGGCATGTAAGTAGAGTTCAAATCTTTTTTTTTTAACAAACTAATACCCCTGGGGGCGGGCGGGGTAACCTGCATAATATCAAAAGCTTTTTTATGCTAGGTGGAACGGCGCAACGGATGGATGAGGATGGAGGGGGAGGGCTCCCCTGCACTGTCACACAACCCCTGGAGGCAAAAGAAGAAGAGCAGAACCTTTGGAAGACAGCTCCTATACACAGTGGGGTCAGTAGTGGGTTAAATTTTAGTTTGGGGGGTGGACATGCACTTTAAAGGGGAACTGTGGTCCAAAAATGACTTTAGGTAAATTGATAGGATTTGCTCCCTGAGAATTTTTGCACATTTATTTACATTGTTAATTTTGCATAGTTTTGAAGATATTACATTGTTTGTGTGTGATATGGCAGCAGATCACCAGGTCCCTGCACTTCCTGCTTCCTGCTCTGAAACTGTCATTCAATGTCCTGTCTCCTCCTCCATTTGCAGCCCCCTTGTCCATCCCCCCATGGATCCATGGTCCTCCAGTTGCAGGCGACCCATGACCCATATTTTACAGCCCATGTGGCCCCTCCACTCACGGGTTCTGTGACTCCCACCCACTCGCAGATGGCAGTGGCCCCCACCCACTCACGGCTGCCTAAGCCCCGCCCACCTTGATGCTGCCTGAGCCCCGCCCATAGTGGGTGCCGTGGGTTACTCAGGACCCCCCCTCTACCTTCTCTGTCAGGACTTTACACAGCAGACAGGAAGAGGGACTTCCTGTCTCCCATACACACTGAGGGGTCTGAGGCTGTGCTTGCCAGCGGCACTGTACAGTAGAAAGCCTGAGGAATGTCACAGTCAGCTCTACACCCATTACTTTCTGGTCAGTCATTTCTGTATATTTGGGCTGTGGAGCACGTAGAGAGGTGGTTGGGTGGCTTGTTTTAAAGGCAGGAAACTGACCTTTCGTTTAACTTAACTTGTTTGGAGACACCACAAGGCTAAGTGCCAGTTCACTGCATGCATGCTAAATGGCTATGCTGAAAATGGATGCCTTCCTTGTGTTTCTAAATAAAATGCTGACCTTCTTTGATCATGCTGTGGTGGTTTAAAGGGAAAGAGATGGTATCTATCATTGAAAAATATCTAAAAGATAGTTGCTGCTGTTTGTTTTTGGTTAGAGTCCTTCCCTCATACATAGTGAAGATGTCAGAAATGAGAGCTTTGTGGTCACTGTTGTTATGGTGAGATGTAGTGTCAGAAAGGCTTTACTGTTAATGAATACAGCTAGATCCCTGAGATAGAGGAAAGGGTGTTAAACGGGTGAGCGGATGAGCTGTTCAAAATGATCTTCTTGGGTCTCTGATTGCACATTTGCATTACAGCACCTGAACCCTCAGTGTTGTGGCAAGCTGTAATTGTTAGAGTTAATAAAATATACATGTGGAAGACTTGACTATGTTGACTTAGATACTCTGTGAAACGATTTATTAGTTACTATAGGACCCATGGAACAAAGCACATTCACTTACAAACACATGAGATAAGTAGCCTCACTGCAGTGTAAAGAGATGGTTAAAAGTGAACAAAAGGGGTTCTATTCCATTTACAATATGTTCCCATTATTCATATATTAAGAGTGTGGACAGTTACATAGTCACTAAATAAAACTACTAGAAGTAGGTCGATATTAAATAGTCTTTTTACTTTTGTCTATTGAAAAATAGCAAATGACTTCTGAACCCACAACATTGCCATTATTAGCACGTTTAAATAAAACAGTACACTAAAGGTTTGTACACACAACACATATCCGCTGGGGGATCAATGAACGACCCCCAACCGAACGCATACACAATGCCGATTCTCAGCCGAACACGGTTGTTGCCGCATGAATGCTTCATGGTTGGGGGTTGTGGCTCGGGTTCCAAATCGTACGTGTGTACGAACCTAATACACCGTTGTAAAACTTGGACTTGATAGTAGGAGTAGTAGATATGTAAATGGAGTACATAATAGTGCAATTTTCTAAATATATTTGGTAATTGCCTTAAAATAAATGCTAGTCCTTGCATGTTCCAGTGCTCTAAACCCTAGTGCCTAAAAGTTAACTCTGGATTTGTAATAAATTAAATGAAACCCAGTTAATAAAACATGTTTCTTAAAAAGTGTTAGATAATGTCTGAAAAGGGTAGTCAGGAAAAAGCAATTGAAGTATAATAGCAAAATCAAATGTAGTTATTAGGAGAACCAGCACTATTGGGGAGATGAAATTTTTGAAATCCCTGTACTTAACTTTGCACGATCTGCAATACCATGCCAATCTATGTGGGCTTAAGTTCTAAGCAGGAGTGCCTCAGGTTTCCGTGACTGGGGCCACTTCTTTTTTAATCTGTTATAAATGACATTTGACAGAACATCTTGTCTTTGCTGATGACACTAAACTATGCAGAGCTTGGAAACTTCAAATGAGGATCAATTGCTGCAAGAGACCAAATAGATTATCAAAATGGGCAGCAGGAATGGCAGATGAGATTCAAAGTTGTTAAATGTAGGTGATGCACTGGGTCTTAGCAATCCCGGTGCCACCTACACTATAAATTAAACTGTTAAGTGAATCTCGACTGGAAAAAGATTTGGGGGTTCTGGTAGATAACAGACCTTAGCTGTAGCAAACAATGACAGGCAGCAACGGCTAGGAACTAGCAAGGACATTACTTGTATAAAGAGGAATAGATTCAAGAGAGAAAAAACAGTACCGGTATTCTCCCTCTTTACAAGGCACTGGTATGGTCTCATTTGGAATATGCGGTGCAGGTTTTGGATCCCATATACAAAATTGACATCTTGGAAATAAAAGTTTCAAGAGAAGGGCAATAAAATAATAAAGTGAATGGAGGGGCTTGACTTTGCAGGCAGATTAGACAAGTTAGGGATGGTTACATTAGAGAAGGACGTTTGCAGGGGATATGATCACTTTATATAAATATATTAATGGGCCATACAATAAAACTGTTGGTGCATTGTTCACTAATAGGTCAAATAGAGGACACGTGGACATCCCTTTTTAAAAGAGATGGGTGGAAACTGTGGAACTGTCTCCGCAGGTGTGGTAATGGCAAGTTAATTGAATAACTTAAAAGTGGGTCAGATAAGTTCTAAAACTAAAAAATATGGGAATACTGGTATTAATACATATACTGCCAGTTCGTTGTTCCAGGGATATTTCCGATTGCCATTTGGCAATTGCATTTTTTCCTCCCCTTTTTCCTGTTTTTTTTGCCTTCCCCTGGATCAACTGCTAGATATGGTTAAAGGGAGGGGGAAAAGTTGTGGATTTGATGGACGTATGTCTTATTCAACCTCAATTACTATGTTTCTATGTAAAGACGATTATCCGGAATTGCATTGAGGGATCACGTAAATGAAAGTAGTGGAGGAGTGTCTATAGGTAGAAGTGGAGGCGAGTGTGTAAAGACTGATACCAATTCTGTGTTAAGTTTCAGCTACAAGGTAATGCAAAATTAATACTTTGGATATAGGATTGGGTGCATGCGATATTTCTAAAACATTTGGAAAACAGAGCAGTGCCCCCTAAAAATCATGTGTAACCAGATATGACATGGTTTAATGTGGTTTTACACCTATTTAGGATATTCAATACCTTTATATTAGAGATGGCCAAACTTTGAAAGAACGAAATTCAATTAAATATCAATGGTAACTTAATGTAAATGGCTGTGGGCACCTGGGAAAGGTGGTCTGGGGAAACACGTTCGAATATCCAGGACTTCGAAAACCGATTTACTCTCACATGTGCTTTCGAGCTCTCATGTTAGAACATTCGATAAATTTCCCATGACGACTCGCAGATTGACAATTCAATATTACTTGCGTATAGGTATAATAGTCATTTTACTCACGGATTCGAGAATCGATATTTACTTGCGTCTAGGTATAATAGACATTTTATCGCGGATTCGATCGATATTCGATATTTACTCGCGTATAGGTATAATAGACATTTTACTAGCGGATTCGAGAATTTCAATATTTACTCGCGTATAGGTATAATAGACATTTTACTCCCGGATTCGATATTTGTATTTACTCACGTATAGGTATAATCAACATTATGAAAGTCCGGAATTATCGAAAGTCGGTGGAAATATTGAAAATCCGTGTCGGGATAGTTCGAGAAGTCCGAGTCTGTTAAACCGAATAGTTCGCTCGAAACTTGTTTGAGTTCTAAGTCTATTTCTTCTATATATGCTTGTGAAGGTTCTCATTCATCCAGGTCATGGTATATCTGTTGCATTCAGTTAGATCAAACGAATTTAGAGTTAAGTTCTTGAAGACGTTTCTCTAGCCATCCGACTGGCTTTCTCAATTCAGAATGACTTGTATAAGAATCTGTTGGCAATTAATACCCTGGAAAGTCCCAATTAACATATGACAAAGCAGGTGTGTGGAGGACTTCTGATGCAAGGTGTGATGCATTGAGGCTAAGAGGAGTGTTATCGAGACTCCGGGTAAGGTGTCAAAACAGCATTGTACATGGCAACTTCAACAAAACTAAAACTTTAAGTCCAGTTGATAAAACTGAATACAAAGATACTCCCTGTTTTGTTTCAGATTGACAATTTACATAGGCGCATTCTGTGTGTTAAAATGCAGGCACACCCTATCTCTGTGGGAGATATTAAAACAATTAAACAAGGTAAGTATAAAGGGTACCCAGGTACTCTAAAATCTGGGATGCCCAGGTGCTATTACTAACAAAAAGGTCACCACTATGGGTCATGTTTAAGTGAAATAACTACACTATTTGGCACAAGACATGTGAATTTTTCGTGATATATATATATATATATTATTTTTTCCTCATTAATGATTGTCTTGTAGTTGTGGTTAATTGCTAATCAATTAATATTAGATTTAAAAAAAAGTAATGCCTTTGTGCAAAGATACATATTTGGCAAAAGTAATTTACCTTGATGCACCATGCTGGTTAGTGTAACATTTACTGAACAATTTGCGTTACAACCATTACTAGTGGGCGTAAGAGGCAGATGTAGTAAAAAAAAAGTTTCATCTTACCTGACTGGGATCCCAGATGCAGTGAGTCTTACGAGGAACTTTAAAGTATTGCAGGATCATGGTCAGGTAAGACGTAACTTTTTATTACTAATTGTTCGAAAGTTTTCTAGGAGATCCACCAAGAAAACACTTACCTCCCTTTTTTATTGCTGGCATTAATGAAAACTGAATATAGATTAAGATGAAAATGACCCTAATGAATTTAATGCCTTTTGTGGGACTACATATAATAATGCCTCCCAGAGTGCTTAGGGTGATGTTACACTAGGCTCGTCTACTTGTACCCATTCCTCAATCACTTGTTTATAGGTAAAGAATCACCCCGCAGTGCATCTGTATTCCATATACAAGTACCTTTTTAGAACAGAAGCATTTTCATGGTGTTTTCACAGATTACCATGAAAAGCCTTGAAAACAAAAGCCAGAATTGCCTGGATGTATTTCACCTTGTTAACTGATACTATAAGAAGCTAATCTCTCTACCTGATATAAGTATTTTTTTTTTCTTCAGTTTTGAAAATTTGACAAATATATATAAAAATGATGATCGAATGTCTGTAGTATTCACTAGACTGAAATTTAGTTCAGAAGACGTTTAGCTAGTCATCTGACTGGATTTCTCAATTGAGAATGCTTGTACAAGAATCTGTTGGCAATAAATAATCTGGAATGTCCCAAACAGCACCTCACCCTGCACAATCTCAGATGCAGCAACAAAGGTGGATTTCATAGTAAAAGTTCTTGAGCCACACATTTCTGAACAAAGCTCAAAGATAGCACCTGAATAAACAAGTATGATACATGGTGATGGTTAATGCTTTAAAACAGTGAACTAGAAAAGAACTGACTTTAAACTACCTGTGGCTATTGGGAAAGAGTGATGGAATTCACCATGTAAGCAACTATGTCAGCACCATAAGGGCAAAGAAAAGCAACAGAACAAGTTCTCTATCTGTCATCAGAACACCCTAAAGGAGACAAACTACCTTGGGAGCCAAAGGAGGGAATAGTACTTCACATTTAAAGGAGAAATGGGTGAGGATCCCTGATCCCGCCAGACAATGGAGTCAAGGCTAAGGCTTTTGAATTTTGCCATCACTCCTAAAGCCATCCTGTGTGGATATTATAGAAACTCAATCCACAAACTAAAGGTACCAAAGATCAAGGCAGAACAACTTTGCCTCTTAGGTTCAGCCAGTGCTAAGCCATCATCACGAAACTGAACACACAGAAAAGAAGAGCCTTAACATCCTCAAGGAAGACTCCAGTATTACAGTGTGCTCAACAGTTGCAACACCCAGGGACATAAACTACATATTATTGGCACTAGCAAGGGATCCTACCAGCTAATACAAAAAAAAGAGTATAGACAATGGACAAAGACCATTGGATGAGCAATGTATTGCTGCCCCTACCATGGTGAGGCTCATCCATGTATTTATGAAACTTAAGGAAGGATCCACAAGGAATGTGTCCTCTCAAAAGCAATAGTCAGCAAGATGTAGTAATCATTGCAGAAGACAGCTATGTATTCCCACCACACAGGCTGTTTAAATGGTGAGGAAAAGTCTGTTCCCAAAACAGAACTTAACTCAGAACAGGTGGTGTTCCATAGTGGGACTTGATGCCTAACTACCACATATATGTCAAGTATATGATAAGTGCAAACAAAAGCCCTTAATACTTTCAAGGCATCTGTCACTTGTTAGAAAACATGAATGACACCTGGGATAAAATCCACCACAAAGAAGTATAAGTCTTCATAGACACAATGAAGTGGACACAAAATATCAGCTTACACAGGAAGAGGTACAAAACACACACTGTGGTAGGAGTCAAGGAGAATGGTAAAAGTGGAAAATAGATGTAAAGAATACCCACCCACACAGACCAGTATTTCATGTTTGACTCCCACCACCCTTAAAATCACAAGCTGTGTGTACATCAGAACCCATAATACAAGAGCAGGAAAACATTCCCACAGCACAAGGCAAGGCTAAGGAAATTAAATATCTCAGAGGAGCCTTAAATCTTATGGATATCTGGAATGGGCCAATGTCAAAACTGCCTGTCATGTACAATGCTGTTTTGACCTCTTGCCCTCGGCAGATAAACACCTCTTAGCTACAAGCACTGTAGTAGGTTTGGGAATCAAGCACCAAAAAGCAATGGCTTTAAGCAAGCTACACACTTCCAGTCTCCACCACTCTGGATAGCATCCCTACAGTATATAGACCAAAATAATAGGTGTAGCTTACGATAACACTAGAAGAACTCAGCTGTGTGAAAAAAAGAGCCTTTATTAGTGAAGAAACGTGTGCTTGAGTGCTTGAGAAAAGACTTAGGGTCCGAAACATGTAGCACAATGTTCTTAAATAATTGCTCTATTATCCACACAGTTATAGTTCTGTGTTATAGTAAGCTACACCATATACGTTAGCTACAATGCAAGCAACACTGTACATTCAGGAGGCCCTGATACTTTTCTGTACATTGAAAATATTCTGAATTGAGAAAGCCAGGCAAATGACAACAACCAAAAAGGTATTAAGAGGTGCAACCTTCGCGCAGGGTGCAGAATTTGGGTATTTCCTCCCTACTGCTCCGTTCCCAGCAGTATATCTCACGAAAAAAATAGTTAAAAGGAAAGGAGTACACAAAAGTGCTTTATTTCCAAACAACATGTTTGATCCCCAAACGGATCTTTGATCACTGACAAAGATCCGTTTGGGGATCGAAAAATGTGTGTTATAAATAAAGACTGACTCTCATAACGTGGATGAATGAGAACCCTTACAAAAATAAGGACCATAAAAGGCCTACATTAAATGAATAGTTCACTCGAAAAGTATGTAACTAATGCCTACCTCCCCCTTCTTAATCAATTGAGCAGGAACCAGGGACGGAGTAAGTATATTTTACCTTTTGCCTGATCCACCTCTGCGGAAATGACTGGTCCGACCACTTCTGGTTCTAATCCACTATTATGGCGAATGAGCCAGAAAGCGGACAGGAAATTTTCAGCTCTGCAGCGGTGGATCACACAAAAGGTAAATATATAATTAGGAGCTTTTGTTCCAGGCTCCTGCTCAATCGATTGAAGACTAGAGGTAATAAGGCATAGTCCCTTAAACTCTGGGCTTCAACCAATACATATAAAGGAATAGTTCATTTCTGAAGTGGTACTCTAAGAGGTTTTAGAAGTTAAAATATTTTGAGACCTTCACCAAGTTGCTGGTTTTATGTAATTTTGCGTATTGAGTGAATAATGCTTAAAAGGTTTTTACAGTACCACTATGTGAGAGAAGGATGTTCAACAATATTTACAATTAACAAAGATAAAACAAGTAAAGGGACCAAAACTGATTATACCACTGTGTATAAAGGTATGAAAACCTTTTACAGCAGCTTTTTCATTTATGAGGAGTGAATATCCCAATTAAGAAATAAATATTCAATGACAGTTTCATAAAATGTTATTCCATAACATTTTACCAAATCTATACTTTAAATGACTCTCAATTTAGATATTGGTAAGGAAGGAAGAAAGACTCTACTCACAGATGCAGATGACTCTAATGATACACCGGCCATTCGTGAGAGATTAGCTATACAATATAAGATACACCATGGGCTAATGAGAGGCTATACCTCAAAGCATTTATTATGATGTAAGTTAAAGGTTAACTAGTGCTTATAATTAAAATTGTCATTAAATACCTGGTTAATAATACATCAATATGTGATGGATATATTGGTTGGAAAATGGGGGGGGGTAAACTGATAAGTTACCATTTTTTTGTTTTTAAAGGGTGAAAATTCCCTAAAGGGCATGTCCACCACCCCCAAAACTATAATCCCCACAACTACTGGCCCATTATGTAGTGTAGTGTAATCCTTACCTCACATCCCAGCTCCATATGGTTCCCTGTAGTCCCCCCCAAGTCCCAAAAACTGCCCACCAGGAGGGACAGCGAGTCCATATAGGACTCTGCCTCCTAACTGGCCTCGGGAGAAGTTTGGCATGCGTACTGCAGCCCTTCTCCCCCTCCCTCCCTCACGATTCCCTCCCTAGCTTTAAAAGCTTTAACTATAAGATTCCCTATGCTGCCCAGCCCCAACCGCTATATTTATATGTTTATAAAGCCCCCAAACTTTACTACCCCTCTCTTTCCTCCGCGAAGTGAGCTGCCGGCAGCTGCGTCCGTCGTTGGCTGCTACTCAGCCAATCACAGACGCAGCTGCCGGTCCCGCCCTCTGCTTGCATTTCTCGCAAGCAGAGGGCCGGAGGCGCGGGGAGGAAAGAGGGGACGGTAAGTAGAGGTTTGGGGGGCTTTATAACATTATAAAGCGGTTGGGGCTGGGCAGCCATGGGGAATCTTATATAAAAAAATAAAATTTAGGGTGGACATACCTTAAAAAGACCTTTTAGAGGTCCCTAAGGCATTTCGGCTTCAACATGGTTCTGATAATAATTTACAAATTATTATACAGGCATATGTTAGTTCTTACAATTTAAATGCTTTGACATGTTTAAATGGCATATCCACCCCCAAAAACTATAATTTAACCCACATATGGCCCCACATGTGTAGTAAAATCCGTACCTTAATCCCAGCTCCAAATGGTTCTCTGTAAGGTCCTCCAAGTCCAGAAAAACTGACCACCAGGAGCCTGGCTGAGTCCATATAAGACTCTGCCTCCTGTCTCTCTCCGGGAGAATTTGCGCATGCTCAGTGCAGCCCTCCCACCTCCTCTCATTTTGCTCTCCACTCCCCCTAGCTGAAACCCCTTCTCTGTAGTGTAGGGCTCCTCCCCAAACCGCTACAGTAATTGTCTAAAAACTCCCCCCGATCTATACTCACTTTGCCTCTTCCCGGGTTCTGTACAGCCAGAAGCCGCGTCCGGTGATTGGCTGCCTCTCAGCCAATCACGGACGTGGCTGCTGTTCCGGCCCCCTGCTGCAGTTTTATGTAAGCAGAAGGCGTGACAGAACGTCAGGGGAGAGAGGCAAAGTTATTAATGATCGGGTGAGTTTTTAGACAAATTACCATAGTGGTTGGGGTTGGGGGAGGGAGCCCTACACATACAGAAAAAATATTTAAAAAAAGGGTGGGACATGCCCTTTAATGAGTCATGTGATATCAGTTACACTAATTTACTATAGCAATATATAGAAAGTTCCTGGCACACTGGGTAGAACAACGAAACAGTTAGTTATTAGTTCAACGTTTCGACGGCGCACAGGCTGTAATCATAAGGTATAATATTACTAATAACCCCACTAAAGAAGAAAGAAACCAATAATACCATTTCGCTATTTATAGGACTTTAAAGGACAACTCCACCCTCATAATAACATCTTTTAGAAAGAGTGGTTCTCTTTAAAATATGTTGATATATCATAGTTTGTCCATGATTTCATTACGGTATGTCTACTATGCTCTGGATGCCTCATGGAAACTGAGCAATTTAGAAACCTGTAACTGAGCCTAGACATGCTCAGAAATTGGAAGACAGGTGATAGGGTTTGGGGGGTTATTTTCGTATGAAGCTGTTATTTGGGGGGGACTTGCCCTTTAATGTTTTATAAATTATTCTTGCACACAAATATATTGTAGAAATATTTTATATGATAATGACAAGAAGTAGATTATAAATAAACCATCTAAGTGGAATTATTCGTCAGAATTATTTCCCCACGATATTATTATGCTTACATGTTCACAGCTTATATAGCCTAACACAAATACTGGCTAATTATTCTGTATTTTTTAGCAGTATGAAACATTAGGCTGTGTGTTTGCCATTCACTAGAAGCACTAACCTCATTATTCATTGTATATTGATAACTTAAAATTATCTATAATAAAGGAAGGATCCTGCATCCTGTTGTTGGACGCTTTAAAAAGCAGTCATCTACTTTAATGGGACTCTTCAGGTAAATAAAAGTAGTAGTGTAGCATACGAAGTGCACAGACTGTTGCTGTGAATAATAGTAAACTTTATTCAAGAAACATGTGTGCTCACTGTTTCGGACTAACGGCCTTCGAGAAAGGACGTTAGTCCGAAACATGTAGCACACGTTTCTTGAATAAAGTTTACTATATCACAGCTTGGCGGTCGTGCTTCGTACGACACTACTACTTTTATTTACGTGAAGAGTTGCAATCTGGCCTTGGAGGAGGACCAGTAAGTGTAGCTACCGGGATTTGTGCTATAGGTATGAGAGTCCCACCTACTACATTATCTACTTTAATGGGACTATCTTAAAGGACAACTATACTCACACCCTCGCTCCTCTTCCTCCATAGTGCATAGTACCCAGGGTGAGGACTAAAATCGTAGTCCTCACCCTGGGTACTTTCCCTAACTCCTGCACTACTTACCCCCCCATCTGCTTCGCGATCGCTCCATTCCTCCGCTTTCCTGCTTCAAGACAGATCGCGAGGCAGCCATAGGAAGATACGCTCTGCAAGGAGGCGTGTCTCCAATTGGCTGCCTCGCGACTGTCACATGACAGAGAGGAGAGAGGTGGAACAGTGTGGATCACCGAAGCAGATTTGCGGTAAGTAGTGCAGGAGTTAGGGAAAGTACCCAGGGTGAGGACTTAGCGATTTTAGGTCCTCACCCTGGGTACTATGCTGCAGTGGATCGGGGAAAAGGTGAGTATAATTGTCCTTTAATGGTAATCAGAACAAAGATATGCAAAGCATATACCAAGCCTCATCTAGATACCCCTGCATCACACATTCAGTGCCTATACGCTTTCTTTATTGCTATTTAGCTACCTCTACACATACAAACTGCGCTGACAGATTCTATTGGAATTTGCCAGTAATATGGGACTGCACAAGCATAAACTCACACAACTGACCTGTATGGGAATCGGTTGATGGGGTGAACTTACAAGTAGTGATTATATCGGTAATCCTTTACGTGCAAAGGGAGACAATTCTGATCAACTGAAATTGTCTGTCTGTACTAACCACGATGCTGACAACTGGCTTCACCCCATATACGGTATATTGGGAAAATCCCATTAGATCAGACAAAATTTGTGAAATATTATCAATCAAGTATAATCAGGCCACAATATTTCCTTGAGGAGAAATAAATCAAACAGATGGGTTGGACTGGATGGATGTATGTCTTTATTCAACCTCAAATACTATACTATATACTAAACTATTTGATGGCCCATGTGTTCGTAGCCTACGAAATATGAAAGACTGAGGGAAGAACTTTCAAGCCCCTGATAAACATTAAGGCATTTGTCCTCCATCTTGAAGAAAGTAATAATCTTGGGGCATAATCCTTTTTTTAACAATGGCATAAAGTAAAACTTGAAAGAGGTAGTGATACAAGCCTTACTGAAATTCACACCAGCACACAGTCTTTATTCACAAGTCTCATGTACTGCACCAAACAAAGCAGAGAGTGTGGGGAGATAATATCTGATATTTTTAGAAAATATTAAATCCTGATAGAGACTTTGTCCTTACTATCCTACTGTATAAGTAACTTATTCAATTACTTACTATGGTTATAGAGGGCCACACTTGACTGAAAGATATGCTAGAACTCAAAGCCAATTTATTTCTATTGCATAAGAGCATATTGGGCATACATGTCTACTTGGCTCTGGTATTTTCCAGCTCTATCTAACTATATTGTCCCCAGGGCTTTTTTTTAATGATGGGATACAATTGACTGATCATTATTAGAAAATTAATTTTTTATTTATTTAATCAATATTGATTATACAATAAAGTCATTAATTTTTTTCTAATATAATCTAATCCTCTATTGTATTATTTATCACCTCTAAGATTTTTTTTTTGCATCATCTAAGTGGCATCCTAAAAAGGATTTGTGTTTGGAACTTTTCTATTTAAACCAAGAGTTACTTTGCCTTCTTAATACTATGCCAAGAAAGAAATATGTAAGCTATACAGAAGGGGTCTTGCAATGCAGACAATATCCCTCCTGACTGTAATACTTAAATGCATGGAAGCCTCAAAACAGCTCAGCATTTCCTGAAAGAAAGCTTAAATATCTCTAAAGACTTTGCAATTATCTAACCAACTAATTATATTGGTTCCTGGCTAATCAATAATTGTTCCCAAAGTAGCATTATCATCTACATGCTTACTACTGTATGTGTGTTTGGTTAAATATAAGGCCCCTGATCATGTTCACAATCAGGAAAAATTATATTAATTTAAGGGTATTTCTGACAGCAAAATCTGGAACAGTTGCGTAAGGAGTGATTTCCATTGACTGGCTATATGTACCTAATTAATAATACCAAGACAAATATTTAAATATGGTTTTCCCATGGACCAGGTTTAGAAACTATTTTCTGGAGAGAAGGAAATGTGATTTTGTTTATGATAGAGGAAGAAAAAGATAGGATAGGCAGTGGTGTAACTAGGAATCACTGAGTGAAAGACAAGAATTAATGATCCAGGAATCAAAAATAAATCAACAGGAAAGCGATACATTAATAAGGTAAACTAGCTAAATCCACCTAACAATTAATATAATCATTATAAATGTAAAAAAAGGAAGCAAATAAGAGCATGATAGGTAAGACATAAGCTAATGCTGATCATAGAGGAGGTGGTTTCAATCTCCTTCCAAAAAAAAATGATTCCTTTACATTTAGGTAGGGTGCAATACATTTAACCAGACAATGTACTGTTATACAGTGTGCAGTGTTCTCAGGCAGCCTGTGAAAGAACTTATATGAATGCAGATCACTTTCTGCTAGGTTTAAAGGTTACAGAATAAATAGACAAGGGTATAAAATAATTGAAGCTCATTTGTATGGAAGTAATCTGTAGATAGCTGGTTGAGGCCTAGCTAATATGTAGGCAATTATAGCAACGGTAAACCAAACGGACATTCAAGAAAAAAATAATGGGATATGCTTTGATACATCTGATACTTCAAAAAATTAAGGAGAATAAAGTTTAGTTATTGTCTCTAACACCAGTTTAATAACAAGATGGGACAGATTATGATCTCATGGAAAAAAAATCTGGTTCCCTGAATAAAACCATAAAAAACCCTAATCAAGAAGAAAAGAAATCGCCACACCAATGTCCCATTATTCAATAAGCAGCGGTTATAACTTGCTTAGTAGAGATGTCCGAACTTCGAAAAAACGGTCCGCACGATGGATCTGCGGATTTTCGAAATAATCCGTATTCGAAAATCCGCGAGCGGACCCGTTAAAACGTATTAAAATGAAAGTTCGGGAAAATCCGCATTAAAAGTGGTCTTAAATAGCCTTGGTAATGTACACTTAACACTCAGGGACTGGGTAATGTCCTTGAAACACGTATCAATGCCTACAATACCTAAAAAACAGTTCGCTAGCGTGAATTTTTAAAAAACGGTATGTTTCGAAATACGAGGATTTCCGTAAAAACAGGATCTCCGTAAACCGCGGATCTCCGTAAAAGACGAGGTTCACGTAAAAACGGGATTTTGTAAAACGAGATTCGTAAAACCGCGGATTTTCGTAAAACGAGGAACCGGAACTTCCTGCCTAGCAAAATGGCAGTGCTGCAAGGCAACTGTATGCGCTCAAATACCTCCTGCTCAGGGGGTATGACGATTCCCCCTGGCACCCATCATTGCGGCGCCGGAGGCGCAGAATAATGGAGGGGCTACAGCGCCGCATCCTGCGACGCTTCGGATACCAGACCACTGTCTCTACCCTCCAAGAGACAGTGGTCTGATCTCAAGAGGCAGAGGCCTCAATATGTGGTGCCGTACGGCAGATGATAGAGGCAAATACTTTTTATATATTACTGTATTATATATGTAGTAAAAATTTTAATTCACTTCTGACAAAAACATATTCATATATATGTTTTTAAAAACATCAATAATCCTTAAATTTGGCTTGAGAGAGAGAGAGATCCAAGTTCTTGTTATTTCTCTTCACTGGTTTATTATACATTATTATTATTCTTATATTATTCAATATCAGCCCTATTTAAAGGTAAGTAATAAAAAAATAAATCACTAAAAAGTGACTTTATTAACATAACACCTATAAATTCAAATGATACCCACACATAGACACAGGTAAACATACTTGGTGGCCCACCCTTCCATTTCCATGGCAGCCTTATTTAAAGGCTAAGTAAAGTTAAAAATGAAACGATCATTAAAAATGATTTCTTTTATCTTATAATGCACACTGATACCCACACATAGACACAGTTAAACACACTTTACTGACCCACACTTTTAGTTACATGGCAGCCCAATTTGAAGGAAAGTAAAGTCAAATAAAATGTGAATCAATTATTAAAATTTTATTTTTATACTCCAAATTAAAAATGTGTGTTAGCCACAAAATCTAGATACAGTAACACAGCTACTGATGCTCCCCTACACCCAACCAACTTTTCCCTTTCCATGGCTACATACACACCATAAAAATATAATAGAATAGATTCAAGAGAGAAATATTATTCTCCCTCTTACAAGGCATGGTAAGGCCTCATGATATTGGATATGCGGTGCAGTTTTGGATCCCATATACAAAGGGACATCTTGGAAATGGAAGCAGTCCAGAGAGGGCAACTAAATAAATAAGGGGAATGGAGGGGCTTGAATATGCAGGCAGATTAGACAAGTTAGGGCTGTTACATTGGAGAAGCGGCGGGTGCGTGGGGACATGATAACTTATACAAATATATTAATGGCCCATACAGTGAACTCTCTGGTGCATTGTTCACTAATAGGTCATATCAGAGGACTCGTGGACATCCTTTAAGGTTGGAAGAAAGAAGTTTCATCTTCAAGTTAGGAGAGTTTCTTTCAGTGAGAACGGGTGATGAAAACTGTGGAAACTGTCTTCCAGCAGAGGTGGTAATGGCAAGTTCATTGAATAACTTTAAAAAAGGCCTGGATAAGTTTCTAAAACTAAAAAAATTGAGAATTACTGGTACTAATGCATATAGATCTGGTGATCCAGGGATACTTTCCGATTGCCGTTTGTAGTCAGGAAGGAATTTTTCCCCCCTTTTTTAGCTGGGGTTTTTTGCCTTCCTCTTGATCAACTGTTAGGTAGGTTAAAAAAAAAAAAGGGAATAGGTTGGACTTGATGGACGATGTCTTTATTCAACTTAATTACTATGTTACTATGTTACTATAAGTACTTAGCCAGATAAGGTATGAAATCATTGCCATAGAAATATGATTGACTTTAAAGAAAAACTATAACATATTGCCTTATTTAATCTGCATTTTCAACCAGAATTCAAAGTATATAATTAAATATATCCTTAGATATATCATTCATTATGTATTTTATTTGCAGGGGAATCTTCCTCGGATACCCCACCCCCCCACCGTCCCGCCAGAGGGAAGAATTTAAGTGCAGCCTATTAAAAAAAAAAAAAATTAAATCTTTCATTTGTCCAAGGCCACATTACAGCGCACACCGAGCGCTCGCGCTCCAGAAAAACAGCATACAAGCGCGTGTTTCCAGTGCGCTCATGGTATTGCCATGCGAGTGCAGTACGATAGCATAATTGTGCAAAAATTGAGGATCCATTAATTGTGCCACAATATTGTGTGCTTTTTAACACGTTGATATGTCCAAGCCCTTTATCCAAATGTTTGCATAATTTTTGACAACTTCTCCGAGAATTGTTTTAGTAAATGTATTCGAACATTTAATGACAGTGAGAGTTAAAATAAATTTCCTTTTTTTCTAGCACTACCACCAACTAGCCCTCGGCTACGGGCCCCATTGCCCCCTCCGGGCAGTCCATTGCCCCTCCGGGGTCACCATCGCCCCCACCGGGCAGTCCACACCGCCCAAGAAGAGGAGGAAACCGGGCACCAGCCAGACACGTAAGTGCATCCTAAGCAATTTTTTTATCTTTTTATTGACCTTGATTGCCAGCAAATAATTAGTGAAAATTATCATTGAAATTAAGTGAATTTTATTATTTCACAGATAAAAATTTTCGTAAAAAAAAAAATTGCAACAAATCTTTTAATTTGGCTTGAGAGACAGAGCTTCTCATTTCTCATTCCCATTATTGTCCCCGATCTCCCCATTGTTGGGCTGTATCTTGTCCCTCAGTTTTGAGCTTAAGTCATGAAATTCGGTCCAAACGTCCAAAATATCCAAGAAATGTTCACTACATAGCCTTTAGGAAATGGGTCTTATACATGATATATTACTAATGGATTGGACGGTGATTGTTGAAATAAAACATTTTTTTTTCTAGAAGCAGGACCAGCCTCTACAGGCCCTCCACCCTCTCCAGCCCCTCCAGGCTCTCCAGCCCCTCCTGCCTCTCCAGTCACTCTGGCGGCCATGCTTGAGAATCTTAAGTAAATCAGTGTTCTTCCTAGGGTCTTTTAGCCGGGCGGCCCACCCAGCTACTTTTTCATGCCACCCGGCTGGAAGAAAATTCCTTGAGAGAACTTTAGATCTAGGTTTAATAGGTGCCAATAGGTCAGTAAAAACTCCTGCCAATACTGCCCAGTCCAGACCTGTTTTTTACACTTGTAAGATTATTTTAGCGCATGTTTACTAGCTTTTCCAAGATCCCCAAGGCCACAAAAGGGTGGCACATGTGCTTGTGCTGCCTTGTTACATGGGTTACCTTCAGAAGGGAACTACAACTCCCTGCACTCTACAACCACAGAATGCTGGGAGTCATAGTTTTCAAACATCTAGTGGGATGAAAGTTAGACATCCCTGTCCTATATATAATGAGCATGATGCAGTGCACATTTTTTTTATGCAACGTTAATGAAATGTTATATACAAGACTATTAATATCTGTATTTTCCCAGTGTAAAATCCACGCTACATGATGCAACATTGGGTACTGGGGTTTTGACAATGCTTTTATGGGGGCTGCACCACTTTCCAAATTTTGTATGTAGCACAGTCCTAGTGATACAAAACCAAGAATGTTCTGATACAATTTAGCAATAAACGTAATGTTTTATGCCAGCATTACCACTGCTGTTATCAGTGATCCCCCATGATGCAATAATATGCTTTAAGTGGAAGTTCAGTGATAATATATATACTTTAAGGAAAAAAGAGAAGTATTATCCATCCCAAGACCTTAATCTGCACCATTCAGCAAATCAGCATTGTGTCTGTGTATAATAAATGCAACGGAAATAATTGACTTCCTGTTTGCAGGACCCCTAATAGAGACCGTTATGGTCTTGCCCTTGACCCAGTCCCTGGTTGATTCAGTTGGTCAGTAGAGATCTGAGCATGTGTAACCCATCCAACAGCCAATCAGTAGAAATCACTGTTACCATAACAGGATGCATAATATAAACTAAGAATTTTAGAAATAATGATATCTTATACTGAGCTTTCCTTTTATGACATTCCGCAACATATAGCATTGCAGACCATGTATGTGTAAGTGTTATCAGGTGCAAATTAGCATCTACCGCATGGTGCTTTAGGAAATGTGCTCAAACATCTTCAACACAATTCTCTCAATATCTTCTCCACAGAACTACAGAGCATCGGCGGGGAGATGCGCCACATGGTGCGGCGCCTGGACCGCCACGCCTCTGACCAGGACTGGAGAGGAGGGCACCCCAGTAACCCCCTTTTTTTTTTTTTGTTTTTGTTTGTAAATAGTTTTTTAAAAAAAAAAATTAATATACATATATATATATATATATATTATATATTATATATATATATAATATATATATATATGTAAACAAAGTTCTGAAAAAAAAAATGTTGTGGGCTTTATTTTTCGATATATCAAATTATCAGATAGATTCATAATCAATTTTATTTGAAAAATTACAATACAAATATCTATTTAGCAGTATATGTCTGGTACTCTAATTGTATATACCTTACCATAATGCCATTACACACACCACACTTGGCCACATTCCCCTATATAGTAGTTTGCACACAACAAGGCAAAGAAGGCGATGGGGGTGGGTACTGGGTTACATAATGTCCACGCGGTTGCCACCATGGTTGTGGGGCCAGGCAGGCTTAGCCCCACATGGACCCCCACTCAAACCCATTGGCTACTCTCCCTCAGAGTATGCTTTGTGCAAGGGAAAGTAGGTGAAAGGGTAAGGCTTCGTAGGAAACAGCACCACTTGAGTTACAGCGGGCCCAACTGTAGTTGCCACCATTGTTGTGGGGCCAGCTGGCTTGCGCCCATGGGACATACCCCTCACCCATTGGCTACTCTCCCCTCAGAGTATGCTTCGTGCAAGGGAAAGTAGGTGAACGGGTAAGGCTTCGTAGGAACAGCAGCATTGAGTTACAGCAGGCCCACTGTAGTTTGCCACATGTTGGGGGCCAGGCTGTCTTGCACCCAATGGACATACCCCTCAACCCCATTGGCTTACTCATCCTCAGAGTAGGCGTCGTGCAAGGGAAAGTAGGTGAATGGGTAGGAACTGCAACCATGAGAATACAGGGTGGGTAACAACAAATGCTAAAACAACCACACTGAAATCCAACACAGGAAAGCTCAAAAAATTTTTCTCTCAAAAAGCCGCAAAAATCTCTCTCCAAACTCCTACCTGTCAGGTATCCATAAAACACAGTTCGCGGACCCGAACCTGGATCCGCCGCGGATTTATCCCGTCCGCGAACAGCGGATTATTCCGGATTTTCCGGATTTTCCACCTTCCGAACTTCCGAACCGCGGATTTTTTTTTTACGCAAATTTTCGAAAATACGAGTATCTCCGTAATTACGAGAATCTACGATCTTCCGGGACCCGGAAAAACCGAAGATCCTCGTAATTACGCGGATTCTCGTAATTACGAGAAATTTCGTAAAAACGAGAAATTCTTGTAAATTCGAATTTTTGGGGATTATTTTTAAGACGGAGCAAGCCACATGACCCAAATTAGCCAATGGCAGCTAACATGATTATTGCCAGCCCCCTGGGTATAAAAGGCTGCTTCACAGGCGACATTTTGTCAGTGTGTTGGAGTGTGTTTAGTGGAGACCTGACAGTGTAGGAGTTGGAGAGAGATTTTTGCGCTTTTTGAGATTTTTGAGCTTTCTGTGTGTGGATTTCAGTGTGGTGGTTTAGCACTTGTTGTTACCCACCCCTGTATTCTCAATGGTGCAGTTCCTACCCATTCACCTACTTTCCCTTGCATGACGCATACTCTGAGGGAGAGTAGCCAATGGGGTGAGGGGTATGTCCAGTGGGGCCAATGGTAAGGTATATACAATTATAAGTACCAGACATATAGCTAGCTAAATAGATATGTGTATTGTAATTTTTCAAATAAAAATTGATTATGAATCTATCTGAATAATTTGATATATCGAAAAATAAAGCCCAACAACATTTTTTTTTCAGAACTGTTTTTATATATATATATATATATATATATAGAGACTATATATATATTATCATGCATTTTTTAAAAAAAAACTATTTACAAAAAATAAACAAACAAAAAAAAAAGGGGGTTACTGGGTGCCTCCTCTCCAGTCTGGCAGGCGGCGGTCCAGGCCGCGCCAGCCCATGTGGGCATCTCCCCGCCGCATGCTCTGATTCTGTGGAGGAAGATATTGAGAGAATTGTGTTGAAGATGTTTGAGCACATTTCCTAAAGCACCATGCGGTAGATGCTAATTTGCACCTGATAACTACTTACACATACATGGTACTGCAATGCTATAATGTTGCGGTATGTCATAAAGAAAGCTCAGTATAAGATATCATTTTTTTCTAAAATTCTTAGTTTATATTATGCATACCTAGTTATGGTAACTTGATTTCTACTGATTGGCTGTTGGATGGGTTACCATGCCTAATCTCTACTGACCAACTGAATCAACCACAGGACGGGTCAAGGGCAAGACCATAACGGTCTCTATTAGGGGTCCTGCACAGGAGTCATTATTTCCGTTGCATTTTTATACACAGACACAATGCGATTGCTGAATGGGCAGATTAAGGTCATTGGGAGGATAATACTCTCTTTTTTCCTTAAAAGTTATTATTATCACTGAACTTCCACTTAAAGCGATATTATTGCAACATGGGGGATCACTGATAAACAGCAGTAGGTAATGCTGGCATAAACATTACGTTTATTGCTAAATTGTATCAGAACATTCTTGGTTTTGTATCACTAGGACTGTGCTACATACAAAATTTTTGAGTGGTGCAGCCCCCATAAAAGCATGTCAACCCACTACCCATGTTTGCATCATGTAGCGTGGATTTTACACTGGGAAAATACAGATATTAATAGTCTTGTATATAACATTTCATTAACGTTGCATAATATTAACGATTCCTCAAGCAGACGCCAGTATGACTGAGAGGCAGGGGTTGCTGGAGGGACTGGGGAGGTGAGAGCTGGAGGGGCACGAGATGGTGAGGGCTGGAGAGGGTGCAGGGCCTGTAGAGGTGGTCATGCTTCTAGAAAAAAAAATGTTTTATTTCAACTCACCGTCCATCCATTAGTAATATATTACATGTTAAGAACATTTCCTAAAAGGCTACTAGTGAACATTTCTTGGATACTTTTGGACGTTTGGGACCGAATTCCGTGACTTAAGATAACACTGAGGGACAGAATACAGACCCAAACATGGGGAGGGAGTCGGGGACAATAAATGGGAATGAGAAATGAGAAGCTCTGTCTCTCAAGCCAAATAATATAGATTTTGTTGCATTTTTTTTATACGAAAATTTTATCTGTGATAATAAATTAACTATTATCACGAGAATTTCCCTAATTATTGCTGACAATCAAGGTCAAAAAATAAAAAAATTGCTATGAATGACTCTTAGAGTTGTCTGGCTTGGCCCCGGTTTCCTCCTCTCTTGGGGCGTGGACTGCCGGTGGGGGCGTGTGGAGCCGGAGGGGCAATGGACTGCCCGAGGGGCAAGGGCTGCCCGTACTGAGGGCTAGTTGGTGGTAGTGCTAAAAAAAAAAGGAAATTTATTTTAACTCTCACTCATTAAATGTTCGAATACTTTACTAAAACATTCTCGGAGAAGTTGTCAAAATTATGCAAACATTTGGATAAAGGGCTTGGACAATCAACGTGTTAAAAAGCACACAATATGTGGGCACAATTATGTGATCCTCAATTTTTGCACAATTATGCTATCGTACTGCACTCGCACGCGCAATACCATGACGCACTGGAAACACGGCTTGTATGCTTGTTTCTGGAGCGCTGCGTCGTGTGGCGGTATGTGGCCTTGGACAATGAAAGATTTGAATTTTTTTTTTAATAGGCTGCCTTACATTCTTCCTCTGGCGGGACGGTGGTGGGGTGGGGTATCCGAAAGATTCCCCTGCAAATAAAATAAAAAATACATAATGAATGATATATCTAAAGGATATATTAATTATATACTTTGAATTCTGCTTGAAAATGCAGATTAAATAAGGCAATATGTTATAGTTTCTTAAAAGTCAATCATATTTCTATGGCATGATTTCATACCTTATTCTGGCTAAGTACTTATATTTTTATTGTGGTATTGTAGCCATGGAAAGGGAAAGTTGGTTGGGTGTAGGGGAGCATCAGTAGCTGTGTGTACTTGTATCTGAGATTTGTGGCTACACAACATTTTTAATTTTGGGAGTAAAAAATAAAATTTTAATAATTGATCAACATTTTTTTTTGACTTTACTTTCCCTTCAAATGGGCTGCCATGTAACTAAAATGTGGGTCAGTAAAGTGTGTTAACTGTGTCTATGTGTGGTATCAGTGCATTTATAAGATAAAAGAAATCAATTTTTAATGATCGATTTCATTTTTAACTTACTTAGCCTTTAAATAAGGCTGCCATGGAAATGGAAGGGTGGGCCACCAAGTATGTTTACCTGTGTCGATGTGTGGTATCATTTGAATTTATAGGTGTTATGTTAAATAAAGTCACTTTTTAGTGATTTATTTTTGACTTTACTTACCCTTTAAATAGGCTTATATGAATAATATAAGAATAATAATAATGTAATAATAACCTGAATGAGAAATACAAAGAACTTGGATCTCTCTCTCTCTCAAGCCAAATTTAAGGATTATATGTTTTTTAAAAACATATATATGAATATGTTTTGTCGTACATGTTAAATTTTTAACATTATCTGCAGAATATTAATAATCTTAGCCACTTCTATCACCCCTTAACACCTGGCTGTGATATGCTAATTGGGATTTTCCAGGGTAACATAATTGCCACAGATTCTTGTACAAGTCATTCTGAATTGAGAAACCAGTCGGCATGACTAGCGAAACTTTCTTCACGACCTACATTTCAAGTCCATTTGATCTAAATTGAATACACAATATATATAGGAATATGTTTTTGTCAGAAGTGAATTAAAATATTTTACTACATATTATAATACAGTAATATAATAAAAAGTATACTTGCCTTCTATCATCTGCCGTACGGCAGCCACATATTGAGGCCTCTGCCTCTTGAGATCAGACCACTGTCTCTGGAGGGTAGAGACAGTGGTCTGGTATCCGAAGCGTCGCAGGATGCGGCGCTGTAGCCCCTCCATTATTCTGCGCCTCCGGCGCCGCACATGATGGGTGCCAGGGGGGAAATCGTCATACCCCCTGAGCAGGAGGTAGTTGAGCGCATACAGTTGCCTTGCAGCAGCTGCCATTTTGCTAGGCAGGAAGTTCCGGTTCCTCGTTTTTACGAAAATCCGCGGATTTACGGAAATCTTCGTTTTTACAAAAATCCTCGTTTTTACGTGAAACCTCGTCTTTACGGAGATCCGCGGGTTTACGGAGATCCTTGTTTTTACGGAAATCCTCGTATTTTCGAAACATACCGTTTTTTAAAATTCACGCTAGCGGACTGTAATTTTTAGGTATTGTAGGCATTGATACGTGTTTCTAAGGACATTACCCAGGTCCCTGAGTGATTAAGTGTACATTACCAAGGCTATTTAGACCACTTTTAATGCGGATTTTCCCGAACTTTCATTTTAATACGTTTTAACGGGTCCGCTCGCGGATTTTCGAATTTACGGATTATTTCGAAAATCCGCAGATCATCGTGCGGACCGGATTTTTCGAAGTTCGGACATCTCTACTAAGCAAGTATACCGACTGCTTATTGGAATAATGGGACATGTGGTGTGGCGATTTCTTTTCTTTGATTAGGGTTTTTAATGGTTTATTCAGGGAACCAGATTTTTTTCCCATGAGATCATAAATCTGTCCCATCTTGTTATTAAACTGGTGTTAGAGACAATAACTAAACATTTATTCTCCTTAATTTTTTGAATGTATCAGATGTATCAAAGCATATCACCATTATTTTTTTCTTGAATGTCCGTTTTGTTTACCGTTGCTATAATTGCCTACATAATTAGCTAGGCCTCAACCAGCTATCTACAGATTACTTCCCATACAAATGAGCTTCAATTATTTATACCCTTGTCTATTTTATTCTGTAACCTTTAAACCTAGCAGAAAGTGATCTGCATTCATAATAAGTTCTTTCACAGGCTGCCTGAGAACACTGCACACTGTATACAGTACATTGTCTGGTTAAAATGTATTGCAACCTACCTAAATGTAAAGGAATCATTTTTTTTTTGGAAGGAGATTGAAACCACCATCCTCTATGATCAGCATTAGCTTATGTCTTACCTATCATGCTCTTATTTGCTTCCTTTTTTTACATTTATAATGATATATATTAATTGATTAGGTGGAATTTAGCTAGTTTACCTTAAATTAATGTATCGCTTTCCTGGTTGATTTATTTTGATTCCTGGATCATTAATTGCTTGTCTTTCACTCAGTGATTCCTAGTTACACCACTGCCTATCCTATCTTTTTCTTTCCTCTATCATAAATACAAAAATCACATTTCCTTCTCTCCAGAAAATAGTTCTAACCTGGTCCATGGGAAAACCATATTTAAATATTTGTCTTTGTTATTATTAAATTAGGTACAGATATAGCCAGTCAATGGAAATCACTCCTTACGCAACTGTTCCAGAATTTTGCTGTCAAGAAATACCCTTAAATTAAATATAATTTTCCTGATTGTGAACATGATGCAGGGGCCTTATATTTAACCAAACACACATACAGTAGTAAGCATGTAAGATGAAGTAATGCTACTTTGGGAACAATTATTGATTAGCCTAGGAAACAATATAATTAAGTTGGTTAGATAATTGCAAAGTCTTTTAGAGATATTTACAGCTTTCATTTTCAGGAAATGCTGAGCTGTTTGAGGCTTCCATGCATTTAAGTATTACAGTCAGGAGGGATATTGTCTGCATTGCAAGACCCCTTCTGTATAGCTTACATATTTCTTTCTTGCATAGTAATTAAGAAGGCAAAGTAACTCTTGGTTTAAATAGAAAAAGTTCCAACACAAATCCTTTTTAGGATGCCAACTTAGATGATGCATAAAAAAAAATCTTAGAGGTGATAAATAAATACAATAGAGGATTAGATTAGATTAGAAAAAAATTAATGACTTTATTGTAATCAATATTGATTAAATAAATAAAAAATGTAAATTTTCTAATAATGATCAAGTCAATTGTATCCCATCATTAAAAAAAAGCCCTGGGGGACAATATAGTTAGATAGAGCTGGAAAATACCAGGAGCCAAGTAGACAGTATGCCCAATATGCTCTTATGCAATAGAAATAAATTGGCTTTGAGTTCTAGCATATCTTTCAGGTCAAGTGTGCCCTCTATAACCATAGTAAGTAATTGCAATAAGTTACTTATACAGTAGGATAGTAAGGACAAAGTCTCTAATCAGGATTTAATATTTTCTAAAAAATATCAGATATATATCTCCCACACTCTCTGCTTTGTTTGGTGCAGTACATAGAGACTTGTGAATAAAGACTTGTGCTGCTGGTGTGAATTTCAGTAAGGGCTTGTATCACTACCTCTTTCAAGTTTACTTTATGGCCATTGTTGAAAAAAGGATTATGCCCCAAGATTATTACTTTTCTTCAAGATGGAGGACAAATGCCTTAATGTTTATCAGGGGCTTGAAAGTTCTTCCCTCAGTCTTTCATATTTCGTAGGCTACGAACACATGGGCCATCAAATAGTTTAGTATATAGTATAGTATTTGAGGTTGAATAAAGACATACATCCATCCAGTCCAACCCATCTGTTTGATTTATTTCTCCTCAAGGAAATATTGTGGCCTGATTATACTTGATTGATAATATTTCACAAATTTTGTCTGATCTAATGGGATTTTCCCAATATACCGTATATGGGGTGAAAGCCAGTTTCACATCGTGGTTAGTACAGACAGACATTCAGTTGATCAGAATTGTCTCCCTTTGCACGTAAAGGATTACCGATATAATCACTACTTGTAAGTTCACCCAATCAACCGATTCCCATACAGAGGTCAGTTGTGTGAGTTTATGCTTGTGCAGTCCCATATTACTGGCAAATTCCAATAGAATCTGTCAGCGACAGTTGTATGTGTAGAGTTAGCTAAAAGTAGCAATAAGAAAAGCGTATAGGCACTGAATGTTGTATGCAGGGGTATCTAGATGAGGCTTGGTATATAGCTTTGCATATCTTTTGTTCTGAATATCCATTAAAGACAATTATACTCACCTTTTCCCCGATCCACTGCAGCATAGTACCCAGGGTGAGGACCTAAAATCGCTAAGTCCCACCCTGGGTACTTTCCCTAACTCCTGCACTACTTACCGCAAATCTGCTTCGTGATCCACACTGTTCCACCTCTCTCCTACTGTCAGTGACAGTCGCGAGGCAGCCAATTGGAAGACACGCCTCCTTGCAGAGCGTATCTTCCTATTGGCTGCCTCGCGATCTGTCATTGAAGCAGGAAGAGCGGAGGAATGGAGCGATCGGCGAAGCAGATTTGGGGGTAAGTAGTGCAGGAGTTAGGGAAAGTACCCAGGGTGAGGACTTAGCGATTTTAGGTCCTCACCCTGGGTACTATGCAGCTATGGAGGAAGAGGAGCGAGGGTGAGGTGAGTATAGTTGTCCTTTAAGATAGTCCCATTAAAGTAGATAATGTAGTAGGTAGGGACTCTCAATACCTATAGCACAAAATCCCGGTAGGCTACACTTACTGGTCTCCTCCAAGCCAGATGCAACTCTTCACGTAAATAAAAGTAGTAGTGTAGCGTACGAATTGCACAGACTCCAAGCTGTGAATAATAGTAAACTTTATTCAAGAAACGTGTGCTACATGTTTCGGACTAAGTCTTTCTCGAAGGCCGTTAGTCCGAAACTGTAGCACACATGTTTCTTGATAAAGTTTACTATTATCCACAGCTTGGAGTCTGTGCACTTCGTATGCTACACTACTACTTTTATTTACCTGAAGAGTCCCATTAAAGTAGATGACTGCTTTTTAAGCGTCCAACAACAAGGATGCAGGAATCCTTCCTTTATTATAGAATAATTTAAGTATATCAATATAGCAATGACATAATGAGGTTAGTGCTTCTAGTGAATGGCAAACACACAGCATAATGTTTCATACTGCTAAAAATACAGAATAATTAGCCAGTATATTGTGTAGGCTATATAAGCATGTGAACATGTAAGCATAATAAATATCGGTGGGGAAATAATTCTGACGAATAATTCCACTTAGATGGTTTATTTATAAATCTACTTCTTGTCAATTATCAATATAAAATATTTTCTACAATATATTTGTGTGCAAGAATAATATTTATAAAACATTAAAGGGCAAGTCCAGCCCCAAAATAAAAGCTTACATACAGGAAAATAACCCCCCAAAACCCTATCACCTGTCTTCCAATTCTGAGCATGTCTAGGCTCAGTACAGGTTTCTAAATTGCTCAGTTTCCATGAGGCATCCAGAAGCATAGTAGACATACAGTAATGAAATCATAGGACAAACTATGATATATCAACATATTTTAAAGAGACCACTCTTTCTAAAAGATGTTATTATGAGGGTGGAGTTGTCCTTTAAAGTCCTATAAATAGCAGAAATGGTAAATTAATGGTTATCTTTCTTCTTTAGTGGGGTTATTAGTAATAATTAGTATCCTTATGATGACAGCCTGTGCGCCGTCGAAACGTTGAACTAATAAATACTGTTCGTTGTTCTACCCAGTGTGCCAGGGAACTTTCTATATATTGCTATAGTAATAATTAGTGTAACTGATATCACATGACTCATTAAAGGGCATGTCCACCCCTTTTTAAATATTTTTTCTGTAGTGTAGGGCTCCCTCCCCCAACCCCAACCACTATGGTAATTTGTCTAAAAACTCACCCGATCATTAATTACTTTGCCTCTCTCCCCTGACGTTCTGTCACGGCCTTCTGCTTACATAAAACTGCAAGCAGGGGGCCGGAACAGCAGCCACGTCCGTGATTGGCTGAGAGGCAGCCAATCACGGACGCGGCTTCTGGCTGTACAGAACGCCGGGGGAAAGAGGCAAAGTGAGTATAGATCGGGGGGAGTTTTTAGACAAATTACTGTAGCGGTTGGGGGAGGGAGCCCTACACTACAGAGAAGGGGTTTGCAGCTAGGGGGAGGGAGAGCAAAATGAGAGGGAGGTGGGGAGGGCTGCACTGAGCATGCGCAAATTCTCCCGGAGGAGAGACAGGAGGCAGAGTCTTATATGGACTCAGCCAGGCTCCTGGTGGTCAGTTTTCTGGACTTTGGAGGGACATTACAGGAGAACCATTTGGAGCTGGGATGTAAGGTAAGGATTTTACTACACAGTGGGGCCAGTAGTGGGTTAAATTATAGTTTTGGGGGTGGATATGCCATTTAAACATGTCAAAGCATTTAAATTGTAAGAACTAACATATGCCTGTATAATAATTTGTAAATTATTATCAGAACCATGTTGAAGCCGAAATGCCTTAGGGACCTCTAAAAGGTCTTTTTAAAGGGTATGTCCACCCTAAATTTTATTTTTTTATATAAGATTCCCCATGGCTGCCCAGCCCCAACCGCTTTATTTATATGTTCAGAAAGCCCCCCAAACTCTACTTACCTCCCCTCTTTCCTCCGCCGCGCTCCCGGCCCTCTGCTTGCGAGAAAATGCAAGCAGAGGGGCGGGACCGGCAGCTGCGTCTGTGATTGGCTGAGTAGCAGCCAACGACGGACGCAGCTGCCGGCAGCTCACTTCGGCGGAGGAAAGAGGAGGGGTAAGTAAAGTTTGGGGAGCTTTATCCAACATATAAATATAGCGGTGGGCTGGGCAGGCATAGGGAATCTTATAGTTAAAGCTTTTAAAGCTGGAGGGAATCGGGAGAGGGAGGGGGAGGGGAGAAGGGCTGCAGTACGCATGCCAAACTTCTCCCGGAGGCCAGGTAGGAGGCAGAGTCCTATATGGATCTGCTGTCCTCCTGGTGGGCAGTTTTTGGGACTTTGGGGGGGGACTACAGGAGAACCATATGGAGCTGGGATGTGAGGTAAGGATTACACTACACTACAATATGGGCCAGTAGTTGGGGGATTATAGTTTTTGGGGGTGGACATGCCCTTTAAGGGAATTTTCACCCTTTAAACAAAAAAAATGGTAACTTATCAGTTACCTACCCCCATTTTCCAACCAATATATCCATCATTATTAGATGTATTATTAACCAGGTATTTAATGACAATTATTAATTATAAGCACTAGTTAAGACCTTTAACTTACATCAGATTAATGCTTTGAGGTAGTAGCCTCTCATTAAGCCCATGGTGTATCTTATATTGTATAGCTAATCTCTCACTGAAATGGCCGGTGTATCATTAGAGCATCTGCATCTGTGAGTAGAAGTCTTTCTTCCTTCCTTACCAATATATAAATTGAGATGTCATTTAAAGTATAGATTTGTAAAATGTTATTGGGAAATAACATTTTATGAAACTGTCATTGAATATGTTATTTCTTAATTGGGATATTCACTCCTCATAAATGAAAAAGCTGCTGTAAAAGGTTTCATACCTTTATACAGTGGTATAATCAGTTTTGGTCCCTGTTACTTGTTTTATCTTTGTTAATTGTAAATATTGTTGAACATGCCTTCTCTCACATAGTGGTACTGTAAAAACTTTTAAGCAATTAAGTCACAAATACGCAAAATTACATAAAACCAGCAACTTGGTGAAGGTCTCAAAATATTTTAACTTTCTAAACCTCTTAGAGTACACGTTCAGAAAGTGAACTATTCCTTTAATGTATTGGTTGAAGCCCAGGAGTTTAAGGAGCTATGCCTTATTACCTCTAGTTCTTCAATCGATTGAGCAGGAGCCTGGAACAAAAGCTCCTAATTATATATTTTACCTTTTGTGTGATCCACCGCTGCAGAGCTGAAAATTTCTGTCCGCTTTCTGGCTCATTCGCCATATAGTGGATTAGAACCAGGAAGTGGTCGGGACCAGTCATTTCTGCAGAGGTGGATCATGCAAAAGGTAAATATACTTACCTCCGTCCCTGGTTCCTGCTCAATTGATTAAAGAAGGGGAGGTAAGGCATTAGTTACATACTTTTCGAGTGAACTATTCATTTAAATGTAGGACTTTTATGGTCCTTATTTTTGTAAAGGTTCTCATTCATCCACGTTATGGAAGTCATTCTTTATTTATAAACAACATTTTTCGATCCCCAAACGGATCTTTGTCAAGTGATCAAAGATCCGTTTGGGGATCGAAACATGTTGTTGGAAAATAAAGCACTTTTGTGTACTCCTTTCCTTTTACTATTTTTTTCGTGAGATATACTGCTGGGAACGGAGCAGTAGGGAGGAAAGACCCAAATTCTGCACCCTGCAGCGAAGGTTGCACCTCTATATACTTTTATGGTTGTCATTTGCCTGGCTTTCTCAATTCAGAATATGTTTCAAATGTAACAGAAAAGTATCAGGGACCTCCTGAATGTACAGTGTTGCTTGCATTGTAGCTAACGTAATAGGTGTAGCTTACTATAACACAGAACTATAACTGTGTGGATAATAGAGCAATTTATTTAAGAAACATGTGTGCTACATGTTTCGGACCCTAAGTCTTTTCTCAAGCACTCAAGCACACGTTTCTTCACTAATAAAGCTCTTTTTTCACACAGCTGTAGTTCTTCTAGGTGTTATCGTAAGCTACACCTATTATGTTGTCTATATACTGTAGGATGCTATCCAGAGTGGTGGAGACTGGAAGTGTGTAGCTTGCTTAAAGCCATTGCTTTTGGTGCTTGGATTCCCAAACCTACTACAGTGCATTGTAGCTAAGAGGTGTTATCTGCCGAGGGCAAGAGGTCAAAACAGCATTGTACATGACAGGCAGTTTTGACATTGGCCCAGTCCAGATATCCATAAGATTTAAGGGCTCCTCTGAGATATTTAATTTCCTTAGCCTTTGCCTTGTGCTTGTGGGAATGTTTTCTGCTCTGTATTATAGGGTTCTGATGACACACAGCTTGTGATTTTAAGGGTGGTGGGAGTCAAACATGAAATACTGGTCTGTGTGGGTGGGTATTCTTTACATCTATTTCCACTTTACCATTCTCCTTGACTCCTACCAAGCAGTGTGTTTTGTACCTCTTCCTGTGTAAATCTGATATTTTGGTCCACTTCATTGTGTTCTATGAAGACTTATACTTCTTTGTGGTGGATTTTATCCCAGGTGTCATTCATGTTTCTAAACAAGTGACTAGATGCCTTGAAAGTATTAAGGGCTTTTGTTTGCACTTATCATTATACTTGAAATATGTGGTAGTTAGGCACAAGTCCACTATGGAACACACCTGTTCTGAGTTAAGTTCTGTTTTGGAAACAGACGTTTTCTCACCATTTAAACAGCCTGTGTGGTGGGAATACATAGCTTCTTCTGCACTGATTACTACATCTTGCTGACTATTGCTTTTAGAGGGACACATTCCTTGTGGATCCTTCCTTAAGTTCATAAATACATGGATGAGCCTCACCATGGTAGGGGCAGCAATACATTGCTCAGTCAATGGCTTTGTCCTATTGTCTATAACCTTTTTTTTGTATTAGCTGGTAGGATCCCTTGCTAGTGCCAATAATATGTAGTTATTGTCCCTGGGTGTTGCAACTGTTGAGCACAACTGTAATACTGGAGTCTTCCTTGAGGGATGTTAAGGCTCTTCTTTTCTGTGTGTTCAGGTTTCGTGATGATGGCTTAGCACTGGCTGAACCTTAAGGCAAAGTTGTTCTGCCTTGATCTTTGGTACCTTAGTTTGTGGATTGAGGTTTCTATAATATCCACCACAGGGATGGCTTTAGGAGTGATGGCAAAATTCAAAGCCTTAGCCTTGACTTCCATTTCTGGCTGGATCAGGGATCCTCACCCATTTCTCCATGTTAAATGTGAAGTGACTATTCCCTCCTTTTGGCTCCAAGGTAGTTTGTCTCCTTTTAGGGTGTTCTGTGATGACAGAATAGAGAACTTGTTCTGTTGCTTTTCTTTGCCCTTATGGTGCTGACATAGTTGCTTACATGGTGAATTCCATCACTCTTTCCCAGATAGCCACAGGTAGTTTTAAAGTCAAGTTCTTTTCTAGTTCACTGTTTTAAAGCATTAACCATAACATGTATCATACTTGTTTATTCAGGTGCTATCTTTGAGCTTTTTTCAGAATGTGTGGCTCTAAGAACTTTTACTATGAAATCCAGCCTTTGTTGCTGGCATCTGAGATTGTGCAGGTGAGGTGCTGTTTGGGAGACATTCCAGAGTATTTATTGCCAACAGATTCTTGTACAAGCAATTCTCAATTGAGAAATCCAGTCAGATGACTAGCTAAACGTCTTCGAGAACTAAATTTCAAGTCTAGTGAATACTACAGACATTCGATCATCATTTTTATATAATATTTGTCAAATTTTCAAAACTGAAGAAAAAAAAAATACTTATATCAGGTAGAGAGATTAGCTTCTTATAGTAGTCATTACAAAGGTGAAATACATCCAGGCAATTTCTGGCTTTTGTTTTCAAGGCTTTTCATGGTAATCTGTGAAAACACCATGAAATGCTTCTGTTCTATAAAAGGTACTTGTATATGGAATACAGATGCATGCTGGGGGTGATTTCTTTACCTATAAAACAAGTGATTGAGGAATGGGTACAAGTAGACGAGCCTAGTGTAACATCACCCTAAGCAACTCTGGGAGGCATTATTATATGTACCACAAAAGGCATTAAATTCATTAGGTCATTTTCATCTTAATCTATATTCAGTTTTCATTAATGCCAGCAATAAAAAAGGGGAGGTAAGTGTTTTCTTGGTGGATCTCCTGAGAAAACTTTCGGAACAATTTAGTAATAAAAAAGTTACGTCTTACCTGACCATGATCCTGCAATACTTTAAAGTTCCTCGTAAGACTCACTGCATCGTGGGATCCCAGTCAGGTAAGATGAAACTTTTTTTTTACTACATCTGCCTCGTACGCCACACTAGTAATGGTTGTAAGCGCAAAATTGTTCAGTAAATGTTACACTAACCATGCATTGGTGCATCAAGGTAAATTACTTTTGCCAAATATGTATCTTTGCACAAAGGCATTACATTTTTTTAAATCTAATATTAAATTGATTAGCAATTAACCATCAACTACAAGACAATCATTAATGAGGAAAAAAATAATATATATATATATATATATCACGAAAAATTCACAGGTCTTGTGCCAAATAGTGTAGTTTATTTCACGTTAAACATGACCCATGAGTGTGACCTTTTTGTTAGTAATAGCACCTGGGCATCCAGAGTTAGAGTACCTGGAGTACACCTTTATACTTACCTATGTTTAATGTTTTAATATCTCCACAGAGATAGGGTGTGCCTGCATTTTACACAGAATGCGCCTATGTAAATATGTCAAATCTGAAACAAATACAGGGAGTATCTGTTGTATTCAGTTTGATCAACTGGACTTAAAGTTTAGTTTTTGAAGTTGCCATGTACAATGCTGTTTTGACACCTTACCCTGGGCAGTCTCGATAACACCTCTTAGCCTCAATGCAATCACACCTTGCATCAGAAGGTCCCTAACACCTGCTTGTCATATGTTAATTGGGACTTTCCAGGGTATTAATTGCCAACAGATTCTTATACAAGTCATTCTGAATTGAGAAAGCCAGTCGGATGGCTAGAGAAACGTCTTCAAGAACTTAACTCTAAATTCAGTTGATCTAACTGAATGCAACAGATATACCATGACCTGGATGAATGAGAACCTTCACAAGCATATATAGAAGAAATAGACTAGAACTCAAACAAGTGTTCGAGCCGAACTATTCGAGTTTGAACAGACTCGGACTTCTCGAACTATCCCGGACACGGATTTTCAATATTTACCGGACTTTCGATAATTCCGGACTTTCAATAATGTTGATTATACCTATACGTGAGTAAATATCAAATATCGAATCCGGGAGTAAAATGTCTATTATACCTATACGCGAGTAAATATTGAATTCTCGAATCCGCTAGTAAAATGTCTATTATACCTATACGCGAGTAAATATCGAATATCGAATCCGCGAGTAAAATGTCTATTATACCTAGACGCAAGTAAATATCGAATTCTCGAATCCGTGAGTAAAATGACTATTATACCTATACGCAAGTAAATATTGAATTGTCAAATCTGCGAGTCGTTCATGGGAAATTTATCGAATGTTCTAACATGAGAGCTCGAAAGTAGCACATGTGAGAGTAAAATCGGTTTTTCGAAAGTCCTGGATATTCGAACGTGTTCCCCAGACCATTTCCCAGGTCCCACAGCCATTTACATTAAGTTACCATTGATATTTTAATTGAATTTCGTTCTTTCGAAAGTTTGGCCATCTCTAATATAAAGGTGATTGAATATCCCTAAAATAGGTGTAAAACCCACATTAAACCAATGTCATATCTGGTTACACTGATTTTAGGGCACTGCTCTGTTTCCAAATGTTTTTAGAAATATCGCAGTGCACCCAATCCTATATCCAAAGTATTAAGTTTTGCATTACCTTGTAGCATGAAACTTAACACAGAATTGTATCAGGTCTTTACACACTCGCTCCACTTCTTACCTTTAGACACTCTCCACTACTTTCATTTACGTGATCCCGCAATGCAATTCCGGATAATCGTCTTTACATAGAAACATAGTAATTGAGGTTGAATAAAGACATACGTCCATCAAATCCAAACTTTTCCCCCTCCCTTTTAACCATATCTAGCAGTTGATCCAGGGGAAGGCAAAAAAAACAGGAAAAAGGGGAGGAAAAAATTGCAATTGCAAATGGCAATCGGAAAATATCCCTGGAACAACCAGAACTGCAGTATATGTATTAATACCAGTAATTCCCAATATTTTTTAGTTTTAGAAACTTATCTAGCCCACTTTTAAAGTTATTCAATTAACTTGCCATTACCACACCTGCTGGAAGACAGTTCCACAGTTTCACCCATCTCTTTGTAAAGAAGGGATGTCCACGTGTCCTCTGATTTGACCTATTAGTGAACAATGCACCAGACAGTTTATTGTATGGCCCATTAATATATTTATATAAAGTGATCATATCCCCATGCAAACGTCGCTTCTCTAATGTAACCATCCCTAACTTGTCTAATCTGCCTGCAAAGTCAAGCCCCTCCATTCACTTTATTATTTTAGTTGCCCTTCTCTTGAAACTTTTATTTCCAAGATGTCAATTTTGTATATGGGATTCCAAAACTGCACCGCATATTCCAAATGAGACCATACCAGTGCCTTGTAAAGAGGGAGAATACCGGTACTGTTTTTTCTCTTGAATCTATTCCCCTCTTTATACAAGGTAATGTCTTGCTAGTTCTAGCCGTTGCTGCCTGGCATTGTTTGCTACAGCTAAGTCTGTTATCTACCAGAACCCCCAAATCTTTTTCCAGTCGAGATTCACTTAACAGTTATTTATAGTGTAGGTGGCACCGGGATTGCTAAGACCCAAATGCATCACCTTACATTTAACAACTTTGAATCTCATCTGCCATTCTGCTGCCCATTTTGATAATCTATTTAGGTCTGCTTGCAGCAATTGATCCTCATTTGAAGTTTCCAAAGCTCTGCATAGTTTAGTGTCATCAGCAAAGACAGAGATGTTGCTGTCAAAATGTCATTTATAAACAGATTAAAAAGAAGTGGCCCCAGTACGGAAACCTGAGGCACTCTGCTTAGAACTTAAGCCCACATAGATGTGGCATTGTATTGCAGGATCGTGCAAAGTTAAGTAGCAGGGATTTCAAAAATTTCATCTCCCCAATAGTGCTGGTTCTCCTAATAAACTACATTTGATTTTCTATGTTATACTTCAATTGCTTTTTCCTGAACTACCCTTTTCAGACATTTATCTAACACTTTTTAAGAAACATGTTTTATTAACTTTGGGTTTCATTTAATTTATTACAAATCCTAGAGTTAACTTTTAGCACTAGGGTTTAGAGCACTGGAACATGCAAGGACTAGCATTTATTTTAAAGGCAATTACCAAATATATTAGAAAATTGCACTATTATGTACTCCATTTACATATCTACTACTCTACCTATCAAGTCCAAGTTTTACACGGTTAGTATTAAGGTTCGTACACACGTACGATTTGGAACCCGAGCCACAACCCCCAACCATGAAGCATTCATGCGGCAAACATCCGTTTCGGCTGAGAATCGCATGTGTGTATGCGTTCGGTTGGGGGTCGTTCATTGATCCCCCAGGCGGATATGTGTTGTGTGTACAAACCTTTAGTGTACTGTTTTAGTTAAACGTGCTAATAATGGCAATGTTGTAGGTGTCAGAAAGTCATTTGTCTATTTTTTCAATAGACAAAAGTAAAAAGACTATTTAATATCGACCTACTTCTAGTAGTTTTATTTAGTGACTATGAACTGTCACACACTTTAATATTGATATATGGGAACATATTGTAAATGGAATAGAACCCCTGTTTCACTTTAACCATCTCTTTACACTGCAGTGAGGCTACTTATCTCATGTGTTTGTTAAGTGAATGTGCTTTGTTCCCATGGGTCCTATAGTAACTAAAATCGTTTCAGAGTATCTAAAGTCAACATAGTCAGTCTTTCCAACATGTATATTTTATTAACTCTAACAATTACAGCTTGCCACAACACTGAGGGTGTCAGGTGCTGTAATGCAATGTGCAATCAGAGACCCAAGAAGATCATTTTGAACAGCTCATCCTTCCACCCGTTTAACACCCTTTCCTCTATCTCAGGGA
Source organism: Hymenochirus boettgeri (assembly GCA_019447015.1). Lineage (NCBI taxonomy): Eukaryota > Metazoa > Chordata > Amphibia > Anura > Pipidae > Hymenochirus > Hymenochirus boettgeri. Next base: position 226,020,925 of record CM033476.1, on the reverse strand, counting down.
TCTAGCTGTATTCATTAACAGTAAAGCCTTTCTGAGCACTACATCTCAAGTCATAAACAACAGTGACCACAAAGCTCTCAATGTCTGACATCTTCACTATGTATGAGGGAAGGACTCTAACCAAAAACAAACAGCAGGCAACTATCTTTTCAGATATATTTTCAATGATAGATACCATCTCTTCCCTTTAAAACCAAAACAGCATGATCAAAGGAAGGTCAGCATTTATATTAGAAACACAAGGAAGGCATCCATTTTCAGCATAGCCATTTAGCATGCATGCAGTGAACTGGCACTTAGCCTTGTGGTCTCCAAACAAGTTAAGTTTAAACGAAAGGTCAGTTTCCTGCCTTTAAAACAAGCCACCAACCACCTCTCTACGTGCTCCACAGCCCAAAATATACAGAAATGACTGACCAGAAAGTTAATGGGTGGGAGACTGACTTGTGACATTCCTCAGGCTTCTACTGTACAGTGCCGCTGGCAAGCACAGCCTCAGACTCCCTCAGTGTGTATGGGAGACAGGAAGTCCCTCTTCCTGTCTGCTGTGTAAAGTCCTGACAGAGAAGGTAGAGGGGGGGGTCTGAGTAACCCACGGCACCCACTAGTGGGCGGGGCTCAGGCAGCAGCAGGTGGGCGGGGCTTAGGCAGCCGTGAGTGGGTGGGGCCACTGCATCTGCGAGTGGGTGGGGTCACAGGAACCCGTGAGTGGGAGGGGCCACATGGGGCTGTAAAATAATGGGTCATGGGTCGCCTGCAACTGGAGGGACCATGGGATCCATGGGTGGGAGGGACAAGGGGGCTGCAAAGTGGAGGAGGAGACAGGACAGATTGAATGACAGTTTCAGAGCAGGAAGCAGGAAGTGCAGGGGACCTGGTGATGCTGCTGCCATATCACACACAAAAATGTAAATATCTTCAAAACTATGCAAAATTAACAATGTAAATAAATTGCAAAAATTCTCAGGGGAGCAAATCCTATCAATTTACCTAAAGTCATTTTTGGACCACAGTTCCCCTTTAAAGTGCATGTCCACCCCCCAAACTAAAATTTAACCCACTACTGACCCCACTGTGTAGTAGGAGCTGTCTTCCAAAGGTTTCTGCCTCTTCTTTTGCCTCCAGGGGGTTGTGTGACATGTGCAGGGGAGCCCTCCCCCCCTCCATCCTCATCCATCCGTTGCTGCCGTTCCACCTAGCATAAAAAGCTTTTGATATTATGCAGGTTACCCCTGCCCGCCCCCAGGGGTATTAGTTTGTTAAAAAAAAAAAGATTTAGAACTCTACTTACATGCCTTCATTCCCGCGGCACTCTCCATTGAATGCAACCGCGTCTGTAATTGGCTGCCTCTCAGCCAATCACAGATGCGGCTGCCGGTCCGGATCAGAGCCCCGGGGCAATGAAGGCATGTAACAAAATAATACAGCGGTTGGGGGTGGGCAGGGGTAACCTACATAGTATCAAAACAATTTATAAAGGCTGGAGATACCCTTTAGATGGAATAGGTGACAGATCTAAATATTTTGTAGTATAAAATGGATAGACAATATACTATTGCACTCCATTCTTGTGGTATATTGTCTATGAATAGTTCACCCATCTCCTAGCAAACTCAATGTTGAAAGGTGTGCAGGGTTCGACAATATGGAGTTTGTAATTTTACATTCTATCTGTTAATTTCTGGTTTACTTAGGACCTTCTCACTTCTTGTTTACATATATCAATTACCCCCACAAAAAAATTTGTTTTGTCAACCAAACATACTCATGTAAGAGGAAACAAAACTGGCAAATGTGTTTTTTACAGTAACCAAGCATAATCCTAGGGCTCTAGTCAGTTACATTGCTAATATTGTCCTAGGACATGCTCGAACACTTTTTTTTTTATTGAGAATCATAAACAGTTCTTCTTTTGTTATATATGTACAGTTCTGTGTTCCTTACCAGTTTTAAGCAATCTCCTTCAATATCGTTAGTAACAATGTGCTTTTGAAAGCTAAATACTGCTTTTATGTGTTTCAGTCTTTTTATATTAAATCGTGCATTAAATTTATTTCAGCATAAGGATAGAGTAATGGCGACTTAGAGAGGCCATATCTCCCTGGAGACTAGTTGCTTTTTAGGAGTATAAAATGAAATGCTGTGAAATAAAAAAGCAAGTCTCCAAGCCACAAATGTACCCACTGCTTTTCTATATACCTTTTCAGACCCACAAACACCAAGACCTAACAAATGATACCTAAAGTGCCTCACAGTAAAGCCCTTGCTTAGCCAAACAAGTTGCAGTCACACATTTCTCTTTCTGAAGTAATTTGCGAATTGTATTACAGGAAGAGTTTTTGCACCTTTATCTGGATTTAGTTGTATTCTGTTTGCTTAGTTAATCCAAATTTTAACCAGTTAATAAAAAAATCACCAAATTACCAAAAATAGTTTATTCATTTAGTATATATGATTGCAGTATAATATATCCTTCTTTGTATGTTCGGCTAGGATCACACTGCAACAAAAATCACTCCCCCCTCCTTCTTAAATTATATTATATTATATCCCTTATATAAATACATTTATAGTTTCATGGGGAATACATTGGGTTTTTCGGAGGTACTATGTTGGTGGGGGTGGGTAAAAGTAATATACATAGGGACAGTGTTTATGTGTTGTTAAAGCACAACATTTCCCTTTTAGTGTTGTATCCAATGGTGTGCTTAATATTAGATTGACAGCAGTGTTAGCCAATCAAAATATTTTCTGAGTGTTAGTAGGGAAGTAGGAAGTGTTAGTAGGAAGTTGCAAGACTATATGTCACTTCCTTTGTAAAACATGTGACAGTCTTAGTAAAAACATTCTTCTCACTCCAACATAACTCCACCCCACCCCTCCCCTCTCAATAGACAAAAAGGAGAGCTGCTGTTTGCTGGATAGTAAGAGACATCAATAGATCAAGGATAGGCAAACAGTAGATCTCCAGATATTTGGAAACATCTGGAGATCTACTGGTTGCTTATCCCTGCTATATATGATAGGGGGACTGACATTTCCATGCCCATTTCTCTGAGACAATAAAGTGAGTTTGTTAATGGTTTATTACATGATTTAAGCAATAGGCCCCAATAGAAGCCATGAACCCAGACATCCCACCCTGCCAAAATTCATTTCAGGGAGGATACCCACCCCCTAAAGCCCTACCCCAAGATTAACACATAATCCATGCATACAGACACACACATGTATACAGTCAGACACTTTTGCACACAAACACATGCATCTCAACAGACACACTCATGAAAACAGTCAGACACACATGCATACAACAATTCATGTCACTATTAAGTGTTTTTTTTGTTACTTGTTAACCGCTAAAAGACTCTGAAATCATTGTGCTCCCTCACTCTTAATTCAAAACAACACATTTCAGTGAGATTGTATATTATTTCAGGGAATCAAGGAATCTGCTATTAATATCCCTGAACTTCAGGGAGAGGTGGGATGCCTGTGAATTTGTGTCCTGAACTGATAAAATGTAATAAGAACAATAATAAAACATGACAGGATAGTCTGGGTTCTTTATAGGACCTCACATTTACCAACAGTGATCCCTCTGTAACACATTTACCATCAGTGATCCCTCTGTAACACATTTACCAATAGTGATCGCTCTGTAACACATTTACCAATAGTGATCCCTCTGTAACACATTCACCAATAGTGATCCCAGTCTAACACATTGACCAACAGTGATCCCTCTCTAACACATTTACCAATAGTGATCCCTCTCTAACACATTTACCAATAGTGATCCCTCTCTAACGGAATCCCTGGTGACAGCTGTGAGTTAATGGGGAGGGCGAGTACTGAAAGACAGATTGATAACTTAAATTAAAGAATGATCCAATGGATCTCCTATTGATCTATTATTGGTTGGAAATTTAAGAGGGAAGGTTGATTCAAGCTCTGCACAACAGTTGTATTTCACTGTGGTGTTTCTACTGAACTATAACACTATACAATGGTACAATAAATACAGTAGATCAAAATATTCATTTAGGGGATGTGAGACTAATAGAACCAAGATTTTATAGGATTTCTTTTATTTTTAACATCTTGCCTTTTTTTTGTACAAAGCCCTACATTTTATAGTAGTGCGTGTAAAGATTTTATATCATCTGTATCTATATATAGCTTACCATATACCCACATATTTCCCACTGTGCACCAACGGGCACACTTTTGCTAATATATATATATTAGCAAATATATATATATATATATAAAATCAACGAAGGCGATCAGCACTCCATATCCAGTAGCAATCGCCCGGGTGCACATCGAAGAGGATAATACATGGACAGAGACCGAAGGCACTCTCGGGACTAAATCTGATTCAGGTCTGATGTTTTGACAGTCTGAATGTATAATCAGACTTGAGTTCTCTTTAAGAAATGTTACATAATTTTGGGCTGACAATATCATCAATGTGCTGCAGCAATAATCAAGCCAATAGTTGATTTCTAAATAGGTTAGACAACCTGTTGACAACCAGCATAACCCCAAGGGCAATCCCCTCCTATTCCCACCACTCCTGGCTTTCTTTATGCAAGGTCATCTGGGCACTAGTAGCCAAGATTAATTAATTAATATTTGTAGCTCTTCTTTCTCAACATCAAGTTCCAATCCCATGGACATTTACTGCAAAATAGCTTAAAAATACAGCCAAAAATTATCATTTTAGCTTCAATGTTCACCGTCATGTTCACTTACATCAACATCAACTTGCAAAGAATCAGACCTGAGCAGTAAATCGGAATTGAGCATTAAGGAGTATAGCCTGACCCTAGCCTTACAGTTTGCATTTGTACTACAGTTTGAATCTGTCATATTCCTTGCAATTACGGTTGCCACCTTATTTCACCAGCCAGACCATAAATATGTGGCAGTGAAAACAGCTTTAAAAAGTATTTAATTATTTCCCATTCTTTAAATAGTGATGTGTCATTATTATTACCAGTATTTTTCAGTGGGTGAACCTGGTGACAACCTTACCTATATGTGCTATTACATTGGTTGTATCGCTGTAAGTTTAATTGTGCAGTGTAGGTGTCTCATTATACTAATACTCAAGCTCTGCTGTGAAATGTGAGTTTATTATTGAACCATGTATCACAACCGGTGGGAGAATTGACTGAGAGCCGCTGGGTTCTTTTACCGTGTTAAAGTTGTGCTAACCGATTTCATATCAGTTAGCGCAACTGTAACTTTTTGCGCCAGCTGCGTGGGTTTTGCAACAGACACCATGCAGCTTGCACAACCAAATCAATAAACGGTTTGGACTAGTATTAGCGCGACTATGAAAAGTCACGCTGTGAGTAAATCTTATCCAGGATTGTATTCATCCCGGACGGGAGGTTTTCCCAGAACGATATTGGTCCTGGGTAAATTTCCCTGGAAATGTTTTTGGTTGCACTAAGTTATAATGTTAAAGCAGGAAGTGAATCAGTTAATACCCACATGCAGCTTGCAGCCATGTGAAGTCTGTCTGCATTAATACGCCCTCCACTCAACTGTCATCTCTTTAAGTCTGTGCATGTAATACCTGTCTTTTCCAGCATTAAGTCTTAATTGAGCATGCTCAGGGGAGGGGCAGAGGGGAGCAGGAAGTTTGAACATTAACCCGCAAAATAATTTCTCACATGCAGCAGTCTGAGATGTGTGTGGCTCATTACATAGAATACAGTAGGCTTTTATTTAACCCTTGTTCAGAGACCACAGTTGCCCTTTAACCGATATCACGTTCTGTTTAAACACTTTCAGGGTTATTCAATAAAAGTTCTTATCGTTTAAAATGGTGCTAATTTTGCCACAACCAATCAGATGTTAGCTTTCAAATGTTAAATAATATCTGACTGGTTGGGGCAAAATTAGCACCATTTTAAACGATAAGAACTTTTATTGAATCTCCCTGTAAATCTAAGTGCAACCACAAGTGTTCTGTACAGCTGAGGGCACCTCTTACCTCTGTTACTAGGTTTATGAATACATTTTGCAGCTCACAGCAGTGCCTATGCTGGAGTTATTCTCTACCTTACTTTGAGCAGCTCTGCCTAGTAGTTGGGCTTCATTAGAAGTTTGCCTATACTGTTAATTTGCAGCAACTAATTGAGGTGTTGGCTTTGAACTGGGTTACTGCAGTTAAATAACATCTTATTTGTTACTGCACATTAATTCCATGGCATACATGGCATGGCACCTATTATTGCATCAGACCCCATTTTCAATGTATCAGTTTCTGTGTTGATTAATTATTATTTTATGTACTGTAGCCTATTCTATTGCAGCAACTCTGTCATGATTTCTAAAGGACTTTGATCCATGTCTGCCTGATACATTGTGGAAATTTCACAATATAAGACAGAGAACATAATAAATTAGACTGCAGTGCTTTGTTTTTTTTGAGGTAGAACTGCTAAATATCCATGTTAACAAAATCTGCATTTCTTTTTTCACTCCATTTTTAGGTTCTGCCAGATGCTGCAATGTGACAGGACCTCCTGTCAAGCTACCTCAGAACAAAATGTAATGCACCCTCCCTGGTAAGAGGTAGGTACTACACAAAAAGCTATATACACAGAACACGGAAGAAGCACAGCATTTAGATTTCACTGGAAGATGTTTGCCTCACTACACCAGATAGCAAAATAACTGATGCAGTCACCAGGAGACCCAATAATATGCTGACAGCATACACTATGTAATAATTCTATATTTATCAAGGAAGCTATAACTTCTGGCTGCAAATTTATATTAAAGGACTTGGATGTTTTAAAAATCAGGAAGAATATTTAACATTAGTTGTATTTTTCTTAAATAAAGATATTTGTTATTTAAGAGTTCCCATTTAGGTCTTTAATTTAAATCATAAAGTCGCTCATTATTTATTACTAACAATGTATGTTTTATGCATTCATTTTCTGTCCAATACAAATTTTCTAACATGTCTGTACATTTTGTGCAAGCAGAAAAGGGTTGAAGGAAGTGCACACTCTTTGTCAGAAAACTTCTGTTTATTGCATCACACAAACACACAACGTTTCGGAGAACGCTATGTCTCCTTCATTAGGTGTCTGGTGTTTATGCTGTAGATTTTGTAGTCCATTACCACACATGATCAGATTATCTTGCTATATCAGTACAGAGCCATTGGTATATTTGCACGTGGTCACCCTTAAGTTGGCCATATACTATTTAGGGCATTAAATCAATAGATTGTTAAATCTATCTAATCTATAAATAGTCAACTTTGGGTCCGGCTGTTCATACCTCCCATCTGGACTATACATTTTATAATTGCAAGTCATCTGTTATTTGCATGGCCAGGTTGCCTATCTGTATTTGAAAAGATTACACAGTTTCTATGGTTGTTATTTTGTTGTTTTGGGGATTCCACATTCACTTTAATTTACTGTGTCTGATTTATTGTGGCAATATTTAATTTCAAGTTTGTGACTACATATTATTTTATCTCTGGTAAATATAAATCATTCTGCTAACTTAAAGGACAACTATACTGTAAAAATGTACTTTTTAAAAAAGTATCTGGGACAGGGAGGTAGGATTGAAAATCCCTTCCTCATAATTTTGTTTGGTTGAGGAGCTACAGCACATACAGTTTTCATCTGCCAGGTTAGTGCCCTGGGCCTTCCTGTACTAAAGATAGTGCTGAAGCACTCACTCAGGAAGACTGGCAGAAGCAGTTTTCTTCTTGCTGCCACTCCTCATAGAAATTATATTATGAGGAAGAAAGTACCAATCCCACCTCCCTGCCGCAGGTACTTTTCATTGAAACTGTTTTTGAAAAACTTTATATTGTTTAACAAATGTAAATAAACAGTTGTACAAATCTTCCACATTTTTTAGGAATATTCTGCCCAGGATTCTTCTAAACTCCCTGCCATATTATAGTATGTGCCCATTACTATATGTTATAATAACACTGGCCACTCTTTATATAATACAGTATTAATCTCTCTGTTTATGTGCTACATGATGCATACTAGGATTTTTCTAAATGCCCCTTCAACATTTTGAAAAGAACATTAGTTGTGTAAACTAATGTTTGGGTGTTGACTAGCTAAGCCTGTGAGTTTAAGTGCAGAAACAAGAACAGGGAGCAGATAGGATAATATAATTTTCCATTTATTGGATGTGTCCTTTAGTGACAGGAAGGATGGTAGTGTCAAGTCCCATAGGGACAAGGGCTAATGATTTCTGCTTGTTGTATTTTGCTGTAGTAGTTCAGCTAGTCATCTCTGTGTATAAATAATTTGCCTTTTTGGACTGTACTTCTTGGGGGTACATTTGTACTAATTTCAAGTTAAATAAATATAAGTACTTTAGTTCTTCTTTAAATGTTCTGTTTATCTGCAATGCATCTATTTTTCTTCTTTTTGTCTGCACACAGTCACCTCTCTGTATACCTGAAGATCTGAAACACTTTATAAGATGCCACAATGATTATTTTCTGTTTAGCTGTACATGATGTACTCTCTTCATGACACTTCATCAAAGTGGTTTCTATGTCCAGCACTGTGTTATTCCTATAAAATTAATGATGGTCATGACTTTCTTTTTCTCTATGCAGAATAAGCTTGCTGCGTGTATAAATGCCTTTAAGGGCATGTCCACCCCCAAAACTATAATTTCACACACTACTGGCCCCACTATGTAGTGCATAAAAATCCTTACCTTACATCCCAGATCCAAATGGTTCTCCTGTAAAGTTTCCCCAAACTCCAGAAAACTGACCACCAGGAGCCTGGCCACCAGGGAAATTGTTTTCCCCTCTGAGATGTCCTCTCAGATGTTTTTTGCTTGCTCAGAGCAGCCCTTCACTCCCTCTCCCTCCCTCTCCCGCCCGTTTTGTTCTCCCTCCCCCTAGTGTAAATCCCCTTTGCCAAATATTAGTGCTAGTTCCCCCAGCCCCAACCGCTATATTTTATATTTCCAGAGACTCCCCCGAACTCTACTTACCTTCCCTCTCTCCTCCGGCGTTCTGAACTGCCGGCAGCTGCGTCCGTGATTGGCTGCCTCTCTGCCAATAAGGGACGCGGCTGCCGGTCCCGCCTCCTGCTTGCTGTTCCTGCTTGCTGTTCCATGCTGTTCCAAATCAATGCAGAATGTTACTTACCGTGCAGTCTCTTGCCTTCTTACACAACACAACCATCAATTGTGTTGTGCAAAAATATTGTAGGGTTGGTACACTGTGGTATGCAGTGAATAGCCCTATTTGACTGCTGCTCTACTGCATATTATGGCAAGAACCACTAAACTAAGTAAAAAGAAATAACAGTCCACCATTATTTTAAGACATAACAGTCAATATGTACGAAAAACCTTTAAATTCTAAATGCTAAAACTGACTTGAATGATGCCCCCTGACTTGAATGATGTCGGATGACTAGCGAAACGTCTTCAAGAACTACATTTCAAGTCCAGTTGATCTAATTGAATACAACAGATATACCATGACCTGGATGAATGAGAACCTTCACAATGATATGCATATAAAACCAAGAATTCCTGTTATGTATTTTATGTCTTATGTCTTTTAATATGTTACCTTCATTTAGACAATTCACCAAAGAAAATGCTAGTATCTTATGAATGGCTGGCTGCTATTAATCTTAGCTAGTGCTGGTATATAAAGAGTTATGGTCACAAGCTTTGTCTTTTTATAACTGACCTTCAATTTTGCCTGTCTGGTAAAGATATACAAACAATTCATCTATTCCATCATATGGAAGGGACAGATGAAAAGGTTAAACAATCACTGTACGCTTGTCTAACGCTAGCATTTAATGATGATGTAACCCACAAAATGTACCAAAGGCTGTCCCTGAGAATAGTGCTGAGAAGTTAATGTGTAAAACTGTTATATAGCACTTCAATTCAATATGTTAATTTAAAGGGGAACAAAAGTGACCAGAACATTGTCCCAATAGACAGAGCACATTCACGAAGGTACAGCAAGTTATGTCTCACCCCTCCCTTTGCTGTGGCTGCTAGTTGATTTATTTAATTAACCTTTGGTTACTATGGTCAGCTCCAATTATTTACCTTTTTGTTTTGGTGGAAGTCTAAGTGTATGCGGTACATGTTTTCTAGACCCAGAGAAGTTAACAGCCAATCATATTTCTGATTGGCTGAATTGAAGCAAAGAAAGTCAGTACATCAGCTGGCTATTTAGTATTGTCCCTGGTGGGCTGTTCTTTGAGCCACTCATGCTGGCTAGATAATAAACTACAGGGGCTTCGATATTGGTGACAGTTGCATTGAAAATGTGCATAGAGACAGTGAATTCTGGGGTAAGGGGGCTTGGCCACTAGGTGCACATGCTCACAAGACTACATGGACAAAAACATATACTAACAACAAAATGGATGCCTTTTTAGCCTTCCTAGTTACATTCTTGTGCAAAGTCCACAACATGCAGCATTTTCAGATAAAAATTAAACTCTTTATTACTGCACAGCATAATTTCCAAATGGGTAGCAAAATCAATTCAGCTTTAAACTAACAAGATTCCTGGCATAGAACATATAGCAGTGTAGAATGGCTCTGATCAAATGATCATTTGTCAAGACTTTGGGATACTGGCCCCATGGAAAAGTTGCAAAGAAAAAGCTGTATATCAGAATGACCAATAAAAAGAATAGATTAAGATTGGTAAAATAACACAGGCTTTTTGTTTAGGAATATTGACATCCAAAAATTGCCTCCCCTGCAGGGACTGGTCTTGCAGGTACAGCTGCCAGTCGATGGCCTGTGAGACATCTGTTTCTCAAACTACACAATCTTATGTATTTATCCTTTTGGCCAGTTGTGCACTCGGGCCTTCTCAGTTTCTTGACAGTTTCTCAAACAGAATAGTTTTTTTTTTCTATAAACAGGAATAGGCAGACCAGTTTTAGAAAAAAGTTTATTGTTTCTGGCCATTTTGTTCCTGTAATCAAACCTATGAATTGTTGATGCTATAGATCCTCGACCAGTATTGAGACTGGTTTAATATTCTTTTAGCTGTTATAAATTGTTTATACTGACAAACATTTGTAGTTAGTGACATCTTCTTCTAATCACTTATTATTTTTTCTTTGTCTTTCATAGATAGTATTGGCCAAAGGGCCATGGAGAAGCTGCTGTGCCTACTTGTGATGGGAGCCCTGGGGTATGTAGGGACCACACAGCATTGCCCTGGCCGATGCATCTGCCAGACCAATTCCCCTACCCTTACCATGCTGTGTGCCAAGACAGGACTCCTTTTTGTGCCACCATCCATTGATCGTAGAACAGTAGAGTTACGACTAACTGACAACTTTATAACCATCATTCGAAGAAAAGACTTTGCAAACATGACTAACCTTGTGCACCTGACACTCTCACGAAACACCATTAGTCAAATTGTGCCCTTGGCATTTTCTGATCTGCGTTCCTTAAGAGCTCTACATATGAATAGCAACCGACTATCTATTTTGAGGCATGAACACTTTCGGGGCCTGGGCAATTTGCGTCACCTTATACTTGGTAATAACCAGATCAGCTCTATACAACCTGGTGCTTTCAATGAGTTTCTGCCGACTGTAGAGGACCTAGATTTGTCATACAACAATTTAGAGGAACTTCCATGGGAAGACATTGGTCAGATGGTCAATCTTAACACTCTGACACTAGACCACAATCTTATTGACTATATTGCAGAAGGAACATTTACCATGCTGCATAAACTTGTGCGCCTCGATATGACCTCTAACCGATTGCACAAATTACCACCTGACAACCTATTTCTTAGGTCCCAAGTGTTAGCCAATGCCAGAGGATCCAATCCTTCATCTTTGGCCATCAGCTTTGGTGGAAACCCTCTCCACTGCAACTGTGAACTACTATGGCTTCGAAGAATGACAAGAGAAGATGATCTGGAGACATGTGCCTCCCCAGAGCAGCTGACAGACAAGTATTTCTGGTCTATCCAAGAGGAGGAATTCATCTGTGAACCACCTCTTATCACACGATACTATTCCAGTAAACCATTTGTCATGGAGGGACAGTCCGTCAGCTTAAAATGCAAAGCAGTAGGAGACCCAGAGCCATCAGTTCACTGGATTGGTCCAGATGGAAAGCTTATCCATAATACAACAAGGCTGGTGGCTCATGAAAATGGCACCTTGGACATCATGATAACTACACTAAAAGACAGTGGTTCTTTTACTTGCATTGCCTCAAATGCAGCTGGAGAAGCTACTGCCCCTGTGGAATTGTCAGTTGTACCACTTCCACTTTTGGTAAACAACACAGCGCATATGAAAGAACCAGACCCTGGATCATCAGACATTACAACCTCCACTAAGTCTGGCTTCAATGACACAAAGAATCATCACGATAGAAGGATTGTGGTGGATAAACTGAAATCTACTTCAGTGATAATCCAGTGGCCATCTGAGCGTCACATCCCGGGAATACGGATGTATCAGATCCAGTATAACAGCTCTTTGGATGATTCATTGGTGTATAGGTAAGATGAAGCAATGTTGGGAGGTACTAAAATAAAATAAAAAAACATATGATGTTTGTTGAATGAAATAATGTCCACATAGTATTGGATAATAATAAGAAAATATAATATACGGTAGGATTTAATGCTATATTTCTAGAATACAAAAATGCCTGGTGCCCCTCAACACAAACCACACTGAAAACCACTTTTCATTAAGGGTGGAACACACTATATAATGCTGAAAGTTGTGAACTGTTTTAAATAGTAACTGTAGCAAACGGGATGTCTGATGGTATTTGAGCTAACGGGGTGGGGGGTGGGGCAAAAAAAAAAGTTGTTCGTTTTCAACCTATGTTTGGAAAAATCAGATGAAAAAAATTATCATAAACTTCAGTAAATTTTGGGCAGCCCCACAGTTAAATATTCCATTTATATTCCTTGGTATGCAAAAGCCCTTGTTATAGACAGTTTTAAAAATAAAGTTAGATTTCTGTTAGCTGCCATAGAAACAATAATTTTCTCTTTTTTACAGTAAAGCATCTGGCTTTACCCTAAGGCATTTTAAGGCTCGTTTTGACTTTGAATAGGAGCAGATTTACTCAGGTGCCACTCCCCTATCAATAGAAGGCAATGCTGATCATGGTAGCACCCTACCTTTAACCTCTATTAGAAGAGATTGCCACGCCCTGAGCGTGATTTTCAACCTGCCTAATGGGGGTGGTAGCCCTGTTGATATCTTGTTCAAGTGATTTCTTTCCAGAAATACAGTATAAAACATGTTTTCCCTACCAGTAGAAAAAGCCCATGGTTTCTGCCTGTCTTCAGTTTACAGCTACAGCATGCTCAGTGCCCTATATCCGAGAAAAGAGAGAGCAGCTATCCAATCAGATATTTACAGACAAATATACTCACCTCACCCCTGGCTTTAGCCTGTATAATGCAAATTAACTTTTAGTACTTAACTTTGTGCACTGCCTTGCTCCACTTCATCCTTCGTTCCTCCTTCTTCCAATTGGCAGATGCACTGTGCAAGAAGGGAGTCTTCCTATTGATGGACCTTCACCATGTCGAATGGGGATTGAGGCGGCCACATAAAAAAAAGTATTAAACCCAGGGGTAGGATCTATCGGTTTAGGTTCTCACCCTGGGTACTTTCATTGGAAGGGAGTGTGTGGGAAAGGGGATTATTGTTTTATAACAGTGGATGCTATCAGCCCCCTCTATTGAAGTATAAAAACAATAGATTTTGAACGAGAAACTTGACAGTAGTTCATTGGAGATTTTTCTGTCACACGTGAATTACATAGCCTGATCTAGCCAGGTGTGACAGGATCAGCCGTTTATCGGTAGTGAGTCCCAGCTTAAAAATGTGTTTGGTTTTTTCTATCGCATTGATAGACTAATTAATTTTTTTTTTAATTCAATAGATCCTGGGCTAAATAAGTCAGTTAAATAAGTGAATTACCTTAAGGATTCTCCTTTAAAACATGAGATTCACGGCAAAGATGTCATGCAATTACAGTGATTAGAATAGATATTTCTAGATGAGAATCAGTCAAGGCTCCCAATATATAATGTGTTTATGTTAAAGAAATAGGTTGTTTGACCATATACTTGGTCAATGTTGTATAATTTGTGTACACACATTTTTCACTGTTTCATCTCTATTGTATGCATTGTTTCAGCCATAAACTTGAGGAACAAGAATCTGATTCTCTATGATTCCCCTCCTTTTACACTTAATATATTCTACTCTAACATCTGCTCTCTAAACATATTATTGCCAAGCATTATAGAAAATTATCCCATGTAAAAGGGCAGCTTGTGAAATATGTATAAATGTGTTTTCATTCAATAATTAAGCTAGACATTGAAAGTTTACTCTTTACTCTTCACTTCCTTTACTGCAAGGCAAAGAGCTGCTTAGTGGTCTCCTACTGTTACACAGCAGGTATTACTGTAGGATTAACAATGAAATAGATCATTGAAATATAACAAGTTAACAAAGTAGTAAAAGTCACTATAATACATAGTGTTTGCAGAAAATATATACCGGTATGGCTGCATTAGTTTTGTTTTTTTTAAGAAGTTGTGTTAAATGACAACTAAACATAGATTACATGTATGTTGTGCCAAATCTTCACACACAGACACACACTCAACCCCCCTGAACCTTTTAAGAATCCTCTCTACCATTTACCTTACTTTTACACAGCTGTAAGATCCTTCCTGTGTCTGAGTCCCTCAAACAACAGTAAGATACCTGTAACAGTTGTAGAGAAATATCGTTTTGAACAGCAGAAACGATCCCCAAACGGATTTATTTTAATTTCATTGCTAACTTTTCTCAATTGTAACATAGTTGTTAGGGAAGCAGAGGGTAATGAGTCAGAAACAGTTTGTGTGACAGTAGAACTAAGCTGGGCAAACAAAATATAAGGTCTTGCAACTCTGATGTACAGAGAAACAAGTAGTTCTTAAAATGTATTATACACACGCACAATTCCACATGCAAAAAAGTGGATGATAAATGTTCATTTTGGCCAATAAATGCTCGTGTGTAGCTGTTCGGGTGTTAGTGTTATTGGTGCTGCAAACCAGAGCACCATGTGTGATTATTGCCACATGGTGTCAGTCACACGTTTGATTATTGCCAGAAATGGCTGGTAATCGACTACTCTTTTGTCAGGCATCGTTCGTGGAATTGTGCTTGTGCACAAGTCTTAAGTCTGTCCAGAAATTAACATGGTTTTCTTTAAAAAAGACAACAAAGGTTAAAAAGGAATGTATATTCCCAAATTAGATGGGTCTAAAGTTAAAAAAAAATTAACTTTAAAGGGCATGTCCACCCCCAAAGCTAAAATTTAACCCCTTACTGGCCACATCAAGTAGTTTAAAACAATCCTTACCTTACATTCCTGCTCAAAATAGTTCCCCTGCTGTGCCCCTCCAAAGTCCAGGAAACTGCTGTGTAGGAGCAGTGTGTGACTCATGCTGTGCCTGAGACTTCCTCAACCTCATCAAGGTTGAGGCATGCTCAGTGCAGCCCTCCCTGCCTCTCAGCCAATCACGGACGCGGCTGCCAGTCCCGCCCCCTGCTTTCAATTCCATGCAAGCAGAGGGCCTGAACACTGCAGCAGGGGAGAGAGGGCAGGTAAGTAAGAATCGGGGGACTTTCTAACAATTATATTAATGCGGTTGGGGCTGGGGGAGCATGCCCTACCACATATCAAAAGTTAAATTTTGGGGTGGACATGCCCTTTAAATTGCCAAGATTATAATCTGATCAAGGACTATATCCCTCTCCTTCAACCCTTCTTCATATGCAGCAGAACCACCTAACCACCATTAACGACAATATAGAAGGGAAAGGCATCAGACTTGTTGTTTAGGAGATTGAGTAGAAGATCTTGAAGAGCAGTTCATTCGGGAAAACCTAATAATGTGATTATCTGTTTTTGTAGGTTGTCCTTTAAACTCATCACTCATTGCACTTTCCATAACACTTTCATCACGTTTTCTCCTGTTAAATTTTCCTTTAGTCTCTAAAGTTGCATTTGTCTTTCCTATATTTTCTTAACAATTTTCATACTCATTAATTTAACAAAATCACATAACTGTATACGCTAGGATTTTACTACTTTTTTACTCTTGATCTACTTTATTATGTATACCTAATATTTATCACTATACTTGTGATTTCTAACTACCTGCTTTCAATACTTTCCCACAGCCTATTACTGAATTAATGGTATTGTGTACATTAACCTCTAGTGACAAAAACATGTATTTTGTTTCGTTATTCTAAGTGCATTACACAGGTTAATACTAATTGCGGGTTGGTTGCCATGTGTTACTGTTAGTAAATATGCCTTATTATTTTTCTGTAAGGTAACCCCTTTGTTTACTTTCACGATTTCATGCTGTGCTTACTCATCCTTATACCTAAATTATTAATTTAATACATTTTGGAATATTTCATATCATTATCTAGATTGGAACATATCAAAAGCTAACATTTTACTAGTTATCTTAATATAATTGGGATTATTTTATACGTTTGTAAATTGGAACACATCATCAGTTGATATTTTACAGTATATTTAAGATAATTTGTAACATAGTAAAAAAAAAAAAATGAGAGAGTCTTCCAAATGAAAAACGTGTGACATAATTTTATTAACCGCTTCTGCAGTCAACACGGCAACGTTTCGGGCAAAGATGTGCCCTTTCTCAAGGCTTGAAATTATGTAATATGTTTTGATCAACCTTTGGGGGACTCTCTTGCATTTTTTACTACATTGGATTATAAATTGGATTCCTGGCAGTAGAGCCAGAGAACCAAGAACCTCCACACAACAGTAGCTGGTTATCTGAATTTCTTTTTCCTCATATAAGATAGTATGTAAGACAGCATGAATGGCTGCTATACAGGGAACTTCTCCTGGTCATGGGTAGGTGTCATGTGGTGCGTTTACACTATAAAAACTCCAGCATCATTATGATTCACAAACACATTACAGAAGGTCAGAATAGATGAAGTGGAAGCACAGAATGGAGATCAAGTAGGAGAAATATTGATAAAGTATTAATAGAAAGACAGAAGATAGTTTGGACGTCTAGATTATTCGTACAGTATTTTGTCCTGGAAAATATCTTAAGTTTGAGAATCTACTGCTGTACTTTTTCTCTTTTCATTTCCCTAGCCTTGTTCTTCACTTGTTACTATATCCCTTGCTTCCAAGTTTTAAGAAATCCCTACTGCTGCTTTGTTGACTCGTTGAAATGTTTGATGTTTCTTCCTTCTTTTCCTTGTTGCCTAATTCATATCACTTTCCTTACATTTGCCACTTTACAATTTTGTTGCACTTTGCGTTGTGTTCTTTTGTTTTCCTGATATGCATTCCCTAGGCTGTCCTGTTTTTCACATTGTGCTGTTCTACTGCACTAATCTAGGCGGCATTTCTTGCCTTTGACCTACTTTTTGAAAGTATTTTATTTAAAATCAAAAGTCAACAGTACATTTAGGAAGGTCCAGTTTCAGCAATCCCATTTTGAGGACTGTCATGGGTTTCCTGTTATGCTTTCTTGCCTGCTCTAACTATACTGTGTTTTATCCCTGTCCCTAATCTGCGGCTATGTGTACCTTTCTGCCTTTACAGCTGTTCACTGTTTCTTATCCCTGCTCCAGTGCTTATATAGTTGGTGTAATCTATACCATCTGGTAGTCCTTATCAGCATCATCTGCTATATTACTAGCAAAGGATATCTTCTGCCTCTGTTACTTATATTTTATTCTCCTCATGTCCTGTTATCAGCATATCTGCTGGTTGTTTTCCCCTGTCCCAGTCTTTTTTGTCTGTTTTGTACAGTGATCATTTTACATACATGTCTCTGGTTCCTCTCATTTCAGCAGCCCACACTCTACAATTGCCACCTATCATTATTTTCCTTTTCTGCTAGATTTCTGCTTCTCCTTATTTCAATTAAAGGACAACTAAAGCCTCCAAGATAACAGAGAATCAGAAGACATACAGGGTTATTCAATAAAAGTTCTTATCGTTTAAAATGGTGCTAATTTTGCCCCAACCTATCAGATCTTATTTAACATTTGAAAGCTAACATCTGATTGGTTGGGGTAAAATTAGCACCATTTTAAACGATAAGAACTTTTATTGAATAATCCTGATAGTATTTTGACATTTACGTGGTAGATAAGATTACATTTTTTATTAAAGTGTGTCTTGGTGTCCGGTTTTCCAAGCATACCCACTATTAAAGACAATGACTTTTGTTTCTTATACATGCCCAGTCCTAAGACACTGCAGGAGCTTTCTATAGCATGGAACTGCCCACATAAAAAACAGGGGCATCTCTACCATGAAACAAACTGGAAAATGTGCTTATGGTGTGCACTCCCGAAGAAAGCAAGAAAGGCGGCCAGCATGACACTTGTGTATTTGTTTTTTTGTGGTCTGCTCTACCAGTCACTGTGGGCAGCTTGTATTTATCAGTCACTTTGGGCATCTTGTATTTACCAGTTACTTTGGGCATCCTATGTATACCAGTTACTGTGGGCATCTTGTATTTACAATTCACTTCGCACCACAGGAAGATTCAGGGGCAGCTTTAAAAATTTGTTTCAAGTGGCAAAAGGTCTAGAAACCCTCCCTACAATGGAGAAACAGTTATATAATCCAAGTAAATGTATAGGTAAATGCTATGTACTGCAGCTAAATTATCTTTACTGGCATATGTGGCATTTTACAATCGTATTATGGTGAGAGGCAAATTCCAGTTAAAATCTTTATGTTCCGGAATATAAAGTACAAGTGTTTTACACTTTTGGAGGATCTTTTCCCTTAGTATTTATTGGTTTTGCTTTGTATTATTGACAAACCTAGCACTGCCTAAAGTTAAGCTTACATTGGATTGACTTTTCCGCAAAGGTTGAAATTGTAGATTTTTACAAATACACACACATTGCCAAATTGTACTAATGCAGACTATTGATCAGCTAGATGATCTATCTTTCGAAGTAGTAGCAGGAAGCTAATTACAAGTACAATGATGCAGTTTGATTGGCTATCCTGGTATTGCCTTTTGGCTAATTAATTTGCTGTCAAAATTTATCAACAAATTAATAGTTCTGAGGAACTACACATGTACCAGAAATCTTAATGATCAGTCAAAAGTGGTGATTTTAGTAAAATGGAATCAATGCAAAAATGACTAGCATGGAAACATTACATACAACTAGATAAAATAAAGTATAAATTGTTATAACTAACAAGATGCTTCCTTTATATTTTTCTTTAAGTTTACATTAGTATCTTTCCTACATTTACTTTTCTCTCTTTTCTGCCATTTTTGCCCGTATTCCCTCTCTGCTTTCTTTTGTATGTCACAATATAATTTTTTTGTTTTCTGTCTCAGTTATTTTTATATGTTCCAATGTACAATTTTATTTCAACTAAAGGTGGTCCCTTGTCTGTAAGCTATATCTGCAGTATACAGATTTAATTCAGCCCAGGGCTTCTTCTCTAATGAGGCAGAGAGAAACATTTGCCTCAGGAGGCACCTCTGGGGTAAAAGGAAAAGGCGGCAGAAAAAACCCTGCCCCTTAAAAAAAAGTGTGTGTGTGCTGGGAGTGCTTGGGAGGCACCATTCAAGTTTTGCCTTCACCCGAAACCAATATGGGGATCACTGGTAATTTACCCCTGTAGTGCTGGGAGGCTGTTACCCTACAGAACCACAGTGATAAGGGAGTCCATGTGACGTCAGAGTTTCATAAAATTATGGAAACTGCCCTTTTCCAAGCTGCACAAAAACTGCCTGTTTGGGTCACTTACATTAGTTATCTGTATGGGGGCCGTTTCTATTACAATTCTTTTTTTCTTTACTTTCACCATTAACCACCAGTGTCTCTTTCCCTGTTTTTAAACCGTTCCTTTGACTGTTAACCACCAGTTTCCCAGTTATCTGCTTTCTATCAGCAAATCTATCAATGGTATTATCTAACTATCTCTATTTGCATACCTGTGTCCCCACCTCCTTGTAAAGTTTAATTTACCAAGTGTTTAACCATGCCCGCAACCAGAAGCCCCGCGGCCTAATATAGCTCGGAAGCACCTTTTTGCAAAGTTTGACTCAGGTGGCATAAACCCTAGAAGTGCCCCTGTCTTTTCTACCACTATTTCATCATTACCAGTTCTCCCTGCTTCTGCATTATCTGCTATACTGATAGGGTTTTTTTTAGAACATGTTCTGCTGCTATCTAAATAATTGCCTGTCACTATATTCTGCCTCTGATCCTCATTCTGCCCCTAACCCTTTATGCCTGCCTTGGTCACCTTACTTGCATTCCACAGTCTGCAGTGTACTTGTATGAATTCCCTGTTCATTTGCCTGTTATGTACTTTTTTTTTAATGTTGTTTTTTTCCTGATATACAGATGTCATTCTGACATTTTTTTCCATTTACAATCCTAAATAGTCCCCTAAACCCTGGTTTTAGTTCCATTTCTGTCACTGTGTTTTTTCTGCAATGCCTTTTATTCCCTAGTTGCATTAAATATTTCATCAGTGGTTTCCCATCTGAATTCCTTTCTTGGCTGCTTTACCTCTTGAACTTTTTCTGCCACTGTCCTGTATCTGTATTCTTTTCTTTCTTGTCTGTCCTAATTTTGTTTTATGGCTTTTGTCCCTAAATCTGTTGCTGTCATTTTCATCTTCATGCTACATTTTATTATTTATTATTCCTTTCATATATTAGATCTGAGCTGTAAAGCAGGTCTAATTGGCCAACCAGCATGTTAATCAATTTGGCCACAAAAAAGGACAATATTAATATACCAAAATTTGCATGAGGACCCTGAACTTGGCAACTTCCGATACTCTGAACTACCTATTGGTAAATAAAAGTCTGACTGTAAATTTGTAGCAAGCTAATAAGCCATTTTTAGTAAAAACTACAGAATTAAAAATGCAGGTACTGTATTTATGACCAGCTAAAAACCTATGGTTATATATAAACTGTAGCTGCAGTAAATTGCTAAAACAGTAAACCTGCCAGTATATCAAGTGCCATTCACATAATGATCCACTTGTGTTTCTAGTGACATCTAGGGGAAGACCATAACGGTCTCTACTAGAGGTCTTGCAAACAGGAAGTCAGTATTTCGATTGCATTTATTTATACACAGACAAAATAATGAATTGGCAGATTAAGGTCATTGGGATGATAAAATACTGCTCTTTTTTCTGAAAAGCATATGTATTTGCACTGAACTTCCCCTTTAAATCTAATCTCACATTCTACCTCTCAAATCACCAGCACAGTATGGCATTGTATTAAATGGACACTGCACAAGTTCTCACTATCACTCTACCCATCCATATGAATTACCCACCAGACTAGATTGTAAGCTCTTTGGAGCATGTTGCATGGTTTCTGCCTCTCTCTTCGCCCCTGGGAGAATTTTGGCATGCACAGAAGACTTCTCTCTCCCCCTCCCTCCAGATCCAGCGCGCTGGGTTTAAATAGTTGTGCTAAACCCTTTTTCTGTATTGGTATGTGGGGGAAACAAAATAGCAGCTGCACCAACGTATGATCCAGCATAGAAGAGACAGTTCCTTAGGTCAGAACAAAGGAAAAAGACACAGGTTTGACTGACTATAATGCCAACAACTTGGCAAAAGAACTGATACTGGTTTAAAAGAGGTATTAAGGGAGCCATTTATGTCAAAATAAAGAAGCCTTTAAAAAATAAAAAACAAGCCTGAATAGGTATGTGTGTATATGAGGGCACACACACCTATTCAGGCTATCTTTTGTTTTCAACACCAATTGTCTACCACATACAATACTGTTTTGACACCTTACCCTGGAAGTCTCTTAGCTTCAATGCAATACACGCCTTGTATTCAGGGGGTCCCTGACACCTGGCTGTTATATGCTGATTGGGACCTTGCAGGGGATTTATTGCCAACAGATTCTTGTACAAATCATTCTGAATTGAGAAAGCCAGTTGGATGACTAGCGAAACGTCTTCAGTTCCAGTTGATGTAACTGAATACAACAGATATACCATGACTTGGATAATTGAGAACGTTCACAAGCACATTTTTACTTTGGGACTCTTGTGTTTTTTTTAAATACCTATTTTAAAAAAAGCTCTGTTAGCATGCACACCCTTACAGTATGTCTACCCCAAAAGACTGGTCTAATTACAGTGCATTCTGGCATAGTGATGAGCATAAGCAAATATACAGTGGGCTATGTCAGGGGAACAGAGGAAGATAGTGCTTTCCCCCAGTAAAGAATGGGGATAATAACATACTGATTTTACAGAACAGAATGTAACATTGGCAAGCTAAGCATTGTTAAGCATTGTTTAAAATATAAAATACAGGAAAAGAGGTATGTGTTTATGGTACAGTTCCCCTTTAATCTGAAAACTTTAGGGTTTTTTTAAAACATTCCTTCTAATTATTAAGTCACACACACTAAAAGAGTCAGACGAGCGAGGTTAAACCCGACACACTCTCCCTTCCCAAAAACTTGCAAATGAGAGTTCAGGATTTTGAAGGGAGTAGGAGTTTAAAGTGAAGAATCTTGTCAAGGAGGGGTAAAAATAAAAAGTGTTGCCAAAATCCCTAACGAATGCACCAGGGTAAATGTTTGCAGTATTATTGCCCTTTAATACTTATGTGTTTTTCCCACAGTAGTAATTAGCAAATGCAGACAAGTGAACACAAATTTAAACAAAAAATTAGATGCAGTGGGATCTCAGCCTAAATGCAGGTACCAAACTGGATCAGCAGATTCAAGATTCCACTATTTATCACGATCCTACGAACAATGGTATAATAACTTAATAATAAGGTGGCTTTTTCTTTATTTTAGTCACTAAGCTTTGACACAATGACTTGTCACATAGAAACATGAATACAAATAAGGAAAATAGGCAGAGAGCAGGATAACTGCAAAAAACTTTAATTCACCTCACCACCACTACATGTTACGGGTACAATGGCCTGTTTAGGGTAATTAATATTTATTAATCGGAAATGTTTAAATTACTAAAAGAAAAATCCCTAAATCTAAATAATGTAACTTTGTTATTATAAGAGATAATTTACCACCTGGCCAATATAAAAATACATGCCCTCCAGGCTTGTAATTGAATATGGTGATAAAACTCCACGGAGACTTAAAGGACAACAATACTGTCCTTTGAACCCCCTCCTCCATTTAAAAGTAACCAGGGTAAGTACCTAAACTGCTAGATCCTCACCCCTAGATTTAACTCTTATTCCTTTACTTACCTATAGAAAATCCTTTTGTTTATGCAATGTTCTCCGCCTCCCTTGGGCTTCACCAATAGAAAGACACAATTATTCAATAGTGTGTCTACCTATTGGTTGGTCAAAGTAATAGCATGTCTACCTATTGGTTGGCTGGCGGATTGGAAGGAGGAATCGGAGAACGTTGTACCGGCGATAAGATCTTCTATATTGTAGGTAAGTACCACAAAGGTGAGAATCTAGAGCTTTAGGTCCTTACCCTGGGTACTTTTAAAAGGCCAAATAAAAGGATCGAGGCTGAGTTGATTATAGTTGTACTTTAATGCTCCTATTTTATACTTTAAGAATAGGTATATGTTCCTTTAATATTCCATAGAACAAACACAAATAATTCAGTATGATAACCCTTTTTTTTAATTGGCTGACCCCAGACTTAATGTACTCATGTTGTTTCTTCATCCTGCCTCATATTTACCTTTCTTGTTATTGCATATTTATGCACACATGCGTTTACTTTCTACCTAAAGCAGCCAAATGCTTAAAAGCATTTTAACTTTATGTTGTTTACTTCATTTATTTGTGTAAAACCCTCTGACATTTACCATTTTGTTCTAAAAATGCAGGATGATCCCACCCAGCAACAGAAGTTTCTTGGTGAACGATTTGGCCCCTGGCAGAGAGTATGACCTTTGTGTTTTGGCTGTGTATGATGATGGAATGACCTCCCTGACTGCAACTCGAGTAGTAGGCTGTGTCCAGTTCAACACACTAGAAGAGAATGGGCAGTGCCAACCACTTCATACTCAATTCCTAGGAGGGACTATGATAATAATTATTGGAGGAATTATTGTTGCATCGGTGCTTGTATTTATCATCATCCTTATGATAAGATATAAAGTCTATAGTGGCCAAGAAGAAGGAGGAAAAACCAGGGTCAGCAATGTGTATTCCCAAACCAATGGGCAGCAAAGTGTGGCCTGTGCCCACTCATGTGCCAAGTCAGGAGAGAATAATTATGAACCTTTGCCCCCGCCTTCCAAAGATCCCCCAGTGGAGGGCAAGGATTCTGGAAAAGTAGAAGATGCCCCACTTTCACCTGCTCCAACCCCTCTAACAAAACTAGACAAGAGGAGAACAAGGACATCTAGTGATCTACAAACAGTGGCCCTCCTGTCTTCCCTTTCAGGGGATGGGGAACAAACAGAAAGCAGTGCCCTTGGCTCAACAACATCACTGTGTCTGGTAAGCACTGATGGGCAGAATCAACAGGGGCCCAAAGCAATTCCAAGGACTTATCAGCATAGATTCTCCTTTGATGGGGACTACAATTTGTTCCAGAGCCACAGTTATCCACGCAGGGCAAGGACAAAGAGACACATGTCCACATCCGAGCTGCACAGTCAGGAGGCTGCTCTTGGGCACAGGAGGGTCACATTTAGCAGCACAGAGTGGATGCTGGAAAGCACAGTTTAATGTCACCTCTGGGGCACAGAATTACTTGGGTAAAACTAACGTGGTAGCATTTTTGTGGCCCTCCCACCTTCAGAATGAGTGTGCTGCGTTATAGAACTTTGATGAGTACTCTATCCCTTTACTTAAAGAAACTGGCTAGATCATTAGATTGTCCTCGTTTCAACTAACTGTTGACAGTAGAATGGGGATTCCTTTGTGCATTGAGCAACGTTTATGTGAGGCTTGACATTGCAATATAATGCAGCAGGCTCATTTCTCAGTAGAGTAAAAGGTGGGATGACTCACATAACCATTGCTAACATGCTGCTCCTGAGCCAGCAGAGCACAACGGGACCAAACACAGCTTTCTTACCCAGCATTTGTAGCCAAGAATATCAAATGCGCAACAAATTATTACTCCATTACCACCCAGCCCCTGGCATCACTGCTGCTTAGAAAAACAAATCTCCATACTTTCTTGTCCTACTTTAATCTATTGACATTTCTGTCTTCTGGTTTGGGATAATAGAGGGCTATTGCTCTGCTTGGGTTTCAAGTTGTAGAGAATAAATGTTGAGCCCTCGAAGCAGTGCCTTAAACCAAGAGAGACCAGCACACAGGCTTTGGGGATCTGACCCAGACAAAGGCACCCTCTCATTCTGTGCCCCTGGGTTGAGGTGAGTTGGGACATGCTGGTTCATCCAGGGGAAACAGGACATATGCACAAACGACACGATACCCAAATGTACTTTACAAAACCTTCCTGGGAAGTGGGAAAAGAAAACAACCCAGAGGGATGTACCTATCCAGATGGCAAGGAAGCCTGATAACCTTCTCTTCATCTAGCTGGTCTGGATCCATCCTGAGTCCATGAAGTTAGAAGCCTCTTTGGGACTTTATGGGAAGGAATATTATCTAATATATATGTAACACAGGTTTTTACATTAAAGGCCTGTGTCAGCCCCCAACACAGCTGCGGAGGGAAACATGATAATGGGTGGGGGGAAATAAAGTCCTATCTGTTATTTAGTGTTCTTTGTGTCTGTTGTTTTACTTCTGTTCATTGTCACAAGGTCTGTATAGCACTTGGGCCATTTCACTAGTCTTTCAGCAACTACTTCTGCCCCAATTCCCAGAAAGGGAAGGCATTGCTTATTAAAATTTATTGTTCTGGCTTTGTGCATTTAGAAGGATAGCGGCTTGTGGGGCAACAGAGCGTATTAGAAATTATACTGAAACATAGTTGTTTGGATTTTATAAATATAGCCATCCTTTATTAATGGCACTTTTACTGAATATTTGACCACAGAATCAGTATACTGTATGATCAGCAATATCTAGCCTGTTAATTGCAAGAGGATGCAGAATGCTCCAGAGCATTTACGTTCCATATGTTAGGAGACTAGCAGAATGTTTAATACTGATCACTTTTAGAGCAGAACATCTGCCTTTGTTCCTTCCCTTCTTGCTTCCCCTCCTTCTTCACCTCCTATTACATTCCCTCTTTTCCACCTCCACACTTGCTTACATATCCAAAGTAAGTACTGTATCTTCTGCAATGAAATTTACCCCATCAGCTAGTTTATAGTGCATGACAGACCCTTTGAATTATATACACAAATTCACAGTTTTTATGTACGTATTAGTATCTCTTTCTTTCTGTCATCACCACAAACAGTGCAGTCACCAGTACAATACAGTATTAATGTTACCAGCATATATCATACAAGCCTGAAGGTAATGAATTGACACTACAGAAAACCCTATTAAACAACATTCCCTCTAATCTTTAATTAGCTGTGGCACAAACATATCTTTTGTGCAAATGTAAAATAAAATTCTGTGAGCTTCTGCAACAGTGGTTTCTATATACCTTTCAGTTTTTGTTCACATTGGGACTTTTTATGAAAAGGGGAGTGGACCACAGTTTCTATAATTTTAGCAATTATATAAATTTTAGACACATGCTTTTAACTTTTTATTACAATTTGCTTCTACACTATAGTGCTCAGAACAACACAGTTTAATCAATATTTCCCAGAGAGTTATGAGATGGTACTTAATTGTTCTCTTTCTCTAATTACAGGAATGGTGACTTGTCAAAGAACAACTTTAAAGGAACATTACATTTTCTTAAGCTCTATGTTTCTAGTAGGAAAGAGTACTCCAACCTCCTGTTGTTATTACTCATTGTTTCAGACTGTTACAAACATAGTTGGTACAATCTCCTACCAACATAAATATTACATTTATTTTTAACTTGAAAAGTGTCACTTTAGATACCCTTTAAGATACAACATGAATTACATATATATTGCTTACATCTAGGCTAGTTACAGTAAGGGGTTAACTGTATTTCAAACTGTATATGGAGTGAAATTATCTGACTGGGGTTACATACATATTGTTTATACAGCAAAGTTAAACACCTAAAACTACCAAGTTCCATCTCAGTACCACTGGCTTTTTCTGCATAGTTCTAAAATTGAGTCTCCGTACAATACAAACGGGGTTTGCTGTGTTTTATAGTGTGTAGTTTTTTATTCTCCTCAACTACTTTTCTGTTTTAACTGTCATATACCCATCTCGTGAACGTGTTTCCTGAGTACTGTACATTGCTTACTTTTTCAAACTCTCTCAAATCCTAATAGAGCAAATTTCCTTGCAGTCTAAATTACATTAGGACATGAGAAAACACGTATGTAAGTGTCCAATATTTAGTAAGTTTGGGAAAGGAAAGGGGAACAGAGGGAGCACAAATGCCTACTATGATCTGGAAGGGTTAAAGGAAGAGTGGAAAAGAGAATGAAGACAAGCCTAGATATATAGGGAGATAGGGTACTGCAAAGATGTTCCAGAACAACTAAACACAGAGAAAGTGTATTAAAGGGCAACTATAGTGAAAAAAAAACTTTGTCTGTATACAATGTATAGATCACTTAGTATAAGCTGCCTTACTTTCATGTTTCTGTGTGGCTTCGTTTCTTCACACTGGCAGAAGTTTGTACCAAGCTGTGTAGTCCCCCTCCCCTCTCTGTCTACTCCCCCTCAAGCAGTGACGGGCTGTATACAGAGTCCGAGCACTGTCAGTTGAAAGGACTTTAAATGAAGTGCTGACATCCTGTTGACCCCTCCCTTCCAGAGCTAGACTGCAAGCAATCAAAGTGTGGAATAAAGTAGCAATATGCTGAAGGGAGGGGCAGAGGGGGAGAGAGGAGGACAAGTGGTGCTGAGATTCTTTACAAGTAAGTTACTGAACTCTGCCTGTTCTCTAACTTTGCTAATTGTTATTTACTTTTTACCTAAAGTTCATATCTCTCCCCCTGCTTAACTGAGATCATAATCACTGAAGAGAGAGTCGGTGTAACAGCAGCTTGTAGTGAGACCTTCACAAACACAGTGACACTGCTTGTTGTCCTGTTACATTTCAGTTGCTTTAGTCTGTATATTTCATAGATTGCACTGTGTGTCTTGTTTGGTATATAGTCTGTATTACTGTATTATATATTGTATTAGTGTTCCATTTGAGTCACTGGTTTTGTATGTATATAAGATTTTTTTTGGGGGGAGGGGCTGTTTTATAGTGTGTTATGCTCATATTGCTGGGTTAATGGTTTATTGATTGTGTTTAGCACTACGGCATTTGACTATATGTTGCACATGGTACATATAGTGTGGGTGAGAGAGTGTGTGACAGTACTGCAGGGGAGCTTTGGATTGTGTGGGTGTGTGCCTTTGAGTGACATATGAGGTGTAGCAGCTCCTACAAATCACAGCATATTCAAAGGCTTATATCTCAGGGACTATGTAGAATTTAAAGAAACTAAAGGTACCCTGGTGGATGGGATGACTTATAGGATACATTAGAAGAAATAAAAAAAAAACAATTTTCTCACTATAATTGCCCTTTAAAAAAATGAGAGGAGCCTTACTATCATACATGACACTGCCGTATTAGAAATATTGAGTGGCTGTAATTTATGATTTAACAGGGTCTTATAGTTAATGAGACAAGTTAATAACATAGATGATCAATGACTTGTAATAGGCCTGATTGGTAAGATTGGTAAGTCTTATTCAGATCTAATAGACAGCAATAATAATTTCTTGCTTCCCATTCTTCAATTAAATGATCAGGAGCAGGCAGAAAGGGAAGTACTTACCCTCAATCACGCTCCTCCACTGTTACTCTGACGGGTCCATGCAATGTCGGGACCTGTCAGTGTAATAGTGGAGAAGGAGAAGCGTGATCGAGGGTAAGAACTTCAACTTTGCTTGCTCCTGATCAAAAACATAGCCCCTTTACCTCCGATTCTTCAATTAAACTGAAAAAATCTTAGTGGAGATACCCTTTCAGGGTTGTTGACAACAGAAACTGTAGAGCCAAACAATGTGTTTGTATGTGGTTTTGCTCTGGCTCACTTTACTGCTACTAATTGGTTTTAGTAATTAGTGTGGCTAAATGCCCAGAAGAACATTTTGTGAATGTTAAGGGTTAATTAAGTTATTGAAGTCATTAAGAGTATGTGCCAACTACTGTTGAAATGGAAAACTGTTGCAGAAGAGAAGATTTTATATTGAAGAGAAGTCAATGGTTTGGGAAGGAAAGAGAATGATTTCAAAGATGTAAATGGTTAAAGGGCCTGTACACGGTAATGATAAGTTTATCTTACTGGCACTGGCGTAACTTCTGCCCCCTGCCACTCACGTGACTGTGAGGGGGCCCGAAAGGTAGTAGGGCCCGCCACAAGGCCACTCTGCTGCAATCAGCTGTATAAAAGACCGGACCCGAACTTCTGGAACCGAAACAGTAGTTCAGGTCTGATCTTTCAAACAGCTGATCCCGTGTATGTTTAATTCATGCGCGATCATGGAGGTGGTGGATTAGGGTCCCGGCCTCCAATCTCATGGGGGGGGGGGGGTCTGGGCCCCTGCAGTTACAACCCTGCTTACTGGATAATTGTGCCTTTAAATATAAAAGTGGTGTCTTTTTTTCCCTACTACACTTCCAGACCCTACCTTTGTGCTTGAATCTTGTTGGCCTCCCTCCTCTACTGTATTCATGTTCTAAGGACTGCCCCCTTGATATTTCCAAATCTCCAACACCCAGTTGGTCAGAGAATACTGCAGGAGTGTGACGTGTGCGGACAAAGATGTCGATGCACACGTGTGCCCCAGTGACAATGGCGGGAGTGTGTGCCCGTGACATCATAGCACCACACTGTCTTATATTGGGCGCATTGCGATGACGTCACGGCACACGCTTGTGGGAACATCACCAGGGCGTGCATGCATTGATGCTGCACGCGCGCCACTTGCCTGCGGTGCTCTCTGACCAACTGGGTGTTGGAAATTTGGAAATTTTAAGGGGACAGTCCTTAGAATGTGAATACAGTGGAGGAGGGAGGCCAGCAAAATTCAAGCACAAAGGTAGGGTCTGGAAGGTTAGCAAGGAAAAAAATACACCACCTTTGTACTTAGAGGCACAAATATCCAGTAAGATAAACTTGTCATTACAGTGTACCTGCTCTTTAAAATTAGCTTGGGCTTAGTGGCTTAACTACTGAGGGAGCATCCGCAAGGGGGCTTGGAAGCCCTATCTTTTCCCCATTTTTCCTATGACAGATATTAGCCTCCTCCCAGAAAACCACTGTAGACGAAGCACGAATTGGGACACCATCATAGTTTTGCTGGGGGGCCCAGGGATTTCTAGTTACACCAGTGCCTAGGCTGGTGTAGCACTGGCAAGACCCTGTATTATATTATGGGAGGTTTTACTAAACATTAGGGAAGATGGAAGTTTTGTATTTTCACTGAATTTAGAACTGCCATCAGAACAGAAAAGACTGCATACAAAAGTCTCTTAAGCTTGGTTCAGTTAACTTTACTACATGTTTGTATGTTTATTGTATTTCTAATGCAATATTTTAGTGCACAGCAGTCATATGACAGCACAGATTATGGGTTCAGAAGTAGAGATGGCCGAAACTCACTAGTTTCATTCCGTTTTCGGATTCCCGGATCTCGGGAAAATCCCGAAAACCTGAACGAATTTTCTATAATTTTCAAAAGTATGGGGCTATTTTCGAAAATAGCTTTGAACGTTTGAAAATTATCGGAAATACAATTGGAGACCATTTCCAAAGGTTTTCGAACGTTCAAGGCTGTTTTAGAATATTATTGAAAATAGCCTCAAATGTTCAATTTTCTAAAATACGATTGGAAATTTGAAAATGGACTCTGATCGTATTTTTGATAATTTTCAAACGTTCGGGGCTATTTTTGAAAATTATCGAAAATAGCCCCATACTTTTAAAAATTATTGAAAATATTGAATTAATGAAGTCCCGAAATCCGGAGGATCCAGAATGATCTTTCAGATTTCGGAACCGAGGGGTTCCGTGTCGGATCTTGGTTCGTGTCTAACCCGGATCCCATCTCTATTCAGAAGGGTAACATATACCTTCTGTATCTACTTAAAATAACAGCGCCTATGTTCAAGATGGGGAGGTGCTTTGTAATAGCAGTGTGTGTCACAGGGAGGTGCTGCCAGTCACTCCACAAGAAAGTCTTTTCTACTTATGATAGCTGGCCGTTAGTCTAATCGAGAGGTAGGAGTAATGAATCCTAGCTCCCAATAAATTGTAGAATTTATCTACAATATAGTGATCCTTTAAAGTTGTTTATACCCTTTGCCATTTCAAATATAAGTGCATATTGACTTAGTGTAAGAAAACACTTAAAATATCTGTCAATATAAAAGCAACAGGAAGGCAATCAATTTAAAGGAGAACTGTGCATAAAAACAGTAAAAGTACTAGGGCAGAGATGTTGGAATGCTAATTCCTACCTCCCAATATTGTCTCTGTGAGGAGTGCCTGCACAAAGAAAACTGCTTCTACCAGGCTGCCTCCTGACTCCAGGACACTAACTTGGCAGATAAAAACTGTACCTGCTGGCACACCTCAACAAAACCATATTTAGAGGTAGGAATAATCAATCCTACATCCCTGCACCAGGTAAGTTCCACTTTTTAAAACTTCATTTTTGCTGTGTAGTTGTCCTTTAATCTTTCAAAATTGCAACTGTATACTGAAAAACTATACTCTGTATTTAGTGCATTTTTGATTCCTTTCATGTAAGGATTTAGGGGGTGTAGGATACAGTAGCAGTGATTTCAGCCAATCCCACTGTGTAAAATTTGTTACATGGTTTGCGGTTACTGTATGTTTTAAGGCTGATTGTGTCAGTTCTTAAAGACGACCAATAGAAAAAAATATTGTGCAGAAAACATTTAGCTAAACATTAGGGGGTATTTATAAAAAAGCAGTATCAGGAAATCCCATTACCTTTACCTTTGTGATAGCTATATGTATTTTATACAATGATCTGATTGAACAAGTGATTTTTGTATCCAATTGAAATAGAGGTTCTCATCTTTTGAAAGCTAAAGATTCTCTAAAGTCATTTAGTAGGATATTCACTAGGATAGGATATCAATAGGGTATATATGCAATACCTTATGAAAGTGTCCTTGCGTAAAGAAATTATTTATTTATTTTTAATTTAAAGGTTGAAAGTTTTTTATGGTGATTCCTCAAAACAACAGCATTGTGGAATTTCCGGGTTTAACTATGCTATAGCACACATGTGCCAGAAACAGTCAGAGCATGGGGGAGCATGCCCTTTATAAGCAGCCGTGCAACCGCTGGTGAATTGCTTTGTGACGGCCGTGTGAGTGCCTCTTCCGGTACTCACTCTTCCGCCGCCAAGCGAGACTTAACGTCGCACTAACCAATCATAAATTAGTTATGCTGGCCATACATTTGTTCGATTTTACTTAGCCAACCGAGCGCTCACGCGATGTCCGATCGATCCTGCCGGAACCACCTCTCCCATTCTTCTATGCGACCAACATGTGATCGCAAAATCCCATTCATTTTGCGATCGCATGTCAGTCACATAGAAGAACGGGAGAGGCGGTTCCTGCAGGATTGATCGAATATTGCGGGAGCGCTCAGTCAGGTAGGCTGAACAAAGCAACTCTCTTCTATACAGCCCACATTACTATTGTTATTCACCACATTGTTGCTTTTCGAATGAGCAAACATTTCTGCTGTGGTTGAAAAAAAAATACCACACCACCGTTAAAAGTCAAGGAGTAATGAATAAACTAAAAAAAGAACTATTTGTTGCCATCCTGGTTAAAGTCATAATAATTTGTTTTTTGGTTTTAAACATATGCATACCCTTCAATATTCACCTAGTTTTTTTATAAGGCTAGATTCACACAAACATTTTGCATTCTTTTTGACACCATTTTACAGTTTTGCCACATTCTCCTAGTAGCAACACTAAAATAAAATGCTGGCAAAACAAACATAAAACGTTTGAGTTAACCTAGCGTATTAAGGTTTGTACGCACGTGTGATCGCGGATCCAAGACGAACGTTCATTTCAGACGATAGTCGACCCGACCGGTGGATCTCCGAATGACTGTCCGTTTCGGCTGATAAAGGGCCCATACACAAGCCAATTATCAGCCGAAACAAACGTTCATACACATCGTGCATCGCGGGTCGGGACCCGCAATCGCACGTATGTATGAACCTTTAGGTCTTCCCATAAAATCAAAACACCTTTGAAACTGACCCAACCCTAGTCATTTGTTGAAATAAATAACATATTGTAGCTGGCTTTAAATACTTACTGGGGAATGAAATACAGCCACATAGCCTCTGGTAAATCCCTGTGGCTCTGGGTGACTCTCAGACAAACAGCAAAAAGGGATCAATTTCACAAACATAACTAACCACAAACAAATCTATATTAAAGGACATGTCCACCCCCAAAACTATAATTCCCCCCACTACTGGCCCCACTGTGTAGTGAATAAAAATCCTTACCTTACATCCCAGCTCCAAATGGTTCTCCTGTAATCCCCCCCCAAAGTAAAATCCTTCAGTATATTAGGTATTGAGGTATGTGGTGATGTGATATATAATAAGAGATCATCCGCATAGGCTGCAATTTTATGGGTTATTTTGCCAATCTGTATCCCTCCTGTGTTAGGGTTGGTTCTGATAGCATTCAGAAGGTGTTCCATTGTTAATATGTATAATAATGGTGATAAGGGACACCCCTGTCTAGTTCCATTGCGTATATTGCAGGGATCCAAAAGGGTTCTGTTTATTTTAATTTTGGCTGTATTTTGTTGGTATAGAGCCATGATTCTATTTACACATGTTTCTCCTATGCCTAGCTTTATCAATGTGGATTTAAGACCCTGTCGAAAGCCTTTTCGGCGTCTAGGGAAAGAAGGCTGAGAGGGATTTTATTTCTTTGTGCGTGGGAGATGAGGGTGATTGTTTTTATGGTGTTATCCTTTGCATCTCTGTTGGGAACAAATCCAGCCTGTTCTGTGTTTATCCAGGTTGGGATGAAGCTTTTCAAACGTGAGGCTATGATCTTAGCGTAAATCTAGGTTGATTAGTGAGATGGGTTGGTAACTTCCGGGTGATGCTGGATCTTTTCCAGGTTTAGGTTGAAGTTGAAAGCTCTTAGTAGGAATGGGGTTAATTCTGTTCCAAATAATTTGTAGAATTTGGCTGTGTAGCCGTCGGGTCCTGGGCTTTTGCCTATTTTGAGGGATTTGATTGTTTCCTTAATTTCTCGTTGTGTGAATGGTGTGTTAAGTGTGGTTACGTTGTCTGTGTTTATTTGAGGAGGAGATGTAGAGGTTATATACGAATTGATATTCCTTAGGTTGGAGTCAGTATGTGGTTTTATTTTGTAGAGTTTATCGTAGAAATCTTGAAATGTTTTAGCAATTTCCTCCAATCTGTGCACCATGTTTCCATTTTCCTGTTTGATTTTATTTATATAGTTACTTATATATTTACAACGCAGGGAGTTAGCCAGGGATCTGCCACATTTATCTTTGAATTCGTATATTTGTCTATTATAGAAGCTTTTGTTTGATTTGGATATTGAGTCTAGTAAGAGTAAGAGATCTTGTCTAGCTTTAAGTTATTCTTTATATGTGTTTTGGTTCCTGTTTTTCTTATGTGTGGATTCTAATGCTGTGATCGTTGTTTGTAATTGTGTGATTTGTTGCTTAGAGGCTTTTTTAAGTCTTGAGTCTTGTTGTATGAGGTGGCCCCTTAAGGTGCATTTTAAAGCTTCCCATTGTAGTGGTGAAGATGTGTCATCATGCTCGTGGGTCTCTTGGAAAGTGGATATGACTTTTTTGATCGAGTCTATGCAATTTTGTTTCTCTAATAGTTGATCGTTTAGTTTCCACGTCCAGTTGGACTTTCCCTGCCTGGGAATAGTTATGTTTAAGTAAATTGGAGCATGGTCTGACCAGAGGATGTTGCCATAATGGCATTTGGGGTTCCATGATAGAAGTGTGTGTGAGATTAGCCCCCCCCCCCCCCCAGCTACAAACCCCATTGCTATTTGATAGGGCTCCTTCCCCCAGCCCCAACCGCATTATTAGATTTACCAGAGACTCCCCGATAGTTACTTACCTTACCTCTTTCCCCCGGCGTTCTGAACTGCTGGCAGCCGTGTCTGTGATTGTCTGCCTCTCAGCTAATCAGGGATGTGGCTGCTTGTCCCACCCCCTGCTTGCAGTTCTATGCAAGCAGAGGGCCGGGATTGTGCGGCGGGGAAAGAGGTAATGTAAGTAACTATCGGGGGACTTTCTGAAAAATCTAATAATGCGGTTGGGGCTGGGTGAAGGTGCCCTATCACATATCGAAAACAATTTTAAAGGGTGTACATGCCCTTTAAGGAAATGCCAATACAATGTAATTTAAAGGTTCATAATGTATACAACAAATTGTAATTTCTTCCACATCAGTACACATAATCTGTACACCTATAGGTGTTCATATGGATATTCCAAAATGTACAGACATCCCAAAATATAATATTGGGATATTTCCCCAATTCTACACAGGATAAATAACAGGTGTTCACAAATGTACATATAGTAATATTCATAATTTTATATTTATATAATTGGATAAATAAATGAATAAATAAGTACAATATATTAACAGGCATGAACTCAAAATTCAATATAACAAAGAGATTTAATCAAAGAATTTTAATCTAAAAAGCAACTCAACTCAAAATCTAAATTGAGGCCTCCGGGTCTTAAGGCTCTCAAATTAAGCCTCTTTTCTCAATAGATTGTTATATAAATCCCCTTGTCTTTTCTGAAGAGTTACCGAATCGATAATTTGAAATCCCACCTTGACTTGTCCTGTATGATTTTCTGTCCTGTATGATGTGTTTGAATAGCGGTAAAAAGCCACATTTGGTGGAATTGACATGCTCCATTAACCTTTTATATGCTGGCCTCTGTGTCTTCCCCTCATACTGTGTTTTACATCATTCATAGTTAGCCTGGTACACCACAATTCTGTTTGTGTAATTGGTGTAACTCTTCATAATAAATGGCGTGTGCATGGTTCAACCGGAAATTACCTTTTGCGACCAAGGAAGCAGCAGATCTCATGGGGTGGAGCTCCAGATGCCATTACACAGGAGGAGGAAGCCAGCAAGAATCAAGTAAAGGTAGGCTCGTGGGGGGAATAGAACAAAAAAAAATAGACAACTTTCATTTTAAAGCCATAGCTTTTCACTAACCTAAAGTTTTTTTTTCAGTGTACATTCCCTTATTTATATATATATATTTTATATATTTTTATTTTATATATATTTTTGGTTTGGGCCAGTCAGGCAGGATTGAACACAAACTTAAAAAGCTGTTGTTAACATAATTATATGGCCATACATAAATTAGTCATTGCACAGCTTTAAGGGCATCTTTATTCTTTCTATGTGTTCTACAATTCCCCCCAACCCCCAGAGTATCTTCATTTTCTTCAGATTCCTCCTCTGTCCTGAGATATATAAGTTAAAAGAAGTGAAGATTTCAATACACCACTCCTGCTTGAGCTGTCAATCAAATCCTCTAACAGCATGCAAGTGTAGTGTGTAGGCTTACACGAGTTTTACAGTTTGTCTCCCAATGACTCCTTCCTACTTGCTAAAATGCTTAGCTAAATACTAGGTTAAAAACAGAAGTAAAGAGAAGGAGAAGTCCCCTCCTTCGCAAGCTTTCACCAATTTATTGCCTGTCAAAGGGAGATCGGGCTGCAGTGATAAGGCAGGACTCAGTCTCTCCAAACTCCCCTTCCTCTCCTCCCACACTTTATGTAGCACTATCTTCAGAACAATGGAGAAACTTTTTTTTTTTGTTTACAAAGAGTGATGTTTCATGTGTAGGAGGATTAATGTGCATGAATGGCTTGTTTCACAGGCTTAATTTACAGCCGGACTACTTGAATGGGGGAATGACCAGACAGGGGAGGGGGGAGTGGGGAGTTCTGCAGTAAATCAGACACTGTGCAAACACAGAGCCACAGAGGAAGGTATGAATAAGGCAGAATACAATAACCTTTTATTATATCTGGATTGGAGCAATGTATAAATGTCACTATATATGCCCTTTAAAGGGGACAGCATTGTCCCAATAGACAGAGCACATTAATGAATATATAGCAAGCTGTTTCTTACATCTCCCTTTGCTGTGGCTGTTCTTTGATTTATAAAATTAACAAGTGGGTAATAAGGGTCAGCTCCCATAATTCAGATTTTTGTTTTGGTGCAAATCTAACGGGGAAATGTCAGACATCCCACCATGCAAAAACTCATTTCTGGGTGGTAACACCGCCCAGCCAATTAAACTAAAATACAGTCTCTAGTACTCTTTTAGTACAATGATCTCTGGAAAATGAGAGTGACAGACTCATATAACAAACTTACAAACATAAGTGTTTCTGTCACTTTTTCTGCTCCAATAAGCTCTGGAATTACTCTAATTAAATGTTTCAGGGAAATTGTATATCATTCTAGGGAGTCAGGGATCTGCTATAAATAGGTAGACAGGTAGATCTTCAGGAAGAGGTGGGATGCCCCGATGTAGTAAGCTAAGAAGCGCATCATACCTTCCCGAGATCCATAGGATCAGGTAAGATCAGTGTCGGACTGTCCCACAATGTTGCAGGGGAATCCCCCCGGTAGGCCCAAAGTCCATTAACCCCAAAAAACAGAGAAAACTAATAAAAATGTAAATACAAATCCAAAGGGAAAGTAAGAAATGCATTTTAATTAAGAATAGGAGTCAGTAGGAGTAAGACAGATATGTAAATTGGCAATAACAGAGATATGAAATGTAAACTGGGCACTTAAACTCGTCCTGGTGGGCCCCTGGTCTCAAATTTCTGTTTGTCCCCCAACAATCCAGTCCAACACTGGGTAAAATGTGCTGCTTTGTGCTTCTTTCTTAAAGGGTATGTACACTGTAAATACAACTTAGTATTACTAGATAGCTTAGGCTTTAAATGTAAAGTATATGTTTTTTTGTTCTAGGACCCTCCTATACCCTGACGGTTGGGGATGGGCTAGGGTGCCCTACAATATATTTAACGTTTTTAGAGGTAGGGCACCAGGCAGCAAAGAGGGGTCCAGAGGGAGGGCTCCCCTGTACATGGCACAGTCCTAACTTAGGACAAGGCTGAAGCAGGGACTGGATGTCACACAGACAGCTCCTACTCTTCAGTTTCCTAGACTTTGAACAGGCACTGCAGCAGAAACATAAGGAGCAGAGGAGTAAGGTAAGGCTTTTTCAACACTACACAGTGGGGCCAGTAGTCATTTAACTTTTAGTTTTGAGGGTGGCATGCCCTTTAAGGAGTATTTAGCTTGGGGATTCATCAGACTGTTGACTTCCCCAGCCTGTGCAGGCTTTTTTTTTTTTTTGTGGAAAAGAAAGATGAAGACTACAACCGTAAATTGACTTCAGGGGGCTACATAAGGTCACTATTTTAAACCATTACCTTCTACCCCTTGTTTCAGATTTGTTTGACCAGATCAAAGGTGCTAATATTTTCACCAAACCAAACCTTCAAAGTGGCTTACAACTTAATCCACATACGCAAAGGTGAAAAGTGAAAAACTGCCACTAATACTCATGATGGACTATACGAATACCTTTTGATGCTCTTTGGGCTTTGTAGCGCTCCAGCTGCTTTACATAAGTTTGTGAATGAATCTTTCAAGACCTCTTGGGTATCACTGTGGTTATCTATTTGAATGACATCTTGATTTACTCACAGGATAAGTCTTCCCATCGATGCCATGTACTGTACATCAGGTTCTATCACCCGTAAAGGGCATCTCCACACTCTCCACAAAAATAACCTAGGATAACCCAGACCTCGCTAGGTCTATACGTAAAAAATGTAATCCTAAACTGCCTTCTGCAGCAATTCATGAAAGCAGCAGACCAGCAGCTGCTCAGTAATTGTCTGAGTTCAAGGGAAATGCAGCAGAAGGCCGGCACTGGAACGAGGGCTGGTAAGTAAGTTTAGAATTAGATATTTGTGATAAAATTGTGCACAGACTAGTGCGAGGGGGAAGGTAACTCCACTGTGCATGCCAGAAGCCTCTAGGAGGATGAGCTACAAGTGGAAACGGATTGCACTAGGAAAAGGCTCCTACTCTTAAGTTTCTTTGGTTCAGCCATGCAGCAGAACCATATGCAGCAGAATAGAAATGGTCATTTAACACTACACAGTGGGGCCAGCAGTGGGGTAAATTTTAGGGGGGTTGGACAGACCTTTAAAGCGGAACTGTGGTCTCCAAACAAGTTAAGTTTAAATGAAAGGCCAGTTTCCTACCTTTAAAATGAGCCATCAACCACCTCTCTACGTGCTCCACAGCCCAAGATATACAGAAATGACTGATCAGAAAGTTAATGGGTGGGAGGCTGACTTGTGACATTCCTGAGGCTTCTCCTGCACAGTGCCGCTGGCGAGCACAGCCTCAGACTCCCTCAGTGTGTAAGGGAGACAGGAAGTCCCTCCTCCTCTCTTCTGTGTAAAGTCCTGACAGAGAAGGTAGAGGGGGGGTCTGAGTAGCCCACGGCACCCGTGAGTGGGGGGGGCTTAGGCACCCACGAGTGGGTGGGGCTCAGGCATCCACGAGTGGGTGGGGCTCAGGCATCCACGAGTGGGTGGGGCTCAGGCATCCACGAGTGGGTGGGGCTCAGGCACCCTTGAGTGGGCGGGACCACGACACCCACAAGTGGGCGAGGCCATGGCACCATGAGTGGGAGGGGCCACCTGGGGCTGTAAGATAATGGGTCGTCTGCAACTGGAGGGACCATGGGGTCCATGGTTGCAGGGACCAGGGGGGCTGCAAAGGGGAGGAGGAGACACAGGACAGATTGACTGACAGTTTCAGAGCAGGAAGTGCAGGGGACTTAGTGATGCTGCTGCCATATCACACACAAAAACTATGCAAAATAAAAAATGGAAATAAATTGCAAAAAATCTCAGGGGAGCAATTCCTATCAATTACCTCAATGTTACTAAGTAATTTTTGGACCACAGTTTCCCCTTTAAGAGAAAATAATTTATAAGCCAAGCTCGAAAAATGGCTCCTCAAGTACATCCTTCCTTGGATATATTATGTCTGCTCAAGGATTCAAAATGGATCTTGCCAAGGTCACTGCAATAAATTAGTCCCTTCTCATTAAGACCAAAGCCATCCAACAATTCATTGTCTTGTTAATTTCTATAGACAATTTATTAAAGGGTTCTCCTCTGTCATTTCCCCAATTTTAGCTCTCATCAGAAAGGGTGGAAGACCCAGATGCTTTGAAGGCCTTCAGAATCAAGTAAGCCTTTGCCACAGCACCAGTACTGGTAAACCCCGACCTTAGCCTTCCCTTTTATATT
This sequence comes from Hymenochirus boettgeri, assembly GCA_019447015.1. Lineage (NCBI taxonomy): Eukaryota > Metazoa > Chordata > Amphibia > Anura > Pipidae > Hymenochirus > Hymenochirus boettgeri. Next base: position 225,980,300 of record CM033476.1, on the reverse strand, counting down.
GAAGTTGGCGCCTCTGATGTTGGTGCCATTCTTTCACAAAGACAAGGTACTAAAGAGAAACTTTATCATTCTGCATATTTTCTAAAACAATTCCTACCCAACAAGCAGAATTATTGGTAATCATGGACTGCTGGCTATCAAGTTGGCCTTATAGGAGTGGCGTTACATTTTAAACTGTTAACCTCTTCACAAAATGGCCTATTTTGTTCCTCTTCTCAAACAACTATCTTCTGTTGAACTAGCTTAATCATTCATTTCACACATTTTCCACCTTCATGGACTTCTGTTGTTTCTGACAGAGAAACTTTACATTTTAGAGAGCACTTTGTAAATCCATTAGTATAGAAAATTACTTTTCACCTGCCTATCATCAGAACACACTAATTAGACCATAGAGCAATACCTCAGGTGCTATATTTCTCTTGACCAGGATGATTGGTCTGACTTTTGCTGTGGCCAAAATTTGCTTATAACAATACATTTCGTGCCTCTTCTGGAAGGTCAGGAAGGTTTCTTTTTACACAGGTTCCTGCTGCCAACAGCTCTGTTGGCTGAATGTCCACTAGCTTTGTCTTACTCTGTTGAAGATAAAGTGTAGCACTAGAGGAGTGATTTACACACTCGAATATACCTGCAATAAGTTATATGTAGGTGTAAGGCGATAGTAAAATGGGGGTCTTACTTATCAGGAGTGGGCCCTTGCATATGTTGGAGGCAGGGTGTTACTAAACTACCACTCTAGATAGAATGCAATAAATGGGCACCAGTGGTTCTTGAACTTAAACCGTATCTTATTTATTAACAGAACAATATTAATAAGGCATTGCAATTATTACAATAGAGGTAAAGCGGTAGGTCATATAAATTTATATTTATAGTGGATTGTTAATATATGAATGCTTTTATATAAATGTATAGAACAATCAATAAGCATAGTAGGTAAGGAATGCCAGGTGGGAACTGCTACAGTGGGATCTGATTATCCGCCAGATGGAATTCCCTGATGTACCAACGAACATACTTTATGATATAAATATCAGTGCCTTTGGACAGTCATGTGACCCGGAAGAAGTGACTTGTGCGTCCCGAAACATGCGTCGGTTTCGCTACATGTTTTATCTGCTGGAGATGTGCTAACAGCTTACAGCCATTGGTGTACTGGTTAGATACTATACACCAGAGTTATAGCTTCGTGTAAATAGGCATGGGATCATATGGACCCCGTTTGGCACTGAATCTAGTGGTCATGGACATAACACTATGAGGATGGATCCACATATCAGCAGCCGTGTTGTGGGAGGACGTGCCAGCTGACTTTTATTGAGTGAGACCATTACGATTCAGGTTGTGCCTTTACTATAATATAGTGCTACACTATTGACATTTACTTTGCTTGGCACCATTACACTATTACTAACCAGGAATCATGCCTTAAACTTTATTGCTTCATTTGCTTATGCATGCCTACCAGTCACCTTATGTACTTTCTGTAGAGACTGAACTATTTATTCCCTGTTTATCCACGGTAGGTTATGGTCAAGGAATCCTGCATGTGTTCTAGGGCAGGCTATAAACAGTTGGCCGTGGATTTACATAGGTTTTGATAGAACTGTGATTATATCTATCTCTATGGCTATTATTGTTATGCTGTTACTGTTTGGTGTATCTACCCTACAGATTGCACTTGCACATTGTGAGATATTTTATACATTGTTTCATGTTTTGTTTTTTTTTTAAGATTCTTTATTTGTAATATTTTGTATATTTGAAAAGAGGAAGTAAAAACAGGAAAATAACATTAAAGAGTATGTAGACTCTCAATAATTTGGTGATTTTAGTATTCTTTCTGTTGGCATAGTATGAATAAGGAGAGAGGGAATTGGGAAAGAGGGGGAGGGAAAGGTTTTTTTTAGGGTGGACACTTTAGGTATCATATTTTTTATATTAATCTTATACCATGTCTATCAAGTTGTTAAAGATTCTATTGATTCTTAACATATATACAATTTTTGAGTTCTGTCCGGGGGTTATCTGGCTATGTTTAGGTAATTAGCAATGTTTTTAGGTATCGGTGTCTCATAATGCGATCCATGTTGCAAGGTTATGAGGAATTTATCTTGGTTGTCGTATATAGATGTGTTAGGTCTTCCATTCGCACTTATATGTAGAGTATTCTTGGACCCAGTGGTTGTTTGTGGGACATGTTGTGGTTTTCCAGAAGCGGGGTAAGACCATCCTTCCAGCTGTTAAGAAGTGCCTTAGTAGTTGTTTTTTGATTGTTCTATGCTTTCTGGTAGCATGGAGAGTAGGACATATTGAGAGAGGGGTTGTCAAGGATTGTGCTGTGATTTGGTTATATATTTTTAAGATTAAGGTCCAGAAAGGTTGGATTATCGGGCAAGATAACCAGATGTGGGACATTGTTCCTTCCTCTTTTTGGCATCTCCAGCATGTTGCTGAGTAATGTTGGGTAGCGATACCATCTGGAGATTATTTTATAATTTTTTTCTTGAACTTTACTTGCCATTGACATTTTATGTGTCATTTTAAAGCATTTCTCCCATTGTTGGTCTGTAAATGTGGTTTGGAGCTCTTTTTCCCATTTATGGGTGAATGAGGGCGGTTTCGAGGAGTGGAAGTCTCTGAGTATTGAATATATTGATATTGCATGTTCTGGAGTTGAGGTTTGTTTGCAAAGCTTTTCAAAAGGGTGTGGTTTCTTTCAGTTGATAGAGCTATGTAGTGGGAGATTTGGTTGTGTTCCAGTGTTGTAGAGTGGAGGGGGTTTCTTTGCATCAATTGATTCATGGGATGATAGAACCTTTTCTGTAACTTGTAGTATTTTTGGTTGTCTGTTTTATTCCAGATGAAAAATGTGGGCTGTTAGTCCGGGGGGAAAGGAAGGGTTGAAGAATATGGGTGATAGTGGTCCTGGTCTATTTGAAAGTTTGTATCTTGTTCTTGTCAGTTTTCAGTGTGTTGCTTAGGAGGTTTATTTTCTGGGTGGATTTAGGGCGGTCTGTCGGGGTGAGCCATGGCAGATTTTGTATTGGCATTTGGAGCCTGTCGTTTATGATTTCCACCCATAGCTTGTCTTGGGTATGATGTATCCAGTTTATAATTTGGGTCAGGGTAGTGGCTTTGTGGTAGAGGCTTAGGTCTGGGAGGCCTAGTCTGCCCGTGTTTTTATGTCTGGTCATTGTAGAGTACTTTAGGCGGTGTGGTGAGCTTGCCCAGAATAATTTGAGTAGGAGCTGTTTAGTTTTGTCAAAGAAAGTCTTCGGAGGGAGAAGAGGAATGGTTTGGTATATATATAGGAACCTTGGCAGAATGTCCATTTTTTAATTATATATAATTTTTGCGAGCCCTGAATAGCATTTTTTTTTCCATGAGCACAGATCGGAGGATAGTCTCTTTATTAATGGTTGATAATTAAGATCATATAGACTGGTAAGATCATTTGATTTTGGTTCCCAGGTAGGTAATGTTGAGATGCCAGGGAATGGGAAGTTTGATTGCAGGAGATCAATGGTGTCTTTTGGGAGAGTAATATTAGGCACTCAGATTTTTGGTGGTTAATTTTAAAATTGCTTAATTTAGCGAATGTATCTCCTTCAGTATATTAGGTATTGAGGTATGTGGTGATGTGATATATAATAAGAGATCATCCGCATAGGCTGCAATTTTATGGGTTATTTTGCCAATCTGTATCCCTCCTGTGTTAGGGTTGGTTCTGATCGATTCAGAAGGTGTTCCATTGTTAATATGTATAATAATGGTGATAAGGGACCCCCTGTCTAGTTCCATTGCGTATATTGCAGGGATCCAAAAGGGTTCTGTTATTTTAATTTTGGCTGTATTTTGTTGGTATAGAGCCATGATTCTATTAACCAGTTTCTCCTATGCTAGCTTATCAATGTGGATTTAGACCCTGTCGAAAGCCTTTTCGGCGTCTAGGGAAAGAAGGCTGAGAGGGATTTTATTTCTTTGTGCGTGGGAGATGAGGGTGATTGTTTTATGGTGTTATCTTTGCATCTTGTTGGGAACAAATCCAGCCTGTTCGTTGTTTATCCAGGTTGGGATGAAGCTTTTCAAACGTGAGGCTATGATCTTAGCGTAAATCTAGGTTGATTAGTGAGATGGGTGTGGTAACTTCGGTGATGCTGATTGGATCTTTCAGGTTTAGGTTGAAGTTGAAAGCTCTTAGTAGGAATGGGGTTAATTCTGTTCCAAATAATTTGTAGAATTTGGCTGTGTAGCCGTCGGGTCCTGGGTTTTGCCTATTTTGAGGGATTTGATTGTTTCCTAATTTCTCGTTGTGTGAATGGTGTGTTAAGTGTGGTTACGTTGTCTGTGTTATTGAGGAGGAGATGTAGAGGTTATATACGAATTGATATTCCTTAGGTTGGAGTCAGTATGTGGTTTATTATTTGTAGAGTTTATCGTAGAAATCTGAAATGTTTTAGCATTCCTCCAATCTGTGCACCATGTTTCCATTTTCCTGTTTGATTTTATTTATTATACTTATATATTACAACGCAGGGAGTTAGCCAGGGATCTGCCACATTTATCTTTGAATTCGTATATTTGGTCTATATAGAAGCTTTTGTTTGATTTGGATATTGAGTCTAGTAAGAGTAAGAGATCTTGTCTAGCTTTAAGTTATTCTTTATATGTGTTTTGGTTCCTGTTTTTATGTGTGGATTCTAATGCTGTGATCGTTGTTTGTAATTGTGTGATTTGTTGCTTAGAGGCTTTTTTAAGTCTTGAGTCTTGTTGTATGAGGTGGCCCCTTAAGGTGCATTTTAAAGCTTCCCATTGTGTGGTGAAGATGTGTCATCATGCTCGTGGGTCTCTTGGAAAGTGGATATGAACTTTTTGATCGAGTCTATGCAATTTTGTTTCTCTAATAGTTGATCGTTTAGTTTCCACGTCCAGTTGGACTTTCCCTGCCTGGGAATAGTTATGTTTAAGTAAATTGGAGCATGGTCGACCAGAGGATGTTGCCATAATGGCATTTGGGGTTCCATGATAGAAGTGTGTGTGAGATTAGGAAGTAGTAGATGCGGCTGTAGGAATTATGTACGGGTGAGTAAAAGGAATAGTTTTTTGTGTGGGGTTGAGTGTTCTCCATATGTCAACCAGTGATGTATTGTCTTTTTAGTGGTTGAGTTGTTTATGTGTTGTGTGCGTGGTATCCATTAGTGGTATCCAAGAGGTATCCATTAGTGGTTCTAGAGCTATGTTGAGATCGCCTCCCATTATGATGGGTCCCTCTCTGAAGTTTTGTAGTTGCGTTAAGTAGGAGGTGCATGTTGTGACCTGGTGAGTGTTAGGTAGGTATATGTTGGCTAGTGTTAGAGTTGTGCCATTCATTTGTATCTTGAGAAAAATGAATCTGCCTTTTGTGTCTTGTTTTGAGTTTACTAATTGAAAGGAGACCGTCTTAAGTATTGCTATAGCTACTCCATTTGACTTAGCTTCCGAGTTATTGCTGAAGAACCATTTCGGGTAATTTTTATCGTAGATTTTAGGTGCTGCATTTGCCTTAAAATGTGTTTCCTGAAAGAGGATTATGTCTATGTGTTCCTTTTGCATGTGGTGTAGTATTTGTGTTCTGCTTTGCGGTATGTTTAGTCCTTTTGCGTTAAATGAGCAGATCCGTAGCTCACCCCCTGTTGGCATTTTTACTATTTTTAAGGAAGCTTATATTAGTGTTCAACCTTTTGAGGGGTGGAGTGGGTGGGAAGGGAAAGAGGGTAGGGGATAGGGGGGAGAGAAGAGAAAGATACAGCAGAGAAAACATCAATATTAACATTTTTAGCTTTAAACTGTATAAATGTACCAGTTCATGGTGGTGCCCCCGAAATTCCCTGGGGGGCAGGTATGTCCCTTGGGGTGATGGTCCTTTCGATTAGGTCCTGAGTTAAAATGTCCATTTTCACCCCCTCCACATTGATCAGATGTGTTAGCAGAGTATATTTTATCAACCTTGCATTGTCGGGTAAGGTATATGGGGAAGAATTATGTTGAATAGAGCTATTGCTCTCAGTTAGCTTCTAGTTCTCTTGGGGAGTATGTTCTTTGTTTCGGAGTGGTCGTCTGATTGATCTTTGTTTTTTATGTGTGATTGTTTGCCATGATTCTTGTGGCAGAAGTGGAGTATTTGGTATGGGGTGTCCCCCATACGGTAGTTTATTTTGGAAGGCCTAGCTGGTGAGGAACGCTGGTAGATTTTCGGGGTCTCTCAGTGTGGCTGTGGTTCCTCTTTTTTAGTTGCAGAGCGAAGGGGGAAGAGCCATTAGTAAGCGATACCTGAATCTTTAGTGCTGTGATTAGTGGTTTCATAGCCTTTCTTGTGTTGGAGCATGCGTTGGGATAGATCTGAGAACAAGGTTATTCGGGCCCTTGAAGCTCTATTTTGCGCAATCCCTTGCATTAATAAGGATTTGTTCCTTGGTATGAAAGTGATGTATACTGCAGATTACATCCCTCGGTGGGGCATCATCTGATTGTCTGGGTCGGAGAGCCCTATGTGCTCTATCTAACTCAATGTGGGTATCTTCCAGTTGACCTAGTATATTATTGAAGATTTTTTGAACTACTGTAGGGAGGTCTGATGTAGGGACCGTCTCTGGCAGGCCTCTCACTCTAATGTTGATTTTTGAGGTCGTCGATTTGGTTTAAAAGGGCTCTAATTGTGCTTGCTTGGGAGGCTTGTGTGTTATGGAGTGTATTGATGGCTATGTTTTGTTCTTCATACCTTGCTCCAGATCAGAGACGCGGTCTGCAACCTCCCTGAAGTCTTGGCGGAGGGCCGATATTTCGGCCTTGCATGTGTGTTCCACTTTAGTGATTCATTTTTTAAAGCCCCTTTTGGTAGGTAGGGATCGGAGGTAGGATCTCAGGTCCGAGGTCTGTTCTTCTGTATCTGACTCCTCGGGTGAATCATTGTGAGGTTCAGTTGCGAGACCTAGCGCTTCCTGTTCTGGGGAGCCGCGCGCCATCTTAGGTGCAATGCCACTCTGGGTTTTGCCGAAGTAGCGGTCCAAGTCCGTGTTTGGTGGGTTTTGGTGTGTGGTTTGGGGTTTGGGGGTATTCTTTCTCCCCATGGTTATGAGCTGTGGGCAGGTTGTAGGCTTATTACAGCGTGGTTTGGGGTTGCTGTCTTGGAGCTCCTTTCAGGTGCGACCATCCATGCAGAGGTCCAGGCCACACCCCTGTTTCATGTTTTTGTTATGTTAGTTACTAAAATGAATTTTAGTTTAGTCACCGTAGTTATCTTATTTACTATATATAAGGATTGTATATATGACAGAGTAATTTGCCCGTTCGCATTGGGATTCAGTAAAGGGTGTGTCCTTTGGGGTATCTATATTTGCAGTTTGCAGTATACTGGATACCAGGGAAATACATTGGATATAGGGAGTTCCATCTGGACTCAATGCCAAATGGGACATTTACATTTTTATTTAAACATATTTTGAAACAATATAATCTTTTTTTTTTTTTTTTAAACTTTCTATTATGTAAGTTGGTACTTGCATGTCTGTGAATTAGTAGTGTTCTGTTACTTTAAATATGTTGTCGGTGTGTTATATCGCCCTTATAAAAGCTCACCTGTATGTATTCCTGTTTATGCCTATGAGGAAGGGCACATGCCCGAAAGGCGTCAGGCAGCTGTAACCTGATATGAGTGCGCATGGACCCAACTGAGAGTGCATTTTGCGGCGGAAGAAGAAGGAGATGCAGGAAAACTCAGAGGGGAGGAGCTAAACACTCTACAATACAGATACAAGATGTCAGCAACTTTACAACAGGAAAGGTAGGCCCAGGAGCGGCATAGAAAAAAAAAAGGGGGCAAACTTTTTTTAAAGCTGCTGCTTCCAAATAAACTTAATTTTGTTTTACAACATACTTATTCTTTAACACTGGCTTTTGTCCACAACATAGACCGGTAAATATAAGTGCCCACAACACAGACTTATACATATATGATGCCCACACAAACTTGTAAATAGAATATGCCCAGCCCACACAGATATAAGATGCAAACACAAACTTGTTAATATAAGATGTGCCCACACAGGCTTGTGAATATAAGATACCCTTGTGCACAGCACACACAGACTTGTAACAATAAGACGTTCACACACCTACTTGTAAATATAAGAATACTTGTAAACCTGCCTTGTGCATATAAGATGCCTGCATGTCCAGCACACACAGACTTATAAATATAAGATGCTCTCATGCTCATGCCCAGCACACACAGATTTGTAAATAAGATGTGCCCCTTCAGCCAACAGTCAGTGACAGCTACTCACTGGAACTTGGAAGCCAGGATGAGTTTGGCCCAAGTGGCAGCCGCATGATCAGGACACAGGGCACACGCACAACTGCAGCCTTATCTCACCCTCACATGCGAATATTCACAAGTGAGTGCATGAGAAGCTGCATGTAAGTAGCTTCTCACACATTATTAACAGTGGCACATGCCATGAACAAACTTTTTGGCTTGCTTCATGGTAGGTACACCCCTGCTTAGCAAGGTAATAGCGCGCTTCACATGTGTCCTGGATGTTTGTACAGAATTTCATATTTCTAGCTTAAAAACTACAGAAGGAGATACAGCTCCAAAATTAGGAAGAATAAAAGAGAAGAAACCGAAAACAGGAATTTGGCTCCTTTTTTAAGCCAAATTAAAATTAAAAAGCTGTGTATTTATATTAGGAGAAAATATTTGCGTTGTTGGAAAAAGAATAGATTTCTCCACTGTCTGAAAATTGCAAATGGGTCTCACCCCATAAAATCCCATAAAAGAAGAATAGCTTAAGGGCAGTAGTACACAACATTTAAGGCCTTTATTTTATTTGCTTCCAGCTGTTTGGAGCTATTCCAATGCAATGTTACCCAAACATCAACACAGCAATAAAATATTGTTATATTTAGAAACAAGGAGTTACAGAGAGAACAACATTATGAATCACAAAATAGTCAGGGGTAATCCATGACCCAAATATTACCAGCTGGAACCTCTAATTGGGTCCTGAACTAATATCTGTGGACCACTGCACTATTGAGACTAGTGAAATAAAGCAACATTGTTTTTAGAACATTGCTTCCAAATCACAGCATTTTTAAATACATTTTCTTACACTCTTAGAGCTAGGCCCTACTAGGCTATTTTGGTGTGTGTTGTGCGCTGTGTTAGGGGATGAGGATGAGGAAAATGTGTTTTATACAGACTATTAGATACTTACAGCCAGATGCACCAAGAGGCGCATTGGCTGAAAATGGAGTTAAAAGTCGCCCTAACCGATGTTATATCTGTTAGCATGACTTAAACTCCATCATTGCAGCGCCCGCAACGGTAAAACTCTATTTTGGGATGCAGGGAGGGGCACTATGCGAATGTAGCATCGCCAGAGCGATTGCACGGGAGAGCCAATAGCGCCTCTCGTGCTGCTTGTCCTGCTGTTTTATACAGACTCTTAGATACCTTGTTTTATACAGACGTTAGATACCTTGTTTTATACAGACTCTTAGATACCTTGTTTTATACAGACCATTAGATACCTTGTTTTTACAGACTATAGATACCCTTGTTTTATACAGACTATTAGATACTTGTTTATACAGACCATTAGATACCTTGTTTTATTACAGACTATTAGATACCTTGTTTATACAGACCATTAGATACCTTGTTTTATACAGGACTATAGATACCTTGTTTTATACAGACTCTTAGATACTTGTTTTATACAGACTATTAGATACCTTGTTTTATACAGACTCTTAGATACCTTGTTTTAAAGACTATTAGATACCTTGTTTTATACAGACTATTAGATACCTTGTTTTATACAGACTCTTAGATACCTTGTTTTATACAGACTCTTAGATACCTTGTTTTATACAGACTATTAGATACCTTGTTTTATACAGACTCTTAGATACCTTGTTTTATCGACTTATTAGATACCTTGTTTTATACATACTTAGATACCTTGTTTTATACGACTCTTAGATACCTTTTTATACAGACTATTAGATACCTTGTTTATACAGATTTAGATACTTTTATAAGACTATACCTTGTTTATACAGACTTTAAGATACCTTGTTTTAACAGACTATTTGATACCTGTTTTATTACAGTATTGATACCTGGTTTTATACAGACTATTAGATACCTGTTTTATACAGACATAGATACTTTTAACAGCATTAGATACCTTGTTTTATACAGACCATTAGATACCTTGTTTTATACAGACTATTTTATACAGACTATTAGATACCTTGTTTTATACAGACTCTTAGATACCTTGTTTTATACAGACTCTTAGATACCTTGTTTTATACAGACTATTAGAGATGGCCGGTTCGCGGACCCGAACCCGGATCCGCCGCGGATTCTCCCGTCGCGAACGGCGGATTATTACGGACTTTCCGGACTTCCGAACTTCGAACTGCGGATTTTTTTTTTTTTTACGAAAATTTTCGAAAATACGAGGTATCCGTAATTACGAGGATCTACGATACTTTCGGGATAAGGAAAAACCAATAATGATCCTCGTAATTACGAGGATTCGCGTAATTACGAGGATTTACGTATTACGAGGATTAACGTAATTACGAGTATTCTCGTAATTACGAGAATACTCGTAAAAACGAGTAATTGTGTAATTTTTCAAGACGGAGAAGCCACATGATCCAAATTAGCCAATGGCAGCTATCATAGTTACGGAAAGCCTCGTTTTTTTTACGGAAATCCTCGTTTTTACGGGAATCCTCGTATTTTCGAAAAAAAATACCGTTTTTTTTTAAAGTCACGCTAGTGGACTGTACTTTTAGGTATTGTTGGCATTTATACGTGCTTCTAAGGCCATTACCCAGGTCCCTGAGTGGTTAAGTGTACGTTACCAAGGCTATTAGACCACTTTTAATGCGGATTTTGCCGAACTTTCATTTTAATACGTTTTAAGGGTCCGCTCGCGGATTTTCGAATTTTCGGATTTTTTCAACATCCGCGGATCCTCGCGCGGACCGGATTTTTCGAAGGTCGGACATCTCTAAGACTATAGATACTTGTTTTATAAGACTCTTAGATACCTTGTTTATACGACTGTAGATACCTTGTTTTATACAGACTCTTAGATACTTGTTTTATACGACCATTAGATACTTGTTTATACGACTTTATACCTGTTATACAGACTATTAGATACCTTGTTTTATACGAATCATTAGATACTTGTTTTATCAGACTAGATACCTTGTTTTATACAGACCATTAGATACTGTTTTATACAGAACTATTAGATACCTTGTTTTATACAGACCTTAGATACCTTGTTTATACAGACTATTAGATACCTTGTTTTTACAGACTCTTTAGATACCTGTTTTATACAGACTATTAGATACGTTTTTAACAGACTATTAGATACCTTGTTTTATACAGACTCTTAGATACCTTGTTTTATACAGACTCTTAGATACCTTGTTTTATAACAGACTATTAGAACCTGGTTTATACAGACTCTAGATACCTTGTTTATACAGGACTATTAGATACCTTGTTTTATACATATATAGATTACCTTGTTTTATACAGACTCTTAGATACCTTGTTTTATACAGACTATTAGATACCTTGTTTTATACAGACTATTAGATACCTTGTTTATACAGACTATTAGATACTTGTTTTATACAGACCTTAGATACCTTGTTTTATACAGGACTATTAGATACCTTGTTTTATACAGACATTAGATACCTTGTTTTATACAGACTATTGATACCTGGTTTTATACAGACTATTAGATACCTTGTTTATACAGACTATAGAGACTTGTTTATACAGACCATTAGATACTGTTTTACAGAACTTTAGATACCTTGTTTATATAAGACTATAGATACCTTGTTTATACAGACATTAGATACCTTGTGTTATACAGACATTAGATACCTTGTTTTATACAGACTATAGATACTTGTTTTACAGACATTAGATACCTTGTTTATACAGACATAGTACTGTTTTATACAGACTTAGAACCTTGTTTTATACAGAATATTAGATACTTCTTGTTTTATACAGACTATTAGATACCTGTTTTATAAAGACTATTACATACCTTGTTTTATACAGACTATTAGATACCTTGTTTTAACAGACCTTAGATACCTTGTTTTATACAGACTATTAGATACCTTGTTTTATACAGACTATTAGATACCATTGTTTGATACAGAATCTTTAGAACCTGTTTTATACAGACTATTAGATACCTTGTTTTATACAGACTATTAGATACCTTGTTTTATACAGGACTCTTAGATACTTTTTTATACAGACTATTAGATACTTGTTTGATACAGGACCATTAGATACCTTGTTTTATAACAGCACTATTAGATACCGGTTTTATTACAGACTATTTTATACAGACTATTAGAGTACCTTGTTTTATTACAGACTCTTAGATACCTTGTTTTATACAGGACTATTAGATACCTTGTTTTATACAGACTATTAGATACCTTGTTTTATAAGACCATTAGATACCTTGTTTATACAGAATTTTATTACAGACTATTAGATACCTTCGTTTAGACAGACTATTAGATACCTGTTTTATAAGACTAGACTAGATACCTGCTTTATACAGACTCTTAGATACCTGTTTTATACAGACTCTAGATACCTTGTTTTATACAGACTATTAGATACCTTGTTTATACAGACCATTAGATACCTTGTTTATACAGACTATTAGATACCTTGTTTTATACAGGACTATTTATACAGACTATTAGATACCTGTTTTATACAGACTCTTAGATACCTTGTTTTATACAGACTATTAGATACCTTGTTTTATACCAGACTATTAGATACCTTGTTTTATTACAGACCATTAGATACCTTGTTTATACAGAGATATTTATACAGACTATAGATACCTTGCTTATACAGACTATTAGATACCTGTTTTATAAGACTATTAGATACCTTGTTTTTTATACGACTTTAGATACCTGTTTTATACAGACTCTTAGATTACCTTGTTTATACAGACTCTTAGATACCTTGTTTTATACAGACTATTAGATACCTTGTTTATACAGACTCTTAGATACCTGTTTTATCAGGACTATTAGATTACCTTGTTTTATACAGACTCTAGATACCTTGTTTTATACAGACTATTAGATACCTTGTTTTAAAGACTCTTAGATACCTTGTTTTATACAGACTTAGATACCTTGTTTTATACAGACTTTAGATACCTTGTATACAGACTCTTAGATACCTTGTTTTATACAGACTCTTAGATACCTTGTTTATACATACAATTAGATACTGTTTTATACAGACTATAGATACCTGTTTTTACAGCATTAGAACCTTGTTTTATACAGACTATTAGATACCTGTGTTTATACAGACTATTAGATACCTGTTTATACAGACTATTAGATACTTGTTTATTACAGATATTAGATACCTTGTTTTATACAGATATATGATACCCTTGTTTTATACAGACTATATTAGATACCTTGTTTTTTACAGACTCTTAGATACCTTGTTTATACAGACTCTTAGATACCTGTTTTAAGACTCTTAGATACCTTGTTTTATTACAGGACTCTTAGATACCTTGTTTTATACAGACTATTAGATACCTTGTTTTATACCAGACTATTAGATACCTTGTTTATACAGACTATTAGATACCTTGTTTTTACAGACTATTAGATACCTTGGTTTATACAGACTTTAGATACCTGTTTTATCAGACTATTAGATCCTTGTTTATAGACTACTTAGATACCTTGTTTTATACATCTATAGATACCTGTTTATACAGACTATTAGATACCTTGTTTTATACAGACTATTAGATACCTGTTTTTATACAGACTATTAGATACCTTGTTTTATACAGACTCTTAGATACCTTGTTGTTTATACAGACTATTAGATCCTTGTTTATACAGACTATAGATACCTTGTTTTATACAGACTATTAGATACCTGTTTTATACAGACCATTAGATACCTTGTTTTATACAGATATATAGATACCTTGTTTTATACAAGACTATTAGATACCTTGCTTTATACAGACTATTAGATAACCTTGCTTTATACAGACTATTGATACCTTGCTTTATACAGACTATTAGATCCTTGTTTATACAGACATTAGATACCTTGTTTTATACATACTATTGAGATACCTTGTTTTATACAGACTATTAGATACCTTGTTTTATACAGACTATTAGATACCCTGTTTTATACAGACTATTAGATACCTTGTTTATACATACATTAGATACCTTGTTTTATACAGGACTATAGATACATGTTTTACTAGACTACTTAGATACCTTGTTTATACAGGACTATAGATACCTTGTTTATACAGACTATTAGATACCTGCTTGTTTTATACAGGACTATTAATACCTGTTTATATACATACTATAGTATTACCTGTTTTATACAGACTATTAGATACCTTGTTTATACATACTATTAGATACCTTGTTTTATACAGACTATTAGATACCTTGTTTATACAGATACTATTAGATCCTTGTTTTATACAGACTTAGATACCTTGTTTATAGACATACTATTAGATACCTTGTTTATATACAGAATATTAGATACCTTGTTTATTACAGACTATTAGATACCTGTTTTATACAGACTATTTAGATACCTTGTTTTATACAGACTCTTAGATACCTTGTTTTATACAGACTATTAGATACTCTTTTATAACCCAGACTACTTAGATACGCTTGTTTCTACAGACTAATTAGATACTGTGTTTTATACCGACATATTAGATACCTTGTTATACAGACCATAGATACCTTGTTTTATACAGACATTAGATACCTTGTTTTATACAGACTCTTAGATACCGTGTTTTATACAGACTATTAGATACCTTGTTTATACAGACTCTTAGATACCTTTGTTTTTATAAAGACTATTAGATACCTTGTTTTATACAGACTATTAGATACCTTGTTTTATACAGGACTCTTAGATACCTTGTTTTATTACAGACTCTTAGATACCTTGTTTATACAGACTATTAGATACCTTGTTTTATACAGATCTTAGATACCTTGTTTATCAGACTATTAGATACCTTGTTTTATACATACTAACTATTAGATACCTTGTTTTATACAGACTCTTAGATACCTTGTTTATACAGAACTATTAGATACCTTGTTTTATACAACTATAGATACCTTGTTTTATACAGACTATTAGATACCTTGTTTTATACAGACTGTAGATACCTTGTTTATACAATATAGATACCTTGTTTTATACAGACTCTTAGATACTTGTTATTACAGATATTAGATACCTTGTTTTTTACAGACTATTAGATACCTGTTTTATACAGACTATTAGATACCTGTGTTTACAGCATTAGATACCTGTTTTATACCGACTCTTAGATACTGTTTTATACAAACTAAGATACTTGTTTATACAGACTCTTAGATACCTTGTTTTATACAGACTATTAGATACCTTGTTTTATACAGGACTATTAGCGATGGGCCGGTTCGCGGACCGGAACCCGGATCCGCCGCGGATTCTCCCGTCGCGAACGGCGGATTATTCCGGACTTTCCGGACTTCCGAACTTCCGAACTGCGGATTTTTTTTTTTTTACGAAAATTTTCGAAAATACGAGTATCTCGTAATTACGAGGATTACAGATACTTTCGGGATCCGGAAAAAACCAATGATCCTCGTAATTACGAGGATCGCGTAATTACGAGGATTACGTAATTACGAGGATTAACGTAATTAAGAGTATCTTCGTAATTACGAGAATATCGTAAAAACGAGTAAGCTTTTTGCGTAATTTAAGACGGAGCAAGCCACATGATCCAAATTAGCCAATGCGCATCATAGTTACGGAAAGCCTCGTTTTTTTTACGGAAATCCTCGTTTTTACGGGAATCCTCGTATTTTCGAAAAATACCGTTTTTTTAAAGCACGCTAGTGGACTGTACTTTTAGGTATTGTTGGCATTTATACGTGCTTCTAAGGCCATACCCAGGTCCCTGAGTGGTTAAGTGTACGTTACCAAGGCTATTTAGACCCCTTTTAATGCGGATTTTGCCGAACTTTCATTTTAATACGTTTTAACGGGTCCGCTCGCGGATTTTCGAATTTTCGGATTTTTTCGAAATCCGGGATCCTCGCGCGGAGGATTTTCGAAGTTCGGACATCTCTAGACTATTAGATACCTGTTTTATACAGACTCTTAGATACCTTGTTTTATACAGACTGTAGATACCTTTGTTTATACAGACTCTTAGATACCTTGTTTTATACAGACATTAGATACTAGTCGACATTAGATACCTTGTTTTTAAAGACTATTAGATACCTTGTTTTTACAGACCATTAGAACCTTGTTTTATACAGACTATTAGATACCTTGTTTTATACAGACCATCGATACCTTGTTTTATTACAGACTATTAGATACCTTGTTTTATACAGACTCTTAGATACCTTGTTTTATACAACTATAGATACTTGTTTTATACAGACTCTTAGATACCTTGTTTATACAGACTATGATACGCTTGTTTTTATACAGACTCTTAGATACCTTGTTTTATACAGACTTTAGACTTTTTATACAACTTAGATACCTGTTTTATACAGACATCTTAGATACCTTGTTATACAGCCATTAGATACCTTGTTTTATACAACTATTAGATACCTCTGTTTTATACCGACTCTTAGATACCTTTTAAATGTATTTTTACAGACCTAGTATACCTTGTTTTATACAGACTATTAGATACCTTGTTTTTTATACAGACTTTAGATACCTTGTTTTATACAGACACTTAGATACCTTGTTTTATACAGACTTTAGATACTTGTTTTACAGACATTAGTACCTTGTTTATACAGACTATAGATACCTTGTTTTATTACAGACTATTAGATACCTTGTTTTATACAGACCATAGATACCTTGTTTTTACAGACTTTAGATACTTGTATAAGACTATAGATACCTTGTTTATACAGACCATTAGATACCTTGTTTTTTTACAGACTCATTAGATACTTGTTTTATACAGACTATTAGATACCTTGTTTTATACAGGACTATTAGATACCTTGTTTTATACAGACTATTAGATACCTTGTTTTTATAGAATATTATCTACCTTGTTTTATACAGACTATTAGATACTTGTTTTATACAGGACTCTTAGATACCTTGTTTTATAAGCACGTACTTCAGATTAGACCTGTTTTATACAAGACTATAGATACCTGTTTTATACAGATATTAGATACCTTGTTTTATACGACTATTAGCATACCTTGTTTTATACAGACTCTTAGATACCTTGTTTTATACAGACTATTAGATACCTTGTTTTATACAGACTATTAGATACCTTGTTTTATACAGACTCTTAGATACCTTGTTTTATACAGACTATTAGATACCTTGTTTTATACAGCATTAGATACCTTGTTTTATACAGATTTTAGCTACCTTGTTTTATACAGACTATTTTATACAGACTATTAGATACCTTGTTTTATACAGACTCTTAGATACCTTGTTTTATACAGACTATTAGATACCTTGTTTTATACAGACTATTAGATACCTTGTTTTATACAGACTCTTAGATACCTTGTTTTATACAGACTATTTTATACAGACTATTAGATACCTTGTTTTATACAGACTATTAGATACCTGTTTTAACAGACTATTAGATACCTGTTTTATACAGACCTTAGATACCTTGTTTTATACAGACTCTTAGATACCTTGTTTTATACAGACTATTAGATACCTGTTTTATACAGACATTAGATACCTTGTTTTATACAGACTATTAGATACCTTGTTTATAAGACTATTTATACAGACATTAGTACCTGTTTATACAGATATCTAGATACCTTGTTTTATACAGACATATTAGATACCTGTTTTATACAGACTATTAGATACCTTTTTTATACAGACCATTAGATACCTTGTTTATACAGATATTTTATACAGTTGAACCTTGCTTTATACAGACTATAGATACCTTGTTTTATACAGACTATTAGATACCGTTTTATACAGACTCTTAGATACCTTGTTTATACAGACTATTAGATACTTGTTTATACAGACTATTAGATACCTTGTTTTATACAGACTATTAGATACCTTGTTTTTAACAAGACTCTTAGATACCTTGTTTATAAGACTATTAGTACCTTGTTTACAGATCTTAGATACCTTGTTTTTACAGTATTAGATACTTGTTTTATACAGACTCTTAGATACCTTGTTTTATACAGACTATTAGATACCTTGTTTTATACAGATACTCTTAGATACCTTGTTTTATACAGACTTAGATACCTTGTTTATACAGACTCTTAGATACTTTGTTTTATACATACTATTAGATACCTTGTTTATACAGACCTTAGATACCTTGTTTTATACCGACTATTAGATACCTTGTTTTATACAGACTATTAGATACCTTGTTTTATACAGACTATTAGATACCTTGCTTATACAGACTATTAGATACCTGTTTTATACAGATTAGATACCTTGTTTTATACAGACTATTAGATACCTTGTTTTATACAGATATTAGATACCTTGTTTTATACAGACTCTAGATACCTTGTTTTATACCAGACTCTTAGATACCTTTTTTATACAGACTCTTAGATACCTTGTTTATACAGACTCTTAGATACCTTGTTTTATACAGACTATTAGATACCTTGTTTTTATACAGACTCTTAGATACCTTGTTTTATACAAGACTATTAGATACCTTGTTTATACAGACTATTAGATACCTTGTTTATACAGACTCTTAGATACCTTGTTTTATACAGAATTAGATACCTTGTTTTATAAGAACTATTAGAACTTGTTTATACTATAGTAACCTTGTTATACAGAATATTAGATACCTTGTTTTATACAGACTATTAGATACCTTGTTTTATACAGACTATTAGATACCTTGTTTTATACAGACCTTAGATACCTTGTTTTATACAGACTATTAGATACCTTGTTTTACAGATATTAGATACCTTTGTTTATAAGACATTAGATACCTTGTTATACAGACATTAGATACCTTGTTTTATACAGATATTAGATAGATACCTTGTTTTATACAGACTATTAGATACCTTGTTTTATACAGACTATTAGATACTGTTTATACAGACTATAGATACCTTGTTTATACAGACATTAGATACCTTGTTTTATACAGACTATTAGATACCTTGTTTTAACTACTTTAGTCTGTTTATACAGACTATTAGATACCTTGTTTATACGACTATAGATACCTTGTTTTTATACAGACTATTAGATACCTTGTTTATACAACTATTAGATACCTTGTTTTATAAGAATATAGATACTTTTATACAGACTTTAGATACCTTGTATACAGATTTATGATAACTTGTTTATAAAGACTATTAGATACCTTGTTTTATACAGACTAGTAGATACCTTGTGTTATACAATACATTAGATACCTTGTTTATTACAGACTATTAGATACCTGCTTTATAAAACTATTAGATACCTGTTTTATACAGACTATTAGATACCTTTGTTATACAGACTATTAGATACCTTGTTTTATACAGACTATAGATACCTTGTTTTATACAATATTAGATACCTTGTTTTATACAGACTATTAGATACCTGTTTATACAGATATTAGAACCTTGTTTATCAGACTCTTAGATACCTTTTTTATACAGACTATTAGTACCTCTGCTTATACAGACTCTTAGATACTTGTTTTATACAGACTATAGATACTTGTTTTATACAAGACTATTAGATACCTTGTTTTATACAGACTATTAGATACCTTGTTTTATACAGACTCTTAGATACCTTGTTTTATACAGACTATTAGATATAATTTGGCTTCAAATTACAAATTACTGTTCTTTCTATTTCTTTTTCTTCCGTTTTATTCTTTTTTGGACTGTATCTCCTCCCACAGTTTTTTAGCTAGAGACATGAAATTCAGTACGGATGTGCGGGGCATATAGGACAAGTGTGCTTTCTTCTAGCTAAGGAATTTGCAGAAGCGTTATGGAGTTATCGACGAATTTCAGGACATTTTTCCCATTGACTATAATGGTAACAATCCTCAAATGTGGATATTTCTAAATCGTTTGTTTCATGGTCATAAATACAAATGGTGATACCCCCAACCCCCCACACAGACACAGGTATACCCACCTACTGACCTACCATTCCATTCCCATGGAAGCCATACTTAAAGGGTAACTATAGTCAAAAAAACTAATTTTGATCAATCATCAATGAAAGTTAGTTATATAGTCATACATGCAAAAACACATACCCCCAACCTCATATAGGTACACACACACTTACTGACCTACCCTTCCATTCCTGTGGCAGCCATACTTAAAGGATAATTAAATTCAAAAAAACTAATTTAGATTCATCCTCAATAAAAGTTAGTTTCATGTCTGTAAACACAAAAAAGACATACCCCCTTAACCAGACCCATGTACACACTCCTACTGATCTACTTATCCATTACTGTGGCAGCCATACTTAAAGGGTAGCTAAAGTCAAAGAAACAAATTTTAAACAATAATCAAAAAAGTTTGTTTTTTTAACTCCCAACGTGATATAGGTACACACACCTACTGACCTACCCCTCCATTACTGTTGCAGCCATACTTAAAGGGTAAATAAAGTTAAAAAAACTAATTTTGACCAATCATCAAAAAGGTTTGTTTTTTTAACCTCCAACCTGACACACACCTACTGACCTACTTATCCATTACTGTGGCAGCCATACTTAAAGGGTAACTATAGTAAAAAAAACTAATTTTGACTAATCGTTCAAAAATTTTGTTTTTTTAACTTCCAACCTGATCCAGGTACACAAGCCTACTGACTTACCCTTCAATTTTAATGGCAACCATTAAATAATAATAATAAGGGTAACTATAGTCAAAAAACAATTTTGACTAAACATCAAAAAGGTTTTTTTAACCCCCACGTGGCACAGGTACATACACCTACTGACCTACCCCTCCATTACTGTTGCAGCCATACTTAAAGGGTAACTAAAGTCAAATTTTTTTGACCAATCATCAAAACAGTTTGGTCTTTTTTTAATCCCAAACACGACTCATGTACACACACCTACTGATCTACTTATCCATTACTGTTGTAGCCATACTTAAAGGGTAACTAAAGTCAAAAAAACTAATTTTGATCAATAATCAAAAAAGGTTTTTTTTTAACCCCCACGGGGCACAGATACACACACCTACTGACCTACCCCTCCATTACTGTTGCAGTCATACTTAAAGGGTAAATAAGATCAAAAACATTTTTTTTACCAATCATCAAAAAAGTTTGTTTTTTAGCTTCCAACCAGGTACACACGCCTACTCACCTACCCTTCCATTTTCATGGCGGCCATTTTTAAAGGGTATCTATAGTCAAAAAAACTATTTTGACTAAAGTAATGTCTGACTGACTGACTGACTGAATTACTGTGCTGATAAGTAGGAGTCCATTATGACTCACAGGAATGCGCTCACTCCTCCTTATCAGCACAATAATTCAGTCAGTCAGTGTACAAAAACCGGAACAGCACCGGGTGAGAGACAATGTTTATTTTGCACCGGGTGAGAGCCGATGTTTATTGTCTTCTTTTAGTTTGAGATAGAAAAGGCAGTTAAATATTTGTATGTTCAAAAACAGGCTTGTTATCTGCATTACTAATACAGGGAGGGTGAGACAGGGAAGGCGAGACAGAGTGCCTGTGCTGGATTTTTCTTCTTTTTTTTTTGACCTTATGTGTTATATGGAATAATACGCTAATTACAGAATAATATATGGATATGAATTCACCTCGGAGTTCCCTGAACTCGGTCTAACGGCCTCATGCTTTTATATGGTCATGGCGTAATCTCCTTATATTACACGTAGGTAGCGTATTCTCCCTTATATACTACATAAGGCTAGGCATTTTCAACGGGGAGGTGCAGTGGCAAGAATCTATATTACAGTCATTGATGTCATTGAGAGACTTCCTAAATTCTTGGAAGTCCGATAGGAACCCAGGAAGAAGGGCATGTCTGTCCCCAAACGGAAATGTACGTTGGGCTGGAGTGACTTTGTTGACGCGTGGCTCCCGATGGTATGGCTGCATCTACTACAATGGGATCCTGAAGAAGATGCTTCTAAGTAAGGACATGCGGCTGGATGATAAAGCTGGAACACTTACTTTTCATCAGAGGCAGCGTTTGTTGAGACTGTGGCGTGACCCTGATACAGGGGCCTAGAACTTTACATACTTTTTGACTACTTTGGAAATTTACAATTTACGATTATTCTTTCTCCACTCACTGACTATATGCAGTTTTATGCTTACCTCCGCTAATGAGTAACTGTTCCCCAGCCACGTTGCTGTTTTGATGCAGCCATCATTTCTTTGAGTAGTACGACTTGCATTCTATTTACCTTTACATGGGGGGGCCTCTTGTGTTTTGTTTTTATTATATTGTCTAGGGATATGGGTATTTTGTTACAATAAATACTTGCTATTTGTTTATACTTTTATTGTCCACCTCCGGTCCATTTTCACTCTAATGAGGTGCATTTGCTCTCGGCCTTTGTATCTACCTGGTCAAGTTTTTAGTACTTTGGTATCCCTCTCTATCTTCTATGTCCCAACAGGGTAAGGTAGGGGGCAGGTAACCGGACTGCAATAACGTTAAAATATACATTTCAAATATTTATTTGATACAAAAATCAAAAAATACAGCATATTGTATCGAATAAATATTTGAAACGTTTTACGGAAGTTCTTATTTCAGTCCGGTTGCCTGCCCCCTACCTTACCCAGGGGGGACATAGAATTATGTTTCTGAAGCCGGAGGGAAGACGGAGTATACAGGAGGCGCGTGTAGCATCGGTTTGCTGTGTGTGTGTACCTAATATCCGTAATATACTGATTTACTTCATGTCGGAATTCCATGCCCTGTATAAAAGCACTCGGCCTACCGCCTTGGCCATGGAACTCCTCGGTGGCGTAATATCCTAATATTACACTTTAGGTAGAGCATTAAAAAAAGTTAAAATCGCGGTGGACATTTAAACATGCTTAAATCCTTAGCATGTAGACCAGAGGGCATCATTTAATGACCTCCCGACCTTGTCTCAGATTAGAATTGAATTTACATGCTACTGATGACTAGAGATGTCCGAACTTCGCAAAATCCGGTCCGCTCGAGGATCCGCAAATTTTCGGAAAAATTCGAAAATCCGCGAGCGGACCCATTAAAATAAAAAAAACCGAGAAAATACGAGAAATCCTCGTAATTTCGGAAATTTTCGAAACTGAACTGAAATATTCAGTACATTATAGGATATATTATTAGCCAGATATTTAAGTATAATTATTGCCTCCATTCTGGCAGAGTAAGCTGGATCCTTCCTCCATGCTATCAATCAAGGCTGTGACTGATGACATTACAACCAATGATTGACAGCTGTCTCCACTGCACATGCTAAAGCTAAAAAAAGCTCATTGAGCAGAGGGAAGAGTCAGATACCTTTGCCGTTACAGAAGAGAACTTATCATTACATAGTAACACAGTAATTAGGGTTAAATAAAGACATACGTCCATCAGGTGCAACCTTTACACCCTCATTTTTACCCTACCTAACAGTTGATCCAGAGGAAGGCAAAAAAAAAAACAGCAAAAAGTGGGGGGGGATTCCTTTCTGACTCCAAACGGCAATCGGAAAGTATCCCTGGATCAACCAGATCTATATGCATTAATACCAGTAATTCTCAATATTTTTTAGTTTTAGAAACTTATCCAGGCCTTTTTTAAAGTTATTCAATGAACTTGCCATTACCACCTCTGCTGGAAGACAGTTCCACAGTTTCACCGTTCTCACTGTAAAGAAACCTTTCCTAACCTGAAGATGAAACTTCTTTTCTTCCAACATTAAAGGATGTCCATGAGTCCTCTTGATATGACCTATTAGTAAACAATGCACCAGAGGGTTTATTGTATGGCCCATTAATATATTTGTATATGGTTATCATATCCCCACGCAAATGTTGCTTCTCCAATGTAAACATCCCTAACTTGTCTAATCTGCCTGAATATTCAAGCCCCTCCATTCCCTTTATTATTTTAGTTGCCCTTCTCTGAACTGCTTCCATTTCCAAGATGTCCCTTTTGTATATGGAATTCCAAAACATATTCAAAATGAGGCCATACCAGTGCCTTGTAAAGAGGGAGAATAATATTTTTTTTCTCTTGAATCTATTCCCCTCTTTTTACAAGACAATATCTTGCTTGCTCTAGCTGTTGTTGTCTGGCGTTGTTTGCTACAGCTAAGTCTGTTGAGTTATTTATGGTGTAGGTGGCACCAGAATTGTTAAACCCCAAATGCATCACCTTACATTTATCAACATTGAATCTAATCTGCCATTCTTCTTCCCATTTTGATAATCTATTTAGGTCAGCTTGTAGCAATTGCACATCATTTGAGGTTTCCAAAGCTCTGCATAGTTAAATGTCATCAGCAAAGACAGAGACCTTGCTGTCTATGCCCCCTTCTAAGTCATTTATAAACAGAGAAGTGGCCCCAGTACGGAACCCTGAGGCACTCCACTTAGCCCACATAGATGTAGCTTTATTGACCACCACTCCCTGTTTGTGATCCAATAACCAATTCTCTATCCATGTACAAATGTTTTTTTCTAGGCCATCAACTCTCAGTTTATACATTAGTCACCTATGTGGCACAGTATCAAAAGCTTTAGCAAAATCCAAGTATACTACATCTACTGCTATTCCAGAATCTAAATAAGGATGAACTAAATTTGTCTGGCACAATCTATTTCTCATAAATCCATGCTGACTACTACTAATAAGATCAGTTGTGGAGACAAAGTCAAGGATATGATCCCGTAACAAAGTTTCCAGCACCTTCCCTACCACTGATGTTAGGCTTACAGGTCTATAGTTACCAGGATGGGAACAACTAAGTTTTTTGAATATTGATATTACATTGGCTTTTTTCCAATCAAGCGGCACATCACCAGACAAAAGTGAATCTGTAAAAATAAGAAACAGTGGTCTAGATAAAACTGGACTAAGCTCTGTTAAGATCCGAGGATATTATCCATCCAGTCCTGGGGCTTTATTGGTATTAATTTTGCCTAATTGTTTCCTTACCATATCATCTGTAAGCCAGAATGAATATTCCTCATTTATACCCTTCATATTATTACCATCCCTACTATAAGGACTAGGATACTTTATAGTGAATACCGAGGGAAAAATGGTTTCGTACATTAGCCTTCTTGGCATCCTCTATAACCATCTTAGCCCCATT
The DNA here is from genome assembly GCA_019447015.1 of Hymenochirus boettgeri. Taxonomy (NCBI): domain Eukaryota; kingdom Metazoa; phylum Chordata; class Amphibia; order Anura; family Pipidae; genus Hymenochirus; species Hymenochirus boettgeri. The sequence goes on along the minus strand of CM033476.1, from coordinate 225,954,754 downwards.
ATTTAATGGTCCCATATTCTCGGTCCTCATCTTTTTACTATTGATATATTTAAAAAACATATTGGGGTTAAACGTTCTTTGGTCTGCTATCCGTATTTTATTTTCTATTAATATATATATTCTATTTTAGCTAGTTTAATTGCTTTCTTGCACAAAAAAACAAGCTAATAAACCAGCGTGACTGCAAAAAGTGCAAGCGCCAAAACCCATTGTCTTCTTCAGATCAGCACCCCCTTCTTAACAGCCAAACAGTCGGAGTAGGCGAGTAGCGCAGGCAGCCTGCAGTACTTGTCACACTTACTGTTGGCAAGCTTGTATGAACCAGTCATTGTGTGCAATCTTAAATGTACCAGTCACTGTGGGCAAACTTATATGTACCAGTCAATGTGGACAAACTTGTATGTACCTGTCATTGTGGGCAACTTATATCTACCAGTCTCTGTTCAGGGGCACTCTGCCATTTCTATTACCACCCTTCATGTGGCATATATATATCAGCCCTCCGGTTTTCTAGCCACTATTAGGTCAGCCCTCCACTTTACCAACCACTGCAAGGTCAGCCCTTCAGTTTACCAGCCAGTGTTAAGTTGAATTTAAGGGTTTACCTAAAAGTGTCTTCCAAGCTGATGGTCTGATCTAACTGTGTCTGCTGAAATAGAGGGCTGACATTACATTGTCTGCTCAACTGGAGGGCTGATCTAATGGTGTCTGTTAAACTGAAGGGCTGAACTAAGAGTATCTGCTGAACTGGAGGGCTAAGCTTAAAGTTTTTACTGAACTGGAGGGCTGGAGGGTATAGCAGCCACTGTTAGGTCAGCCCTCTAGTTTACCAGCCACTGTTAAGTTAACATTGCGTGGTGAATTGGAGGGCTGACCTAATAGTGTCTGGTGAATCTGGAGGGCTGACCTAGCGGTGTCTGGTGAATTGAAGGGCCCATCTAACTGCCCTTGTTAAACTGGAGGCCTGACTTAACAGTGTCTAGTGAACAGGAGAGCTGACCTAACAGTGTCTGGTGAACTGGAGGGCTGACCTAACAGTGTTTGCTTAACTGGAGGGCTGACCTAACAGTGTCTATTAAACTAGAGGGCTTACCTAACAGTGTCTGCAAAAATGAAGGGCTGACCTAACAGTGTATGATTAACTGGTGGTCTAACGTAACAGAGTCTGCTGAACTAAAGGGCTGGCCTAACCGGGTCTGCTGAACTATAGGACTGACCTAACAGCGCATGCTGAACTGGAGGGCTAACCTAACAGTGCGTGGTAGATTGGAGGGTTGACCTAAAAGTGTCTGCTGAACTGAAAGGCTGTGACCTAACAGGGTCTGCTGAACTGGAGGACTGACCTAACAGGGTCTGCTGAACTGGAGGACAGACTTAACAGTGTCTGCTAAACTGGAGGACTGACCTAATAGTGTCTGCTAAACTGCTAGGTCAGCTAGGTCAGCCCTTCAGTTTACAAGCCAGTGTTTAGTAAACACTGGCTGGTGAACGTAAGGGTTCTGCTGAACTGGAGGGCTGACCTAACAGTGTCTGCTGAATTGGAGGGCTGACCTAACAGTGTCTGCTGAACTAGAGGGCTGACCTAACAGTGTCTGCTGAACTGGAGGGCTGACCTAACAGTGTCTGCTAAACTGGAAGGCTAATAACTATAGGGAACAGCACCTGTATAATGTAATCCCATAATACAACTTACTTGCTGACCGCAAGTCATGCAGGGGTCCTAGAACTATATACAACCACTAGAATATAACTCATCCCCATAGACAGAGAGTTAGAAAGTGGGCCCCAAACAGCACAGTGCACATAAACCAGGACAATCTGATGAGAATTATGGCAAATATACTTAAGCCACTCTATAATAAAATCACTACGATCCAGTCAATACCAAGAGGCATCCTCATAAATTAAAATATGATACCTTTATTTATACAAACATTAAAAACATATGAAACCCCCACCCCATACACCACACTACTCATGAATCAAACCCCAATCAGTTAAAAACAAAATATACACTCCTGGGGCCATACACCTGCGGCAGTCCGTGGTACTAGGCTAGGGAGGAGACCATTTATCTCAAATCACTCAAACACACTGTTCCTGTGGGTAACTGATCAGGACTTACTATGGCTGAATCTTCACCGGACAATGATGTAACACTCCGTGCCTGTGGTTCCTAAGTCCAAGTTCGAAAAGTCTCTCCAGAAAGATCCTCGGTCCTGGTAACTCCTATGTCATATTGGCTCCTTAGTCCTGATTTCTCTCCCATACAAACGTTCGTCCTCACATTTCAATAGTCCAATAGTCTCGCAACAATACAAGTGTGCTATTGCTTCCCTGGCTGACTTCAAAACGCCGACGCTCGTTTTCGTCACTGGCTCGTGACTTCTTCTGGGCGCCCAGAAGTCACGAGCCAGTGACGACCTAACAGTGTCTGCTGAACTGGAGGGCTGACCTAACAGTGTCTTCTCAACTGGAGAGCTGACCTAACGGTGTCTGCTGAACTGGGGGGCTGACTTAACAGTGTCTCGTGAACTGGAGGGTTGACCTAACATGTGTCTGAACTGGAGGACTAACCTAACATGGTCTGCTAAACTGGAGGGCTGACCTAACAGTGTATGATGAACTGAAGGGCTGGTGCCTGGCTTAAAGGGCATGTCCACCCCCAAAACTATAATCCCCCCAACTACTGGCCCCATCATGTAGTGTAGTGTAATCCTTACCTCACATCCCAGCTCCATATGGTTCTCCTGTAGTCCCCCCCCAAAGTCCCAAAAACTGCCCACCAGGAGGATAGCAGAGTCCATATAGGACTCTGCCTCCTACCTGGCCTCCGGGAGAAATTTGGCATGCGTACTGCAGCCCTTCTCGCTCCCCCTCCCTCTCCCTCCCTCCCTCTAAGGATTCCCTCCCCCTAGCATAAATCCCTTTAGCTATATGCTTGCCCCTGTCCCCCCAGCCCCAACCGCTATATTTATATGTTTAGAAAGCTCCCCAAACTTTACTTACCTCTCCTCTTTCCTCCGCCGAAATGAGCTGCCGACAGCCGCGTCCGTGATTGGCTGCCGCTCAGCCAATCACAGACGCGACTGCCGGTCCCGCCCCTCTGCTTGCATTTTCTCGCAAGCAGAGGGCCGGCAGTGTGGCGGAGGAAAGAGGGGAGGTAAGTAGAGTTTGGCTTTCTAAACATATAAATATAGCGGTTGGGGCTGGGCTGGCAGGGGGAATCTTATATTAAAAAATTATAGGGCGGACATGCCCTTTAAACAGCGTCTGGTGAATTAAAGTGCTGGAGGGTACAGCAGCCTCTTAGGCCAGCCCTCCAGTTTATCAGCCATTGACAAGTCAGCCCTCCAGTTCACCAAACAGTGAAAAGTCGGCCCTCCTGTTCACCAACCAGTGACAAGCCAGCGATCTAGTTCACCAGTCAGTGACAAATCAGCCTTTAGTTCATCCAGTCAGTGTTAGACAGCCCACCACACCTACCTCAAAAAGCCATGCCCACTTCAACAAACGATGCCCACCTCAATTAGCCAATCCCACTTTTTTGTGGCACAGGAATAGATAAGGGTGGCTTTAAAATGTTTGGTTCAGGTACCAAAAGTTCTAGAAGCACCCCTGATTCTTAGTCTTCAGGATCACTCTCAGATTCTTTTACCTTCAATTCTCACCTGCTTTGGTCCACTTACTTCATGTCAGCATACTGTTACAAACTACAAGTCCTCTTGATCCCATGCCCTCTTTTATACTGAAGCACTGTAATCTGGTTGTTACCCCCACACAAACCTATATAATCAACATCTCCTTTTCATCTGCTATTTTCCCTTCCTCCTTTTAACATGCGTACATGAAACCAATAATCAAAAAAGCCTCCCTTTGCCCAACTTGTCTAGCTAGCTGCCGCCGGTCTCTTTTTTTAACAATAGCCTTTAAACTACTGGAATATCTTGTCCTCTCCAATATTATTGATTACCTACTTGCTCTTAACCGTTTAGACCCCTTGCAGCTGTGCAATGTAATGAATGACAAAGGGCTCTGTTCTTCATCTGTATGCTGATGATAGACAAATCTACTTTTCTAGCCCTAGTCCTGACATCCAATAATGAATAATTTAGAAATTGAACTCAGCAGCTATATGGACTAAATATTGGATTAGTCCGATGTATATTAGTTGAGTATATTCATTGTCTTCTCTATATATATATATATTTATTATCATCTATGTGAACTTAGCAGCCATATGACCTAAAAATTGGATTAGCTCGACGTACATCGGTTGAGTATATTTATTGTCATTTAAAAATGTGTTGGTTGTGTATATTTATTACTATTTATGTGAACTATTATCTATTAATATTTATTATAATCATATTATCAGGGAGATTCAATAAAAGTTCTTATCGTTTAAAATGGTGCTAATTTTGCCCCAACCAATCAGAGCTTATTTAACATTTGAAAGCTAACATCTGATTGTTTGGGGCAAAATTAGCACCATTTTAAACGATAAGAACTTTTATTGAATAACCCCCTATATATATAGTTTAAATATTGCACATTTTATTGTTTATAATACCCATATTATTAATATTAATTGGTTTTAAATTATGGAGAAGATCATATATGTAATGCTGTTTAAAACTATCTGACCATAATGTATGATGCACACTTTACTGTACCCCTCACTGTATGTCTTTGATGCTAATGTATATACTATGGAAATGGATGTCTCTATTTTGATATATATGACATGGAGATATAACTGTGGATTAGACAAAAGTAATTCTTACACAAAAGGCTTTTTTATAATGTTTCTTATAATATTTTTATAGTTACACACTTTTATTATATTACTCATTATATTACAACATCGTTACAACATATTTGTCATGTTGACAGTATGTTGGTTACTTTAGTTACCTTTTATACACGATACACTATACTAATGGATTAGATGCTTACTATAATAGCAATCTAATTTTTTTTACTCTAGATCTACATTTAAAACTAGACTAAACACAGTCACTTTATACAATTAGGTTATGGATAGATGTAATACCTTTTTCACTATGGGGACATAACTGACACTCACTTAAATGTGTTATTCACTCTACTCACCTCAGGGTCGAGCTTAAGATTAATTGGGCATGTACCTATATAAGGGAAACACTCTGTACAAATAATGCACAATATTAGATTGATTGGTTTTTATATATTTTATATTTTTTATTTAAATACTGTTGGATAATGGTGACAGACATGTTCCTATTCACTTCCTGAACACAGAGGTTCTGATCTCCCTCTGTTTATGGATGTCAGATGTTTCTATGTTACACAGATTGTGTTTTATTCACATGTTCACTTTAAGGGTTAATAGGGTTTTTGGGTATTTAAGGGAGTAGGAATCATGGGAAAATCATCTCCCTCAGTGAGTCTCTTATGAAGTGGCAATGACGCCGTGAAACACGTCAGACTACTGTTTGGTTGCACCTCCATTGTATTGTTGGCACAGCCTGTTCATGTACATATGTGTGGATTGAATAAATAGATGATGACAATACCCGCTATGACTGACTCCTAGTTTCGGAGCGATCCGCTCCCTGATGTCTGCCTCCCGTTCTTAGTATCGTGAGATTCTGCTGAAGTCTCGTTCTGGGAGAGAGGCTCTGCACATCGGGACACAGCACAGCGTGGATACTGCACGGAGGCCTTTGGTGAGCGCTCCTGGTCCGGTCTTTGGTATGTGATTTCCATATTTATCCTTACTGACATCCAATAATGCATTTCTGACTGTCTCCTTTGCCATTTCCTCCTTAAAGGGCATGTCCACCCCCAAAACTATAATCCCCCCCACTAATGGCCCCACCATGTAGTGTAATAAAATCCTTACCTCACATCCCAGCTCCATATGGTTCTCCTGTAGTCCCCCCCAAAGTCCCAAAAACTGCCCACCAGGAGGATAGCAGAGTCCATATAGGAATCTGCCTCCTGTCTTGCCTCCGGGAGAAGTTTGGCATGTGTACTGCAGCCCTTCTCCCCCTCCCTCCCGTTTTGCGATCACTCCCCCTACCATAAAACCCCTTGCCCATATAATAGTATATCTTCCACCAGCCCCAACCACTACAAAATAATTTTAAGAAAGACCCCCGAACTCTACTTACCTTCCCTCTCTCCCCGGCAGCTGCGTCCGTGGTTGGCTGCCTCTCAGCCAATCACGGATGCGGCTGCCGGTCCCACCCCCTGCTTGCAGTGTTTTGCAAGCAGAAGGCCGTGCCAGGCGTCGGAGGAGAGAGGGAAGGTAAGTAAACATCGGGACACTTTCTTAAATGTATTTTATAGCGGTTGGGGCTGGGGGAAGATATACTATGATATGGCAAAAGTTTATAATAAGGGTGGACATGCCCTTTAATGGCGCACCGGTGCCTTAAATTTAACCTTACTAACACTGATTAATCATTTTCCCACCTAAACCTGGTCCTATCCCACCCTATTACTGTTGACAAAAAACCCATTTACCCTATTAAGTTGACATGTTGCTTAGGGGTAATTATTGATTCATCTCTCTCTTTTTCTAACCCCATTACAAATGTTGCTAAAATGTGTCATGAACTATGTATGTATTTGCCCACCTTGTATGACTTTTTTGTATTTTGTTATTGTACTGCGCTGCATTCCCCAAGTGGCGCTTTATAAAGAAACTATACATATTTCTATACTAGCAAAAGTGTGCCCATTGGTGCACAGTGGAAATTGAGGTGTGTGTATGTTTTACTATGGGACTTGCCCTTCCTTTCCTATTGCATCCACCTACCAGTTAGAATGCAGAGGGTCTAAGTGTAATAAAGCTGAAGGTCTGAGAACAGACCCAGGCAGTCCTGCAACAATGTGCACTTCAACCTAAACAGAACCATTGGGCAGCCTGACACCCTATGCAGGATTCAGATTAACATGCTAGTTCCAGATTTACAACTTTTTAATAACTGATATCTGCTTTTTCCCTGGTCCTATATGGCAGTGGTTACCATTGGGTTAATCATACCTGGCTGCCTGAGTGACAGGAAGCTCTTCCTCAAACTTATAAAAGGAGGATTAGTGGCCCAGCCCCTTGTCTTTTTCTTTTTCATTGTCTTGTCTTGTCTTTTTCATTCCTGTCCTCTCCCCTTGATCTGGTCCTGCACCTAAGTACTTGCATGATGTACAGTGCGGTCGGCGTGTCTCCTTAGCACCTGAGACTCGCGTGGGGTCACAATGACAAGTATGAGCGCGACCCAGAAATGGCCACAACACTTTCAAAACGCCGGCGTCTATCATGGTAAGTCCTTTTACACATGTTTTTCCTCCGCTCCTGCATGCAGCAGTGGGGAATCACGCTGTTCAAGCCTGTCTCTACCTTGCTACTTTTAAGTAACATGGGGGATGGCTCTGTCTCTCCTCAGTGAAATGTCTTTTCAAGGTATGCTTAATCAGCTATAAAGCATATAACAATAAAACAACTAGTGTACACTTGGGACGCCACCCCCCAAGATCCAAAAAACATTCCACTTGAACAGGAGCAACTAATTACTCAAAACGTGATATCTTATTGGATACACGTAATAAAGGTTTGGCTAATAGCAAGTCGGGTATGCTGAAAACTAATGGTCAGTACTATGTGACTGATTATTACTATACATAAACTGATAACAGTTTGGTGAAAATAAAACTTACACAAAAAGGTAAGTTGGCCGGTTGCCTAAGCCCCGGACCCTTCGCTCCCAGGACAATAAAAGCGTCCAAAGGTATACACACAAAACATCAAGCTCCGGTAATGTGGAAATAGTCAAGAAACTCACCACTCGAGGGAAGTGGCTCAGGTGCAGACAGCCCAAATTTCCCAAAAAATAGAGCGTGCACACTGCCAAACGCTGAATCAGTAATGGCTCCAAGTAAAATCAATATTAATTTTTATTAAACATTCAAGGCAAAAGTGGTAACATCTTACCATCTGAATCAAGACATCATGCTTCCTACCTTTCAGTCCCTCACGCCTTGATGTTGGCAGATCCATTACGACGTATCTGGAGAAAACCCAGAACATCCGCAATACTGACTTCCTTTGAATTATTTTTAATGGAAGGAAGGTCTCCAACCTGCAAAGTCAACTCTAGCATCCTGGATCACTACATGCATCAAACAGTCATAACCTAACAAGGCAGAGGCCCTACCCGCAAGGGTAACTACTTATTCCACAAGATCTTTGGCAGCTTCCTAGGCATTCTGTGCTCAGGCTTCTCCAGAGGAAATCTTTAATGCGGCAACATGGACATCCATGTCCACCTTTGTAAAACACTATAAACTTGACCTTGCATCTGCTGCACAAGCAGATTTTGGCAAAAAGGTTCTCCCTGCGACTTCCTCAAACGCCTAAAAAAACAAATAATTTCTTTTCTTTAAGCATCAAGCTGTCTTCCTCCCTTCATTTCTTGGCTTTTTAAGTCCCAATGGTAACCACTGCTGTGTAGGACCAGGGAAAACTGAAAATCCTATCATACTTACCGAGATTTTCTTTTCCTGGTCCGTAGCACAGCAGTGGTTAGCAAACCTCCCTTCACAAAGGCAAGGGACTGGGCCACTAATCTTCGTTTTAAAAGTTTGAGGAAGGGATTGCTGTCACTCAAGCAGCCAGGTATGATTAAACCACTGCCGCGCTATGGACCAGGAAAAGAAAATCTCGGAAAGTGTGATAGGATTTTCAGTTTTATTTCAGTATTAAAGGATAACTGTATTGCCTCAATGCATTTTTTTTAGTTGCTTTAAAATGAGTAAAGGTATGTAGCCCTCCCCATACATTTATTTACTGATTTCGAGCCTCTCTCTGCCTTCAATTAGCCTTCAGTTAGCCATGCTGCGAAAGGGGTGTAACGATTCTGTCTGCCTCTAACTGTCACTCAGAGTTAGCATGCGAGAAAACACTCCTCCACCCACCCTGGATCAGCTTGATTATGTAGACTGTATCCTAGCAATTTCAAGTTTGCTTGACTGGCAGAGGAGGATAAGAGAGTTTGTAACAGACATTCTCCCCAGCCAATGACAAGTGTTATGTTAATCATGGCCCTGGGCCATCTAGGAGGCGGGCTTTTAGCACTCATTTTGCTGTGTGATATCTAGGGGAGGGCAGCACACCTGTAAATGTGAGTTAGCGATTTCAGCTGCTGGAAGTGTGGACATGTAATGGGGGTGGGGGTTTTTTTTGGTATTGTTGTCCTTTAAATTCTTGGTATACCTGCCTGGCTTTACCACTAAGCCAAAAGCTAATTACCTGCAAGCAAACACCTTCATCCCAACCATTAATAGAGGCTGCCAACTCAAATACAGAGAAATGGTATCACCAGCACCGCTGTGACCAATTTGTACCAGATCACTGCTTAATGGAATAATTATGGGTAGCATGGCACAAAGTGAGTTACTCTGGTGGTCTGGCATAAGACAGTGCATTTGCTTTCTTTAAACAACATAAACCAGTTTTAATTACATTTAACAGTGAGTATTGCAATGATTTAATAACAAAATATAAACAGTTTCCCCACATAACTTGAACAGTAATGGAACAGTCCCTGTCTATGGTGCACCACTTTGAATATTGACCAGACCTGTATATTGTGTGTCCCTGTAAGTTGGTGTACACTTATCTGTTGCCTCAGAGTTTGTATCCAATAAGGTAAATTGTCTGTCCAATAATCTGTCCTCCCAACAGGTGGCAACGTGATCTTATACACAGTATCTTGTGTTGCAGTCAGTCATCACACTGTCCAATTGATCACACCAAACAGATCAGTCCCATCAAGAGCACACCAAACTGCTATCTATTTCACTTTCTCTTCTCCTAGCCATAGAGAGCAGGGATGTATTGTCTTTTATTACACACTGATACCACCTGCAGGCTGGAGGTGGTAAATAAGGAGCCTTGGTGTATATGTCCATTACAATACACATCACGTCCTGTGTTATACTGACAGTACCAATTCCTTTCTGTTTTCACATGAAGACCCTGTAGTCACAGGGGTGCGGTTTAACCTCCCATTTTCACTAGTCCATATTAAAATAGGAATCTCAGCTCTGTAAGTAAGATTATATACTTTAAAAACATTTATTGATGGTCAAAACATCTACTAATTGCTGATTTGCATTTATGTTATAGGATTGTGTTTTAGTGTCAAGGAGGACTTTCAAAGGGAAACTACAAATGGATCCTCAGCCACCCATGAAAGCAAAAAAATGTGTTAACATTTAAATAATGAGGCAAGAGCGACATCAAAAAGTGAGTGGACAGAAAAGTCAAAAAGAGAATGGGATACATTAATGACAAGATAAAAGGTAAAGATAAATAAAATAATATTTCTGGTTTCTAGAATCATCCTTTGGGCCCCACATTTAAATTGATCATTGTCATCAGGAGATCTTGAAGGACACCAGCATAAAGCTTTGCAGTTAGTGTTATGAACAGTAGGTGGCAGAGAAGATAAACAAGATTAGTAACAACAGCAATCTATGCCTAAAACAAGGGTTGTAAAAACCCAATCTGTGGCTGTGTATCTGCTGATGAACTGTAGCTAATTAATATACACAGTTCTTCAGCTGCAACTGAACTATAACTGTAAACATTCAAAAACAATCAGCAGCCTTTTACTGAATACATTGTATGTATGGACAAAGTCTGAAACAAGCTTCTCCTAAGTCTGTCATTGTTGGACCCAGAGTGGATTATAAAAGTTTAGGAGGCGCCCACATTGCACAACCTATTACAGAAACTGCAGGAAGCCAACCTGTATACAAAGATGTTTTATATGATGCTTTTATAAAATGCTCCTACAGATTGTCAGTACACAAATATCTGCTCAGTAGAAATTGCATTCACTGTACTGAATTCTATCACTTTCCATTAACAAGAAGCACAGATGTGGTGATCTCGTTATGCCGGTTCAGTAATTAAGAACTCTGCTTTGTTACTGCTGTGAGGAGCTTACTGGGCAGAATTGTCTATTTCTCAGGATCAAGAAGACGAGACCCTTCAGGCAGAAACAAAGGTTTATCCAAAGGGGTTCAAAGGGATGTTAAATAAGGGAGGGGGTAAGGAAAGCATCCAGACACAGCTTTGGTAAGTAAAAGGGTAAATAAAGGCATAGACATATTTCTCGGAGAAAGGGGGTTTAACTCAGGTGGTGATGAGCAGGGTCAGGTCAGATTTTAGGGCAGCACAGAAACAGAAAACATGTGAATAGTTTGAATTAAGGAATATTTAAATGAAGCTAGGACAACAATAGTAACAGGAATTCAGGAAATAGTAAAAAAAAAAATTATTGGGCCACAACAAAAAATGGGTTAATATATTACAGCAGGATGCAGGTCAAGGGAGCCAACATCTTTCTTTATATATGAAGAAATTAACTGAACTTCATTCTCTCCCTGGAAATTGCTTTAAATACCCTTCATCCACACAGGTTGTAGAAAAGCACCCCTACTAACCTCTACTAACCATTATAAAAGAACTTTGGGGGGGGGGGGGTTGTATGACAGGTAACTTAATCTTTCTGCTCCTTTTAATTCATAATTCTTGCTGTTCCATTAAACTTACTGATTAGCTCCAAACCACCACTTTACCCAGGGCCGCTATCAGACTTTTTTGGGCCCCATACTGGGTAATTTTCAGGGCTCTTAACAATAATAGATAGGCACACTCACACACCGGCTGGTATCTCCAGTGCTGCTTGGTTCAAACCCCATTCTAAAGGGTCAATCATAACTGCAGAACAAAAAGAGGAACCAGAACGCTACTCAGATGAACAGGTGGTAAAAGGGGAGAACTCCTATAGTTTATTATGACAGAAAGCAATCCAACGTTTCAGGGAGACGTACCCTTCTCCAGGGACCATAACACATATCAACTCATATATGCATACCTCCCAAAATGTTAAAAGAGACCCACCACTGGCTCCTGTTACATTAATTGAAGAACGGGAGGTAAGACATAGTTTCCTTTACCTATCCTTTAAGAATACAGTAATGAACTGGGCTGCCAACACTGTCTAATGAACTGGAGGGCTGACCAACACTGGCTAACAAACTGGAGGGCTGGTTACCCTGGGTAGTGAACTGGAGGGCTGCAAACACTGGATAGTAAATTGGAGGGCTGGCAACAGTGTCTAATGAATTGGAGGGCTGACTAACACTGGCTAGTCAGCTGGAGGGCTGATAACACTGTCTAATTAACTGGAGGTCTGACTACACTGGTGAATGAACTGGAGGACTGACAACACTGTCTAATAAACTGGAGGGTTGACTAACACTGGCTAATGAACTGGGGGGCTGACTAACATTATCTAATGAGCTGGATGGCTGACTAATACTGGCTAATGAACTGGGGGGCTGACTACACTAGCTAATGAACTGGATGGCTGACTAACACTGGCAAATGAACTGGGGGCTGACTACACTGGCTAATGAACTGGTGGGCTGACTAAAATTGGATAATGTATTAAAAGGCTGACTACACTGGCTAATGAGCTGGAGGGCTGACTAAAACTGGATAATGAACTGGAGGGCTGACTAACACCATCTAATGAACTGGAGGGCTGACTAAAACTGGATAATGAACTGAAAGGATGACTACACTGGCTAATAAACGGAAAGGCTGACTAACACTGGCTAATAAACTGAAAGGCTGACTGTCAGGAAAGTGTATAGTGACTTTGCAAGAATGGGTTAACTATTGGTATTAGTTCTTAGGACCAATTCCATTCCACCCTGGAACAGTCCTATTGTTTATATTACGACTAGTCAAGCATGGAACCAGGTCTCCTTTTCTAGACAATGTGGAGCCGAACCGTGCATCTGGAATTCTCTTCAGCTAGGGGTCTGGTGGGTACTAAGAGGTCATTTTAAGGACAAGTCATACATGTAAAATAATTGTATTTCGGTATTGGAATGTGTAAGACAGAAACCAACATTATATTTGTAAATATAATAATATGCCCATTAATAGGATACCCAACATGGAGCCCTTATTCCCTTGCCAAGGTGAGATATTAATATCTGGGGAAATATGGATAACACACAGGTCATGTTTGGTATTGGAGGAATTGATAATTAATACTGGAGAGGAATATGTGGTCAATATCCCAATACAAAGTACATATCTACATTTATATGGAATCTGCCTAACTGGGGGGAATGAATGCTTTTGGCTAGTCGTAAATCTGGACATTCCTGGACACTCCCACCTCATGTGGAGGGCGTAGTTCAACAAATAGTTTAAAAGTCCATGTAGTCCAAAATAATGTTGTTCATACTTGGGGACATGCTAAAAACGTGTGTATGGACCCAATGTTTCATGCTGCCCCAGGACACAGGACTTCTTCTAGTGAGTAGGGTCTGTGAATATTTTATCCTTTTTATTTTATATAACTGTTGTACTTATTGTATGTCATTTTATTATAACACTATTTTATTTTTGTATTATATGCACTGTCCACCTTTTGGAATATTAAATCTAAAATTTAATAAGTTTTGTCTTTGATGCTCTAAAAGAACTCAGTGAGCCTCTGATAAGTTTATTTGTGTTTGAATGGAGTGTGCAGTGTAAATGCTAATTAACTCTGCGACTGCTTGTGAAGGACTGATGCTAATTAACCAGTTGCTGGAGTGAATGGTGTAGTGTTAACCATTTAGCTGCCAGGACAGGTGTGTGCATAGTCAGTGAGAGTCAAGAGTGGGTTTTTGGGGCGTCTTTAAGGCCGTAACTTAAAGTGGTGGCAGCGAATACCGATTAATTAGTCAGATCACGTGCCCAGCGAACTGGCGTTCGTGACACTGACTAACACTGTCTAATGAACTAGAGGGCTGGCTAAAACTGGATAATTAACTGAAAGGCTGACTACACTGGCTAATGCACTGGAGGGCTGATAACACTGGATAATAAACTGGAGGTCTGAATACACTGGAAAATGAACTGGAGGGCTGACTATACTGTGTAATGAACTGGAGGGCTGACTAACACTGGTTAATAAACTGGGGGGCTGACTCTTAAACACACACATGCTTTTAAACACACTGACTGAAACCTTGGAACTCCAGATGTTTTGGAAACTACAACTCCCCACATGCTTAGTTAGCAGAAAGCAACCAAGGCATGCTGGAAGTTGTAGTTTCTTAATAGCCATCACTGCAATATAGGTACTGGCACCAGCAGCCCCCAAGAGGAAGTTTAGAAGACACTGTCAGTACCTGTACACAGCAAGCTCCTGTGTGGCTGAACGCATTATTGCAGGAGATTCCCCTCCCCCCCTCACTATCAGGGCCCCTGGCAAGTCTGGACCCTATACAGGAGTACCCCCTTTCCCCCCTTAATGGTGGCCCTGACCTTACTTACAGCTACCACTAAGCCAGACGGACAGCAGGAAACAGGAATTGCAGATGCATTTTAATTACCTCCTCTGCAAATAGGGGGTGATAAAAGCAGCAAACTGAGGACTAAGGGCTAGGCCACACTAGCGCGTTTTTCGCGCGTTTGCACACGCGTTTCGCGCTCGCGTTTGCGCCCGCGATTTTCACTAAAATGGAAATCGCAGGAACGCAAAAATTCACGCGATTTCCGATGCGCATGCGATTGCGCGTCCGTTTGCGTTTTGGTAACGCATGCGTTCACCATTTTTGGTGCGTGAACACATGCGTGTCCATAACGTGAAAAGGCGAAACCGCATGCGCAAAACGCGAACGTGAGCGCGAAACGCGCAAGAATCGCGCACGCAAGAATCGTGCGATAACGCTCACGATTTTGTGCACGATTCCTGTGCGTTGCAGTGTGGCCTCACCCTTAGTCAGGGGTGTCAAACTCAATCACATAAGGGGCCAAAATCAAAAAGATAAGCTAATTGGCCAAATTTTTTATTAAGATAATTAGCAGGTGCAGGATTGGGATTTTGTCACGCTTGTGCCTAGTGCTGGGTCTCTGCAGGCAAAAGGTGTTTTAAGCAGGGGTGTACCTAAAGGGACCCAGGTCCCCCCATGAGTTTGGGGGCTGGGCCCCTGACTCCCTCCGCAAGACTTGAATGCAGGACGAACCAGTTTTAAACAGGTGATCACGGTCTGCTGTTTAAAACCGGACCCGAACTTCCGGAACTGAACCGTTTCATTCAGACGCGTGATCACCTGTTTATAACTGGCTCGTCCTGCGCAAATTAGGGGCTTCTACCATCCGGGCCCCCCTGCATTCGCGGGGGTGGCGGTAGTTACACCACTGGTTTTCAGCTGGGTCCTCTGTGTATGATGTGATCATCAGCTAATGGGGAACGCTAACTTTACTCTTCTGGTGCTGTAATGGAACAGCCGACTCCAATGGAAGGCCCTTTGTCACACCTCCCTCCCCAGCACTAGGATAGATATACGATCAGCTGTTACAGCGGTGACTGCATGCAAACCTTACTACCCTGCTATCCATTTGTGCAAATCCAGATCTGCCAGCTAGATACCGCTATTTTTGGTTTTAAAACAGCTGGTTGTGCGTATCTTAGAAAAGTATCTAGCAGACAGACAGCAGTGTAGTAAGTCCTGGATGCTGTACAGTCACCGTGGGCCACAAAAACCAGGTAGACGGGACAGAATTGGCCCACGTGCCTTGAGTTTGACACATGTGAGCTAAATGATGTTGTTAGTCGAGGTGACCTCGAATGGATTTAAATTTGTTCATTGCTTTATCACACACCCAAACCTAGACCTCGCACGGATTAAAGTTTTATGTACCGTAAGGTTTCTAAATATACTTACGAGCTCTCATTCTCTAGGTTATTTTCTGCTTCTGCTTGCCTTTTCTGGTGCTAGATTGGCAGCGCCGTCAGTGATTGGCTAAAGCATTGCATTAAAGCCAATCGCTGATGCTGCTGCTGGTCCGGCCTCTTCTGCTGCTTCTGTGTACAGAAAAGGCACAGAATACCAGCAGTAGAGATCAGAGGAAATGAGAGCTGGTAAGTATATTTTGAAGCCTCATGGAACTTAAACCAATACTAGTGGTAGGATGCGTGGTTTTCTATGTTAGTGCCAACGCTTCTGCTTTTCCTTTAAATCAAGCCCTGAGTGCATTTCTAGACAGAAATACAAGCAGTGTGTTTGAATTGGAACACATTAGTGGAACATTAACATGGCAATCCAAAAGGGAAATAAATGTCATTGCATTTGTTAAAAAGAAAATTAGTTCACAAGCAATATTGGAAACCTTTCCAAAAAACCATTTTGCACTAGAACTTTACTTTGGTTAATTAAATGCATGTAGTTCTAATGTAGCCACATGTATATTTTACATTGCTAAATGGGGCAAAGAAAAAGAAGAGTCACATGGACAGGGATCAGAGGGATTTGTGTAGCTATAAAGATTTCCCCTTTCAATAAAAGGACCATATCCATAATTAATGGCAGGCTACATCTGGGCCTTACATCACACAAAGCTTTATTGGGCACCAGACACATGAATATCCAGAAGAGCGAAAACATAAATTAAGTTTGTTTGAATGAGAAATAATTGAAGAGGGCAGAGGCTAAAAACTGGATCTGAAACTAAAAACAAAACTATTAATTTTTAAAGCAAAGCGCAGCACAGAGCCATGAATAATTTAAAGAGGAAAAAACAGAATATTTAATGGGTCACAGAGAATCTGCATGCGTGAGCTGATGTCAGAGCTGTATGGCCGGTACAGATGCAGAACCCCACCAAACTGATCACTGGAAAAATAATTAGAAATCATTAATGAAATGGAATAATTGGAAGCATGGGGTTCACCGGTCACAGTTTTCTGTGGTAAAGCTACACAGCAAATCTTAAAACTGAAGTTACTTTACACACTCATTGGTCCAAATTACTATTGCCCAACAAGTGCGAATAGAAAGGATTAAGGATGGAATTTATAATTGATATCCTTAAAGGGTTATGAAAACCATTTCAAATAATTTCTCTAAACGGAGATACTAAATCTATATATAGATTCATAGCTGTGAGCTCTGTGCTTACCTTACACACCCTTGTCATAAAATTAAAAAAAATCTATACTTAGTATAATATAGTATTTGAGGTTGAATAAAGACATACGTCCATCCAGTCCAACCCATCTAAAAATATCCTCATTTCCTGCCTAACTGTTGATCCAGAGGAAGGGACGCAAAGTCCCGAAACGTTGTAGTTTTGTTGTTTTTGCACTATTAAAGAAGTTTTCACTTGCAGTAGTGTGCTCCTCTACTTTGATACCTTGCTTTGATCCAGAGGAAGGCAACAAAAAAAACCCACCAAATTTATGAAGGGGGAAAAAAATCCTTCCTGACTCCAAGTGGCAATTGGAAATTTCCCTGGATCAAACATTATGTATCAATACCAGTAACTTGCAACATTACTTGTTTGCAGAAACTCATCCAGCTTTTTTTTGAAACTGACCAATGAACCTGCCATAACAACGTCCACTGGAAGACAGTTCCATAGCTTTACTGTTCTCACAGTGAAAAACCCTTTCTCGAACTTGAAGCAGAAAACTTTTTTCTTCAAGTCTTAAGGGATGTCCGCGTGTCCTCTGACATGTTCTATTGGTGAACAATGCCCCAGATAGTTTATTGTATGGCCCGTTAATGTATTTATACACAGTAATCATATCCCCACGCAAGCGCCTTTTCTCCAGCATACATAATTGTTAACTTCAGGACCCCCCTAATGTCTAAATACCGCAATACTTACTTATCTCTCCGATATACCTAAAGAGAGGAATCCTTCTTGTTTCCATCAGGAAGGTCAAACCTCCTTTAAAGCTGTACAAGCTCATTACAAGCTGCACTGCCACAAAGGAGGCAGCTCCTTTGTGCAGCTAAAAGTGATAAGCTGTAACATCGGTCATGGCTGTGACTGATGGCTGTTACCTGGAAAGACCTCGAAGAAGACAAAAGCTGCCGGCAAGAGTCAAAAAGGGCTCCTTTCTTCAGGGACATCAGAGTGATATTTTGCGTTGTTATTTTACCACCAAAGCGCAAAATGCTGATACCTTGCACCAACCAATGTAAAATAATGCAGCAGTAAGCAAATAGCTATCATTCCTCAATCTCATTCTTATTGTTTAGGACACAGATTAGCAGATGAGCAATATTGTTTTTTTCTGATATTTTGCTCGTTAAGCGATATGAGAAGCAATGTCATGAACCTGTAAATGGATAAAGGACAATTAGCAGATTTCTTAATTAATAGTAGGAGATGTATTATTTGGTAGCTTGAGCAATCAAACTTCTTTCTTTAATGACCTGTTTTTAGGTTGCATTAAAATTCTAAAAATAGGAGGCTGCTTTTACTGAAAGCATTCAGGCAAATTAATATATAAAACTAAGTGAGTTTATCAGTGGAAGCCCAGACCATATGTTTGCACATTTAAAGCAGTTCCAGTTCCACAAAACACTGTCTCCCAACTTGCTTTAGTGACGTCAGGAAGCAAAACGAAATGTTTAAAAGAAGAGTTTGTTTTTCCTCTGTTCAGAAAGAAGCAAATATATCAAGTACTTAGAATGGAGATACTGCACAAGCTGTAGGAGAGAGCCAGGAGACACAGCTGGGCCTCCACAACACCTTAGCAACTTTTCTTCCTCAAAAGAAATTACACATTTAACAACTGTTAGAATGAAGTTTCTCGAAACTATAATTGTCTGGAGACTAAAACATACTCTATACAGTACATCATTTCAATCAGTGATGTCCAACATGCAGCCCTCCAGATTTACTGCTATGCTAGCCTTCTACCACAACCACAGAAGGCACAGAGGGAATACTGGGAGGGATGAAGCCTACACAATATTATATCATTTATAATAAGAATGAAAATTGTGGCATTGTAAGGTGTGTGACCAACTTAGCACAAGTCACCTTTTCTATTGATTAAATTATTTGCCTGTTATCAAACCCCTGTTTTCAAGACCTATTCTGAAACCCCTGTCTCTTACTTTAGCCAGCTGTAATTTGATTCTGAAAGAGGAATGAAACCCAGCAGATTCAGTCATCTCTGCTGCCAAATAACAGCAGGGCACCTACTACAATTCCTAGAATGAACAATGGAGTGCCTATGACTGATGGTAAGCTATATACTTCATTCTGGCATTCCCAATCTTTACTAGCAAAACTTGCAAACTCAGGACAAATCAATCCCTATTTCATAAATCCTCTTACCTGTAACATCAGGTATTCCCAATCAAAGTCAATTGTGACTTTAAAATAAAAAATAATTTCAAGAGATAAGCATCAAAGCAATAACGGAACTGTTAAGATCCAATGTCGCAGGCTGGTAGAATGGTTGGTTAGCTCCAAGATGGTAAATTCCCTGGGAATTATAGGTGTTAAGATACACCAAGTGACACCCCAAAATGTGTGTGGATGGTGAAGCCTGGAATATCAAATTATTAACACTAATACACCTCTTGGTATACTAAATTGGTTTTAACCAGAGCAAACACGTGAGATCAGGGGGCATATTTAGAAATGTATAACAACAAGCTTGTGAAGGTTCTCATTCATCCAGATCATGGTTAAAGTTTAGTTCTTGAACAAGTTTAGACTTGTACAAGAATTAGTTGGCAATTAAGTACCCTGGAAAGTCCCAATTAGCATAAAACAGCCTGGTGTTAGGAACCTTCTGAGGCAAAGTGCGATTGTATTGTGGCTAAGTGGTGTTATCGAAACTGCCCAGGGTAATGTATCAAAACAGCATTGTATATAGCAGACAATCGGTGTCGAAACCTCCCACCCTCGCTCTGTTCAGGCTTGGTTTGTTTATTTTCACAAAAATGGCCTCCTTGACACATCTCTTGAACCAGTCCTGTTCCTATGCCAAGATATTGACATATCTTCAATATGTGGGCTTGGGAGCCCTACAGTATATTATTTTTTTTTTTAGGGTGAAGATACCCTTTAATAATAAATATAGTTTGTGTGTTTAGTTTCAGCCAAACATTTTGTGATCTAGTTTTGTATGTAGCAATGGACGGTAGAGATTTTATCAATCTACTTAAAGCTTCTTTAACATAACATATTTTCGGGGGTTGTTACCCTTAAACGTAGGAATATTGCTGATAGTAGGGTAGTCAATGTAGTATTATATTTAAGTCCCGGGATAACATTTTTCACATTAAACATAAAAGGAAAAGAAAGGAAATAATAAAAATTAAATAAGTAAATAATAATTAAACATTAACTGATGATGATAGTAACCACACCTTGTGTGGTTACTATTACACACTCATGTAACTTTATAGACGTCCCCTCCGTCCATCCAGCCCGCACTCCGAAAACCGTAATATTTTTCAAGACATCCCCCGCTAGTTTGCTTTTCTATTTCTCCTGTTTCAGTAGATCTGTCGACTGTCTGATATTGTCCCATGTAAATCATCCAGGGGCCCCATATGATCTCATGTTTTTCTTGTTTCCCTCAAAGGTGAGCGGTAAGGTGTTCCATGACCTGCACATTATTGATTCTGTTTGAGTTCTGTGAAGGTGGGAATTTGGGACTCTTTCCAGTATCTGTGCTGATGTAATAATATGTTTGATCAAACCTTTTTCTGTCTTGAGAAGGTTGAATTTGGTACAGCTTTGTTTAAAAAAGCATGCATAGGTGAGAATGGGATGGGTCTACCTGCCAGATTGTGAATTAATTCCTGTACTGATGCCCAGTAGGTGGTCAGCCCTGGACAAGACCAGTAGATGTGTAGCAGTGATCCCAGTCCAGTATTACACCTCCAGCACCGATCCGAAAGTGTGGGGTCTATGGGGTGTAATCTTTCCTTTAATACCACTGTAGTAAAATCTTGTAACCATTTTCTTTGTGAATGGTATTTAAAGAGGTCTTAGCTGTTGTATCTCATATTACTTCCCATGTGTCTAAGGGGATTGTCACGCCCAGTGCCTGTTCCCATCTGGCCATATATTTGTGTTTAAAGGGGGGGCTCAGGGGATGGTGTTTTTTATATAGTAGATGGTTTCCCATGGTTTTAATCAATGGAGAGATACAATTTCAGTGACTATTACTTCTAATCTATGTCTAGGGAGTAGAGATGACCGATGTTCCTAAAGTTCGGTTTGATTTAGTTCTATAGTTCGAAAATTGACCCGTTATAGTCAATGGGGAAAAGTTCTGATAAAATACACTTGTGAAGGTTATAGAAGAAAGATGACGGACTGCTACCAACTGCGAGTAAAACGTAACTTTTATTGTCGAACATTGCATGCTTCCAGGGGTGTCTCTTTAATGAGGCAATATGAGCAAAATGCTCAGGGCAGCACCCCTGATAAACATCAGAGAGGCGGCAGGCAGAGTTCACTAAAAAATTTTTTAAAGGAAAACGGCAGGAATTATGGGATGGCTAAATGTCTTTTTGAGGAACTGTATAAATATCGCTGTAATGTGGAGTTTAAAAAGACCAAATGTTTAACCACGCCCATTCCTGGAAGCCACACACACACCTAACAGTGGTTTGCAGTGGCACACTTCATGGCACCTAGTGGTATATAAGGGCAGCATTCAAAAGTTTGGCTCAGGTGGCAAAAACCCTAGAGACGCCCCTGCATGCTTCACAGAGGGAGATAATCATGGTGCCCTGACGCGTTTCGTGACATAAAAATCGTCACTTCATCAGAGGGATACTCCTACATCTCGATAGTGATCTTAAATAACCAACAATAAACCTATAACACCTGCTAACAATTAAGCAGTAAAAGTGAATACTCACAAATCTCAAAAGAGATTACAAGAAAAAGGGTTAATACAATGCTGGAATAAACAGAAACCATCGATCTCCAGGAGTAAAAGCTACACAGGATGTAAAGATGCATAAGAACATGTATCAAAAAATTGAAACATTAAAAAGTATATATACAATAAAAAACAACCAATCTTGTAACTAAAAAATAATAACATAACAAAGAGCAGCAGTCTCAAATAGATACTAAGTATGAATATACAGGTGTATAGTAAGCTTGTGAAGGTTCTCATTCATCCAGGTCATGGTATATCTGTTGTATTCAATTATATCAACTGGACTTGAAATGTAGTTTTCAAGAACTACATTTCAAGTCCAGTTGATATAATTGAATACAACAGATACAGGTGTATAGTGTCTCATAGTATGTTATATAACAATGTACAATAGAAGAACAAATTATATAGTTCAGATTAGGGAACTGATTAGGATGTGAATAGTACTGTCCAAATATATATTTAAATATAGAGATAGTCACAGATTTAACCCTATATAATTTCAAAAGTACAAAGACATAAAGATTTAACTCTATAGATTTAACCCTATATGATTTCAAACATGCAAAGGCATAAATGCATAGGAACACAGATTTAACCTTATATATAATTTCAAAGGTACAAAGGCAAAAAGGTATAGAAGAGTAGAAACACATAAAAGGAGCTCTTATTAATAATTATTATTAGTAACACAAGCTATTAAGAATTCATGTAAAAATTCATATAAAGAGGGAAACCTCCCAATCTCTATTTAAGCCCTTAGGAAATCTAGTTTTTAACTCCAAAATCCACCAAAGTTCTCTTTTTGAGAGAGCGGAATCTCTGTCCCCTCCTCTACAGCCTACCACAACCTGCTCAATACCCGTGTATACACATTTATTGGTCTGTTGACAGGTGAGGCTGTGGGTACCTAGGGCTGTACAGTTATCTCTGCTTGTAATTGAATTAGAGTGTTCATACAGACGTTGTTTTAATTTGCGTGTCGTTTTACCTACATATTGTAGCCCACATTCACAGGTGATCAAATAGATTACGTATTGGGATCCACAATTTATATATCTTTTGATCTTATATGTTTTTTTAGTAACAGTAGAAGAAAAAACAGATGCTGAAAACACAAACGTGCAACATCTGCACCTCCCCCTTCCACATTTATACATACCCGTTTGTGCAAGCCAATTAGTGTTGGTTTTAATAGGTAACATACTAGGAGCCACATAGTTAGATATTGTTCTTGATCTACGATAAGTGATACCAGGTCTCTTGGAAAGAATCTCAGCCAAGACTGGATCAACCATCAATATAGGCCAAAATGTTTTAATAGCATCATATATATATATAAGTTGTAATGAAATTAAGTGAGAAATCTTTATCCCCTATCTCTTTATCTTTAGAAGAATGTTTCTTACCTATCACATTCTTAGATTTTAATAGTTGGTCACGATTTAGACCAATTGCATAATCATAAGCCTTTTTAATTACTCCTGTGTTATAACCTCGATCTAAAAATTTATCCCATAGAACCATAGCCTGTTGATTAAAGTAGTCCCATGAAGAGCAAATTCGTCTAATGCGAATAAACTGACTAATTGGTATGCTTTTTAATGATGGTTTAGGATGACTGCTGTCATATCTCAACAATGTGTTTCTGGACAAAGGTTTCTTATATACATCACTAGTGATTATACCAGATTTTGATTTGAACAATATGTCTAAAAATGGTATTTCAACTTCATTCACTGAATAGGTGAAATTTAAACCTAAGACATTAGAGTTTAAGTATTGAACAAAATTAGTAATATCTGCCTTGTCTCCTTTCCAGATGATGATTAAATCATCTATGTATCGATAGTAACATGTAATATTGTATTTATATGGGTTACTATCTCCATACACGTGGAACCACTCCCACCAACCCATATATAGGTTGGCGTATGAGGGTGAAAATTTCGCCCCCATAGTGGCCCCACGTGTCTGGAGGTAGTAAGAACCTTGGAACATAAAAAAATTGTAATCCAACAAATATTTGAGTGATTCTACAATGAAAGCACTTTGTTCCCTAGAATAATCATTGTATTCCTGTAGCCAAAATTTTATGGCTTGTATACCAAGATGATGTGGAATACTGGAATAGAGACTGCTAACATCTATGGTCAGCCAAGTGTATTCATCATTCCATAGAATATTTTTAAATTTATTTAGGCAGTCTCCTGAGTCTTTAATATATGAAGGTAAACCAGTTACCATTGGATTGAGAAAAAAATCGACATACTCTGATAGGCCTTCGTTTAGGGAACCTATCCCAGCAATAATGGGTCGACCCTTTGGTTTTAATGGGTCTTTATGTACCTTGGGTAAGGTGTGAAATATGGGCATAATTGGATTGTCGACATTCATATAATCAAATTCATATGTATCAATGATGTTCTTATTAAGAGCATCATCTAGTAAAGATCTTAACTTTTTTTGACATATTAGAGTGGGGTCCTCATTAATTTTACTGTAAGTATTGTGATCTGATAGCTGGAGAAGTATGTCATCTATATAGTAAGATTTATTGAGTACAACTATAAACCCGCCTTTATCAGATTGACGGATAACAATCTCATCATTGCTAGATAGATTTTTCAAAGCCCTTCTCCCCCTCCACCAATGATTGAAATTTATCAATAGTACCACCTCTACTTTGGACGGGGTAAAACTTAGATTTCTTTCTTAATGTAGTATGTTTAACCATTTTACTCTCACAATCCTCACCCATTTGTTGCATCAAATCTACCATAACATGAGAGGTACACATATCCTGAAAATTCATGACAACAGCTGTATCAACCAAATTACATTCATTATCCTGGTAATCATCACTGAGACCTATATTAGGAGATACAAGAGGGGAAACATAATTAGTATTATTAATGTTATGATCAAGTATTAGGTCGCCCATGATGTTGTTAGTACAATTAATCACATCATTCTGTGATTCACTGACACTCGAATAGGCAAAGTGTTTCTTTAAAGTTATTTTCCTGATGAATCGATTCAGATCAATCACTGTGTCTATATACAAAAAGTGTTCAGATGGAACATAATTAAGTCCTAAATTTAAGACCTTCAGTTCATCTGCAGATAGAATATAGTTAGATAAATTAATCACATTTCCCAATTTGTCATCAGTTATTAATTCTTCATCTCTCAATGTTATTTGCGATTCCTTCCGAAAAAAAATCTTTTTGGCTCCTTTCTCTAAGTTTGGAAGCTCCTCTTCCTCTGTATCTCTGTCTAGATCTCTTTCTCTTCCTTTTCCTTTTGTCTTTATTTTGTTTCTTTTTCTCTCCCTCCTTTCCATAGCTCTGGTTCACATTGTGTATAAATCCCCTCCCTCTAAATCATCAGAGTCTGTAAGATTATCAGTAGAACAGGATTCCATATCCGTTACAACAGAGCTTTTAATGGATTCCCCATCAGACGAATTATTATCAGAAGCAAAGCTGATGTTTCTGTTTTTATTAGTATTTATACCTGTGTGTCTATCTGAAAACATCTTTCTATTATTTCTTACTTTGCCATTTCTGTAATCATTCTTCAAGATAGACTTAGGATAATCTTCTTTTCAGCTTATTATTCCACCATTTATATATGACATCATTCTCATAGTCGAGTTTATCTTTTTGGAACTTTTGTCTCTTTATGACCATTAAAGTATTTTCTTGTTTTTCTACCAATTGGTTAATTTTCGAAATTTTATTATCCAAATCACTTGTCATATTGGAAAAAGACTGTTTAAGCTCCATAAGATAAGTAGTGATTTTATCTTGTATACAAGCATAGTTGGTTCTGTGTTGTTCCACCAATAATTTCATTAACTTAATTGAACAATCATTTAAAATGGAGTTCCATTGGTTTTTGAAATCTGTGGATACATTCCCTGATTTAGGTATTCTTAGTATCCTTAATCCCCGTGGAACTCTAGCACATTTGATATAATTGTCCAAGGTGGACACTTCCCACCATAATTTAATTTCTTTAATTTTCAAACGTTCTAACTTCTTGTAACATTGTTTAAAATCATTAGATACTATATTTGTACCTTGTGTCTCTTCCGAGAATACAGTGTCTTTGTACTTTTGAAATTATATAGGGTTAAATCTGTGACTATCTCTATATTTAAATATATATTTGGACAGTACTATTCACATCCTAATCAGTTCCCTAATCTGAACTATATAATTTGTTCTTCTATTGTACATTGTTATATAACATACTATGAGACACTATCAGTATATTCATACTTAGTATCTATTTGAGACTGCTGCTCTTTGTTATGTTATTATTTTTTAGTTACAAGATTGGTTGTTTTTTATTGTATATATACTTTTTAATGTTTCAATTTTTTGATACATGTTCTTATGCATCTTTACAACCTGTCTAGCTTTTACTCCTGGAGATCGATGGTTTCTGTTTATTCCAGCATTGTATTAACCCTTTTTCTTGTAATCTCTTTTGAGATTTGTGAGTATTCACTTTTACTGCTTAATTGTTAGCAGGTGTTATAGGTTTATTGTTGGTTATTTAAGATCACTATCGAGATGTAGGAGTATCCCTCTGATGAAGTGACGATTTTTACGTCACGAAACGCGTCAGGGCACCATGATTATCTCCCTCTGTGAAGCATGCAATGTTCGACAATAAAAGTTACGTTTTACTCGCAGTTGGTAGCAGTCCGTCATCTTTCTTCTATAGTATTTCTTGCCTTTGGATGCTTCCGGAGCACCATTTGACTGGACTCCCACTACGGGTTGTGAAGTAGAGGAGCTAACGCTCGAACTGACTGGTAACACTTTGTTTCTACTTGTGAAGGTTCTCATTCATCCAGGTCAAGGTATATCTGTTGTATTCAGTTAGATCAACTGGACTTGAAGTTTAGTTCTTGAAGAAGAATCTGTGGCAATTATGTTACCATGCTCCTGACCGATAACAACACATATGAGGCCTTAACAAGGGATCCCACCAGCCGTTACAAGGAAAAGGTCATAGACTTACTACAACAGCTTCAAAAGGATAAAGCCATTGATCGAGCAATGTATCATCGCCTCTACCCTGGTGAGGCACATCCATGCATATATGGACTCCCAAAGATACATTAGGAAGGGGCACCGCTAAGACCTATAGTCAGCAGCATCAACTCTGTAACATACAAGATGGCAAAATACCTAGCCAACATCTTAGGACCATTGGTGGGAAGTTCTAAGCATCACATCCAGAACTCTCAGGATTTCACCAACAAGATTGAAGATATAGTACTCGGTGTAGAAGAAACTATGGTGTCCTATGATGTGACATCTCTCTTCACTTGTATACCCACCAAGGAGGCTGTTGACATGGTGAGAAAACGGCTGGGCCAAGACATCACTCTTACCAGCAGAACTAATCTCAACCCAGAACAGGTGTGTTCCTTACTGGACTTGTGCTTGAATACCACCTATTTCAAATACCGGGATATGTTCTATAAGCAAAAACATGGATGTGCTATGGGATCTCCAGTTTCACCTACTGTGGCAAACCTTTACATGGAGGAGGTAGAAAAACAGGCGGTTAAAACCTTTAAGGGCATAGCACCCAGCCACTGGTTCAGATATGTGGATGACACCTGGGTTAAAATCAACCAGAAAGAAGTACAAGCCTTCACAGAACACATTAATGTGGTAGACCAAAACATCAAATTTACAAGGGAAGAGGTACAAAACAACAAACTGGCTTTCTTGGACTGCTTGGTAGAAGTCAGGGAAAATGGTAAACTGGAAGCAGAGGTTTACAGAAAACCAACACACACAGATCAGTATTTGATGTTT
The DNA here is from genome assembly GCA_019447015.1 of Hymenochirus boettgeri. Taxonomy (NCBI): domain Eukaryota; kingdom Metazoa; phylum Chordata; class Amphibia; order Anura; family Pipidae; genus Hymenochirus; species Hymenochirus boettgeri. The sequence goes on along the minus strand of CM033476.1, from coordinate 225,927,120 downwards.
GACTCCCACCACCCTTTAGATCACAAGCTGGGGGTCATCAGAACCCTGCAACATAAAGCTGAGAACATTCCCACTAGCACAGAGGCAAATGCTAAAGAAATGAAACATCTCAGAGGAGCCCTTAAAACTTGTGGATATCCAGACTGGGCCTTTGTCAAAAGAATTAGAAGGAAAGAAAAGAACAAGTATACCAACAGTGTAGGGGAAAAGCAAGACAGGAGAAAGAACATGGTCATCCCATATGTAGCAGGGGTCTCTGAGAAATTAAGAAGAATTTTCAATAAACTCCTTATCCCTGTCTGCTTTAAACCAAGCAACACACTGAGGCAGTAATTGGTACATCCTAAAGACCCAATACCGAAACACAAGATAAGCGACATCATATACACAGTGCAGTGTAGTGATGAATGCTATGATTTGTATGTGGGGGAAACCAAACAGCAACTGCATCAACGTATGGCCCAGCACAGAAGAGACAATTCCTTGGGTCAGGACTCAGCCATGTACCTGCATCTTAAGGATAAAGGACATACCTTTGAAGATTGTAATGTTAACATATTGGCAAAGGAACATGATTGGTTCAAGAGAGGTGTCAAGGAGGCCATTTATGTGAAAATAAAGAAACCAAGCCTAAAAAGAGGTGGGGAGGTTCAACACCAACTGTCTGCCATGTACAATGCTGTTTTGACACCTTACCCTGGGAGTTCCTATAATAACTCTTAGCCAATATCCAATCACGCCCTTAACACCTGGCTGTGATATGCTAATTGGGATTTTCCAGGGTACATAATTGCCACAGATTCTTGTACAAGGATGGTAATCTTTCCATACCAGCAAACGAACCAATACCAAAGCCAGACGTACTGTCGAACAGACCAGAGGTGAGTCATAATATTTTCTTTTGAAATTTTTATTCTCCTTCATCCTTGATGCTTGATAGGAAATAAACTGCAAAGATTACTTTTTTTAAATAAAAAAAAAGCAATGTGTTCAAATACAATTGTACACTGTTTTATCTCTGTTCTGTGTATGAAAGGCAAGATCTGCAGTTACATTATCTGTGCCTAACAGAATCGGGCCTCTGTGAGGTAATATGATTGGCTGTCAGCTTCTAGGGAGCAAGGCTGCAGCTTCCTTGTTTAGATCTGCTGTTCATTTAAAAACATGTGAAGTGTAGCGCATACGCTTACAGGGTGATTGCACAGAGAACTGCTTGTGCAATCGCCCCTGCAAAGTTAAATTCCCATGCATTTGGAAGTGGAGTTTTACCTTTGTGGGACTTAAAAAGTACTGTAAAGTTAAGTCGCTAATGGAATAAAGTATGACTTGCAGTGGCTGCTTTGTTAATGTCTACGGTTTGAGTTAAAGTCGCGCTAACCTATATAGCAAAGGCTAATGTGTGTTTAACTTCATTTTCGCCCACTGTGCCCTTTTGTAGCATCAAAATGTCAGCGTTTCACCAAAACAAAGAGGTGGATTATGGGAACTGACTCCAACTAGCAACAAAGCTTGAAGGAAACCATAAGTCCTCTAGACTGTAAGCTCTTTGGGCAGGGTCCTCTTTCATATTGTATCACGGTATTCCTGTTAGAGAAGTCCAAACTTCACAAAATCCGGTCCGCTCGAGGATCCGCGAATTTTCGAAAAAATCCGAAAATTCGAAAATCCGCGAGCGGACCCATTAAAATTAAAAATACCCTCGAAATTGCGAGATTTATCTTGTTTCCATAAATAAATATTTTCGAAAAATTCTTGTATTTTCTAAAATTTTTGAAAATACGAAAAATTCGCGAATCGGAAGTTCGGAAGGCGGAAAATCCGGAAAAATCCGCCGTTCGCGATAGGGATAAATCTGCGGAAGATCCGGGTTCGGATCCGTGAACCGGCCATCCCTAATTGCTGTAAGTAACTCATCACTCTCTGTACTTATATTATGTATTACCCGTGTATGTAATAGTGTATGTATGACTTGGATATGTATTACCCTATATGTAATGTATGACTATATATTTTCGGGTTGATAGCCATTAGTGTATCACACATTGTTTAACATGCCAATAACTGAAATTATTTTGTTGATTTGTACTATATCAGACTTTTCCATAATTGACCATTTTATTCTAGATAAGGCTTATAAAAGGCAGTTTTCCTTTTGCTATATTACCTTTGTATAATTGTATAATTTTTTTCCAACTTCCATTATGTACAGCACGGTCTGCTTTTAACTGATTTAAAATGTTAATTCCCAAGTCTCTTTTATCCTGTGCGGTTGCAGGTCCAATGTCATATAGAGCTATAGAGATTGCTATAAATAGAATTGGAGAGTGGTTTTAATGGAAGCTATTTGGAAATGGCAAGATTTACAAGTTGAGTACCTCAGGGTTCATTTGTGGAACCATTCATTTTTTATTCATTAATGAACTTGGTTAGTATAAATATGATGTCACACACAGCTATTAAATAGGACATATATTTATGGAAAGAGATGAATGTCTTTACACATCCTTATTTGTGATGCCCTTACATCCAGAATATGTGGTACACACACACACACATATATATATATATATATATATATATATATATATATATATATATATATATATGTATAAAGAGAGATGCTGACATGGCAATGTGTGAAATTTCACATAGGAGACCCTTAAAGGTAAGCACTGAGTTAATAAGAAGTGACTGATTTGAGCAGTGAGTTCTAGGCAAAAGTTAGTTTTACATTTTCATTCATTTAATTTAAATTGAAAAGATCTAACTTTATTTAAATGAAACAACTTGTGATTTAGAGCTATGCACTAAATCACAAAAAGGAATAGTATATTTTCTCCAATCTGAAGGTATTTGCATTAATTCTTCCCACTTTGGATTGTCTTCCGTGTCTTATTTTCTTCCCAGCTCACAGCTGGTTAATGTTATTTCTGCTTTCAATATTTTCCGTTGTCTATAAGCCACTCTGCATCTATGGTACCATGTGGTTGTGTGGTATCATTATTTGCACCACAATTGGTAAATACAAATGTCATTTTTAAGTATTTTGCAATGATGGTAAAGGTGTGGATTTACAATTTTGCAATATTATTAGGGAGATTCAATAAATGTTCTTATCGTTTCAAATGGTGCTAATTGTGGCCCAACCAATCAGATCTTATTTAACATTTGAAAGCTAACATCTGATTGGTTGGGGCAAAATTAGCACCATTTTAAACGATAAGACCTTTTATTGAATAACCCTGTAAGTCTTTAGCTTGTGATCATAACCTGAAACTCCTGGTTTTCCAGAGAGTTACCTCAGGAGCAAACTCTGACTATTGGTGAGAAGCAAGATGGTACTTGTGCCCAAAACCCACCCTTGGGCTAAATATAATGTGGAAAGTGGTGAATACCTGTAATAAGGGAGACACCCAGGAGGTTCTGAACCTTTGGTTGAATATACCTTTTTTAGCATGGTTTGAGTATGAATACCTTTAACACCTGTGAGGTGATTACAGACTTGTGCCATCCATAGCAGGGTATTGTCCTTTGCTTATTGTTTTATTAGAGTTATAATTGTAGAAACACTCAAGGGCTTAATACACCATCATATGATTAATGTTTGCAAGCACAGTATCTACCATCTATCTGTGCAACCACATAGTTACCAGCTCAAACACACACTGCTTGTTTTAACCATTTTTCTGCCTGTGCATGTTATTGTCCTTGGCAGAACACAAACATAATGAAGGAGTTTGCATATACATTGGATGAAGTTGTTAGACAAAGAATCTGTCATTTCAAATAATGTGACCTAGTTCTGTGTGTGTAGAGAAATCTACAGCATCAGTCTAAGCATCTCAAGTGATTTTTTTATTACAAATATCTTCAGAGATTACAAAAGTAGATATCTTAAAAAACTATAAAATGGTTTCCAGTCTCTGTGGGTTAGAAAAGGGGTTGGGTTTTTCTGTTAAGCGGTTGGGAGAAGATGAACATGGGGGGGGGGGGGGACTCAACATGTTTATGTGAGAATCACGTAGCAGGAAAAAGAGGGGATCAGAAGCCTTATCCATCCGATTTCCATGGTAACTAGCAATCAGACTACCGACAAGAGGGTCAGACAGCAGCCGTGCTCTAGCCTCACCTGATGAATCAGCGATTAACTGTCGGAGGACTTTCTGGGAGTTGGTCAGCCGAGTTCTTCATCCTTTTAGAGATCAACATAAAGAAATGTATAAATTATTTTCATATAAGCTGTTCATTCAGTCTTGCTGTAAAAACAGCAACAGTCTTTAGGATTACAGGGAGTTAAAACAAATGCAGTACTGCTTCAAGCACTGGCACACTGAAAGAACCAGCAGCATTGAGTCAAAAACTGGCATCTATAATAAGAATTAACTCAGAGTGAAACAGGCATTTTATAATATTAATCCATCAGGGAACCAACACTAGTCTAATACTAATCCAGCAAAGAGTCAGTACTGGCATAGCGTAACACTAGCACAGCATACAGCTAACCATGCCAAGGTACATAGTGGGCTACAGTCCATCACTCACATGGCAAGATATAGTTTGTGGGGTGGAGTAGGATTATATCTAGCTCTGTGGATTCTGTATATAGAATGGTACCCAAACTAATTACTAAATGAATGCTACATGTCATACTTAGTAATTCAGATGAAATTTGTCACGTATTTGTTTATTAAAGTTGACTGGCTATTACTTTAATTGTCCTAGAGACACACAAGTGCATCTAATCTCAGTACAGTTCCTGTTAGTCCTTCATTGTATTAATTTACACAACATTTGGATTTACCGTGTGGTACAGTTTGAGAAAGAAAATCAATTTTTTTATAAAAAAAAAAGAATAATAAATATATAAATAGGCATGCTTGTGAAGGTTTTCATTCATCCAGGTCATGGTATATCTGTTGTATTCAGTTAGATCAACTGGACGTTTAGTTCTTGAAGACGTTTCGCTAGTCATCCGACTGGCTTTCTCAATTCAGAATGACTTGTACAAGAATCTGTTGGCAATTATGTACCCTGGAAAATCCCAATTACCTGGCTGTCATATGCTAATTGGGACTTTCCAGGGTACTTATATTGCATACAGATTCTTGTCACTCTCAATTGAGAAAGCCAGTCGGGTCGCAAGCGAAACGTCTTCAAGAACTAAACTATAAGTCCAGTTGATCTAGCGAATACAAAAGATATATAAATAAGCAATAAATCTATACATGTATATGTAAAAAGAATATAGATATGAAATGAGCTGCACCATGCTACATGTAAAAGGGCCCTGCAGTTTTACAGTCTAAGAATTGCTTCAACATTAATGCAAAACCCTATTAGTCTGGTTAAATTGGTTGGCCACCTTATCATTTTCACATATTTCACATATTTTTCAATTTAATTTTAATTATACGAAGTATAGCAGATGTCTGTTTGTAGATGCTGGGAGTCCCTATGGTGATCAAGTCGAAAATGTTTATTTAAGGTCCTATTTTTAAATAATAAGCCTGGAAATGACACTTTGGGTGAAATCTCTGGTGTGCATATAATTCATACAGTATCATCACTTATTGTGCTTTATGGTGACTGAAGTAATAACCCCAAGCCATGTGTACACCTGTTCTGTATGCCAGTGAATATCTGAAGATGACTCTTTCATTTTGTCTGTACCATATGAAGGTTGGAAGTAATTCTCAAAGAATCATCTTCTGTACTATATTTGGCCTGGGGGGTACAAATTATATTCAGAAAATGATCTCCTGTTGTACTCTATGCTAGACATCTACTGGTAATGTTTAGAGCATTAACTTTTTTGTACTGTACATTGTCTGGAGAAAGTCAGATAATACAGAGAGGATCATTGCTTCTATACTGTATGCTGTCTGGACTCTTGAGGGATAGAAATTATATGCTTACTTAGTGTATTATTTACTTTAATGCTATATACTGGCTTTTTCAGAAAATGACCTCCTATACTGTATGCTGGATTGACAGGTACAAATATCACTCACAGCATTATCTGTACTATAAACTGGCTGCAAGTGTACAGATCATGTCCAGAATATCACCTTCTTTTTTGCTATATTTTGGCTAAAGGGGTACACATATTATATTAAATGTATTTGGGTACACTAAAAGAGAACAGTGGTCTTCAAGCAAGTTAGGATTGAGCAAAAAGCAGCTGCCTGACATTTAAAACAAATCCTGGATCCCTGAACTAAGTGCATCCAGTCAGAAACATTTCTTCTTTTTTAGTAGCTTGAGTGATGTCATCAGCACCTCCCTGCAGTGTAAGCCTGGCCATTTCAGACTTACTACTGGGACAGATTGGACATTCTGCCTTATTGAAGGCATACTGCACAATCTAATAATCCTAACAACCTGAGGGTGTAAGCAATGATGAGGTGCATCTGTGGTAAATCAGCAAGGGCTAAACAGAAGCATTAACCTTTTAACCACCATATCTTGTGACAGCAACCTTTTACGGTATTATGCCCTAACTTGTTTGGAGACCCTAGTTAATGGCCTTTAATCACAGAGCATCTACCATTTCTAGAAATTGCATAAATGAATAACCAGAGATGTTCTTCATGATAAGGGCCTTCAAATGCCTAAAAGGGGGACTTAAGCTTAAAAAAAATCACTCTATCCTGTAGGTCCTCACCCCTTAGATCTGCTCCATGGTACTCTCTCACCACATACCCGTCTTCTCCGTTGGGCCTGGACAGGGGGAGCAGTACTTTTTCTACATGACCTAATGTACTCTCCGAGGTGAAGACTTTGCTGTCTACTATATATTCTTGACCATGGTACAGTAGATAAGGTGGTAGGGACACAAGTTCTTCTTTAAAATGTTTATTCAATTTCTGATACCCACGTTGGTTAATAGTGTGTACTTTCTTGTACATTTTTGTAACACAGATAGATATATATATTTACTGTATATTTCCCACTGCGGTTTATGACTCATAATACTCGTCTCTTGATATCCTTAATGCATTTTTGTCAGATGTTATGTTTAATGCACAGTTCCATCACCTAGTTTTTTTTCCATTTTGTTTAACTAAGTGGAAATTATTTTGCTGTCAGGCACAGTTATCAAGGTATGTATACAAAAGAAAAGGGATTATATCAAACAAAATGTTTTGCTAAAAACAGTTTTTAAGGACAATTGCACTTGATAATTAAGTTTTAAAGTATTGATTCTGTAGATTTCCCTTTAATTATTCGAATGATAATCTAAACCTTCATAGGAATTCAATAAATCTTATGATAGAAAAGAACCAATAATCTTTGGAATTGGTATGTAATATGTAAACTGTATATTCTACAAAAGGGACAAAAGTGTGCCTGTGCTTTTAACTTGCAGTGACCAGAACCTCCTTTTAAATAAACACTTTTACATATTTTGCTTAGCTACTGTATGTATTTCTACATTTGTTACATTGTCCAGCTCTAAATGAAAACTTACATACAGGTAAATCCCCCCCCAAAACCCTAAACAGTAATAGTTTGAAATCTGAAATATATAAGTCTAACCTGAAATCCTGCACAATGTCCTGTTGCCCGTTTCTGCTTCCTGGTTCTTCCGGTTAGCAACTGTCAGTTATGGATCTGACAGTTGACATCACAGCCAATGACTGAATGTTAATCCCCTGTCTGCCTCTTCTGAGCATGCCCAGTCTCAGTACATGTTTCTAAATTGCTTAGTTTCCATGAGGCATCCAGAAGCATAGCAGGCATACAGTAATGAATTCATAGGACAAAGTATGATATATCAACATATTTTAAAGAGGCCGTTCTTTCTAAAAGATGTTCTTATGAGGGTGGAGTTATCCTTTAAACCCCTATTTACACTTGTCAGGGAAGGCTTCCATACTTACAAGTAGATATTCGAATCATGTGCCTTTTAAACAGCTCTTTATTTAACAGCTTAGTATTCTATTTGCTTTTCCTATTGCTTTACTGCAGTGCTGGCATGCTTTCAAGCCATTTGAATGTATGACTTCTAGGCCCTGTTCCTCTGTTTTAATTCAATGTAATTACCTTTCAATCTGTAAACTGCATTTGGATTTCAATGCACTATATCTGTTATTTACAATTCATTCAACTCAATAGACAATCCCTTATGATTTTCTTTCGTTTTATTTTTCCTACACAGAGCTGATACTAGGTTCCCAAAAGACCCAAAGCAGAGGCCCACATAAATGGGAATTTCAAGCCTGAATTACTCTGTAGTATTCACAAACCACTTCTGCATTCTGCACATGGAAAATGAAGTTAGTTTAAATGCAACAGGAGAATTTTAAACATTAACATTTTTATTTCCCATATTTTATATGGGTATAAACTGTATGGGTGACATCTGGGTATTCAAGTAATCAGTGGATTGAATGCAGATGCCCCAGATCTGTTGCTAGATCCAAATATCAAATGCTATGTAGCATATATATATATATATATATATATATATATATATATATATATATAATTTCGAAAAAATACTGCACAGCACCAATTTATCACCTGGTGCTGGTACAACAAGGGTATGGTCATCTTTACCCTTACACATAATTTTCCAAAGGGATACCACACACAGAATTAGCTTGAACTTTTTTTCTTTTATTTAATTCTAATCACCCATAAGTCCATAAAGTGACGCTTGAGGGAGAAATATTCCCTTTCATCATGCTGGACAAATGACAAAACTTGAATGATCATGATGTTACACCATTTTAAGCCATCAAACAGGAAAGTACATAGTAGGTTCAACTTTACATACTCCTGTCCTCCCTTAATATGGATATATTATATCACCCCAAAAACATTACTCAAACCCATCTTCTTCCACAGAACAACGAACGTGTTACTATACCCCCACAAGAACGATTACAGTCTTTATTAAGGCCACAAGAATTTCTTCACAGGAATAAATAAAGATTATAATCTTTACTGAGGCCATGGGGATACTGTATTTAATATATCCATGATAAGGAAGGACAGGAGTACCGCATGTATAGTTGAACCTATAATGTCACCTAATAAACCTAATGTGTGCATAGAATGCTTGTGGGAACGCCAACTCTCAGTTTATTTTAGGTGGCCTGGGTGCAGCTGGTGACTTCAGACAGCAAATTAGCCATCTACTGACTTCAGACAGCAAAGTAGATTGTAAAGAAATGGGGGTAATAGCAGACATTAACTTAAGCTAAGGCCATAGTGTTTCAAGAAGTTTATTCTATTATCAATAGAGACCCAATAACCTGACACGTTTCTAGCCCTTCACAGTATAACTAAGAGCAGAGTCTCTTAGTCATACTATTAGGTAATTGGGTCTCTGTGGATAAGTTACATTGCTGTCTAGGAATTGTACATCTCTTTCCCAAATGAATAGTGATATCATTTATTGATATTTTTCCAAATAATGTATAATACTGGTGCTATTTACCCAACCTTGTCATAACCTTGCACTATTTACCACCCACCTTGTTTCTTTATAGTTGTCCACTTAAGGATGCCAGTTTGTGGACCAATTAGCAGACATTGTAATGACGTAAAGTTGGCCCCACATCAGGCTCTACATCAGGTGAATAAAAATCTATAACACCAGTTCTAAAGTTCTACGCTAACACGTTGATTTTGCTTGATAAATGATCCCTACGGCTTCTTGCTCATATTTTCCAATTATAGGATCTCAAATACATCTTACATGTTTCCTTTAAATGATACTTTTCCCCAAGTATTTAATTATTTTACCTATTACTGATGTTAGGCACTGAGACTGATTTTTTTTCTTCCCTTTGGCAACTTTATAAAGTAATACTATATTTGCTATTGCCAGAAAAATGGAACCACCTTTCAACTGTGACTGACTGAAAAATTGTTAATAGTGCCTCAAGCACAAATGGTTTTCCTATGAAAAAGCTTATGTACATGAAATGACTTTGGCAAGTGGCACACTGGTGTTCATTGAAAATTGAGAACACAAAAAAAAATACAAAGCAAGAAAGTCACAGAATCTAAATATTAAAACTGATTTTTAAAAAAATATATGGTTTGTCCTCCTGACATCCCGATATTGACTAGATCAGGGATGTTTTCAAACTACATCTCCCAGCATTCTGCAAACGAAATGCTGGGATTGGTTTTCAAACATCTGGAGGGATCCCTGGACTAGATCAAGCAATGTATTTTAACTAAGTAGGCATTGGTGAAAGCAGATGTAACGCCAAAGCAGCAAGCTCAGTATCTGAAATGAGAGCGCATTCAGAAGTCAACATTCTACTCAATCCACATTACTGTAAACAACTTTAGCATCCTATTACAAGATGATGTCAGCATTTTTATAGTTATGCTTTTGATCAGCAGCCATGGGAATCATTCATGTTTCAGAGGAAGAGAGGAATGCATTCTTAATGAGATATCAATGTAATTTAAGTAAAATCAGGAAAACAAATCACCTCTGGCATTTCCAAAAAAACAGCCAAATGTTGCCTAAAAATAGAATGCCTTTAAATATGCTGGGCAAGTCATGGCTTACATGATTTTCTGTATGGCAATAACAAAAGTTGTGTTGGGTCACTATGCTGCTCCAAGAGAGGCCACCATTGTGTATTAAATTGTATCCACGTGTAGATAAAATAGACAACAAGGAACAAACTAGAAAGTTGAATTTGAAATTGTCTTGAGAAACAGCATAAAGCCCAATTAATGTGAGTGTCAGCTTCTGCAGTGAGTTTTAAAACCTGCACCACTAGTGAATGCAATGAAGAGAAATGAGAGCTGATTTGTTATGTAAAATAAGTCAATACTCAGAAAAAGTGTATGAATTCCAAAGTGTTTTTACAGATCCCTTATCTAGAAAAGAAAGCACATCTCTGATGTCCCCCGTACGTTTCTTCTGAATTTTGTGTCTCCAGCTCGAAAACCGTGGGAGGAGATACAGTCCAAATAATGAATGGAATATAAGACCAGAAGAAATAGAGAAATTTGTCTCTTTCAAGCAAAAATTAAAGAGCATGTCTACCCCTTTTTGTATCTTTTTCTGTAGTATAGGACTCCCTCAGTCAGCTCCAACCGCTATAGTAATCTTTGCAGAAACTCCCCTGATCATTACTTACCTTGCCTCTCTTCTACGATGTTCTGTCACGGCCCTCTGCTTGCATGAAACTGCAAGCAGGGGGCCAGACCGGCAGCTACGTTCGTGATTGGCTGGGCAGCCGTGTCCTTGATTGGCTGAGAGGCAGCCAATCACGGATGTGGCTTTTTGGCTATCCAGAATGCCGGGGGATAGAGGTAATGTAAGTAAAGTTCGGGGGAGTTTTTGCAAATCTTACTATAGCGGTTTGGGTTGAGGGAGCCCTACACTACAGAAAAGGGGATTTATGCTAGGGGGAGGGAGAGGGAGAGGAAAACGGGTGGGAGAGGGAGATAGAGGTAGGGGGGAGGGCTGCAGAGCGCATGACAAAATTCTCCCTGAGGAGAGACAGGAGGAGTTCTATATGGACTCTACCAGGCTCCTTACAGGAGAACAGCTGGGATGTAAGGTAAGGATTTTTACACACTACACAGTGGGGCTAGTAGTGGGTTAAATGATAGTTTTGGGGGTGGACATGCCCTTTAACATCATATATTGCAGGAATAGATTAGGTTATATGTTTGTGTAAATTTAGGTGGAAGGCTCAATATTGACAAATTTACGTTTGTGGGGCATCACTTTCCACAACTAGATAAAGGTAGAAACATTTACGGGTTTGCTACAGAAGGAAGGGAAAATGCACCATTACTGTGTGCATTTAGAGGACTTTCTTAAAATAACTGTAGCAGTAACTACCCCTAAAATAGTTCAGGTGAGTTGAAGCAAATAAGAACAAGATTATTCCCTATTCTTTATAGAGGATATGTGATGATGTTAAACATTTTTTAATGAACAAAAAGAAAAATGCTTCTGGCATTGATACTTAATACAGGAGTGCTGCAAAGCTTGATGGGATATGGGGCTTCAGGCCAAAATGGAAAGGTTATTCTATTCCATGCTGCATTTTCCCTTTGCTTTGCTTTTTTTGTGTTTAATCCTGTATGGTAGAGACATTTTATTTGCAGTATTCCAGCATGTGGACAAAATATACTGTATTTATGAAGTTAGGATTTTGACATGAACTGTTTCCAGACAATTTGTGTCAATTCGTCCTAAAGCAGTAATACTTAACCATTTCATATCCCCTTTCTCTGAATAATTAATGACATATACTATTATCTCACCATCCAAGTGGGAACCAAAGCAGTATGTTAAAAAATAGAACAAGGTGTAGGAAAAACATGGCGCATGAAGAATTGTTGTTCATGTCTAAACCAAAGATCTTTGGGGAATAAAATACCAGCAGCAGCCTATTACACAGAAAAATGAGTGCAAAGAAAATTGTTTTCCATAGCACATGATTCATGCAGTGATTGGTGATGATTCATAAAGCTTTCCCCCTGACCATGTATGACCCTCACCATGGATTTTCTAACTGTTCAACATCTCTTTGCTCTACCTTTTATCAAAATCTAATTTTCTCCAGTAATATGCTCATCCATTCCAGCATCCTACAGGGCACATCATGTAAATATAGAGGCCTGGAAAAGAAAAGGGTGTGACTGCTGTTAGAGCACTTGGCTGTTTTTCTTTGGTTATTATATACAGTTAATATGTTAATATTTACTGTTAAATACGTGGATATACCACCCCACTGAGCCCTTTAGTGCCCTGCTGAGTTCAACTCTATTGGCTTTTCAGTGGCTGAAATACAAGAAACAGTACGGTTCATCTTATATACAGATAGTATAGGGGACAGTATGGGGTGCTGTTTGTTCCCAGATGCTTTTGTAACAAAAAACACACTTCAGTGACTATATGTTGTTGACCAAAAGAAATTCAGTAGTAACAAAACAAATTTAGTGTTGGTGAGATTATATTTAGTCGACCAAAACAGATGATATCGGTGATAACAAAATACATTTAGTCAACTAAAAACAGTGTTTTGGTTGCAAAGCTATATTTAATCGACCAAAAGAAATTCTGTGGTAACAAAACATACATTTAGACCACAAAAAACAACTGTAGCACCAAAAAGTAACATTATTTTGGCAAAAAGAAAATTTTGTAGACCAAATACATCTTGTAGCATAAGTGAATGTTTTTAGAACACAAATTGCACTAAGGAAAAACAAGCATACTTTTTGCAATTTTGTGCTCCAAGATTTATGTTTGGTAATGGTAAATGGCATTAAAAATGATAAATGGCAAGCTTTCCCTTTAATCTTTAGAAATTGTTTACTTTCTCTTTATTCCCTTCAGAAATAAAGGTGTACATGTAACATGACTCTCTTGGCCATAATACATTTCCCTTTAAACTCTTTAATATCAAATGTCTATTACGGCAGTATGGTGGCTCAGTGGTTAGCACTGATGCCTTACAGCGCTGAAGTCCTTTGTTTGATTCCACAAATTCTTGGACACATCTGAATTTGTATGTTCTCACAGCACATGGGTTTTCTCTGGGCACTCCAGTTTTCCCCACAATCATAAAGACATACTGATAGATTGTATGTGTCAAATAAATTTGCTTAGTTTGTAAGCTCTTCTGGGCAGGACCTGATGGGAATGTATTCATGTAATTGTAAAGCGATACGGAAGATGTTGGATGTTAGAATAAATATCTAAATCCATAATAATAATCCATGCTATATAAATCCATAATAATAATGTCTGGAATATTATACACTATCGCTTTATCAGTATGGACTAAAGTGCTAAGTTGGGTTCCACAGGGTTCTGTGTTGTGGCCGCTTCTATTTAATCTATTTATTAATGATTTGGAAGTGGGAATTGTCAGCAAGGTTTTTGTGTTTGCTGACTAGAGAAAAGGCGCTTGTGTGGGGATATAATTTACTGTGTATAAATACATTAACGGGCCATACAATAAACTATCTGGGGCATTGTTCACCAATAGAGCATGTCAGAGGACATGTGGACATCCCTTAAGATTTGGAGAAAAGAAGTTTAGTAGTCAGGTGAAAGAACGCTAAAACTATGGAACTGTCTTCCATTGGACGTGGTGATGGCAGGTTCATTGGATAGTTTCAAAACACTGCTGGTTAAATTTCTAAAATTAAAGAAAGTTGCATGTTACTGGTATTGACATATAAAGTGGAGTTGATCCAGGGATATTTCCAATTGCCACTTGGAGTCAGGAAGGATTTTTTTTTCCCTTTGTAATTCTGGTGGGTTTTTTTTTGTTGCCTTCCTATGGTCCTCTGGATCAACAGTTGGCAAGAAATGTGAGTATTGCTGAGTAGGTTGGACTAGATGGACGTATGTCTTTATTTCAACCTCAAACACTATACTATCTATAAATTATACTTGGAAGAATGAAGGGAAAAGAGAACAAATAGTGACAAGATGGATCAGTTCAATCACAGAAATCATAACCATTCCCTAGAGAAGCCTGCAAACCCAAACAGAAGACAGAACATTCTGAAGAAACCTTATACTTTACATTTGCTTGCTAGGAGTTGTAATCACCTTGACGCCAAATCATGATAGCGATTCTGTATCCAAATTAAAGACGAAGAATAAAGACACCACAGGCCCTATTTATAAAGGATCAATGTAGCATTGAATTTCATGTCAATGGTATTTGCTGAACTCAGTTGAAATATATATAGATATATAATGCATAGGTCATTCTGGGTGAACTGTAGTTGATATCATTTTACTGTGTTGAGCTTTTCATATGGGATTATTAACACCTTTGTATGAAACATTGATGTACAATACATTTTCAACCTGTCATTGCTGCTGAATAGTAACTTTTGCAGTGTAAACTGATCCTTTATAAGAAGAACGCTAAATGTTTATTGCAATCACAGCCGGTGACTAACATATATCTAGCTAAATATAAGTGTAAGCACTTTATGGACACAATTGAAAATAGCCAGTATTATGGCAAAATATGGAAGATCCTCTTTACCACTTGTTGTACTCCTAATGTGCTGCTGCCCTACTGGTCCTACATTCCAACAAGGCAGCAGAATGGGCACATATATATCCAGCAACAAGGATATGTGTCATAAGTGATGCATTATTGATGCATTATGTGTCAGATATAAATACACATTTAATTGATGAATTTAAACATGCAGCCCTGTAATGGTTATTGCCCCATAAAAACCATAGATGAAGACATATGTGATATTGTGATAATATTCATAATTACAGTATTACCCCTCTTACTAACCAATATAATCCAGCCGACCTTTCACACTCCACTGCCAATCTATTTACAGCCTACCGTTATTGCTGTAAGTTACTCATCACTCTGTGTACTCTATGTAATACCTGCGTATGTAATATGTATGACTTTGTATAATATGTATAACCCTGTATGTAATGTATGACTATGTAACTGTAAAGCACCACAGAAGATGTTGGCACTAACTAAATCAATAATAATAATAATAAAATAATATGTTACCTACAGAAAATATATAAACGGAATGCGTCAAAGCAAGTATCCAGCTAATTATTGAAATAGTTGACAAGTCCTTAGAACATACAGTAGCTCGCCATCTTGTCCTTGTGGGAGGTTATCTTCACAGATCTCTGCTTTTTCTAATTCTTTAATCTACCTTGATATATCAAAATTATTTCTTGTCTTCCACGGGTGTCCCTCAACCAAGGAAGCTTTTCCTAGCATATTCCTATGTTTGTTCTTAATTATTCCCACTAAATTTTCTAGGATCTGGCAGGAAATGGCTGCAGTTAATAAAAGTGTAGATTACGAAGTACATTCTTTGTACGTAATGATTGTTGTTATTTATTACAATCTGTCTATATTATTCAATGGGCACATTGGGTTCTAGTTTCCAACACCTTAAAATCCGTGTAATGTCTTTGCATTTGATAATAATGCTATAAACATATTGGCACCCAGGTACAAGTGTAAGGGACAAAGAAAGAGTGTTTGTAATATTGCTGAAAAAATAATACCTGGTTTTTCACCTCAGCTATTCTTGTAATCACACAAATTAACAATAATCACATTAGTTAGTTTAGCATGTAATTTGTGCAATTCTTTTCTGACGCTTTATATCTGAATGTTTTGAAATGTTCCCTTCGAAATGACAAACAAAGCAAAATCTACCTTGCACATTCATGATACAACTCTGTTCCAAGCCAATGCTAGTGCACCTGTTACACTGCTTGTAATTAGTTAGGAAATGTAAGATGTACAACATTTGCAGAACAAATAAGTCATAGGAGTTAATGGGTTTACAAATCAATCCAGTGTCATACCTTTCTGTAAGAAGAACATCAATCAGATGTTGATGTCTGTCCAATCACTGGAGGTACTTGTCTCCTCTGACATTTTGCCTCCTGGAAAAAAAAAAAAAAGCAGTGATCATTTATTAAGTTGTGCTGAAGTGCTTGGTAAAGAACATTTATAAAACTTTGTTATTGTAAATAACCAATATGGTTACTTTATGATAACAATGTTTTATAAATACTCCCCATTGTTCTAGCCTTGAACTACACCCTTCTCAGGATTAGAGATGTCCGAACTTCGCAAAATCCGGTCCGCTCGAGGATCCGCGAATTTTCGAAAAAATCCGAAAATTCGAAAATCCGTGAGCGGACCCATTAAAATGAAAAATTCCCTTGAAATTACTAGATTTTTCGTATTTTCGAAAATTTTCGAAATTACAGGTTTTTGCGTATTTTCGAAAATTTTCGAAAATACGAAAACTAGTATTTTCGAAAATATGTATTTTCGAAAATACGAGTAATCCTCGTAATTTCGAAAATTTTCGAAAATACGTATTTTTGCAAATAAGAGAAATCCTTGCATTTTCGAAAATTTTCGAAATGACGTGTTTTTCTCGTATTTTCGAAAATACACGAAAACCCGTAATTTCGAAAATTTTCGAAAATGTGAAAAATCTGCGAATCGGAAGTTCGGAAGGCAGAAAATCCGGAAAAATCCGCCGTTCGCGAACGGGATAAATCCGCGGCGGATGCGGGTTCGGATCCGCGAACCGGCCATCCCTACTCAGGATTCCTATTATCTTTAGTCTATTTCTCTTTCACTCACCCATATCTGGCAGATAGCAGCTTGCTCCACATGCATCCTTGGTCTTGCTGAGTGGCCTCTCATTCTCTGTATTAAAATCTGTAGTAAGTGACAGCTCTTCTGTAGCTCCACTAAGCTTAGCACAAGAGTGGGTACAAGCCATAACTTGCTGTCCGTTGGTTTGAGAGTACATATTGCTTACTCTGGTTTTTCCCACCTCCTCCTGGCCACTGTATACTTTGTACCTGATCATTAGGATGATAATAAACACTAGGACAGATGCCACAATTATTCCTCCTATGATAATAATCATTGTGCCTCCCAGGAACTGCGAATGAAGTGGCTGGCACTGCGCAGTTTCCTCTTGTGTATTAAACTGGACACAGCCTACCAGCCGTGTTGCAGTCAAGGAGGTCATTCCATCATCATACACTGCAAGGACACACAGGTCATATATTCGTCCAGGTGCCAAATCATTCACAAGAAAGCTTCGGTTACTCGGGCTGATCATCCTGCAGACAAAATACATGAATATGGTTAATGAGACAAATTTAGATCACGCTACGTCAGTAATAGAATCACAAATCATTAACATTGCAAATATACAGTGTCAGCTGCTGTGCAAAAGTGAGAGATATAAGAAATGAGAGAGGAATAATTCGGTTATGCAGACAGGACCGAAAAAGAAACAAACAGAAAGGAAAGTAGTGGGAAATGGCAAATTTGTCAAATAAATAAATAAACTGTGTCTGTAAAAACAAAAACGTGGATTTCATTGTATATCCCTGTGCAGGGCTACATATGCACGGATTTCTACAGAAGATCCAGGAAAAAATCACCTGATATTTATTGAAGTATAAAGGGAAATTGAAGGATAGATGGTCCAAAAATCTTATTTGTTACTCATCACCTAGCTTCAGACAAGTTAATGGTAATTTAGATATACATAAATAGCACCTTAAAGATTATTTGGTCATTTCAAAAATATGGTTAATGGTTTGGTTTGCTATCCAGTTATAAAGAAGTGCTCAACTAACCAGTTTGCATCTGCAATGTAAGTTCTGATATCAAAGTGTTTGTAAACTGGAAGCATTAGTTAAATAATATTCTAAAGTAGACATTTATCATCCTACTTGTTGCTTCTGAAAGCACATTGTGTTCATAGCAGCATTGCATTATATCTCTGTGTGCTCTCATATACCACAACCCCATGTATATGTAACAGTGTGCTTGGTCCTTACTCCTGGTCCTTACAGTCAGTTCTTTAATAAAAGCTCTAAGGCTGGGCACACACGGGAAAATTTTTCGGCCCAATTGACCAGTATATCTGTGCTGCTTTCGGTGGCTGCCGTGACCTTTGGCGGACGCACGTTCATCTAGATCGGACAAAAAGTCGATGGGACATGTTGGTAAATCACGGTTGTTCGTGCGGTTTCCTAAGGGAATTGGTTGGTCACGCGAACTGTCGGCCACGGCCACTATTGCCATGACCAACATTCATTTGTCCCGACCGAGTGCTCGATTGTAGCGGGTCAAAATATCCCTTCGTGTGTACCCAGCCTAATGCATAGTGCCCTTTTTTTCCCTATTATAATGGATCAATAGGAAAATACCATTTATTTTAAAATGAAGTTTAGAGAGTAGTGTGACCCCAGTAAATCTGTTGCCACATTTACAAGTATTTGTAATTTAAACATAGAAATGTATGTTTAGCTTAGAGAAAGTTGTATATCAAGTTATACGTACTCCAGCCTGCAGGGGGAGTGCCAGAACAGCACTATAGCTATTTGAGACACAGAGGGGCTAGCTCTCAGTTATCAAGGAGCAGCTAACCAAGAAAGATGACTCTGTGTCCCTTATTATTTCATTATTCAGGTATGTTCTATAAAACCTGTTAATAAACACATATGTTTATAGAATCCATTGATATAATAACCAGACTTAGTGTAGAGGCAGTTGGAGCATTATAACCCTGTAATAAAGAGGATTAAATCATTGCAAGTTATAACATGGTGGTAAAATGGAGGACACCACATGGTCTAATAATGGATGTGAACATATAGATGTGGATTCATGGTTTAAAACTCTAAAGAAATGTTAGATTGGATATATGTGCATCTCTGTCGGTATTCAGCTCCTGCATACAGTAACATAGATTATTTTATTCATCTGTATCACCCTGTAATGCATGCTGCAAGATGGTGCCCAGTGTAAATGGCAGAAGCCATAATTAGTGATTAAGACAGTGTTAGTAATACCAGTTTATTTTAGGCTTGTTAAAAGTTTGATATCTTAAAGTTAAGTGATGATCTGCTTCCATGTATGCTGTATAGTCAGATGTACCATGTATCTTGTGTTAATGTAGCCAGATGCTAATATAAAGATTAAACTATTGTAAGTAAATATCGGTTTGTATAGTGGATCCTGCACTGGTATTCTGGTGAAATGATGATTGATTATATATATAATATGGTCATGAGAATTAAAGGGAAGGTAATGTATAGTGTATATATTGTGAAATGTAAGAACACATTTGTATAGTAGATTGTGAATAATTGCTAAAGGGGAAGCAAAGACGAAATATTAAATTGCATTTTGTAATAATCAGTTATCAAGGAGCAGCTAACCAAGAAAGATGACTCTGTGTCCCTTATTATTTCATTATTCAGAATAACTGTCCACACGCCCACGCCCTGGGTGTGTTACAGTAGCAAAGTCACTTAATGTTCTAATATGGTTTTATTTTTTGCAAAGAATAAAACTGTGTGTACACCAGGGCTGGATTAACCATGGGGCTGTAGCTCCTGAATGAAATGATATTGTGAGGTAGGAATAATCAATCCTATAGGGATATAGGGAACAGCACGATCGGCTGTGATTTACCAACACATCCCTTAGATTGTTTGTCCGATCCAGATGAACGGGCGTCCGGCAACGGTCGCGGCAGCCACCGAAAGCAGCACAGATATACTGGTCAATTAGGCTGAAAAATCTTCCCGTGTATTGTGTACCCAGCGTTAGAGCTTCTATTAAAGAACTGCCTCACAGCCTGTAAGTACCAGGAGAAAGGACCAAGCACACTGTTACATATACATGGAGATCTGGTATATGAGAACACATAGGGATATAATGCAGAGTTCTAATCAGAACTTTCAGGTTGTTTTTTTTAATCTCCCATTGACATTTATTAGTAATTGTTGAGAGGTGGCTACTACATTTAAATGTGTTTTGTCCTTAAAATGTGATAATATAGTAATACTATAATAATCTACTAAAACTATCATCCCTATCAGGTAAATACTTTGTCACAAATGTTAGATACAAATAAGCAAGTTTTTCACATTGACTATGGTAATTAGTTACATAATTTGTCTTCTTCTGGTGAAGGCAGTAGAGTAAGGCTGAGGCCCCACTACAAAGCACCAAAGCACGCACGTAATCACGCACGTTTTTGCGTGTGCAATTCAGGTTCCGCGTGTGCGTTGTTCCGCATTTGCTAATGGATACACATGGCTTTGCACAAAAAAATGGTGATCGCAAAACAGAAATGGATGTGCAATCGCATGTGCATCGGAAATTGCAGGAATTTTTGTGTTGGCCCGATCTATTCTAACGAAGATCGCATTTGTGCATTATATATTCTGTAATTCTTGACAGAATGGGATCCTGTCACCTTGTTGCATTGTAGCTTTACACAGGCATTCAAGTTTTGAATGAATGTAGGTCATCTCTGCATCTCTATCACCATGGCTGTGGGTGGATTGTCACAACATGTGTGTCATCAAGGGATTCACCATGATGCTGTATTAATTGTGCACTTACATAACATGTGCACATGTCTGAATACATAATATAATTTTTAGCTTATTAAAGGAGCAAGTAGCTCTAACGGGAAAGCCAACAGATATTCAGCTGCAGATCAATCTGTAAATGATCTATACAAAAAAAAGCTTTCTATAGAGGTAAATACAAAAAAAAAAAAAAATAACACCAGCGTAAGCAGTTTTGTATAAAGTTACACTGGGTTGTTCATCTCTCACATGAAAAATTGTATATAGGTAAATTACCCCTAAAATCCAAAACCGCAAAGGTTAAAAAGATGAGAGTTGTAAATCTAACCTGAAATGCTGCCCGATGTTCTTTTACCTCTCTTTATGCTTCCTGGTTCTTCCAGCTAGCAGCTGTCAGTCATGGATGTATCAGATAAAATCACAGCCAATGTACGTTGTCCATTTTAGGACATCATCAGGTGTCAGGTATCAGGTATCAGGTGTCGGGTATCAGGTGTCGGGTATCAGGTGTCGGGTACAGCGTCGGTTATCAGGTGTCGGGTATCAGGTGTCGGGTGTCAGGTATCGGGTGTCAGGTATCGGGTGTCAGGTATCAGCTATCGGGTGTCAGGTGTCATATTTTGTGTATTAAGCTGGTCATACACTAAGCAAACATTAAATAGGTTAGACATTAGTCAGATTAGCAAAATGTGACCTAGCTTTTGGGGAATAACATTAAAAGTTTTTTAATAGAGGTGGACATACCCTTAACAACCAGTAAGTGAAGATAAATGTGTGTATGTACCTGTGTCTGTGTGGGGGTTGGAGGTATTAGTGTTTGCATTTACGACCATGAAACTAATTGTTTTGATGACATGACCCTTAGGCTGAGGCCACACTGCAACGCACAGGAAATTGTGTTAACGTGCCAAAAATGGTGAGTGCATGCGTTACCAAAACGCGAACGGACGCGTAATCGCATGCGCATCGGAAATCGCAGCGATTTCCATTTTAGCGGCAATCGCGCACGCGAATCGTAAAACGCGCTAGTGTGGCCTAGCCCTTAAACCTCGAAATATCCATATTAGAAGATTGTCCCCCTTATGGGAAAAAAATATCCTGATATTTGCCGATAATGCAGTAACACTTCCACTGATTCCTTAGCTAGCTAAAACAGAAAGAACAGTAATTTAGCTTTTAAGCCAAATTAAAAAAAAAAAATAATAATATATATATATATATTATATATATATATATATATTATAATATATATATAGAGATATTATTTATATTAATAATTTTATATATATATATATATATATATATATATATATATATATATAAAAATAAAGCTGGAAATAAGCACCATCTATTGCACGTAAAAGTCTGCACATGTCCCTGAATGTACAGAAAAACACATCTTTGTGTCTTTCCTCATGTTTCAGGTTTCATGTATCAGTCAGGTATCATTCATCATGTATCAGAGTCAGGTATCATTCATCATGTATCAGAGTCAGGTATCATTCATCATGTATCAGAGTCAGGCATCATTCATCAGCTATCAGAGTCAGCTATCATTCATCAGGTATCAAAGTCAGGCATCAGTCAGGTATCAGTCAGCTATCGGTCATCAGGTTTCAAAGTCAGGCATCAGAGTCAGGTATCATTCATCAGGTAAATCGTTTTGTTATTCCCCGCACTCCTTCGTTTATTTTTTGTATTGATGGTGCTGTTTTTCCTAATTCTGCTCACCACCAGCAGTAGTTTACCATTGTAATAAATGTTTATAGGAAAACACACTCATTCAAACTTCAATTAGTTTATTTGTGATGTGCTGGTTTACACAACGTTTCGGGGTCCTCCCACTTCCTCTGGTGCAAAATTACAACTCACACTGTGGCTGAATAAATACAAATAGTCCCTCCCCCATGGAGGTGTGGTTAAAACAACATGGTGCTTATTCAAACATTTTCTATATATGTGCTCATTGTCTTTATTTATACAGAGTCACTTCTAATAAAACCTTATTTTTTAAAAAATTACTGTGCGTCTCTATAAATACAATACCCACTAAAACAACATAAAAAGTGTCTTCACTGACTACTTTAAAGTGCTAGAGTGTTTGTTCATACTTTCCTCATTTTAGAAGTGCATTGTGCCTTTATTATTATAAAGTTCTACTGTGTTATTATAAAGTGCTACTGTGTTATTATAAAGCGCTACTGTGTTTAAATAGTTAAAACCACCTTTGGACTTTTTGTTGGATACTTATTATATGTAGTTTATGTTACTTAAAGTCTATTTTGTTGCTTTATAGTTACTCTTGTTTCTTTCTTTTCTGGTGTTCTTTACCTCCGTTATCCTGTGGACCAAATAGATCAGGTAAGTTTATGCAAAAGATTTTAGCAGATGTTTTTATTTCTTTCTATTTCTCTTTGTAACATATTGTCTTTATATTTGCTATAGGAAGCAACTGAAATTCATCTCCTCATTTAGCCCTTTTGGATGCATGGTGTTGAGGTGGTGTATCCAGTGTATTTCTCTTTGGAGGAGCTTTTTATTATAGTCCCCACCTCTATGTGGTTTGTTCACTACCTCTAACACCACCTTGTGCTGCATTATGTCCCTGTAATTTGAAATGTTTAGAGACTGATGTCACTCTTTCGTTTTTTTCTAAGATACATCTCGTAATGTCCCTTTTGTGTTCTCCAATGTGGGTCCTAATTTGTCTTTTAGTTTTTCCTACATATGCCAAACCACATGGGCATTTTAGCATGTATATGACCCCCATGGTAATGCAGCTTGCAAAATGTTTTAACTGGATTAAATTACCTCGAGAGGGATGGGCTACACTTTCCCCTTTAATAATTGCTGTACATACTTGGCAATTCAAGCAGGGAAATGTGCCTATTCTTTTGGTGCTATTTTTAGCCTCCATCCTTTTTTCTTTTTTATAATCCGAATGTACTAGTTGGCTACCTAGATTGCTACTATTTTTGTATGCAAATATAGGTTGCTGTTTAAACAGCACCCCCAACTTTTCATCATTACTCAATACATTCCAATATTTTTTTACAATCCTTTTCACTTTTCCAGATTGTATATTGTATGTAGATATAAATGGTATTCTACCATCTTTGGATTGTATTGTTTGCATATCGAGTAGTGTGGTTTTAGGTGTCTCCAGTGCCTGTTTTGCTCCTTCACTGACTGTAGTTTTGGAATAGCCTCTTTGCTTGAACTTCTGTGACATCTGTTCAATTCTTTTTTTACAGGCCCCCTCATCTGATACATTCCTCTTCACCCTGAGGAGCTGTCCCAGAGGTATGCCTTTTATTGTATTCTTAGGGTGAAAACTAGATGCTTCCAATATGTTATTTCTATCTGTTGGCTTCACAAACAAATCGGTATTTAATATGGATTGTTCTTTTTTAACTTTTACGTCTAGGAAGGATATTTCCCTATTGTGGTACTGTACAGTGAACTTTAAGTGTGAGTGCCATTTGTTTATATCTTGGGAAAATTCTTGTAGTTCCTTCTCTGTACCTGACCACAACAGAAACATGTTGTCCACAAATCTAGTATAAAACATAATCCTGGCACTATACATTGCATTTTCCTTAATACAATTATTTTCGAATTCAGAAACATATATGTTTGCATACGCTGGTGCAAAAATTGCACCCATACTTGTCCCACACATTTGATTGTAGTATTTGTTATCGAATCTAAAACAGTTCTTAGTAAGTCCTATATTGAGTAGATCCAAGATGAAATAGACTTTAGATGTGCTTATGTTTTGTTCTAGTAATCTTTTCTCGACTGCTGCTATTCCATCTTCATGTGGAATGCAGGTGTAAAGGGATTGTATATCCATTGACACTAAATATGTACACTTCTCTATGTTGGTGACTTCTTGTAGTCTATTTAGGAAGTCTTTGGTATCTTTAAGGCATTCTGCAATCGGCTGTATATGATGTTCGATATATGTGCCTATAGGTTCTAAGATCGACCCCAACCCTGCCACTATGGGTCTTCCTGGTGGATTATTTATATCTTTATGGATTTTAGGTACTACATAGAATACAATCAATCAAATATTCTTTTGTTTCTTTATCTATTATTCCCATTGTCCATGCATCCATTACTGTATTTAGGATTATTTGTGAGATGGAATATACTGGGTCTGTTGGTAATTCTTTATAATTTATTTCATTTCTCAATTGTTGCATTACTTCTGCTTCATAGGCTGTCTTTTTTAAGATTACTATTGCTCCTCCCTTGTCTGCTTTTTTAATAATGATGTTGTCCCTCTTCTTCAATTTTTGTACCGCTTCCCATTCTTTGTGAGTTAAGTTTTTCTTACGGTATGTTTTTTGTTTTCCCATTTTATTTGCTGTAGATCTGCAAGCACCAGCTTATGAAACATATCCACAGCCTCCACTGGTACGGTAGGTGTGTAAGTACTTTTTTTCTTAAAGGGAGTGTCTTTAAGTGAACCCTTATCTTTGAATTCATCAGGTATCATTCATCAGGTATCATTCATCAGGTATCATTCATCAGGTATCATTCATCATTCATCGGGTATCATTCATCAGGTATCATTCCTCAGGTGTCAGATTGATTTTACTGCTGACTGTTACATCCAATAGATGGCGCAATTTCTAGCTTTATTTTCTTCTATTAAAATAGTTTAGACTGTACCAATGTGCAATCTGTACCACTATAAAATCAGTTCAAATAGGTCCACTTCATTTTTTGAAAGGTTAAAATTAATTAAGCCTTTATACTGACCAATTGACATTCTGTAAATATATATTTCTATTATTTACACAGGTAGAAAGAGGCAGACAGTGCTCCTTTTATGTTGCCCCTCCCCCAAAAAAACAACAAACCCCTATGTATTTTTAAATAGTCTGGTCCATTCTTAGTGTATTTGCAATCAACTTAAGTTCTCAAAATTAATGGTCCAAATTGGATTATCTAAAGGTAAAGAACCGCTGCTTGTAAAATGCAGTCTTTAGATATTAGATCTATCTAATGTCTGCCTCCTGTATGGCCATGATACCTGATAACTGAATCCTGATAACTGATACCTGATAATGATACCCGATACATGATATTAATAAACGACACCTGACACAATAACTACACCTAATACCTAACAGCCAATACCTGACACATGACAACCAATACCAGATAAACAACACCTGACACCCGATACATGACACCTAATGAATGATACCTGATGAATGATAGCTGACGAATGATGCCCAACTCTGATACCTGATGAATGATACTTGACTCTGATACCTGACTCTGATACTTGATGAATGATGCCTGACTCTGATACCCGATGAATGATACCTGACTCTGATACCTGATAAATGATACCTGACTCCAATAGACGATGAATGATACACAATGAATGATACCTGATACATGAAACCTGAGGAATGACACAAAGATGTATTTTTCTGTACCAATGAATATATATATATTTACAGAATGTCAATTAATTGGTCAGTAAAAAGGCTTAAATAAAAGCAGACACAGGTACACCCAGCTACTGACCTACCTTTCCATTCCTATGGAAGCAATACCTAAAGGCTAACTATAGTCAAAAAACAAATTTTCATCAATAATCAAAAAAGTGTTTTTTTAAATAAAAGACAAAGATAAAGAAATAGAAAGGACAGTAATTTAGATTTTCAAGTGAAAGAAATGTAAAAAAAATAAAGTAAGAAATAAAGCTGGAACACATGGGAACATGGAGAGGTAACGGGTCAGCTTCAGGTCATGAATTTTGTGATTGGGAGGAGGCAGTATGATTAATTTGGGGTTTGTAATTAGGCGGGCAGCTTAGGGATTGGTAGGAAGCAGGACGGTTTGTTCAGGTGGGAGTTGTGGGCATAAATAGGAGGGTTGTAAGCGCTAAAGGGCTTCCTGTTGGTAGCACTCTCCCTCCCTCCACCTCATTTATAAGAATGTTTATACATTTATGTCGCTGTTTATTTAGGGGGTATAAGGTCGCCCATATGGGTGGATAGTTTCTTTAAGCATCCCGGGCTATTGTGGAAGGGAATAAGGTTAATCGGAATGATATTGGTAGTGCACTGTGCTTACGATTTTTAAAAGTTATACAGTTATAAAGTGAGTAATATGTGGTAAATCTCTGACTACTGAATAGAGATGGACTAGAACTCGAACCTGTGTTTGAGACGAACTACTCGAGTTCGAACGGACTCGGACTTCTCGAACTAGAATTGTGGAAGCACTCTAATTAGGCTAATTTACAACTACATTTAGTGGAAGTGCTACTGATCTGGTCAAACATTTATACAAACATAGAACGACAATCAATTCACATTTCTAGGCCCCATACAATATCATACACTGCACACTGGCATACTTTATAAATAAAGGGGTTTTAGTATACATTACTGTGATCACATGAATGAAAAACCTTCCAACCACGTCAAAGTAACCCCAGTCTGGAAGGTCCTAACGTCTAACCTTTTCAATTTCTTTTACTTCAATTGCAATTAGCAAACTTTTGCATTTCTCATTCTTACACACTGGATCCATTTAACAGGCTCTCTCCCTTCCCCCTCAGCTCTTTGGCTTTTTAAAATGAGGGAAGAGGCCATCCAGTGCTTTATATTAAAGGCATAGGACCTCCCATAAAAGGGGCATGTTGGGGGTGCTATTACCACATGGAAGCTTGACCAATAAATACATATAATACAAGAATTGTGGAAGCACTCCAATTAGGCTAATTTACAACTACATTTAGCGGAAGTGCTAGACCAGATCAGTAGCACTTCTGGGGAGAAAAGCTTTCACATTAGAATTTTAAAAAATTAAGTTTAGTTCTCCTTTAACCATTAAAACCAGACTCACTGATTTATAAGCTCTTCTTTGGATAGTCCTGTTACTTGGATCAGGAAAAAGTCTGTAAACATACTGTCATATTGTTAAATTTGCCACATAATTAATGAGACTGAATAAGATACACACGAATATGTGTGTTGATTTATTGGCAATGTAGGTGGTGTGTGTTATATTTGAAGGACTTTTTATATACAGCGTGGTTGCTAGGAGAGGGAGCAGAGCGTGCGGTTTCTACTAATGCTTAAACATGCGAGCTAGTATAAGCTTTAACTCCTTTTTTACATAATCACCAATCTAGCAAATACAAATTATAGAGAACAAGAGGGATAACAATTTTCATAAACAGTAAATGAATGTACTGATTCTTTCCATTTTTTTAGATACTTTGAACAGGATTTGTCTTCATAGCAGCCAAGAATAATAACATAGAAAATAATCCGTCTTCATATGAATATAATTCTAACCAGCAGGCTTTCTAATTCTAATACTTGTTAATCTTTAATTTTAGGTCAGAAGTCTTGAATAGGAAATGTATCTGGGTTAAAGATAAGAAGTTGTTTTCATTCAGTATTCTCAAGTGTATTGAAAAAAGTGTTAATAGCCTTTTTGCACATTCTTTAAAGATAATAATAAACAATGGAACAGATTGCCTGATGTTTTGTGAGGCCCATGTACTGTTTGCTAAAACTGTCTTTCTTTCCATACAAACGGTACCATACACATGCGATTAAATGTGTACTGGCAGACTCTATTGGAATTTGTCTGTAACATGCAGTGGTAACTGCATACACAGCCTCAACCGATCCCTATACGCGGTATGGGAGTCAGTCGACCGTATCAGCTCCCTCTACTAGTAGGGGGAGCCAATATCAATATCAATTAACAGATTTGCAGCTCCTGAAAACTACTGAATGGCAGTAGTTTTAAACAACTGATCGCCACCCCTTTACTTACGTTCACGCAATCAGCTATTCAAGAACTAATGATCACAGTACATTGGCGGGCCCTTTTAGCCTCTTGTCACCGTCTCGGGGCTGTAGTTACGCCACTGAAAACAGTCGATTATGTTTTAAAATTGTCAGAGTGGTGAATTATAAGCCTCATCCACATTTTGTGGTTCATGTAACTAGAGAGGATATATTCCCTTGTGCAAAGCTAATTTAGAATGTTTGCTTAATGATTTAAAAAAAAAAAAAAAATACTGTTCACCCTTTTTGCTGGCCCTGTAGGCAAATCATTTGTAAGACTGGTAAAAATCAACAAGCAGCTGGTCTGTTTGAAATTAGTCTCACAGCAATTGAACAGAGAGTTTTAAAGAAGCTAAAGAACTATCCAGGGATTATTATTAGATCATCTCACAAGGATGGAGCTGGAGTAAAATTGGAAGAAAAAGACTCAATGCTACGGGTATCAAGACAAAAATGGAGGCAAAAAAAATACACTAGACACTAGGGGGCATATTTATAAAAACATTGATTGGTCAATTTTTTAATGCTTGGTTTACATGCTTTACATTAACCAATCAGATCAGGGGTACCTCTCGGGGGTCGGCGGCCACGGGAGGATAGTATCGGCTTCTTTCGCCACCTTCAAGGTGGCGAAGCAAAACAGACGATACTAGCAGTGCGAAACAGTTACCGCCGCTTTATAAATAGAAGCGGTGGTAACAGGTAAGTATCGTCGCGAAGGGTTAACGCCTCGTTAACTTTTCGGGCCATTTTCGGACATTAATAAATCACGTTAAACGCGATTTATGCGGAAATGTCAGGGAAAACGGCAGAGAAAACTTAACGAACCTTTATAAATATGCTCCTACATCTCAATGATCTCAATGTTGGACTAAAAGTTGAGATTACCGATGCATTTTACAGTGTATATTGTATTCTATAGTGTAATGTTACACTACATTTATTTATATTTACTATATTAAAAATGTGTAAAGATAAAAATTACATTGTTAAAAATATTTCCACTACCAAAATTCTCAGGCACACCTCTGACTCTTTGTCACACCAGTGTAAGTAACCCTGCACAGTTTTAACTGTTTTAATCATTTTTAAATCACCTGGGATGGACAGCTAAAGTTGCCCAGATCATTGCATTAATTAAAATTTGATTACCTGTATCTTAATAAATGTGCTTTTACATTTATATGAACATATCCTACTTAAACCACATGTTAAAGGGCATCTATACTGAAAAATAGGTTATTTTAAATTGACCATAACTGGAAACTATAATTCTTCCCAACCACCACTGTATCATTTTTCTTGTTGATCTGTCCCCTATTTCTTTAGATATCCAATCTAAATCTTATTATATTTCAGCTGTCAATCAAGTTCCTTGCTCTCAAAAATGATTCTTCTGTGAGTAGTTTTACTGTAGCTGGAATGGTGACAGTTTTGACAGTTGGAAAGCTGTATGCTGTGTGCAGGCTTGACAGTTGGTTTGTGGGAAAAAAGTCAGGTCAGACGGAAGTGGGAGTGGTTAAAAAGGGAGGGGGGGTACTGCTCCTAAAAGAAAATATATGCCACCAGAATAATAATTCTGGTGGCAACTGGTAAATTGATATGGGATGAGTGTGGGTGGAATTTCTCTTTTTTTTCACTCAAACAACTTTACATTTTCTAAAACTACAATTTGAGATTAGTAAAATGGTGGTACTCCCATATTTATCTATGCTTGCTTTGTCATTAAATTATTAATGTTTAGTGAGTGCTCCTAATTGCCCCCACCCTCCCTTACTGCCTTCTTTTAGTGTTTGGGACACTTATAAGTTCTGCACAGCCTCACCATAGACCCTACTCTGCTTACACATCTCCCTCCCCCTCCCTCCTGCCTTCTTTTCCCTGCTGATTCTCATAATTGTTGCAGAAAGTGTGCTGTCAGACAGCTAAAGATCCTAGTAAGAGGTCATTAATGGGTCACATATTACAATTTCTGCTCCTGGAGTGACAGGTCTTTCCCTGTAAATGCTGTGATTAAAAGGATGATTTCTCAGGATCTACAGCTCAGATTTAAAATCCAAAAAAAGTTTTGACGTAGTGGGATCTTGCTGTATCTAAAAAACCTAAATTTTAGATACCCTTTAAATGAGTAAACATCAGAGAAACACAGACCGATAAAATTAGTGGCCGATATGTGTCTGTGGCCCTAAATAATGACTGCATTTTTTATTTGTTGATGGGAATTTATGATTCTCCATCTGCATCCTTAGCGCTACTTAAAAAAAAGCACTTAAATTTACCCTTAAAATATCTCACGGGTAGTGTACCTACCATAAGGTGCTTCAAAAGACCCATTTCTCTACTTCATTTAGACTATACAATTTTAACCAAAGATTGTCCAAAAAACTCCAACATTATACAGTCAGGATTTATGCCTAACAAATCTACCTCCATTAACCTTTGGAAACTAATGGTTAATGTACAAGTTGATCACAATAATGCAGGGGCACAAATTATACATTCTCTTGACACTAACAAGGTGGAGTGGCCCTTTTTACTAACAAGCCTCAAGAAGTTTGGTTTTGGTCCTATGTTTAAACAATGGGTTAATATTCTCTATAATAACCCTACAGCATTGTTGAAAATAAATTGGATACAGTCAGGGTCCATCAGCTTGGGTAGAGGAACCAAGCAAGGCTGACTCCTCTTTCCATACTTGTTTGCCCTTACAATAAAGGATTTGTCCATTCAATTGAGAGTGAATTCTGGTATAAGCAGGCTCACTCTGAACTCCAGTTTAATGAGTTTACATGCAGACAACCTCCTCCTCTACCTAGTGGATCCACATAAATCCCTATTGACAGCACCCCAGATTATTTCCCAATTTAATTTGGTTTGTACTCCCCGTACACCCCAACATTCCCGGTTCTGTCCATGCACACGTGCCTTGACAAGATGTGGAAACTATTGGTATCACTGCTCGTATTAAAAGGTGTGTGGGGAATCTCCCCAATTTGGTGTAATAACAAATATTCTTTATATTTATAGCTTTCTTTACTACTCAAAAACCAACAGAGAATGACCTTTGAGGATATAAAAAACAATATATATGGTCTGCCCCAACATTACCATTTTTGCTAAAGCATTGTATCCAATCTGAATTTGGATGGGTAAATATACCATCTACAAACAGAGGCTACCCCCTCCCCCCATATATATGTGTTGGCTTCCCCTAAAAATAAAATAATAAAATTCTACATAATGCAACAAGCATACTTAACCTCTATTGCCTTACGTCACATGGCCCTAGAGCGTCTTTGTGGCATCTCCTATGGGAGTGTGCCAGTGTCCAAAGATATTGGTTTCGGTAAACCAAATATCCTACAAATTTAATACAGCAAAGAATACAGTAGCTCCATAGCCGAAACCATGCATAGAGTGCCAGAGATGAACATATGGTCCAAACATAAAGGCTGATGAAGCAATAGCTTTTGTATGCCAGGAAGACTATCATTTAAAATGGATGTCCCCAGACCTTCCTAAGCTGAGCCAGTGGTAAGCACTAATCAATAGCAATCTCTCTTGGATATGGGCAGAGGCTGCTTAGCTAAATTTGACAAAATATGGTCCAGTTGGGCCTATGATCTGAGTATAGACCAAGGGACCCTCATGAGCACTTTTTATTTAATGTTAAAGATATGAGTTGGAATTACCATTCACATTGTATGGAATGAATGCCACTAAAATGTTGTATTGGATCTAGAATCTTGATGATAGACTCACCTGCACATTATGCACTAAAGGCCTTACCTGTTAGACAATTGAACTTAAAGATTCCAGCAGAAGACCTGAAACATCCTGCAATGCTATGTTACTAATATGCCAAATCTAATCTAAATATAACTTCTCTTTTGTTATAATTGCAAAAGTTGCAACTAGTGACCAAATTAATATAATACACGCAAAAAATAAAAGCCTAGTGCACATCCAATTGAATTGCTTACATTTTGTATAACCATTGTATTGCATCTTAAAAAACCTGCCCTTCTCTATGGATAAATTAAAGCAATTAGTTCAATAACTTGGCTAAATTATTTTAAGCCCAGCAACCACTTCAAGGTTTGCTTTTTTCTGCTGGGTCCTAACCTTTTTTACCTAAGTAACTTTTTACCTTCTTTGGAGACATATTTCTCAAATGTTTTATCAGTACCTGCCTTTTATAAGATGAAAGTCCCTGCTGCTCTTTTGGGACTAACTCTCCAGCTATATGTACTTTAACACATGACCCACTTTGGGTGGAGTACACATTTCCAAGAGGCTTGGTCAAACCTCCAATGCAACAACCAAAATATATATAGAAATAGGATAGAATGCACCCACACAGAGTGCAACAAGTGACCAAATTAATATAATACACCCAAAAACAGAAGCCTCGTATACTATCCTATTTCTTTTAATTGTTGCATTGGAGGTTTGACCAAGCCTCTTGGAAATGTGTTCTCTGCCCAAAGTGGGTCATGTGTTCAAGTACTTAGAGCTGGAGAGTCAGTCCCAAGAAAGCAAGCGAAAGAGCAGCAGGGACTTTCATCTTATAAAAGGCAGGTACTGATTAGAGATAGACGAAACTGCTAGGTTTCGTTCCGTTTTTGGGTTTTCGGATATGGGGATAATCCCAAAAATCTGAACTTACAATCAGGACTTCGTTGAGCATTTTCTATTTTTATCGAACGTTCAAGGTTATTCTTGAAAATAACCTCGAACGTTCAATAATCCCCGAAAATGATTGGAAACAACGTATTTTCGAGGATTATCGAATGTATGAGGATTTTCAAAAATAGCCTCGAACATTCAATAAAAATCTAAAACGTGCTCCGAAGTCCCAAAGTCCGAACGATCTGTCCAGTTTCGGACAGAACATTCGGATTTGGGAACTGAGTGGTTCTGTGACGGATCCGGTTCGGACCTGGATCCAATCTAATACTGATATAAAGAAGATGTTTGAGAAATATGTCTCCTAAGAAGGTAACAAGTTACTAAGGTAAAAAAAGTTAAGAGTTAGGACCCACCAGAATAAAGCAAGCCTTGAAGTGGTTGCTGAGCTTAAAATAATTTGGTCAAGTTATTGAAGTTATTGCATTAATTTATCCAGAGAGAAGGGCAGGCTTTTTAAAGTCGCAATACAAAATGTAGGCAATTCAATTGGATGTGCACTAGGCTACTATTTTTTGTGTGTTTTGGTTTATTGTATAATGTGTTCTCTTTCAATATACCTTCTGATTCATGTTCCACGGGCGGTTTAAGTTAACAAATAGAAAATTTGTATCCAGCACTCATGAAACATGTCATCATATACAGTTGTGTTCAAAATTATTCAACCCCGAATGTTGTAAAGGGTTTTAGGGAATTCAGTGTCCATTTGTAATTGTGTTCTCTTACAAGGACTTTTTAAAGAACCAAATGCAACTAAAATGAAATTAATTGTTTTTGTAATACAGTATTAAATGTTTTTTTTGTGATTTCTTCATTGCCACAATTATTGAACCCCTTAAAGACTACCACTCTTAAGAACAGAGGTTCATTAAAGAGTTTTCGATCAGGTATTGAAAACAATTGTGGATGTCATCGAGCAATCAAGCATAATAAGCACCAATTAGGCAGATTTAAAATGACTGTGATACTTAGGGCCCTATTTATAAAAGATCGGTATCGTTATCGTAAAATACCGATCGTTATCGTAAAATAACGACCGTTATTTACCGATAACGACCTTTATTTACCGATATCGTAAAATACAGGTCGTTATCGGTAAATACCGGTCGTTATTTACCGATAACGACCGTAACGGTCGTTATTTACCGATAACGGTCGTTATTTACCGATAACGACCGTTATCGGTAAATAACGGTCGTTATCGGTAAAACCCCGGTCGTTATTTTACGATAACGATCGGTATTTTACGATAACGATAACGATTTTTTATAAATAGGGCCCTTAGCTCCTTCTAAACATTTACTGGTGTGTTTAAAACATGGTGAAGTCAAGAGAATGGTCCAGGAAGAAAAGAGAAGTGGTGATTTCTCTTCACAGGAAGGGCAATGGCTATAATAAGATTGCAAAGATGTTAAACATACCAAGAGACACCATAGGAAGCATCATTTGCAAATTCTAATCCAAAGGGCACTGTTGAAACGCTACCTGGTCGTGGCAGAAAGAAGATGCTGATTTCGACTGCTGTGCTCTACCTGAAGCGCAAAGTGGAGAAAGTCCCTGTGTGACTGCTGAGGAACTGAAAAAAGATTTGTCCGATGCGGGTACTGAAGTTTCAACCCAGACAATAAGGCGCACACTGCGTAATGAAGGCCTCCATGCCAGAACTCCCAGGCGCACCCCCTTGCTGTCTCCAAAGAATAAGAAGAGTCGACTGCAGTATGCCAAAAGTCATGTGGACAAACCCAAAAAGTTTTGGGATAGTGTTCTGTGGACTGGGAAACAAAATTAGAACTGTTTGGGCCCATGGATCAACGCTATGTTTGGAGGAGAAAGAACAAGGCCTATGAAGAAAAGAACACCTTGCCTACTGTGAAGCATGGCGGGGGGTCAATCATGCTTTGGGGCTGTTTTGCTTCTGCAGGTACAGGGAAGCTTCAGTGTGTGCAAGGTACCATGAATTCTCTTCAGTACCAGGAGATATTGGGAAAAAATGTGATGCAGTCCGTCACAAACCTGAGGCTTGGGAGACGTTGGACCTTTCAACAGGACAATGATCCCAAGCATACCTCCAAGTCCACTAGAGCATGGTTGCAGATTAAAGGCTGGAACATTTTGGAGTAGCCATCGCAGTCACCAAACTCCGATTGAGAACCTCTGGTGGGACTTAAAGAAAGCAGTTGCAGCGCGCAAGCCTAAGAATGTGACTGAACTGGAGGCTTTTGCCCATGAAGAATGGGCTAAGATACCCATAGATCACTGCAAGACACTTGTGTCAAGCTATGCTTCACGTTTAAAAGCAGTTAGAACTGGAAAAGGATGTTGTACTAAGTACTAAGAATGAATATAACTTGGGGGTTTAATAAAACTGATAATGATGTGAGTACAGAAAAGACATTTGTGGTTATCCTATATAATAAAATGCAAGTGTGCATCCCTGTGTCCGTGTGTGTGTATCCTGCAGTTACCTCTTTTTGCCACTTGGTGTGCATTCTATTCCTCAGGCTGCTGCAGTTTCCCTCCAGGCCATTACAGAGTGCATTGACAGTGCTCTACCTCCCCCGCCGCAGCCTCTCAGCCCCTTCATTTCCTTTCGTGCAGGAAAGTCTTTTACTGTGCGGCATAATTTACTTTTGCGTACCTTCAGTAACACGCGCCGGTTGATTATACGCGTGCACGGATAGAGTTGTCATGGTAAATGTTTAGACGCTGAAGCGTATGGATGGCTGCACAGTCCCTGCTATTTCCAGGTAATAGCGTAACAGTTAAAGAGACAGAAGACCTCTTTAGAGAACACGCCTAAAGGAAAAGGACAGTTAGCTTATGGAGGGCTGAGGGGAAAAGGTCCCTCCAAAGTGTATGGACAGGGGTTGAGGGGAAAAGGTCCCTCCAAAGTGTATGAACAGGGGCTGAGGGGAAAAGGTCCCTTCATAGTGTATGGACAGGGGCTGAGGGGAAAAGGTCCCTCCAAAGTGTATGGACAGGGGCTAAGGGAAAAAAAAGTCACATCAAAGTGTATGGACAGGGGCTGAGGGAAAAAAAAGTCCCTTCAAAGTGTATGGACAGGGGCTGAGGGAAAAAAAAACCCCTTAAAGTGTATGGGCAGGGGCTGAGGGGGAAAAAAGTCCCTCCAAAGTGTATGGACAGGGGCTGAGGGGAAAAGGTCCCTCCAAAGTGTATGGACAGGGGCTGAGGGGAAAAGGTTCCTCCAAAGTGTATGGACAGGGGCTGAGGGGAAAAGGTCCCTTCATAGTGTATGGACAGGGGCTGAGGGGAAAGAAGTCCCTCCAAAGTGTATGGACAGGGGTTGAGGGGAAAAGGTCCCTCCAAAGTGTATGGACAGGGGCTGAGGGGAAAAGGTCCCTGCCAAAGTGTCATGGACGGGGGCGATGTGAGGGAAAAAAAGTCCCTTCAAAGTGGATGGACAGGGGCTGAGGGGAAAATCCCTCCAAAGGGGGCTGAGGAAAAAAGTCCCTTCAAAGTGTATGGACAGGGGCTGGGGAGAAAAGGTCCCTCAAAGTGTATGGACAGGGGCTGAGGGAAAAAAAGTCCCTTCAAAGTGTATGGACACGGGCGTGAGGGAAAAAAAGTCCCTTCCAGTGTATGGACAGGGCCTGAGGGGAAAAAAGTCCTTCAAAGTGTATGGACAGGGGCTGAGGGGGAAAAGGTCCCTCCAAAGTGTATGGACAGGGGCTGAGGGGAAAAGGTCCCTCCAGTGTATGGAAGGGTAGGAAAAAAAAGTCCTTCAAAGTGTAGGGCGGGGCTGAGGGGAAAAGGTCCCTCCAAGTGGATGGAACGGGGCTGAGGGAAAAAAAAGTCCCTTCAAGTGTATGGACAGGGACTGAGGGGAAAAGGTTCCCTCCAAAGTGTATGGACAGGGGCTGAGAGAAAAAAAGTCCCTTCAAAGTGTAGGACAGGGGCTGAGGGGGGAAAAGGTTCCCTCCAAAGTGTATGGACAGGGGCTGAGGGAAAAAAAGCCCCCTAAAGTGTATGGGCAGGGGCTGAGGGGGAAAAAAGTCCCTCCAAAGTGTATGGACAGGGGCTGAGGGGAAAAGGTCCCTCCAAAGTGTATGGACAGGGGGGGGGGGGAAAAGGTTCCTCCAAGTGTATGGACAGGGGTGAGGGAAAAGGTCCCTTCATAGTGTATGGACAGGGGCTGAGGGGAAAAGGTCCCTTCATAGTGTATGGACAGGGGCTGAGGGGAAAAAAGTCCTCCAAAGTGTATGGACGGGGCTGAGGGGAAAAAGGTCCCTTCAACGTGTATGGACAGGGGCTGAGGGTAAAAGGTCCTCCCAAGTGTATGGACAGGGGCTGAGGAAAAAAAAGTCCCTTCAAAGTGTATGGACAGGGGCTGAGGGGAATTCCCTCAAAGGGGCTGAGGAAAAAAAGTCCCTTCAAAGTGTATGGACAGGGGCTGGGGGGAAAAGGTCCCTCCAAAGTGTGTATGGACAGGGGGTGAGGGAAAAAAAAGTCCCTTCAAAGTGTATGGACAGGGGCTGAGGGGAAAATTCCCTCCAAAGTGTATGGACAGGGCTGAGGGGGAAAAAAAGTCCCTTCAAAGTGTATGGACAGGGGCTGAGGGGAAAAATTCCCTCCAAAGGGGCTGATGGAAAAAAAGTCCCTTCAAAGTGTATGGACAGGGCGGGGGGAAAAGGTCCCTCCAAGTGTATGGACAGGGGCGAGGGAAAAAAGTCCCTTCAAAGTGAGGACAGGGCTGAGGGAAAAAAAGTCCCTTCAAAGTTTATGGACAGGGGTGAGGGAAAAAAAGTCCCTTCAAAGTGTATGGACAGGGCCTGAGGGGGAAAAAAGTCCCTTCAAAGTGTAGAGGGGCTGAGGGGAAAAGGTCCAAAGTGTATGGACAGGGGCTGAGGGGAAAGAAGTCCCCCAAAGTGTATGGACAGGGGCATGAGGGGAAAAAAGTCCCTCCAAAGTGTAGGACAGGGGGCTGAGGGGAAAAGGTCCCTCCAAAGTGTATGACAGGGGCTGAGGGGAAAAGGTCCCTCCAGTGTATGGACAGGGGCTGAGGGAAAAAAAGTCCCTCAAAGTGTATGGACGGCGGCTGAGGGGAAAAGGCCTCCAAAGTGTATGGGCAGGGGCTGAGGGGGAAAAGGTCCCTCCAAAGTGTATGGACAGGGGTGAGGGAAAAAAAAGTCCCTTCAAAGTGTATGGAAAGGGACTGAGGGGAAAAGGTCCCTCCAAAGTGTATGGACAGGGGCTGAGAGAAAAAAAGTCCCTTCAAAGTGTACGGACAGGGGTGAGGGGAAAAGGTCCCTCCAAAGTGTATGGAAATATTTATATTCATATTTATATTATGAAAAGGAAAAGGGCAGTTAGCTTATGGAGGGCTGAGGGGAAAGGTCCCTCCAAAGTGTATGGACAGGGGTTGAGGGGAAAAGGTCCTCCAAAGTGTATGAACAGGGGCTGAGGGGGAAAAGTCCCTTCAAAGTGTATGGACAGGGGCTGGGGAGAAAGGTCCCTCCAAAGTGTATGGACAGGGCGGAGGGAAAAAAAGTCCCTTCAAAGTGTATGGACAGGGGCTGAGGGAAAAAAAGTCCCTTCAAAGTGGTATGGACAGGGCCGAGGGGGAAAAGGCCCTTCAAAGTGTATGGACAGGGGTGAGGGGAAAAGGTCCCTCAAAGTGTATGGACAGGGGCTGAGGGGAAAAGGTCCCTCCAAGGTATGGACGGGCTGAGGGAAAAAAGTCCCTTCAAGTGTAGGACGGCGGCTGAGGGGAAAAGGTCCCTCCAAAGTGTATGGGCAGGGGCGAGGGGGAAAAGGTCCCTCCAAAGTGTAATGACAGGGGCTGAGGGAAAAAAAAGTCCCTTCAAAGTGTATGGACAGGGACTGAGGGGAAAAGGTCCCTCCAAAGTGTATGGACAGGGGCTGAGAGAAAAAAAGTCCCTTCAAAGTAGGACAGGCGAAGGGGCTGAGGGGAAAAGGTCCCTCAAAGTGTATGGACAGGGGCTGAGGGAAAAAAAGCCCCCTTAAAGTGTATGGGCAGGGGCTGAGGGGGAAAAAAGTCCCTCCAAAGTGTATGGACAGGGGCTGAGGGGAAAAGGTCCCTCCAAAGTGTATGGACAGGGGCTGAGGGGAAAAGGTTCTCCAAAGTGTATGGACAGGGGCTGAGGGGAAAAGGTCCCTTAATGTGTATGGACAGGGGCTGAGGGGAAAAGGTCCCTCATAGTGTATGGACAGGGGCTGAGGGGAAAAAAGTCCCTCCAAAGTGTATGGACAGGGGCTGAGGGGAAAAGGTCCCTTCAACGTGTATGGACAGGGGCTGGGGTTAAAAGGTCCCTCCAAAGTGTATGGACAGGGGCTGAGGGGAAAAAAAGTCCTTCAAAGTGTATGGACAGGGGCTGAGGGGAATTCCCTCAAAGGGGCTGATGGAAAAAAGTCCCTTCAAAGTGATGGACAGGGGCTGGGGGGAAAAGGTCCCTCCAAAGTGTATGGACAGGGGCTGAGGGAAAAAAAAGTCCCTTCAAAGTGTATGGACAGGGGCTGAGGGGGAAAATTCCCTCAAAGTGTATGGACAGGGGCTGAGGGGAAAAAAAGTCCCTTCAAAGGGTATGGACAGGGGCTGAGGGGAAATTCCCTCCAAAGGGGGCTGATGGAAAAAAAAGTCCCTTCAAAGTGTATGGACAGGGGCTGGGGGGAAAAGGTCCCTCCAAGTGTATGGCAGGGTGGGAAAAAAGTCCTTCAAGTGTAGGACAGGGCTGAGGGAAAAAAAAGTCCCTTCAAGTGTATGGACAGGGCCTGAGGGGGAAAAAAGTCCCTTCAAAGTGTATAGACAGGGGTGAGGGGAAAAAAGGCCCTCAAAGTGTATGGACAGGGCTGAGGGGAAAAAAAGTCCCTCCAAAGTGTATGGACAGGGGCTGAGGGGAAAAGGTCCCTCAAAGTGTATGGACAGGGGCTGAGGGGAAAAAAAAGTCCCTCCAAAGTGTATGGACAGGGGATGAGGGGAAAAGGTCCCTCCAAAGTGTATGGACAGGGGCTGAGGGGAAAGGTCCCTCCAGTGTATGGACAGGGGCTGAGGGGAAAAAAGTCCCTTCAAAGTGTATGGACGGCGGTGAGGGGAAAAGGTCCCTCCAAAGTGTATGGGCAGGGGCTAGGGGAAAAGGTCCCTCCAAAGGGTATGGACAGGGGCTGAGGGAAAAAAAAGTCCCTTCAAAGTGTATGGACAGGGACTGAGGGGAAAAGGTCCCTCAAAGTGTATGACAGGGCGGCTGAGAGAAAAAAAGTCCCTTCAAA
The DNA here is from genome assembly GCA_019447015.1 of Hymenochirus boettgeri. NCBI lineage: Eukaryota > Metazoa > Chordata > Amphibia > Anura > Pipidae > Hymenochirus > Hymenochirus boettgeri. The sequence continues at coordinate 225,886,440 of CM033476.1, read as the reverse complement.
GTGTACGACAGGGCTGAGGGGAAAAGGTCTCCAAAGTAGGAAATATTAATTCTATTTATATATGAAAAGGAAAGGACAGTTAGCTTATGGAGGGCTGAGGGGAAAAGGTCCCTCCAAAGTGTATGGACAGGGGTGGGGGAAAAGGTCCCTCCAAAGTGTATGAACAGGGGCTGAGGGGGAAAAAGTCCTTCAAAGTGTAGGAAAGGGGCTGGGGAAAAGGTCCCTCCAAAGTGTATGGACAGGGGCTGGGAAAAAAAGTCCCTTCAAAGTGTATGGACAGGGGCTGAGGGAAAAAAAGTCCCGTCAAAGTGTGTATGGAAGGGGCTGAGGGGGAAAAGGTCCCTCCAAAGTGTATGGACAGGGGCTGAGAGAAAAAAAGTCCCTTCAAAGTGTACGGACAGGGGCTGAGGGGAAAAGGTCCCTCCAAAGTGTATGGAAATATTTATATTCATATTTATATTATGAAAAGGAAAAGGACAGTTAGCTTATGGAGGGCTGAGGGGAAAAGGTCCCTCCAAAGTGTATGGACAGGGGTTGAGGGGAAAAGGTCCCTCCAAAGTGTATGAACAGGGGCTGAGGGGAAAAAGTCCCTTCAAAGTGTATGGACAGGGGCTGGGGAGAAAAGGTCCCTCCAAAGTGTATGGACAGGGGCTGAGGGAAAAAAAGCCCCCTTAAAGTGTATGGGCAGGGGCTGAGGGGGAAAAAAGTCCCTCCAAAGTGTATGGACAGGGGCTGAGGGGAAAAGGTCCCTCCAAAGTGTATGGACAGGGGCTGAGGGGAAAAGGTTCCTCCAAAGTGTATGGACAGGGGCTGAGGGGAAAAGGTCCCTTCATAGTGTATGGACAGGGGCTGAGGGGAAAAGGTCCCTTCATAGTGTATGGACAGGGGCTGAGGGGAAAAAAGTCCCTCCAAAGTGTATGGACAGGGGCTGAGGGGAAAAGGTCCCTTCAACGTGTATGGACATGGGCTGAGGGTAAAAGGTCCCTCCAAAGTGTATGGACAGGGGCTGAGGGGAAAAAAAGTCCCTTCAAAGTGTATGGACAGGGGCTGAGGGGAATTCCCTCCAAAGGGGCTGATGGAAAAAAGTCCCTTCAAAGTGTATGGACAGGGGCTGGGGGGAAAAGGTCCCTCCAAAGTGTATGGACAGGGGCTGAGGGAAAAAAAAGTCCCTTCAAAGTGTATGGACAGGGGCTGAGGGGAAAATTCCCTCCAAAGTGTATGGACAGGGGCTGAGGGGAAAAAAGTCCCTTCAAAGTGTATGGACAGGGGCTGAGGGGAAAATTCCCTCCAAAGGGGCTGATGGAAAAAAAGTCCCTTCAAAGTGTATGGACAGGGGCTGGGGGGAAAAGGTCCCTCCAAAGTGTATGGACAGGGGCTGAGGGGAAAAAAGTCCCTTCAAAGTGTATGGACAGGGGCTGAGGGAAAAAAAGTCCCTTCAAAGTGTATGGACAGGGCCTGAGGGGGAAAAAAGTCCCTTCAAAGTGTATAGACAGGGGCTGAGGGGAAAAGGTCCCTCCAAAGTGTATGGACAGGGGCTGAGGGGAAAAAAGTCCCTCCAAAGTGTATGGACAGGGGCTGAGGGGAAAAGGTCCCTCCAAAGTGTATGGACAGGGGCTGAGGGGAAAAGGTCCCTCCAGTGTATGGACAGGGGCTGAGGGAAAAAAAGTCCCTTCAAAGTGTATGGACGGCGGCTGAGGGGAAAAGGTCCCTCCAAAGTGTATGGGCAGGGGCTGAGGGGAAAAGGTCCCTCCAAAGTGTATGGACAGGGGCTGAGGGAAAAAAAAGTCCCTTCAAAGTGTATGGACAGGGACTGAGGGGAAAAGGTCCCTCCAAAGTGTATGGACAGGGGCTGAGAGAAAAAAAGTCCCTTCAAAGTGTACGGACAGGGGCTGAGGGGAAAAGGTCCCTCCAAAGTGTATGGAAATATTTATATTCATATTTATATTATGAAAAATAAATGTTTCTACACATGTATTCTAGCACCCGTTTATGTAACGGGCTTAATGTCTAGTTTCATTATAAATGTTACAATGTAAGCAAGATGACTGTCAATCTGGGCAAAACACTCAATTTCAGTGGAGGTTGAATAATTTTGAACACAACTGTATGTACTTTTACAGTATGCCTGTGTTCCAATAAAGCAAAGTATAAAAAAAAATCATTGTTGCAAAAGAAAATTGAAAAAAGAGGAGATAAAGGAACAATTTTTTGTTCTCACTGAATACCACAGATAAAAACAGACAATGGCTTGAGAAAGGGTGTAATTCTACCAGAAATATTGTCTGTTTTTGTATCTCACAATGGAGCAATAAAGACTTTTTTTGCACTTTTTCAAGTCTTTAAAGGGTATGTACACTGGCAAATTAGTTTTTTTAAATTGCCCATTAGTGGAAACTATAATTCATCCCAACTATTACTGTAGCAATGTTTTTGTTGATCTGCCCCCTGATTACTTTAGATATCCAATCTGAAACATCTTATATTACAGCATTTCTGTAAGCAGTTTTGCTGTAGTTGGAATGGTTTGACAGTTAGTGTGCTGTATACTGCATGCAGTTTTGACAGTTGGTATAGGGAAAAATAGTCAGGTCAGTGGTCAGAGCCTGAACAAAAAAAGTATTGTATTGAAGGCATGCAGCAATACACACACCTCAGAGTAATGCTACTTACACATATTTATTTATAGATTAAGATGACACAAAGTAATTTTTTCATTATACATACACTTTAAGCTTTTTCTATCTCCTCTTTGCTGATATATGTATATTGGGGCTGATGAGCAGTCCAGACATCCCATTGAAGGAGAAATTTGTTACAATCTACTAGATATCCATATAGGCAAAAGAAAATTAGCTACGAAAGTTTTACGTACTTTCTTTCGCCCATATTTTTAACCAATGAGGAGGGGTTTGTCTGCCCCCTCTTATTTTACTCTTGCTCTTATTTTGAAAGCAATTTTAAAATGTATGTTTAGGGTAAATTTACTGTCACGATTTTCAAAGCATAATAAAGTTTGAAAATAATATAAAACTGAACCTGAAATTTAGTTCTTGAAGAAGTTTTTCTTAATTTCAAATGACAAATAAAATAATCTGTTAGCAATAAATTCCCCGTCCTAATCAGTATATAACAGCTAGGTTTCAGGGACCTACTAAATGCAAGTTGTTTATTGGATTGTGGCTACTGGGTGTTATGAAAAAAAAGATATTACAGTCTTCAAACTTATGTAATTTTCCTTAAGATGCAGGTTCACAGCTGAGGAATTGTAGTATTGGTGTTCATTTCTTTCCATCTTCCAGTTTTGACAAAAGCCCAGTCCAGGTATCCACAAGTTTTAATAGCTTTTTTGCTTTATGGGCCCCTTAACAAAATAGGGCTGCTTTAACAATGTTATAAGCAGATCAAAGAACTTATGGTCAATTTTAAATGGGAGCTTATATTTACCTGCAGTGCTGGCACTTTGAGGTCATTAGAAAGTGCAAGGGATGTCAGTGTGAAAGGGGATTAAAACAATAGGAGCCAAGACACAGAAATAAAAATGGCATAGACAGTGACAGAGGCCACAGAGTAGCGCAAATGGAAAAACTTGATACTTATTGTCTTGGTACCAGTACTATCAGGATCTGAACTCTCATGTAACATATTACTTAACCCTTCAGTCTACATGTAAACACTTACTATATATACAAGGAGAGAAAGGAACAAGAATTTAAATGTCAATATTATTTTTACTGTTTGCATCTGTAACTAAGTATTAAAAAAATACTTACATTTTGAGATACTATATACATACCTATATACCATACTGTACTTTTAAATGTCCATGGGACACCTTGGAGAAGGGGAACATTATTTGTTTCTTTGCCCCTATACTTTTTGCCACAGAAATAAAGGTTAATTAACCGGGGAGTAGCTTTAATAAGAGTACATAGCACCTGTAATCACCACTACCCATGATAACACTTAGGGAAATCACACCCTTGGAACTCCTTTGCTTGCAAGTGGAACTCTCATGTAAATCACAAGTAGCTTATTACAGTAAATAGTAATACTAGAATGAACGGGAAATAAAAGTATCCTTAGTGATTAGAGACTTTACTGATCCTTCTTGTGGTCCAAATTTCACATACATGGTATCAGGTAATAATCACTTTGTGTGTGTGGTGACAAAATTGGATGTCAGTGATAAATGTTTGTATTGATATTGACAGCATCGATTGTCTGAAAATAGTGTATGGCCACCTTAAGTCCCATGACCCAGAAAATTTCCTTGAAGTGAATTGGTATTCAGTAGGGAGGGGGAGACATTTCTAACATTATTGTAAAGGTGCCTGGAATAACTACACAAGTTACAGCAATGAGCTGAATTAGCCTTTAACATCTGCATAAACCCAGCAGGAGACTAGATGGATGCATTAATATGCCAATTTACATATGACATCTGCTATTTTGAAACATACATTGATGAGCTATATAAAAATTAAATTGTTGGTTAAACAGATGAAGAGCTGTATATGCAAATACTGGATACAACACAGTTGCAAAGAGACAACACAATGCAAATAATGCCTGTGACCTGCAATGCTAAGGTATTTAATGGGGGTAGCTCTTCAAAATGTGGAATCATTTGAATTTTGCATTATGGGAAACTATGTTTTTTTTTTCATTTAATTTTACCATATTGAGTCACATGTAACAAAAATAAACACGTGTTGGGTCCTATTAGGAAATGTATGTGGCCTGGGTCCGGGAAACATTAAGGGGCCTTAACACCTTTCCTATGTTTATTAACTTGTAATTTCCTTCTGTCCCTTTGCCTCTAATTTTGAAAACATTTTTCTGTTTAAATGGATGAATGGGTCATAAGCCCATTATGGGGTTTTAATGGACAAAATGGGTCACAAGCCCACTATGGGATTTTAATAAATGAATGGGTCATACACACACACTATGGGATTTTAATAAATGAATGGGTCATACACACACACTATGGGGTTTTAATGAATGAATGGGTCATAAGCCCACTATGGGGTTTTAATGGATGAATGGGTCCTAAGTCCACTATGGGGTTTTAATGAATTAATGGGTCATATGTCCACTATAGGGTTTTAATAAATAAATGGGCCATACACATGTAAAATACACCATAACTGTAAAATAAAGATTTTGGAGTGGGCATTCCCTTTATCATGAAATGAATCTAAACATGCCATTAGAAAAAGTGATCAATAGATTAACCAATCATATCATTAACGATCATAAGCTGCCTACTTCCAATAGTATGGCAGTTGTGGGGGTATAAGAAACTACTGTAGAAGTGAACTACAAGCAAATTGAAAGTCATATAATAAGGTTTAGTACAATTTCTATATCTTTTTATCTCTATCACTACTATTTATTCATAGAATAGTATATGTGTTTATTTTTAGATTTTTATACATATGGTTCTAAAAATAATAAGCAACCCTTTAGCAAATAAATATTTATCTTTCTAGTGCTGTTGCTTGGCATATTGTACCATGGTTGCCCCATTAGTGATTAGGGGCAATATATAAAAACTCAGGGCAAACCGCACTCACACACTCACAGAACTTGCTTGCCCCTTTAACCTTTACCCTATTGCGCTCTAGCAGGTTCTAGGTTCTTTGTTTAACTTTTGGGCCCTGACAATACAAAGGGAGACCCTGAACTGCATTGTACATTCTATATGAAATGGACTTTACAGACTAGTGCCATCCAATCCAGTTCCCAATACACAAAGAGCAAGATACTAAGAATATATGATAAAAATGCATGAACCCACTAGGGTTCATTCTGCTGGTGAGTCCACAAAACGGGATTTTTTTGGCGTGGAAGTTTACCAATCAATACTGCAGTTTTATGTTAAAACCACAAAATCTCAATGCTGACATTATAGCCGTTCTGTAACAAAATTCCATAGAAGTTTTGACAGATTTAGTTTGCAATATCACCACTTCATCAGTATTTTCTTCAATATTTTCTGCCCACACTACTAAATACAGATTGAAGTGGAACCTATCGATGCAGAAGTATGGCCGCATTGACTATTTTTTATATTATAAAATACCAGCTGTGTTGATAAAAGAGCAGATACTGTTCCTTGTGTGTTAATGTATACCCTGGAATATGCATGTACGTATTATGTAGGTAGCAGAAAAGCTACTTTTGTTTCCTTCTAGGTTCTTCTTACTTTGTTAAAATGGATTGTCTGGAGCAAATCAAAGACTTGTACAATCTTTTATTTTCTCCCATTGGGGGCAGTGGGACCGGACACATCACTAAACTTGATAGCACTCTCCAGCTGCTAATTGCTGTTGTGTTGATTTTTGGTTTGAGTTTCGGAAGAGAATTGAACATTAAGCGGGGAGGAGGTGATGGATCTCTGGCAAGATGAGTTCTTAATGGCATTTTGATTAAATTAAAGTAAAATTGCACAATCTCTAGAGTCAGATAGACAGAAATGAATATTTACATAGAGCTACATTAAAAAAACAACAATGTAAAAGAACATACTGTGTATTTGAAACAAATTTGCTATGTATGATATTTCTAAGCTACATCTTTGCTACAGGTGTAGCCAATTGCTGGGATCTCACAATAATATCAATGTGATATTAAATAATTGCTTACAGTCACCCCTTTTGTTTTATATAGCTAGATACTTCCCATACATACTGTATAAGGTTACTTAGTTATCAGCACAGCCCCGGCTTATCATAATATTCGTTCTGCAATATATTGCAGATAGAAAGTCTTCTCACCTGCTGCAAAATGGCAGTTTTTATAAAACAAAAAAAAAAAAAATAAGGCCAATTTTGTCTGAACTTATTCCACCTATATTGCCATCTATACAAATAAGTCAAAAACAAATCAGAAACAGTTTAGGGAAATAAGAAATCACACCAAAACCTGGTTGAATTAGTAATAAGGTATGTGGCTACATTCAGACTCTAACAATCCTATTCCTATCAAACAGTAGTTAGGATACACCTTACATCAATCAAAGTGTTTCTTATTTAACTTGGCTGTTCCTGTGGAATTATTCCTCAGGGTTGGCAAAAGAACTTTCAAACCATTAACAGGATCTCATCATTGAAAAGTATAACTGAAGACGGGGGAAAAATTTATCCCCAAAAAATATTTCATGGAGCAGATTAAAGACACTAATCAAAAATATGGTTAAACAGCAACATTTATAGAGCTGCAGGATTCCTGGGTAAGTACAGGTTGTTCTCGACATGTGAAAACAATCAATGTTTTCATCATAAATCTAGATTGAGGGGTAGCATAGCAAGGCAAACAACTTTACAAGGAAAAACATCCAAGCCCAGCTACACTTTGAAAAAAGATACAATATATCCAATGGGAAAATGTATTATGGTGGCATGAGACCAAGATTATTTGGCCATAATCACAAAAGTTATGTTTCCCACAAAAATAGTATAGAACCTCACACCATATCTACAGTGAAGCATGGTTGAGGCATACATTGCTTTTCTTCAGCTGTAACTGCTGCTTTTGTCATAGTGGGTATAGTCATGAATAGCTCCAAGTACCAACATATTTTAAGCATCAGCTAGGAAGCTGAAACTTCTTTTAGCATAACAGCAGCCCAAATATTACGTGTTAAAGGAATAGTTCACACAAAAAGTGAACTATTCCTTTAAAGCAGTTATTGAAGACCGGGAGGTAAAGGACCCATTCCTTACCTTCCGTTCTTCAATCACTTGACCAGGATCCAGGATGGAAGGTAAGTATATTTACCTTATGCACGATCCACCACAGCTCAGTTGAAAATTGCTGACCGCTTCCTGGTTTAGTTTACTATAGCGTGCATTATCGCGCATGCGCTATAGTGAAACTAAATCAGGACGCGGTCGGGTCTTGTCAACTGAGCTGCGGTGGATCGTGCATGAGGCAAATATACTTACCTTCCATCCTGGATCCTGGTCAAGTGATTGAAGAACGGAAGGTAAGGAATGGGTCCTTTACCTCCCGGTCTTCAATCACTGTTTTAAAGGATAGTTCACTTATTGTGTGAACTATTCCTTTAATTAATAAAGCAATGTCTTTAACAAAGGAGGATCAATGCTCTGGAGTGGTCTAGCCAGGGGTGACCTGTGTTAGGTTTTTATATATTCTCTATAATCACTTAGCCTAAAAGCAGCCATTTTGTTCTTTGACTCCATTTTGTGTTCATATTATTCAGATATTGTTGTTCTCGAAATGTACTAAGATGTTTTTTCCCTTGTCTCATGGGGTAGATAATATTTTATCTCAAGGTCTTTTGCCTCCTACATTGTGTGTCAACCTGACTCAGATCTTTTATTACATCATCTGTAGACACAAAGTCTGGCAATGCCCCTTTCTTTGGCAATGCCCTTTTTTTGGTTTGATATATTCCAATGTATGAAATGAATAAACTGAGAAAACTGAGTTTTACTGCACTTAATGTGTGGTGTAATTCTTTCTCCCAGCGCTGAAGGGTCTCTTAGTGGGTCTAAGACAGGCATCAGGGTCCGGCGTGACTAGTGCAGGATATTTATTCTAACAACCTGAAGATAGCTGTGCACAGGAGGTGCTCTCACAACTTGACAGATTCTTCTTTTTGAAGGGGGAGTGTTAAAAAATCAGTACAAATGTGCTGTAATAATATGTAAATGTACATCAACCAAGTATTACTATAGTTCAAGGTTTACACACCAATGCAAGATAAACCTGCCAGCAGGACTAAATCTGACGGGTTTGGCCATATTTACCAATAACGATCTAGAAATGCACAAATCTTGTACATTTTAGCCACAGCCGGTGTAGACCCACAGTAGTGGTAATTTTCATTACAACGTTAACAGTACAAGAATTACCTATGGTTATTTATAATTGTAACCTAGTAAACCATTTATCTTTCACCTATGAATTCAGCCTGTTATTGTAGAAATCATTTGTAAAACTACTGACAATTTATGATGTCACTGCTGATTTCTATTGTTGCCTCTTCCTGGTGGTCCTGGACCCAAAACTCCTTCTGCACATGCTAACAAGGTACCTTTTGTTTGTTTCCCACTCCCCTTATGCTAAGCTGCGTGTAACAGTTGACCACCTGCCAGTGTCTCCCAGCCAATCATCAGAGACAACAATGAATATTATTAGCTGAATTTCCTGCTCAAACAGAGTGGGGAAAGGTGTTAACTGTTTTCATATACAATTATTAAGCAACTTGTTAACTCCTTATATTTGTGAGCATTTTTGCAAGAGACTGTGTCTTTTTATGTGTTTATTTCTGAACTCTACCATTTATATTAGTTCGTGGATTGCTGCAATGTACATTTGAAAGTGTAATGCAAGCTGCATTGATTTCAGTGTAGCCATAAGTGTTGCCACCTTTGCCTTTAAGACCTGGACACCATCATAGTTCTAAAGAAAATGCTAACCGGCCTTTTGTTGTGTAGATTTTATATGTGTTCAGGTCTTAAAGGCAAAGGTGGTGACGTTAGTTGAAAGAGGGTTTTCAACAGAAATATCAGCTAAAATATATTTTTAATAATATATTGGACAAGTCAAGTCACTATAAAAGAAAACTATACTTAAAATTAATAAGGTGTCAACTTCCCCGGAGTGCATCCTTCAAAGATTAACACTGATGACATTTGGAAGCTGCAGCTTTAAAAAGACTGTTGCCATATTTTTTTTTTACCTATGCCCCTCCAGAGCCTAGCTTTGTGCCTTGAAAGTTGCTGACATCTTGTTACTGGTTTGCTGAATGTTAAGCTCCGCCCCTCTGACATTTCCTCTGCTTTCTCCTGCTTGAGCCTCAAACAATAATGCCTGTGAGTTCCGTGCACACGCACGTGCTCGAAACTCACAGGCATTACTGTTTGAGGCTCAAGCAGGAGAGTGCACAGAACTCACAGGCATTACTGTTTGAGGCTCAAGCAGGATTGTGCACAGATCTAGCAGGCATTGCCGTTTGAGGTTCAAGCAGGAGAAAGCAGAGGAAATCTCAGAGGGGTGGAACTTAACATTCAGTAAACCAGTAACAAGATGTCAGCAACTTTCACGGCACAAAGCTAGGCTCTGGAGGGGCATAGGAAAAAAAAATATGGCAACAGTATTTTTAAAGCTGCAGCTTCCAAATAAACATAACTTGATTTTACAGTGCACTTATCCTTTAACTGATCTCATTATTTCTCATTGGTCAATTTGGCAAAATAGCCATGGTTTAATATTTTAAATTTTAAAACCTACATACATATATTGTTTCAAATAATTAACCTATATTGTTCATTAACAGGGGTGTAGCTACCAGGGGTGCAATTGAACAGGGACCCAGGTCCTCTGACTTCATGCCCTCCCTCCCATAGATGCCAGTATACACAACAAATAAAGGGAGACCCTATTCTTTGTAGTTATGCCCCAGATAAGAGGTTTGTTTCCCTTTAAAATCTGCAAAGACTTTTTGTTTAAGGTTTAAGATATTCTTTTAAATTGAACACTAATTAAAAAGGTTAAAGTTTTAAGTTACCCTTTAAATTGGTAAACATGAAATGTAAAAGAATTATCATGTAATTTAGTTGCCCTTCTCTGAACTCCTTTCATTACCAATTACAATTGTCCTTTTGGTATATGGTATTTCAAAACTGCACCACGTATTCCAAACAAGGCCTTACCAGTGCTTTGTAAAGAGGGAGTATAATATATTTCTCCCTTGAATCTGTACCCCTCTTTATGCAAGACAATAATCTCACTAGCTCTAGCCATGCTAACTGGCACTTTTTGCTACAGCTAAATCTGTATCTACTAAATCTACTAGAATCCTTAAATCTTTTTACAACAGAGATTCACTTTTTTTTCACAAAGAGTTAACATTTTGGAGAACATATCATAATTTATGACACACTGTCCCTCCCTCCATGTCTGTGAGCCTGCTCTCAGTCAGTCTCTCTCCCTGCTGGGTCTGCATACAACGCCATCATAATGTCACAAGGGTCCAGAACGTACTGTACATGTCAGCAGTCCCCCCGGCTTTAAAGGGCATGTCCACCCTTAAAAATTGTTTTTAATATGATGTTCCCCCATGTCTGGCAGCCCCAACCCATATTTTTTTTTCCAAAAGCCCCCCAAACTCTTACTTACCTCCCCTCGTTCCTCTCCGCGCACTGCCGGCCCTCTGCTTGCGAGAATGCAAGCAGAGGGGCGGGACCAGCAGTCGCGTCTGTGATTGGCTGAGCGGCAGCCAATCACGGACGCGGCTGCCGGTCATTCAGTGCAGCGGAGGAAAGAGGAGAGGTAAGTAAGAGTTTGGGGAGCTTTTGGAAAATAAAAAATATGCGGTTGGGGCTGCCAGACATGGGGGAACATCATATTAAGGGGGTTTTATGCTAGGGGGAGGGATAGTAGAACGGGAGGGAGAGGGAGGGAGGGGGGAGAAGGGCTGCAGTACGCATGGCAAATATCTACCGGAGGCAAGGTAGCAGGCAGAGTCCTGCTAGCCTCCTGGTGCACAGTTTTTGGGACTTTAGGGGGGGTCTACAGGAGAACCCTATGGAGCTGGGATGTGAGGTAAGGATTAAACTACACTACATGGTGGGGCCATTACTGGGGGGGATTATAGTTTTGGGGGTGGACATGCCCTTTAACTCAATTCGTCAGGAAGCTCAGCAGCTGTTTAAGTGTGCCTCGTAAGATAGAGAGGTGAGAGGGGAAGCAGACTCCCAATCATGTTATTTAATTAAGAAGTTGCTGGGGGCCTAATTTAGTGGTCTGGGTATGTAAAGAAGGGTCCACTAACCCCAGTGGGCCAGTTCAAACCTGGGCAGTTCTTCATACTTCATACAAACATCAACCCCAAAAATGTCAGCAGGTGAGTATGCAGCGAATAGGCTCCTTAACATAGCTATTAGTCTATGTTAAATAGCCATTTCTATCCATTCACAGGGCATGAATAACTCTTTGCTATCTCTTTCTCTTACTCTTTCTATAATGCAAACAGCAATCTCTCCCTGTGCTTCTTTCTATAGAACATGACCAGTTATCTCTTAATCTGCTTCTCTATAACATGACAACCATTTCTCATTTTGTCCTTAACATAACTATGGTAACAATCACATCTATCCCTCACTCTGACCTTCTTTGTAATATAAATGGTTATGTCTTACTTTGATCTTCTCTATAACGTACACATCTTATCTTTCCCTCTGCTCCTCTCTTTATAACATTCTATCATTCTGTTCTCTCTTATTGGCACTGTGAGGGATACTGGCACCTGGAGCAAAATTATTTTGTCTCTGCCTCTCCCAAACATTCTCTCTGCCATAGAAATGCAGTATATTGGCAGGGGTGCAAATTTCCTGGCATGTCGCCCCTGTCCTCTCATTATGAAATATGCAGCTAGCTCTTAAATTGCAACACTATAAGAAACACAGCTGTCTGTCACTGATTCTCTTTATTCCCACTTTATGCTTGATCACCTGTCAATCTAAATAAACACTTTTTAATGCATTGATAACACTGCAGTGACCAATCAAATATTATTTAATTACAGTAACCCAATTAAAAGATAGTTCTGATTAAAGGGAATCTCCACCCCTAAATTACCTTTTTAATTATGGGTAGTCTATCCCATCCTACACCCAACCGCCGAGTTATATTTACAGTAACTGTAAAGTTACTTACAGACCTTCGATCCCCTGTCACTCTGCACTTTGTTCTCTCTGAGCTGGAAAGAGCAGAGAGGGGCGGGACCAGCCCATGATTAGTCAACAGCCAATCAAAGACACGGCTGGTGGTTTTTCAGAGCACCGGGGGATTGAAGGTCTTTAAGGAACTTTAAAGTGATTTTCTTCCAAATATAACTCGGTGGTTGGAGGTGGTATGGGATAGACTACCCATAGTAAAAAGCATTTAATGCTAGGGGGATGCAGCAGAGAGATGGGATCTGGAGTGAGGGAGGAAGGGAGGGGGGGCTTCCCCGTGCATGTCACTGACCTTCTTGAGATTAGGGAAGCAATAGTGCCCGGATAACTCAGTGACAGCTTCTACTCTTCGCTTTTCTGGACTTTGAAAAGGCACTGCAGGAGAACCATAAGGAGCAGAGATGTAAGGATTTTTGAACACTACACAGTGGGGCTAGTATGGGGTTAAATTTTCGTTTTGGGGGTGGACATGGCCTTTAAATTAAGGTATAAATGGCCATACACTGTAAATACACTGATCAGGGACTTAAGAAACGGTCTGGAGAACACGTAAATATAACCAAAACATATTAAAAAATATCTTTCTTCATGTTCAAGCTATTTTGGAGGTTGGGCATTTAATATTTGAGGGTTCACAAATTCAAATTCAAGGGTTTTTCATTGCCTGTCTTGAATCAAGTTCCCCTAGACTTCTGCTAGTCACTGCTCCTCCCAGAGCTGCCAGTAATTGCCAAATTGTAACTTCTAGTTCAGCTGCTGATTAGCAAGGTCAGCAGCTCAAGTAAAAGATACAATGCTGCTATTGCATCTCTAGGAGAGTATTGTTGTTTAGACTATAGCAGGGGTGCCCAACCTGGCCCATTCTGTCCGGTCTGCATAGCCCTTTCCTCAACACTCCCCATTACACCCACACCCCTGAGGCCACACTGTACTGGACAGCAACGGCGCACATTTCACAGGTGCTACCCTCTGCTTGTGCTGAGTGGGACTGAGTGTGTCTGTGTGACAGTGTTTGCTTGACTGAGTATGTCATCATTACAGAATGTTTGCATGACAGTGTCTGGGTGACTGAGTGCGTGTCTGCATGCCTACGAGACTGAGCACTTGTCTGTGTGACTAAATATGGGTCTGCGTGACTAAGCGTATCTAAGTGAGAGAGACTTTATGTTTTTAAAATGTAAGGGGCCCATGTGCACTTTTTCCCAGGGCCCCATTTTACCTAAAATGTCCGTTTGAGGGTTCCCGAATTCAAGGGTTCACAAAATCGTTATTGTCTGGATTTCGGATCTAAATAATTATTCCCTGTTCTATCCTACTATGTAATGGTGGCCATACATGCTACAATCACGAACGTTCGATAAGCGGATCCTACAATCATATTGTATCAGGCGACCAGCCTGATAGGGAAAAACATATTTGATTTTGTGCAATATTGATTGCTAATAGTATGGGAGAACTGCCATACTGATACTACAAACTGACAGGGCCCTATACCTCCAGTGAGGAAGAGTATTATACATCATAGTGTAATGTTATAATATTGTGGCTGGTAAATACTATCTGCACTGAGATATACTATTTTCTGATTCAGAAATATTCAAAGATTAAAGGGTATCTCCACTCGTTTTTATAAGTTTTGTGAATCCAGTTCTATTGAAGAACGGGAGGTAAAGGAGCTGTGCCTTCCCTTCCGTTCTTCAATAGAATACACAGGAGCCAGGAGACAAGGTAAGAAACTTACCCGCTCGCTTGCTCCCCCGGCGCTTGGTCTGACAGGTCCCGACGGACCTTCTTCTATGCGCATAGATTGCGCATGCGCATAGAAGACAAGGTCCGTCGGGACCTGTCAGACTACGCGCCGGGGAGCGAGCGAGCGGGTAAGTTTCTTACCTTCTCTCCTGGCTCCTGTGTGTTCTATTGAAGAACGGAAGGTAAGGCACAGCTCCTTTACCTCCCGTTCTTCAATAGAACTGGATTCACAAAACTTATAAAAACGGGTGGAGATACCCTTTAAAAATTTTATTTTAGCTCAAATCCAAATAGCAAACCTACAAATAAGTAAATGATCCATGTTTAGCCTTTGCACCTCTGATTTCAACACCTACCTGTATATAAGACTTTCATCTGAAGAGCTGTTGTATTGAATTTGGTACATACGAATCCCTGGTATGTTCTGGTTAACAAACCATTGAATTAAAGCTGAGTTATGACTTAGATGCACTCTAACCACCTTTCTATCTGAGGGGCCACTGGAGTCATTGAGTGTGGCCCTAGGTTTTGATGGAGTGAGAATGTCAGAGGGTCCTTTGCCAAATTTGTGCAGTCTTTGGCTTGTGTTGGCAGGATGAGGAAGAGGACTGACATCCAGCTCCACAGATGCAGTGGCTTCCCCTGCTGTGTTGGACGCAATACACGTATACAACCCACTGTCTCTCACTGTAGTGATTGTGATCTCTAGGGTCCCATTTTCATATGATGCTGTTCTTGATGAGTTGGACACCACTTTACCTTCTGGTGACACCCAATGAATAGATGGTTCAGGGTCACCTACAGCTTTGCACTTTAAAACTACACCCTCTCCTTCCATAACCCAAATGTGCATTGAGTGGTGAGTTATAACAGGGGGATCACACATAAATTCTTCTTCAGTAATGCTCCAGAAATATTTCCCCAAAAGGTTTGATGGGGATGCACATGTTTCTAGATCATCCTCTCTGGTTAGCCGCCGAAGCCACAGAAGCTCACAATTACAATGCAGTGGGTTTCCACCAAATCCAAGGACTAGCGAGGACAGGGGTGATCCCTTGGATTTAGCATAAACTGGTATACGAAGAAACAAAGGGTCAGGGGGAATGGTCTTAAGCTTATTGGAAGTCATGTCTAAACGGGCCAATTTATGCAAGTTTGTGAAGACTCCCCCAGGGACAAAATCAATTAAGTTGTGATCTAAGCTTAGAGAGTTTACATTGGTTAACCTGCAGATTGTTTCCCAAGGGACTTGAACTAGGTTGTTGTATGAAAGGTCCAGATCCTCCAGGGTCCCAATGAAATCCTGGAAAGAGCCTGAAGAAATACTGCTGAGCTGGTTGTTGCTGAGAATAAGATGCCTTAGGTTCTGAAGACCTCGTAGTTGTTCATCCCCCATGAAGAGAATTCGGTTGTTATCCAGGTGCAGAGCTCGCAACCCCCGGAGATCAGCAAATGTGTAAGGGGTTATTTGACTAATGGTATTTCTGGAAAGGGTGAGATGAAGTAGCCTAGTCATGTTGGTGAAGTCTTTTCTTCTGATAACTGTAATGAAATTGTCAGTCAGTCTGAGCTCAACTGTCCGATGGTCTATGACAGTGGGCACAAAGAGCAGTCCGGTCTTGGCACATAATATAGCCAGGGATGGAGCAAGATTCTGGCAAAGGCATCTTTTTGGGCAAAGCTGTGCAACTGCAATGCCTGCAGTAAGTATAATCATCAATAGGACAATGCACTCCATGGTGTGCAGGCTGTGAGGAAGAGGAAACAACAGAATTATAATCAGTGCAATAGCATTTTACGGGATTCAGTTCCTAAATATGCATAGAATACAATTATATAAAAAGTTCTAAACCAAGTAACATAATTTTCAACATCTCATGCAGAAAGAAGACAAAACATCTGGCATGGGGAATTGGGATGCTGAGATCAAATAATTAAATGATTCACACTGGACACCAGTGTTTAACCCTTGTGTATATATAACAGCTGGTAATTAAATGAGATCCAACTAACATAAAACTCTAAATGGACACACACATACACACACACACATATATATATATATATATATATAGTACAAAATGTGTTTGCCCGCACTCCGTTCCAATATAAGGGCCCGGGTGCTCCCGAAGAGTAGAGGATATAAAGTAAAGTAGCGGGGCACTCCTGGGTCTTCCAAACGATATTTATTATTAAACAGGGTAGGCAGACGAACCTACTGGTTTCAGCCCGTACGGGCTGAAACGCATAGGTTCGTCTACCTACCCTGTATAAATAATAAATATTGTTTGGAAGATATATATATATATAATCCTTCCAAAGATTAGAGCACTCTTCTTTATGAAGACCCACCAGTGCTCTAATATTTGGAAGGATTGTACACAGCAAATAGAGGCACCGGGGCATTTGAATGTTTAATGTGAGTGCGGGACCCACGGCATATTTTATATATATATATATATATATATATATATATATATATATATACCAAACAAAATGCATTTAACGTTTCAGTGCTGCACTGAGCACCTTCATCAGAATTCATTCTGTGCAGCACCGAAACGTTAAATAAATAAATTAAAAATTATATATGGTGTGCCCAGAACACAGTATTTTTTGTATATATATATTTAAATATATACATTCATACATACATATACACATGTTTTGATGAGGGTAGAGACCTCTCCTATGCAATTCAATTTATCAGTCTTCTGCTAATTTCCACACAAAATCCATGGAGTCTATGCAGCCTTCAGCCTCTAAATAAACCTATACAATACAATACTAGCAGCCTTTATAATAAAAACATGATTGTTTGTATTTAGCTAACCTTTTAAATTCAATTTTTAATTCCCAAATGCTGGCACTGTAATGGGCGGCTAACAAGCAAATTATCTTTGAGCTAAATGATGGCTTCAATATGAAGAGGCTTTTTTTATAATGGCTGCAATTTCATTTTCCCAGAGCCAGTTAATGTGAGAAGAAAAGAGAAGCGATGTAGGGACTGATAGGGAGATGGTGAATATACAAGGTACAAGACAAGAAAGGAGGGAGAGGCAAACAGAGAGAGAAAAAAACTGGAGAGCATACTCTACATTCTAATAGAGAGGGATAGAGATGTCCAAGTGAAGAGTATTGTGGGGGCAGAGATCCTGTCTAACAATGTTGTGTATTTATATGTGAGAAAGGGTGCAGACTAAAAATAAAGATGGAGAGAGAAGAAGGGTGATCAATATTCTGGGATATATAGAGGAAGGTGTGACAGTGTCAGAATGGATAAAGAAGAGTTTATACAGATTATAATTGGTAAGAAGATAGCTTTGCAGTCTGAATGGGTGGCTGGCACACAGGATGATGTAGTCAGGGGGAGATTTGTAGACAGAAAAGTGTGAGTATGGGTATAGCAGGTTTAGACTGATATAATTGGATATGTGTAAATTTCTGGAAACATGCTGATATCCACAATGAAACAGAAGAGAAGGTGAACAGGCTAAAAAAAACTCAGACTCATTTAAACAGTGTGACAGGCGTAACAAAGTATATTTATGTACATGGACAAATTATACTTATGCACTTAGTAGTTGGCATTGATGAGTCTACTGCAAAATGAATATTAAATACAGGTAGGTTGGCTCAACAGAACATAAAGTAACATTGTATTCTGGCATCCACAAAATCAATTAAAGTGAAGAATGAAGTATGATTGATGGAATCTATTCTAGAATCAGTAGGGTACATAGTAAGATCAGTACAATCAGTGTAATCTACTGCATAATTTAGAGTATTGACTCTGCAGTCAATTTGAGCGACTGACGTTTTAACCTGGATCAGAGGAATCCTACCAAAATTGCAACTATGTTGTTCAATAATGGATGGTAAATTGTATTTGTATTAGTGCTTATCAAGCAAAAGAGGCAGACTGAGCATTATAGCGGATGGAGCACGCATTATTCATTGATGACAGTTTATGACAGTATGGACATTAATTATAATTCATTCAATAAACTGTATCAATTAAATAATATTTAGTAGGCATTAGGTAGTTTGTATTAATAATTTTTATGGTATTCGGGGTCATTAAAGGAGAACTAAATCCAATTTTTTATACTCCAGAATCTGAAAACAACCCGCCTAAAAACACCAATAAGCTATAAAATCCCACTTCAGTAAATTGTATTAAAGTAAATGTAAGCCTGTTAAGAACTGGATGAAGCATCTGTGTGTATGTGCAGTGTCAGACCACACCTCCTGACCTCAGTCACATGCTTCTTGCTTTATGTGTCCTGTAAATGGATTAACTAGAGATTATTAATGGGTGTGACCAACTGTAATAAGTTTCTGCCATAGCTAAGAACTGAGCATATGCAGAACATAATGGTCGTTGACCAAACTGTGTGATACTACAATGCTGTGAAGTAAAGCACAAACCATATGTTATTTAGGTAAATTTCCCAGCACCCTTATCAAAATAAAAGGTAAGAAACAGATTACTGGTTTTATATTAAGGTGTTCTTTCTTCTGGTTCAGTGTTGTTCTGTGGCTTTAGCTGTCCTTTAAGATATACATCCATGATTACTGGGGGTCAATTTCTGGATCATTGATTATAGACTGGTGAGTTGTAGTAAGTTTTTGTGATTAGAGTTTCTTATCTGTAGGTTGTTTATTTGGTAGTCTGTAGAGAATTGGAAATTAGAGATTTTGGAAACCGTTGCGTTTTGTTCCATTTATGAATTTTAGGAATTCCAAAAATATTTGAAAATCCAAAAATTTTAAAACTGACCCATAGAAGTTAATGAGGGAGACATAAATCTGAAATATCCAAGGAAAGTAAGGCTAGTAAAAGCATGGTAACTTACTGCAGATGGCTCAGACACCTGGGAAATGATCAGTGGAATGTATGCGAATCACCAAATCTTAAATAAAAACAAACTTTCTACACACAAGCTATTTTTGATCCTTTTAGCTCTGTACTTTTGAGGGTTATAAAAAATAGGGAATGTTCTAAATGGATCCAAATGGAATTTCGGATCTGGATCCGGATTCCATGTCAATTGCATATCAGTGTTTATAGAAATAGAGAAACACCTTCTTATAACAGAAGGCATCTTGCAGTCTCCTGCTATATGAATAGCATTGCCCACAAAATCTAAAAAACAAAAAGTCATTGCTTACTCCCAGGTTCCCCAGAGTAAGGGGTGAAGATATGCAAAATAGTCCTTTATGTCCCATAGCTTATGCATGTGTCCAGAACCACTGGCTTTTGGCCCCTTGGCTTTTGGCTGCCTTGTCTACTGTAAGCCCAAGTCCTACACCATAGAGCTATGAATCTGTATTTTGCACTGACGAGATCTAACAAGATCAAAACATGTCATGTCTGCAGGCCAGATGATTAGCTCTATATATTAGGCTATATTGCATGTTATTAAGCCAGCGGTTCTAGACACATGCATAAGCTAAGGGACATAAAGGAGTATTTTGCATATATCCGCCCCTTACTCTGGGGAAACTGGGAGTAAGAAATGACTGCTTGTTTCTTAGATTTTTGTGGGCAATGCTATTCATATAGCACGAGACTGCAAGATGCCTTCTGTTATAAGAAGGTGTTTCTACATTTTTATGCTCAGTGGAGGGATTTTTGCTCCTTTTGGCCCCCCTCTCCCTAAGCTTTCTAGCTGCCTTGTCTAGTCTTTATACAAAATAACATAATTATTGAGGCACTGGGTCACAGGGTTTACATGTAGATAATATCAAGCCCAAGTGGACCAAGGTGCCGGGACTACATACAGTCAATATAGAAAGCAAACAGAGAAAAGAGGAGTACCGCACTCATATAATACTGAATATAGATAAAACCCCTTTATTTAGAGGACAATATGTATCCACATAGGGGTACAAAGATAGGTGACAGACATAAAAATAGAGATTAAAACTTTAAAAACATGTAACTCAAACGATGTACCCCTCTACATGAAAGTAAAAGTGACCAGTGCACAAAGCCCTAACCAATTAGTCATAAGTAGTCTCATATAATATAATCCAGTACCCACTTATCTGTCCAAAGTGCTGCAGCATGTCGATACAATGTCAGGGAGTCCAGAGACAGGGAGAGGGCGCCTGCAGAGGGGACAACGATCCCCACTAGCCAACCATTGTCTAGTGTTTATAGAATAAGCATTATTGGACAGTAGTGAGATAAATATCATTGATTATAGACTGGATATTTTTTATTTTTATTTAAAAATACTTATAATACGTATAAGGATTAAAGTCTGGGTTGTGGCGATCAGTGATGTAGTGTCATCAGTATATAGACATAGATAAATATTAGTGAGATAATAACTAGGTGACTAGGTACTAGTAGTCAGTAGAAGGTTATTATAGATTACTATCATAGCTAGTCAGTATAAATGTTGTAGGTCAATGATTATATACTTCACAGTAGGGATTTGTGTACACATCACTGATTGCAGACTAGGAACTGGTAGACAATACTGGTGTTGCATTAATTATTAACTAGGTCTGTTTAGTAAGCAGTTGTGTCTTGGGAATTTTAGACTGAATATTTGCTATCAGTGTGGTTCTAAATTAGTTATTTTAAATTGGGTTTTGGTGTATCAGGAAGTTGTATATCAAAGTATTGATAGTCAATAAGCAGAGTATAATTTCAGCCTGGTTACTTATATGAGCCCTAATAAGCTACTTGTTAAATGGTATAGGTGATAACAGGGAAGTCAGATCTGGACATTCCTAGACAGAGAATATATGAATGGTGGAAATATAAGTTGGCAGAAACTGTATGTGTTTTGTACATATTGTCCAGTATATTGGCAATAACTAGCTGCATTAAGAATAACTAATTTCAAAATAGAAATTAATCAGATAACTAAAGTATCTGTTGTTTCTTTTTTTTTTAATTAAAAAATGTTTTAAACTTTCAGAAAGTTATGAATCAAATACAGAACGTGGTTCTTTAAAATGTTCTGCCCTATCTGTACAAAGCTGGCTATGAGTCGAAAATGTTACTATACTGGGACACCACAAACTGATCTCCAGCTCCTAGAGTGAAGTCACAGGAGGCTCCCTTTTTTGCACATCCCTGACTTAGTTCTACCCCTCTGATTGTGTGTGCATGTTACCCACCCACATAAATTGTAAGGGACAACTGTATCGTTCCTTGTGTTACACAGGGCATAGCTGGCATCAAGATATCAATATACTTTTGTTTATTCTATGTATTGGAACATTGATACAGACCGTGTATCCCACTGTTACATGCATAAATGCACTGTAGTATGTATGTTTACATACATAAATTACATACATGCATATTTTTAAAGCATGTCCTGTTTATTTTGTTATATCACTGGCCTTTTAAATGATATTGAATATTAAGAGTAAGTAAAATTTTTTCTTTAAACAATGGCCTCAGTTCCATTCAGAAAATCACAAATCAAAGTGCACACATTTAGAATGTCTTTAAATCTATTATCGTTTTGTTTCTGAGTTATATACATAGAGCTGTATTCTTATTAATGTAGATTTAGATACACAAAGCCAAGAATTATTGGTGTAGCTATTTTAAATGCAAAACATTTTTGCCTTTTCCTAATACTTTATCTGTTTCTACTTCCCAGCCCTCCCCATCACTCCCGCTTTCTCATCATTCCAAGTCTCAGCTGAAAAGGGATGATTCAGTTAAATTCATTAAAGCAGATAATCTCTCTGCCCAAAGGGTGGGCTCCAGGGGTTGAAGGTATAAAGAGAAAAAGGCTGTCAGCACTCCAGGCTTTATGACAATGATCCCTGTCCTGAGAATACAGAGATTTCCTGCATGCAAAACCAGGCACAGTTAGAAGATTGCACCAGATTCATTATAGGGAACCCCTATTGCTTTGTCTGCTGCCTATTAGACCTGTTAGATAAAATGTACACAACAGGCAAAACATCTTTCATAGATTACAGATAAGTGGTTTCCAATTATTCAACACCAAAATATTAACCTGGTGATTGCTTGTAGACTGGGTTCTTATCCAGCAATTCCAGAACCCTCCAAAGGACTGGGGGAATGCACAGAGACAAACAAGATGTTTTCATTGGGAAGAAAGTCAGTTCATATATATTTTGTACCTGTGAGGAGGATCCTGCAAGTTCTGATGTTTGTGTCTTACATCCTATGTAGGATTTAATACAGCAGTGCACATGTGAGTGAGTGTAAGTGGTTTAGTGATTCACAGGACTCAACTGCAGTCCTGCTCCGAGTGTCAGCTCATGGCTCAAAGGACAGATGATGTGCCATGTTCAAAAGCACTTTAATATCTTAAGGGCTGATGTAGATAGATCACTGCTGGGCTTTCTGAAGAACTAATGGTGAAATTGAGAGGCAGTTTCTCCATCAAAGCTTTAAATATTGGCAAGATGCTTTAAGACATCAGTAGCAGCAGTCAGGGCCAGGTCCATCATGTAGAATATTCCTAGACCTATGGCGATTTCAAAAAATGACGAGCACAGAAAGATTTCTAGATCTGCAGAACAAACCAGTCAGATTCCTGCATGGAAACTAGAGAGACTAGTGCACAACACAGGGTGGCGTAAGGGAGGATGTTCAGTACCAGACAAGATTAGTAAAAACTGGAAGCAAGAAGGTTGATAGGATATCCTGTGGAAGACTGTCAGAAATCTTCATTTTGGGATTTATCCAAATCCTTTCATAAAGAACTGTTTACGTTCCTCTGTCAGATTGTTTTCAAGCAGTGTGGGTTTCTTTTCCCAGCACATGTAGGGTGGACATACATAACAGCACCTTCCCACCTGCAGTGCCTTCCATTACCAGACATATTTCCTCTAATCACTTGAATGTGTGTGTGTGTGTGTGTGTGTGTGTGTGAGTGTGAGAGAGAGGGGGGTGCCTGAAGCCTCAGATGTTTGTTTTGGGAAAACAGTCCTGTGGTGCCTCCTCTGCAGCTGCTAAATCGTCCTCCTCTGAGCCTGTGTCTAGCAAACTGGTTGAGGAGGAGAACTGTTAGCTTCATACATATGTAATTAAGCCAGCACACTCCCACTTACTTAAAGCTGTAAGTGTCTAAAAAAAAATCTCAGCTCTGTAAAGGGAGGATTCCTAAGGATAAAACACATCAATTATTTAGTCCTGAAATAATCTGAATTATTCAGTGCATTGGTTCTGTAAACAAGAAGCTGCCTATGTAAGAAGGGGCCAGAATTGAGGTGGGTTCCTGGGTTGCTGGGAGAAGATCCAACTGTTCATTCAAATGCAGTTTTCTCCATCATTGCCTCCTGGAGTGACTGAAAACTCATTTCCTATTTCTGGATATTAAGTCAAACAGCAATCTGGGGGCTCCACTGGACAGGTGGGATACTTGAGTCTGTACAGAGTTTCTGTAGAATATTCAGCCTTTCCCATATGTGCAATAGGAGTTAACACAAAACACTGGTCTTTGTGTTAATTGTAAAAATTCTGAGGCAATGGCCCCAAAGGAAGGTGGGATGCAAATGGTTGCCCAGGACAATGAACATGTTTGGTCTCCTCATGGTCCTGGAGTAAATAATGTTTTGCTTCACTATATTTTCTCCTAATGAGCAGGTTAGTGTACAGATCGATTCCTTCCCCTCTCACTTCCCATCTTCCCCAGCAGAATGCCTGACTTTAGATCTAGGATCACAATGTCTCCTTACCTACAATGGGTCTGCACTGCAACAACTTATCCATAGGGGATGCATCACGTGCCCAGTTTTTATCATCAATCGAGTCCCAGGTCAGACTGAAGGGACATTTGGACCCTCGGGGAAAGATTCGTTCATTTGTTTCCCATCAGGGTCAGGTTACATAGAACCTCCCTACCAGTAGCACAGACCGTGTTAACAATCCCACACCTAATATCCCCAAATCCCCACAATAATAAACACTCACCCCTTGGCTGTACATGAGACCAGACCATTAACCATGTAGAAAGGAGCCTCCTGTGTCATCCCACATTCCTCCCACTCCCGGAGAACACAGGCAGGTCCCCTGGGGCAGCGCTGGCCCAGATATAGACAGATATGGACACTTCTATCAGCTCAGTGACAAATCGCTTTAACTCTTCGTTGAGGGAGGAAGCTGTGTGATCCGATCCGCACAGTCCCGGGCAGTCTGTCTGCTCACTGTACGTTCCATCCTTGTTATCTTCAATAGGAGGGAAGGAGATTTCAGCACTGGGGACAGTGCAGGGTTGTGATGTTCTAGGGATCTGAGTGCTGATTAGTGTTTGTCATTGCAGACACAGACCTACAGGACCGGAATTCATTGTGTTCCTGTCACCGCTGGGGGTTCTGATTCAGGGAAGGAAATACAACAACCATTCCTGCAGCACAGCCCATTGTAGGGTGGAGGGCTGGGTGGTTTGTGTGTGTGCAGATCCCATACGTTGTATTGTGTGACATTAAAACAGGGTACAGAACACTGAGTGTAGATCGTGGGTATTTATAACATTAGGACATGGGTGTCACAACAGGGGCCAAAATCTAAAAGACAGGCTAAGTGGTGGGCAGGATTTTTTTAATTAAAAGACTCTGTCACACTTGTGCCTAATGCTGGCAAGGGGCTTACACACAGATAAACTGGTTGGGAAACTGGCACTGCACACAGCCAGGCATTGGTTAAATGCTTGGCACACAGACAATAGTAAATATGCTTTGTACACAGACCACTGGTTAAACAGTTGGCACACTGACTGGTAGTTTCGGAACCTTAACACAAAATTTGGCCCCTTCTTGGCCAAGGGCCCTGGTGCGGTCACATCCCTTGCACCCCTGTTAGCTACATCCCAGGTGCTGGGTCTCATCAGCTAAAGGGTGTAGAGCACACAGTTTTGGACTGGGACCTCTGCCTATGGCAGGATCATGAGCTAATGTGGCATGCTCACCTTACTCTTCTGCCATAACTATAGGTATCACAGGTATCTTAGTAAAGGTGCATGCAATCAGCTAATCAGGTTATCTAGCAGGCAGATCTATAGTTATGTCACTACTTGGGAC
Source organism: Hymenochirus boettgeri (assembly GCA_019447015.1). Lineage (NCBI taxonomy): Eukaryota > Metazoa > Chordata > Amphibia > Anura > Pipidae > Hymenochirus > Hymenochirus boettgeri. The sequence continues at coordinate 225,860,944 of CM033476.1, read as the reverse complement.
TGCATAAATGGATAGCAGTGTAGTAAGTATTGGATGCTGTACAGTCACCAGAGGCCACAAATAATGGCCAGACGGTACGGATTTGGCCCACAGGCCTTGAGTTTGACATGACATGACTTTCTGACACAGCCAGAAGTGCTTAGCCCAGGGAGGGAGTGGGGTATTCTGTGCAATAATGAAGTGGCTTTATTTGACCACTGATTATAATTGTCATGCTAATACATAGCATGTTTGCATGTTGGCTTCTATTTAATTTAATTCACTATTATCCTTACACCTTTTGCCCATTCAGATGGCCTCCTCATGGGGCTCAGCAAGCTGCTAGCAGGGAGGATCAAGGAAGAGTGCGATGGTAACTATCATAGCAATATATGAAGTGCCAGAACTGCAGGTAACTATGCTTGTGATGGTTCTCATTCATCCAGGCCATGATAAATCTGTTGTATTCAGTTATATCAACTGGACTTCAAATCCAGTTGATCTAACTAAATACAGTGGATATGCAGATAGCTGTGTGCCACTAAAAACGAGGATTCTGGGTACCTGTAATGCTCCTAAACATGCCCCTGCTTAAATAATCTAATACAGTCTATTATGTAATTCCAAAATGGACAATAAATCAGTTATGTAATAATATCTGAACACCACTTACATTAACCATATAAGCAACTATTCCTCAATATGTTCCCAAAAGCAAAAGCGTTTTATAACATTCATCACATCCATATCACTTAAGCTTCTGTTAGGTAATTGTTATTTTGTAACGTCTGAGCTTTTAAATGTGAAATTTGTGTCATATACATTTAAATATATATACACAATATTTAAGGATGTAAAAACCTTTGTCCCTCCAAATGTTTGAAGATTATAATCCCCAGCATTCCCTGGATGCCCACTGCTGTTGGGGAATGCTGGGAGATGTTGTTTCCACACATTTGGAAGGGCCCTATCTACTGCACCATTCCGCATAGTTTTTGTTTCATCTATAGTAAAAAAAATACACTCAATACATGAACATAAAATTCTTGGATGTTGTTTTGTTGTTTTTGATCAATGTGCCAAGCAAAAAAAATGTTTTTCTATTCAAGGTGGAATACATAGTTAGACAACTACACATGTCTATTTAAATAAATCCTGGTCTGCGTGCATATCAAACTAGCTCTTAAAACCAGCACCAACTATATTTTACCATACTGAATCCCCACTGGTTTTACTGAGTTGGATAGTAAATATGACTATTCCAACCCCTTCCCCCTTCTGCATGAAATGGGATGGTGGCAATAATTATGATCTTTTTTCCCTTTTTGTTGCATTGCTGCACCATCTTGCATCTGGCATTGCTTATTTTATCAAAAAGCTAAAGAATCTTTCAGTTTAGGTGGTATAACGGTCAACTGTCTCTATACATGGTCAAGCTGCCTTTGTAGCTACTAAAAACATACCTATCGGTGTTCCTAGGGTTTAAAGCAGATGAAGCAGCTTTTAAATGGCACCTAAAGACAGACGGGGCAGCGTGCAAAGCAAAGCCACGGTAAGTGGACCATGGCTTCATTTTGGAAAAGGATGTTACTTGTGGAGGTGGTCATGGTTTGTGAAGGTGGGTATGGACTTAACACTGGCTGGTGGAATGGCACACAAATATACAGATGCACTCAAATGCATGGGAAAATGCATGAAAACATGCATAGACATACATACACAGGCACCGACACACACAGAGATACACAGATTACAACATACTCTTTATTCTGTTCCATTCCCATCTGCAAGGTGAAGCACATGCCCATTTTCTCTTCTCCTTCTATGAACTAAACTCCCAAGCAGTATTGCAGGAAGGAGGATTTTGTTTTGACTGCTGCCTTTCTAGATGACCACAGGAGGTGCCAGACGCAAATGATTCAGTTTGCTTCATGGTAGGAACACCCCTGCCTGCCCCACAAATTTATTGGGGACTTTTCTAGGTAGCCATTTGAATAAAAAATTATTTGGTGTACACAGTAGGATGTCAGCCTTATTCTGAGGAAGATATGAAACAACATCCAAAATCTAGACACTTTCTTCTCCCTGTGATTATGGATCTGTGCTTTATTCATTTATTAGTTGAACCATGTCAAAAAGGCACCCTCCCTCTCTTTTACAAATGTGCATCTTGAGTAACATATTGAGTCATATGCTGCATGGAACAAAAGGAGAGGTGGCACAATTATTAAGCGTGTTAATTTTTTAATTTTACAAGCATAAACATATTTTGGTTTGCTACTGTTACTTCCTTTTGGTGCAATATCAGCCCACTCTACTCAGAGTTTAAATACCCTTCCAAAATTATATCTCCCAGGTAAAAGCTTAATAGCAATTTGTGTGCTATTTTCCAAATTATTTGTTGTATGGAATTTTAAATCCCTAACGTAGATGACTATGAACGTGTGCACAGATGAATGGCATGTTGCCATATTCCAATGTACATGACTGACATCTTTTGATTCTGTATGTTGATCTTATGCTCCATGGCCATATACAGCTTAAGGTCACATATGATAATTTATGAACTAATTGTGCAGAATCACATTACCTACATAAAAATCCATTGTTTTTGCATAACGTATTAGCTAAATGTAAATTGCATACAGCAGTTCCAATTTTGGATTTATCTGTCTTCCTACCAGCATCAGTATTAAGTAAACGCTGGAATATTCAACAAATTCCCATAAAGTCAGGCTCATTTACCCAAAGCCGCTATCGCTCTGGGTAAATGCTCCTTCCACAATTCAATACCATGTTTGCAAATCTGGGTAAATCCCGGTAAGGGATTTACCCACTGTGGGATTTTAACGGCAGTTATTTGCTGGCGTTAAAATCCTGGGAAACAATCAATATAATGTGTGTTGAGGCACAGGATATAGGTGTAAAACGCAAAGTGAGCTATGGTGCAGGTACCAAGCAAAAATATATAAGCATCAAACCAAGAAAGAAGAAGGTACCACACTCAAATCGCACAAAATATATACAACCCTTTATTTGAACACAGACTGGGGTATGATGTGAACAAATACTTAAAAACGATATTTACACTGAGGTAGCAAAGTTCCCTGTCCAAAAAATACAAAGTGTCTAGTGCAAATGCAGCCCTCCATCATTGGCAGGGGAGGACTGGGACCTTTTGGCCTGGGGGGCAAATACAAGCACGTGACCCTTTCACAGTAGATCGCAACATTTTTAAGTGTATGATGTGGTTAAAGGACAATTATAGTTCTAAAATCTTCACCCTCCCCCTACAAGTACTTGGAGTGAGATCCTTAATAACTAAGTCCTCATCCCTGGGTACACTTTCTAAATCAAGTTATATCTACCCAAAGTTTCCTTTGTTCCTAATGAACTCTAGGGCTGACTAATGCTGAATAATATACTGGGGGGCTGACTAACACTGGCTAATGAACTGGAGGGGTGTCAACACTACTTAATGAACTGGAGGGCTGACAAAACTGGCTAATTATCTCAAGGGCTGACAACACTGGCTAATCAACTGGAGAGCTTATGTCAATGGCTATTAAACTGGAGAACTGACAAACAATGCTAATGAACTGGAGGGCTGACTGGTAAACCATCTGAAGGAGGAGAAGTTTCCTGTTCCTTGCACATGTTAGAACTAGAGGCATGTGCTGTGCCTTTCAGGCACGTACCTTACTAATAGCTTCTGTGACAGCCTACATTTTTCATTGGAGACCAGCCCGGGGGGCATTTGCCCCTCAGCCTACTGGGCCAGTCCTCCCCTGATCATTGGACTAACAAACAAACAGACATACATAAGACAGTAGTGTAAGAAGCCATACACTTATCTCTACAGAGTCATGTTCAGGAGGCAGTCACCCAGGTCAGATGGGGGGTCCAAGGGAGAGAGAGCTAGGACAAGGAACAAAGGCAAGGCCCACAAAAAATGCTGAACGTGTTTCGCCCTATACAAGGGCGATGCAGTGTTTAAATAACGGCGCTCATCTCCCATACAGAAGCACACTGTTGAGAAATCCCTTATAACTCCATATATTTGCCCAGTGAGTCTGGGTTAATGAGCCTGAGTGTGTTTTTATATTGTTATAGTATAATTGGGTCCCATAGAAGTATAAAATACAAAATATCTGTTGTATTCAATTAGATCAACTGGACTTGAAATGTAGTTCTTGAAGACGTTTCGCTAGTCATCCAACTGGCTTTCTCAATTCAGAATGACTTGTACAAGAATCTGTGGCAATTATGTACCCTGGAAAATCCCAATTAGCATATCACAGCCAGGTGTTAAGGGTGTGATTGGATAGTGGCTAAGAGGTGTTATAGGAACGCCCAGAGTAAGGTGTTAAAACAGCATTGTACAAGGCAGACAGTTGGTGTTGAACCCCCCCACCTCTATTTAGGCTTGGTTTCTATATTTTCACATAAATGGCCTCCTTAACACCTCTCTTGAACCAGTCACGTTCCTTCGCCAGTATGTTAACATTACAATCTTCAAAGGTATGTCCTTTATCCTTAAGATGCAGATACACGGCTGAGTCCTCGGGTCAGGACTCAGCCGTGTACCTGCATCTTAAGGATAAAGGACATACCTTTGAAGATTGTAATGTTAACATATTGGCGAAGGAACGTGACTGGTTCAAGAGAGTACAATGCTGTTTTAACACCTTACTCTGGGCATTCCTATAACACCTCTTAGCCACTATCCAATCACGCCCTTAACACCTGGCTGTGATATGCTAATTGGGATTTTCCAGGGTACATAATTGCCACAGATTCTTGTACAAGTCATTCTGAATTAAGAAAGCCAGTCGGATGACTAGCGATACGTCTTCAAGAACTACATTTCAAGTCCAGTTGATCTAATTGAATACAACAGATATACCATGACCTGGATGAATGAGAACCTTCACAAGCATATAAAATACAAAGAACATTTAAAAAAAAAAGAAAAAGCATTGAGACAAACAAAAACACCTTGGGACAATCTGTAGGTTTTATTAAGATAGAAAAGCTACAAATGATGGTATTCACAGGGAATGTATGAAATATAGCTTACGCCATCTATCTGAGCAAACTTACAATCAAAGTGGCTTGCTAGGTGAAAGGCCTCATTTCCCTTGGTGTCTTTTCCATAAAAACCATCTGCGGTGCGTGTCAGTGCAGACCAACTCCTTTTAGATTGATTTGACTGGCTATATTTTACTTTTTACTTGTGAGAGCAATATATTTTTTAAAGGACGGGGGCTTGTAGACTTCTTATATACGTGGATGAGCTCAATTTTCTTTTCCTGCAAAGTGTTTAGCAGTTTGATAGAATGCACAGTCAGTGGGAATTTCACTCACACAAGGTCCTGTCATGTTAAAGTTCAAGTTATTTTTTATATTTATGACTGTAGTTTGGGGTTGGTAGTAGAAAATGGTTTAGCAGAAAAAATAACAGGAAGATAGAACTTGCACAGAAAGGGATATTCTCATTTATGCAGGACTAGAGGTTAATAAAAACTCAGTAACCTACTAAATAAACCAAGACAATGTTCACCTCCCTACAGACTCCTATAACAAAAGTAAATGAAGATTAAAATGTAGGAACAAGTTCCCCGCAAACATAATATTAAATTAATAAATATCTAGAAGGGGAGTGAGGCCATCTCCGTATAAATCCCAGCTTCTCTAGTCACCTAAATGAAATGAATGAGAATAATAATTACAGGGACTCAGATCAAATGGAAATTATAGTAAATTATAGTATCCAGGAACAATCATTGGACAATTTTAGATTTAAAATTGTCACTAACATTTAGGATTCATATGGGGATTTGCAAACAGTTTAATAAGATTTTCTAGAGTCCACACAGAGTTCTTGTAAAGAAACAGCGACAGCTCCGTTCTGGACCACAGAACACAGAGACGCCATTGGTTCTTTTTGCTTCATATCCCATACTTACTTTCCATTAAACTGCAGCATCCTGCTGTGTAACTGCATCTGGATTAGCCAATTTGACAGGCTGAAACAGGCTCTGCAGTGTGACTGCTGCCTTAGAGTTAGGCTGTCATCCATCTATTAACTCACCAAGCCCCATGCCATTAATGACTGTCCAGACGGCTCTATATCCCTACAGACAGTCAAAACCTGCTTTCAGGCATACAATAAATAGCTCATGTACAGAGCTTTCCCTGCTGCTGATTCAGCACTGTGTAACTGAGCACATTCTAGTATTAATGAGCAATAAAAAGATTTCCTTATTGCAAAAGCAATGCCCCGGGGAGTTCTGCTTAGTAGCACACAGTAAAGGTTTTTTTTATTTTATTTTACAATTTTTGTTTATTCCTTCCCGTTATGGTGACTGGGTTTCCTGGAGCATGTTGTTAAGTGTGAAGGGAGTTCAGGTACAAAGAAAAATGATCAATAGCTTGAATTCACAATCTGGAGTTGGTACATGGTTTTTAGGTACTGGGAAGACAGCAGCACCTGCTTTACAGTGCTACAAATTGGGAGTATAAAATACAGTGTTTCAAGGTTACAGCTGCAAAGTGTGGGGTAGGTCTGCTCTCTTTTTAACCCACTGCAGATTTGGGTCTTCTGCATACCAGTTTCTTAAGATCCTCAGAGTGCCATTTCATGGGTCCTTTTATCACCCTTTGAACAATTAAATCTACCATGAAGTAAAGCATCCATACACGTACACCTAAGATGAAATGCTTGTGACAAAATAAAACATAAAACGTGTTGTCACAATAAAGTAAATCATTTCACTTTAGGTGTGCACTTTTGAATGATTTATTAAAATAATAAAAAACAATATTAACTGTTTCCCCCTGAATCTACTGTATATTATTACGGTACTACCTCCCATTTTACTGTCAATAATGGTTAAGAATTTTCTCACCAGCAGCTCAGCTCTAACTCTGCCTTACTAGAAAGAATATTTCTGGTACAAGCCAGGGAGGTTAATACCTGCCAAACTCTCGACCTTTTACAATACAATAACAATATTTTTCTTTGAAGTAGCGAGAGCTCAGCTGTTGACAGTAAAATTTCTTAACCTTTTAACTGTTGAATGAATGCAAAATGGATGTTAAGAATACAGTGGAGTTTAGTTCTTCTTCTTCAAGAAATGTATTAGGATCTCTGGCCCCAGCTTATGATTTTCAACAAAGCAGTTAAAGGGGAAGTTCAGTGCAAATACATATGCTTTTTAGAAAAAAGAGCAGTATTTTTTCAACCCAATGACCTTAATTTGCCAATTCAGCATAAATAAATGCAACCGAAATTCTGACTTCCTGTTTGCAGGACCCCTAGTAGAGACCGTTATGGTCTTGCCCTTGACCTAGCGCCTGGGTTGATTCAGTTGCTCAGTAAGAGATCTGAGCATCTTTGACCCATCCAACAGCCAATCATTAGAAATTACTGTTAGGAACATTCCAAGGATGTGGTGCATCCTGGGAAGAAGAAGGACCATTAGATCCTGAAATGTCAGCTCACTAATGTCAACAGCAGGAAACAGCAAAGGGTATGAAATCAACAGATTTTTCAAAATGGGAGAGAATATGTAGAATAACTAAGTATGCATTACACAAACTAACAGTATATTGATAATTTCCACTGAACTGTCCCTTTAACTTTGCTCTACATGAGCAATGATGAAAGCCCATAGAAACAGTATATGTATATAGACTTTACATCAGGAACCCATATCATAAAATATAATTACATTATATGGATTGTAAGATTTTGAAAGAAAGATCAGATTGTGGAAGGGAATGTGTGTGCCTATGCTGCAGGTTTTTTAGAGGGCATTTTAATTCCATAATTCATACTGATTAAATATAAATGTTTTTTTTTTTATTTTGTGCATGGTTGCCATGGAAATAGAAGATTGGGGATGGGTGCAGGAGTGTAACAGCAGGTGTCTGTACCTGTGTCTGTGTGGTGTAATGGGGTTTGTTTTTGTGTTAATGACTGTAGAACTGACCATTTTGATAATTAAGATATGGTTGCCATAGTAATAGAAGGGATAGGTTGGGTGTGAGGGTTGATCAGTAGATGTGTGCACCTGTATCTGTGTGGAGGTTTAAAGATGTGTTTGTGTGTTTTAATAATTTTGAGATGGTTGTTATGGAAATGGAAGGATGGGAGGTGTTAGGGTGCATCAGTATATGGTTCCACCTTTGTCTGTGTGGTGTTAGGGGGGTTTATTTTTGTGATTATGATTGTAAACCTAACTTTTATGATGATTTAGATATGATTTCCATGTCATATCATACAATCCAAAAAATAAAGAAGAAAAGGGAAGAAAAAGAAATAGGAAAAACAGGAATTTGTCTCTTTCATTTCTTCTCGTACCTGTCCTGAAGTCATCTTATTGAAGATTGGGCTGGGGTAAGATACATTACAGAAAAGTATTTTAATTTTAGGGGAAGAAGCAGACATAGACATTAGCCCTAAACTGTGTTTGGATCACAATTACCTGCTGGTGACCAAATAAATATTATGCAAACCACTAGAGGGTGGTTGAACCCTCATTTCGTAAAATAGTTAAATCGATTGTAGCAGTATTAGTGCACATGTAGCATACAAAATTGAGAAAGTAAGAGCTTAATCCCTTTACATTATCAGACTATTATAGAGCATTGTATAATTAACAAAAGAATCTTAATCCAATACAGATATTATAAATGGTTTCCTCTAGAAAGATGGGCCAGAGTTTTCTAAACAAACCAATAGAGGGGTTTATAAAATCCTATGGAAATCATAATCTATAAACCCTTCATATGCCAGCTCTGTTTAATAACAGTATTCAGACCTCTGGCTTTCCCATGAAACAGGTGACCATTACAACAAATATGACAGCCACTGAAAACCAACAATATGAGAACAATCTTGTCAGGAGTTTACAGAGAGTGCTAGTTCTATAATGAGGGAGGTCCAAGTAGGGTTTGTACCACATAGTCAAATAATACTAGGAGACTCCTGAATTTGCTACATACAAAGAGCTTGTTATACAGCCAGTGGCCTTTATGGCCATAAACAATCAAAAAGCATTTGATGGGATTTATTGGGTTTTTCTACAGTCGTTTTGAAATTCAAGATACCCAATGCACTAAAAAAGACCATATCGACCTTCTACAAAAATCCTTCATTTAGCATGTTTACTTCAGAGGCCCTTTTAAGTTCCTAACCCTTTTTATAACAAGATGATGCAGGGATGCCCACTTTAAATTCACACGGGTTAAAGAACCACTTCCGGACATAATTTGACTAAATGCGCAAATTCAAGGTTGCATGATTACAAACAGACATTATAAAGTCAACCTGTATGCCGATATATCAATCTGACCATAGTCTCCTAAAACCCCCATGCTAGCAGTTTTACATACATTCCACAATTTAATGCAATTTTCTTTGGCAAGGTTAACCTTTTTTAAAAAAAACTAAGTTTCTACTACCCCAGCAACAGACATAAAAAAGAAATAAATTTTAAGTGTTCTCACATACTAATTATGCATTCATGCCCATTGAAGGGCGTTAAATTATAAACTATTTTCTGACCCAGTGGCATAGCTAGAAATCAATAGGCTCCATAGCAAAAATTTCCCAAACCACAAGAAAAAAAATTTATAACCCTCTGTGTTTTCTAAGAATGTGAAGTGTTTTATAGGAATCCTGATAAAAAGGGTCCATTAACAAACTTTCTGCTGCCAAAGCTACCTTTCAAACAAATAGAATCAGTATGTACCAACAGGCACTAATAGCCATCACATACACAGACACACATTTTATATACACAAACCCTCTTGATACCTGACTTCCAGGTTTTTCTTATCCGGCCTATGCCTTGCCTTGTTATTTTAGCACTGACATTAACCAAAGCAGCATCCAGACTGGTGTCCTGAAAGGTAAGAAGTTCACTGCAGTTCCGACAAGGCAGCAGAGATAAGAAATATTGTCTGGGTCTGGCATCAAGGAGAAGGTATTTCACATTGTGAACCCATAGAAACTCATTTTTACTGGAAGGCTTGTTATTATTATTATGGATTTATATAGTGCCAACATCTTCCATGGCGCTTTACAATTTACATAGTCATACATTACATACAGGGCTATACATGTTATACAAAGTCATACATATTACATACACAGGTAATACATAATATAATTAAACATAGTGATGAGTTTCTTAGAGAGAGGACTCTGCCCAAAGAGCTTACAGTCTAGAGGAAATGGGGGTGAGACATAAGGTGAAGTGAATCAGTAGTCTGTAAATAGATTGGTAGTGAAGTGTAAGAGGTGGGTAGGATCAGGTTGGGTCAGTGAGAGGGGTAATGTCTAGGCCAGGTTAAATGCTTGCCTGAAGAGGTGGGCTTTAAGGTTACGTTTGAAGGTATTAAGGGTTGGTAAGTGATAGACATACGGAGGAAGGGAGTTCCAGAGCTGAGGGGAAGCACAACCAAAGTCCTGAATGCGGGCATGGGAACAGGTAACAAGGGTGGATGAGAGGAGGATATAGTTTGCGGAGCGGAGGTTGCGCCTGGGACAGTATCGGTGCTTTATAAGATAGGGTTAGCAGCTTGAACTGTATCCTTTGCGTGATGGGCAACCAGTGGAGTTACTGGCAGAGAGGAGAGGCATTAGAGAAGCGAGAAAAGAAATGAATGAGCCGGGAAGCAGAGTTGAGAATGGATTGAAGCGGTGCCAGGCGGTTGTTTGGTAAGCCACACAGGAGTGTGTTGCAGTAGTCTAGCCGGGATATGATTAGGGCATAGACTAGGACTTTTGTAACTTCCTTCGTGAGTAATGGTCAAATGCAGGAGATGTTTTTGAGTTGGAGCCGACATTAGTTGGCAAGCGAATTGACATTGGGTTTGAAGGAAAGATCTGAGTCTAGAGTTATTCTCAGGCAGCGGACATAAGGAGAAATGGATATAGGTATGTTGTTAATATTAATTGTAAGACTAGGAAGGGGAACAGATTGTGAGGGTTGGAAAAGGACAAGTTCAGTCTTGTCCATGTTGAGTTTGAGGAAGCGGAAGGACATGAAGGCAGAGTTAGCACTAAAGCAGTCAGGGACCTGGGATGTCAGTGTAGGGAGATCTGGGGCAGAGAGGTAAATTTGGGTATCATTCGCAGGTGATACTGGAATCCAAATGAACTAATGAGTTGTCCAAGGCCATAGGTATAGATGGAGAAAAGAAGTGGGCCGAGTGCTGAGCCTTGTGGGACCCCCACAGGGAGGGGGCGAGGGGTGGAGCTAATTCCAGAGTGGAAAAAACTAAAGGTCCTACCAGAGAGAAAGGAGGAAGGCCAAGAAAGTGCAGTGTCCTGGATACCTAAGGAGGCCCGAGTCTGAAGAAGTAGAGGATGATCAACACTATCAAAATCAGAGGACAGATCAAGAAGAATAAGCAAAGAGTAGTTGGGCCCCATAGCGGCAGCTATGGTTGCTATGGTGATCCCTACACCACTGCCCAGACCTGCTCCAAAGTTTACAACATTAGAAAAAGCCATTTCAATTTTGAATAACTATATTTGAATAACTACATTCAGATAAGAGTCAAATTTAGCATTGAGCTTACAATGGAAGGTGAAAGCCCTATCTAAAAAAATATTATATCACAGACCAAATTCGAGCATGGTGGGTGGACACTTGGGAAAAATATTGGTCCCAACTGGAAAGGAATATGCTGACAGATCTCCAAGTACTATTTTGAGCCAAGAAATAGTAGGTCAAGCACATATAACTAATCACAATGTGCCTTCTATCATACTGAACTCACTGTAATGGTGGAGACAGTTTCTTTATGCCCATGACTATAAGCAGATGGTGATGTGGGCCCCATTATCTATTTTTGAGGAAATATCCTTAATATGTCTATGAAAAGTTGAAACTCAAAAGGGACTAAAATCCCTTCAAGAATTCTACTCTGCATTTTAACTATCCTGCTTTTATTCTCATTAATATATAAAAAGTAAAAAAGTAATTTGCAGGAAATCAGATTTTAACTTTTAATGGGTCTCAGCTTTTAATTGTAAAATAGCTAATGAAATGGGCAGCACCACTTTAGACCCACTTCAAAAATAGTAAGAAGACCTAAGCAGACCCATATCCGAGCAGCCAATCACATTTATTCACACATTGCACAGCCCACTGGGAGTCTAATATCTAACCTATTATAAAGACCTCCACACTAAGTTCAACACCAGTATTTTGACTGTTGAAGATAATGCAGCATGTTGATGACATTTCTCCATATCTCTATCCACAGACTAGTTCACTAGATAACTATGTCTGAGTGTATCTGTTGTATTCAATTAGGTTAACTGGACTTGAAGTTTAGTTATTGAAGACGTTTCGCTAGTCATCCGACTGGCTTTCTCAATTCAGAATGACTTGTACAAGAATCTGTGGCAATTATGTACCCTGGAAAATCCCAATTAGCATATCACAGCCAGGTGTTAAGGGCGTGATTGCAAAGAGGTGTTATAGGAACGTCAAAACATGTCTCAAAACAGCATTGTACTGAGCAGACAGTTGGTTTCGATCCCCCCCACCTCTATTTAGGCTAGGTTTCTTTATTTTCACATAAATGGCCTCCTTGACACCTCTCTTGAACCAGTCACGTTCCTTCGCCAATATGTTAACATTACAATCTTCAAAGGTATGTCCTTTATCCTTAAGATGCAGGTACACGGCTGAGTCCTGACCCAAGGAATTGGCTCTGTTGTGCTGGGCGATACGTTGATGCAGTTGCTGTTTGGTCTCCCCCACATACAAATCAGAGCATTCTTCACTGCACTGCACTGCGTATATGATGTCGCTTTTCTTGTGTTTCAGTATTGGGTCTTTCGGATGTACCAATTGCTGCCTCAGTGTGTTGTTCAGTTTAAAGCAGACAGGGATAGTGTTTTTTGAAAATTCTTCTTAATTTCTCGGAGACCCCTGCTACATATGGGATGACCATGTTCTTTCTCCTGTCTTGCTTTCCCCCTTCACTGTTGGTATACCTGTTTTTTTCTTTCCTTCTACCTTTTTTGACAAATTGCCACAGATTCTTGAACAAGTCATTCTAAATTGAGAAAGCCAGTCGGATGACTAGCAAAACGTCTTCAAGAACTAAACTTCAAGTCCAGTTGATCTAAATGAATACAACAGATATACCATGACCTGGATGAATGAGAACCTTCACAAGCATATGTCTGAGTGGAAATTTAAATGCATTGTTGAGTTGATAGTGATGAGGCAAAATTGTTAGGCAATAGGTCTCTCAGAACATTACATCATTAGAAGATGTTTTAGTTAAAAACTGAAAACTAACCTGAAAGACACTTTGCAAACTTCCGAACAAATGTAAAAAAAATTTAGAACACTGGGAAATATTAAAAAGAAAAATAAAAAGGAAGCAGGACTATCATTAAATGTCTAATTGATCCAAATGGTACATTAACAAATAGTAGCAGATAATGTTATTACACAATAAACTAAGAAAGAGTTTGGTTCTCTTGAACAGTTATTTTATTTTAAGTGTTTATTATATATCACTGATATTGATATTGTTTACAGTTACAGTTGTAATCTTGTGCTTTCTTTGCTAAGAGTTATTTCTTCCCCTTTATGTATAGAGGGCACCAAATAGCATCTACTATAACTATAAACTATAAATGGAAAGAGTTCAGAGAAGGGCAACCAAATTAATATGGGTAATGGAGGGGATTGACTATGCACCTCTATTTCCTTTATTAATCTGGTTGCCCTTCTCTGTTAGGGCTGTATATATTGATTGTGCAGGGATATGATCACTTTATCCAAAAAATATTATTGTGCCATATAATAAACTCTCTGGTGCATTGTTCACCAATAGGGAATTTCAGAGGACTTAGGGAGGACTTGTGGACATCCTTTAAGATTAGAAAAAAAATAAGTTTCTTCTTCAGGTTAGGAAAGGCTTCTTTACAGTGAGAAACTGAGGAATATCAATGAAAATATCATTGATATTTTCAAGCACAGCGCCATTTCTGAATGCTTTTGGAAATAGCGCTGTGCTAACGATCCAAAACCCGTAGTGTTACGTTTTGCGCTACTTTGTAGCGTGAAACTTAACGCTTCGAGTTGTGGAGCGTTAAAGTCCCGCTCCTTACCTTTGCCCGATCCCGCGATGCAATAACTGACGTAATCTCGCTTACGTCAGTTATTGCATCGCGGGATCAGGCTAAGTTAAGTAACGAGAGACCCGATATTGAATCTCCCCGATAGTTCTAGCTGATCCAGGGATCCTTTCCAATTGCCATATGGAATCAGGAAGGATCAACCCATCCTACCCTTTTCAGTTGTTTTTTTTCTTCTTTAGATCAACTGTTAGGCTGGGTACACACCAGCAGATATTTCAAGCCGACTGACCAATAGTGTTGTGAATGGTGTGGGGCAGTTCTCTATGGGACTGGCTGCAGCCACTATTTCTGCGACCGCCAGTCATTTATCCCAACCAAGCGCTCGCAAGTAGTGAATGCTCGGTCGGGACTAAAACTCGTCTGGTGTCTACCTAGCCTTAGGTATGGTTAAATAAAGGGCATGTCCACCCTTAAAGGGACAGTTCAGAGAAAATTATCAATATTTGTTAAATTGTTAGTTTGTGTAATGCCTTCTTAGTTATTCTACATATTCTCTCCCATTTTGAAAAATCAGTTTCATACCCTTTGCTGTTCCCTGCTGCTGACATTAGTGAGCTGCCATTTCAGGTTCTAAGGGTCCTTCTTCTTCCCAGAATGCACCACATCCTTGGAATGTTCCTAACAGTAATTTCTACTGATTGGCTGTTTGGATGGGTCAAGCATGCTCAGATCTCTACTGAGTAACTGAATCAACCCAGGCGCTGGGTCAAGGGCAAGACCATAATGGTCTCTACTAGGGGTCCTGCAAACAGGAAGTCCGTATTTCGGTTGCATTTATTTATACACAGATATAATGCTGAATTGTCAGATTAAGGTCATTGGGATGAAAAAATACTGCTCTTTTTTTCTGAAAAGCATATGTATTTGCACTGAACTTCCCCTTTAAAAGAAAAAATTGGCCATGTGTCTGTTACCTGCCCCAAAATCCAACTAATGTATTCCGCACATTATTAAATGCACTACTAACCAGATATTTAAGGATAATTATTGCCTCCATTCTGGCAGAGTAAGCTGACTTCTCCCTCCCTGCAGTCAATCAAGACTGTGACTGCTGATATTACAACCAATCATTGACTGCTGGTTGCTCTGCTGCCTCCTCTGCACATGCTCAAGCTTATAAAGAGCTCTCAAGGTTGTAGACAGGTACCTTTTTCCATAACTAAAAAAAGGGGAACTGTGGCTTCTAAACAAGTTATGTTAAATAAAAAAACTGTAGTCTTAAAGGGCAAATTAAATTATTTAATAATTTTTGATATATAGTAGGTCTCCCTCCCCCAGCCCCAACTGCTATAATAGATTTTCCATAGACTCCCCCGAACTCTACTTACCTTACCTCTCTCCTCCGGCGTACTGTCCAGGCCCTCTGCTTGCATGAACTGCAAGCAGGGGGCCGGACCGGCAGCCGCATCCCTGATTGGCTGAGAGGCAGCCAATCACGGACATGGCTGCCGGCTGCACAGAACGCTGAGGGGAGAGAGGTGAGGTAAGTAGAGTTTGGGGACTTTGGAGGTGCATAGCAGTGCAGCCATTTGGAGCTGGGAAGTGAGGTAAGGATATTTATGCACTACAGAGTGGGGCCAGTAGTGGGTGAAATTATAGTTTTATGGGTGGACATGCCCTTTAAATTTAAAATGAACTCTAGCTCATATCTATATCTGCAGACAACTGATGGGTGATGTCATCAGAGTCTTCCCACAAACTTCTGGATCTTTTTACAAACAGAAAATGTCCAGTAAAATATTAACCTGCTTCTGCCACAGAGGTAGAAGAAGGTCTTGAAAACAGCTGTAAACAAAGATTAACAATTAAGGGGGCATGGCTATCAATGCAGACAGAGAAGTGTGCTGTCACATAGCTGCAAGCTGTGAAAGCAGTAAGTTTTCAGGTTACCTTTTCAGCAATATCATTGTAACTAGAGATGTGAACTAGGGTTCATTTTTATTAAAGATAAGAATGAAGGCTTTTATTCAACCCTGGCTTGTTTGGAGACCACAATTCACCTTTAAGCTTGAAATCTGCTAAAGATGTTGCAACCACGTAGGGATCATTGGAATATTTCCCAACTGGTAGAATCACCTTTAGATTAATAAACTGATCAATATCAACAAGCAGTTTATCAAACAGAAGTGTAAACAAAAATCAATATTTGACCAGTTCGATCGAATCAATCCAAAAAGAAATCAACCAGTGCATGGTAGGCTTTAGAAACTTTTTACAAGCACTGTTTGTCTGTTTATTATGTTATACCTGTATGCATATCAGTAAAAATAAAACAAAAATAAAGCTCTAAGAAACATCCTGTGTATTTTTAAATAATTACATTTTCCCCCTTTTCAGCCATAACTAACGCAATAAAATTCCCATTATAATGCACCAGAAAATGTGTTTTTTGTTTCATGCCCTCACAGAACAGGGACATAAAAAACACTTTGTTTCCACTGTGTAGTTTACACTAAACACTCATACTGACTTTGCTTTGAGGCTGCTGTTTTTTCAGGCTCTTTTATACAAAGCTGGCTTGGGGTGTCTATCCTTGAAGACAGTTTTTCAGCTTGGACACAACTGAAAACACAACTCCCACCTGAGTGTTGTACATTATATCTCTTGTGGACACAGACAAGTCTGACAGACATGCAATATATCTTGGAAAACAAATAGCTTCGTACACTTACAC
The DNA here is from genome assembly GCA_019447015.1 of Hymenochirus boettgeri. Taxonomy (NCBI): domain Eukaryota; kingdom Metazoa; phylum Chordata; class Amphibia; order Anura; family Pipidae; genus Hymenochirus; species Hymenochirus boettgeri. The sequence goes on along the minus strand of CM033476.1, from coordinate 225,844,103 downwards.
CAAACGTTCATTAATTAACGAACATTCAGTTGTAGTATACCATACAGTAGTAACCTATGGTTATCACAATCATTATCGTTAATTTACGATCGTTATTGTTTTCAATAATGATCGTAAATTAATGATCGCTAAACCTATCTTTAAAGGTGTGGTATCGTTAAAAGGCAATACAGTGCCTTTAATAAATGTGGGCCTTTATCCTTAAAGGGGAAAAAATGGGTGTGGTTTGGGGTGTGGCCTGTGTTGAGGGATGGAGGGCCCAGTATGGGTTCTTTTATGTTTTTAATGTAAAGCAATGTTGATAAAGTGCCTTTATAAATAAAAAACCCAAGTCTATAATCAGCAGGGGAATTAGTTTAACTAAAATAGTTTTTATCATTTAGTTATCCTTTTAATACAGAAAAGCCCACCTGTTAACATACAAACAGATTGCAGCCTCTTTAAACAATTTGAATGCATTTGTGGAACACACAGTGGCATCAGATTTTCTATAATTGTAAATTATAGAGATGTTTTTGGTGTAACACAAACAGCTATACCAGGCACTTGTTAATTGAATGCCCATAATAACAGCAGTTGGTGTATTACTCTACTGCACCCACATGATTATTTCTTTGTGATTATTACTTTGTGCTACTGAATTATTTAACACAGGGGACAATTTCCATCCTTGCCACCATCTCCCTCCAGTCAGTAACAATCCTATTTACATGCAGATTATAGCCTTTTTTCTCCCAGCCTCCTCTTTAACGCCTCTAGCAGTATGTACGCACATGAACTCACTGAATGATGAGGCACCTGTTGTAATTTGTTCTTGTTTAAACCGGAGCCTTTAGTGGTATGTGTACCTTACTCTATTGAAATTCTTCTAAAATTCCAGTACATTTATATACTGTAAAGTAAATAATAGGATGCCTATACTTTATCATTGACATAATGAGTTCAGTAGCAGAATACATATTCTGTAAGAAGACAGTGGGATTTGCACTAGGTTTTAGTTCTATATATTGACTTTGTTTCAGATTTCATTGTTAAAAGGATGCTGTAGAGCTGTCTAAGGTGCTGAAATTGGATTTCCTCAGTTCCCTGCAACACATTGCATCTAGAGAGCACAGCCCACATGGCAACAGACTGAGAATGTACAGAAAAGATGCTGTGATGCTGAAACTGCAGTTCCTTCTTTCTCTGCATCTGGGGCACATACTGCAATGTGCAGGGAGGGGCAGGGAAGGCAGGAATCACATTTCTATGTAATTTAAAACTATATATTGTGCACTTACTGGAAAAAACCCTCGGCAGCCAAATGATTAGAGAAGCAGATAAAAGGATGTGCATTGCCTATCTGTACTTAACAATACACTGTAGTGATGTGGCACCCATTTTATAGCCATTACCAAAACAGATTATTGCTCTCATTTTGTCTCAATTATAATGTAGCATAAAACATATCCATAAAGCATCATATTCAGGTTAAAGGACTACTAAACTCTAAAAGCGAAAAAAAGTATCTAGCTTCAGAAGGAACATTTGCAGCTTCAATGAAAAATGTTCTTACAAACATTGTTTTATATACCAGACAGGAGTCCAGCAGGGAAATGTTTTTCCCACCTTGTGACAAACTGAGAGCTGCAAGCAATCTCAGGACAACAATTCCAAAGCTAATCCCATAGAATTATAGATTGGGGGGTAGGGTTTAACATACACTATTACAGAGGGAGATCATCACAGATTCTTTTTGACACCCAATATCAGTTTCAAGTTGAAATCTACATCAACAAAAGTTAGTTTTGACCCAAAATCAGTGTTGGCTTGAAATTACGTTACATTCCTGCCTTTTGGATGTCACTGGACTGCAATTCTGTCTAGTAACGTGATCATTGCATTCTACCTCCAAAGCGGCTTCCTTGCCTGAACCATCAGGAGAGAATACATGCCCCCCCGGACTTTGACCCAGATATATACAGCTGCCAGCTCTCCTGGTCAGAAATTACAGTGTATGTACTTTGTAGCTGTGATCTACTGCACCCCAGCTCATGTGTAGTTTTCTCATACACTGGTATTTAATATCACAGCTTTAATCTTCGTCTATGTCACAGCAAATCTGAATATCTCTATGTGTCCTTTTTCAGTCTGACATTTCTCCGGTTTATGTAGCTGTTTGATGACAGTTACGCTAATAGTGGCCAGAAGTATCGTGTATATAAATGCCAAAGCCCCATCAGCTACACATATTGCTATCAAATATGAATGTGTGTCTAATACATATGAGCTAAATGAACCATATAAAACCCCAAAACATCCTGTATTTCAAAATAGATTTTGAGCGCAATAGAAGCAAAAGCAGCCCCAAAAGGGGAGCCCATCCCATTAGTGCTCCTACAGTAATATAGCAGCCCAAACCTTCTGTCCCATTTTAGCTGATCTAAAGGAACAAAACACAAACCCTATCTGAGAACAACTCCAGACAAAAACCAACACATGAAACAAAAACAATCTCCAGGTTTCCAATATGTCAATCACATTCCTGGCTCAATATCTCTCACTCCTGTTGTTTTTATGATCATCTTCATTATATATTTATAATGCAATGCACTTTCTGTGGCTCTGTAAAAATAGCTGAAAAATTCACAGCACACAGTCCAGCTGGTATAAACAGAAGGGCCCTATATAGAATTAATAAGTAGCATTGTACATGTTAATATACATTCATTAAAAATCAATAAAGGGGCCTCTGATGAAGTGTTCTATACACAAACCGCATTGTGTGTGGTTGTGTGTTTGTACATATATGTATTTGCACAGGTGTGTGTATGTGTGTGTGTGTTATGTATTTTTTTTCCCCAAGAAAGAAAATTCACTAATTTGATGCAGTCTGGGAAAGTCCTTTCCAATAGGCATTATACATTATATAAGGGTCATGGGCACCAGAAAACACTGTAAAAAAGGTGAGATACACAACAGGAATGAGCCTGGCAGGGGGTGGTATTGTATTCTGGTTTTAAATGTTATTCTCCATACACCAGCTGTAGTACTCGTTCATTTCAGCTGGAAGTCAACTGACCGGCTTTCTCAATTTAAAAAACAATACATTCTGCAGATGGATGATGAAATATTTTCAATAAACAAGTTTATTTGATGTTGCTGAACTATACTGATATACCATATCCAGGATAAATGAGACCTTTACTGAGACCTTTATAAAAAGAAAATGACCAGTTAGTGAGTGTGAGCAATGCTGGCTATAGCATTTGACAAATGCAATAGGGAAAATCTTTAAAGGAATAGTTCACTTGAAAAGTGAACTATTCCTTTAATGTATTGATTAAAGCCCAGGAGCTATGCCTTACCTTCCGTTCTTCAATCAACTAAGCAGGAGCCAAGGACGATGGTAAGTATAATTTACCTTTCGCGCGATCAGATCAGATGAAATCTCCTACCACTTTCTGGTTCCAATCCATTATAGCACACATGCAAGATAATGCACACTATAGAGGATTACCAGGAAGCAGTCAGAGATTTTCATCTCTGACTGCAAAATATCTAAAAACTATGAATGGCAGAAGACAAGATAAACAGATAAAGGTAATAGCATAACAATAGCCCCCACAATGACAGGGGGGACCAGGGGGGGCTAAGAGGGCCGCAATCTCCAAGAAAGTTGCTACTTAACTAAAGGTGCGCACGTCGTAAATGAAGAAGATGAGAGTCGCACTCCAAACAATGTCAGTGTTTAATTGTGATTTTTGATGTTATTGTTTCCCAATTAAACAATGATATTGAGCGAATCTCTCATCCTATTCACTTACAATATTTTTGATTCCTATCTGTTCCTCTCTAGTAAACACCCTATGTTGTGTGTAGAGATGGGATCCTATCCGACACGGAACCCCTCCGAAATCCAAATGTTCCGTCCGGATGGATGGTTTGGATTTCGGAGCAAATTTTCTATTTTATTGAACATTCAAGGCTATTTTCGATAATTCTCGAAAATAGCCTTGAACATTCGTTAATACTCAAAAATGCGATTGGAAACTCGAAAAAAAACGACTGTACTATTGCTTTTTGGACTGTACGTTACCCACCCCCTTGGAATGTAAGCTCTTTAGAACAAAAATTAAATGTAAAGTATATGCTTACTATATTTCAGGGGATATTTTGCCACTTTGTCTAATGCAATGTATGAATGCACAGTGCTGTACCTATATAAATAGAAAATATACATACAATTAAACTTTGTAATACAATGTCCCTCAGAAGAGCTATTTTAAAGAATTTGCATTTAGTACAGTATATGTAAGTAATAGATTCTGTAACAAAAAAGGCTTCCATGTTGTTGCCAGTACAACTCATAGTCCATGTTGGCTTCAAAGAGCCATACCCTCTGACCCCAGGATTCAGTCTTTATGCACAAAGTTTTTAGCTTCTGTTTCTGTGTCAGTGGGAGGGATGATTCCTGAGCTGTAACATAATTGTCTGTCAGCTTCCAGGAAGCAAAGCTGAAGCTGGGTGTTCCCAGATAAGTTGAGTTATGGGAGCTGCCCACTAGTACCCATGGGTTATTTTCATAAATCACCCAGCATGCACAGTTAAGGGAGAGGTGAGACACAGCTTTTTGTATCTGTAAATGTGCTCTATTTATTGGGGCAATGTTGTCTGGAGACTTTAGGTCCCCTTTAACTTATTCTCCCTTATAATATGGTAAGCACAGAGATCAAGGATACATGCAATCATCTCTATTTACAGAATCATAGAGTCCTGGCAAAGTTTAATTAACAGTGTTAATAATACATAGCTGTTGCTGAGGGTACATGTGATTTTTAAATTGCTATGTTTTCCTGTTTGAGTATCTGACAGCTGAAAAACCACAATTAATCTCTTCTCATTTTGAACAGTGGGAAGCCCTAAAAGCATGACTCACGTAAATCATATATACATAGACTCACATGCACCATATCCCGGGCACTTCCCACTGTTTAAAATAAAATTGATTGGTTGTTTTTTTCCATACACTGCTAGTCATGTTTCCCTGTTTGAAAAAGAAAATAAACAAAATGAACAGGGTGATGCAATCACAAAGCTTCTCTATGTTTACTTTTTATGTTCCCATAATGTACTATTCACTACACGGCTAATAGGCCCATCGCTAGTGAACTGGAGGGCTGGCCTAACAATGTCTGGTGAACTGGAGGGCTGACCTAAAAACGTCTGCTTACTAGGAAAAGAAAAATACAGTATCCCATAAAAGTTGTCTGTAAACTCTAAAGTCCTTTATTGAAAGGAAGCAGATAGACCTGACACAAAAATCATAAAAACACTTAAAAACATCCTTTTTGTCCCTCAATTGTAAGAAATAACACATACATATACACCTTTGCATGGCAAAATTTAAAAATGGAAATGTCATGGTTTCACAATACAAGTTTACTAAATGTTGTCTTTGACCACATATGTTTAGGGACAATCCATATCCAAATGTTAGTGGATGAGACAAAACAGCAACTTTATATGGCTGTCAGAATTAGGCTACAGCAGGGTAAAGGTGGAAAGACATTGCCATTGAAGGGAACTGGTAAACTAGTTACCCTTCTTGTTCTGGCAGGATTTGGCCAGTAGGGGCCGCTGTGTAAAAGTATAAAAGGGAGAACAACCATGTGATTAGCCTCTTTCTACTTCCTGGAGTTTCCCCAGAGGAGAGGGGAAGAGCATTGGACCGTAGACAGGTAGGCCCAGTTAATGTGAGATTAGATTCTGTTATAGTTCACTCCAGGAGTGATAGATAGGAGAAGGGTAGCTAGTGAGCAGCTTGAGCTCCAACAAGGAGATTTAGTATGGACTAGAGTCCTGGGTATACCACCCAAGAATAGCGACATATGCCAGACATAGGGGTAGAAGATTCTATTAAATGACCTGAGAGTTGGGGTGGCACTAACAAGATGATTGTTATTTATGCTGTTTCCGATTCCTCTGGTTTGTGAGTATTGTTAACATAGGAACCTCGCAAAGGTGAGGTTTTTGGGGGTGATAAGCATTTTAAAACAAACATGTTTTTAGGCTGGACTTGCCCTTTAAGTTCAAGAACCACTGGTGCTCATTTATTGCATGCTCCTAGAGTGGTAGTTCAGCAACACCCTGCCTCCAACATGTGCGAGACGCCACTCCTAATAAATAAGAGTTTTGTGCATAGAATCTGGAAAAGGTTGACAGTTTCTGGAGCAAATTAAGTACCCCCATTTTACTATCGCCTTACATTTGGAGCCCAACGTGGGGCTTGAAATGGGTAAAGAAGTCGTTGGCAGGAATATTCTGTGGTTCTTTGTTCCTGTTCCACGTCTCTTTCTATAGTGACTGAATAATTTTGGCACTATATATCTAATTGATCAAACATTCTAAGTATCATCATGCCTCTGATACATCCAGTTGATGTATATGCATGGGCTGTAGCAGAGTTTATTAACCCAAGACATGCCTTTGCCATTGATCATGTATAAATGAAACGATAGCCTACCTCCCATTTGCTAGCTAATAAAGATTCAGCAGTAACTGGATATTTCACCTTACTGTATACCAATCCAGAGGAGCTGTATGATGATACGGGGCCCAATACCATTTTTCTTATGGGCACTCTTCCAGTTGGCTGCCCCATTATGTATCCCTGACCACCTATACTTCCAAAAGGGGGGACTGGCGTTACGATTGAAATTCAGACATTAACCCTGGAGACAGATGATGTGCAGCCTCTAGAATCACCCCCTAGCTTGACCCCCCAGGTGGTTTATCCTCCCCAGACACTAATAGTAGGGGGAACTAAATACCCAAAGCATTCTCAGGAGAAGCCCCTACACCCATAGGAGAACAAGAATTTGAGGAGTGGCAGGAGGCGGTTATGCTTTTCCTTGCTCTGAGCTGGAGAAAAGGATTTGTTTGACTGAAAACCTGCTTCCTCCTGCTAGCTGAGTGGCAAAAATAAAAGGACCATCCTGACACCTCTACTAAATACTGTTTAAAGGCATTAGAAGAAGTGTATGGCACCTGTGACAATCCTCATACTTGGCTCCACATGTTTCAAAGTTTAAAACAAAGGGAAAAAGAGAATGTTTCTGCTTTTATCAGACGGTTGGAAGATATTCTGTGGAAGCTGGTGTGTAAAAATTTCATATCTATTGGAGAAGTTAATAAAAAACGGCAAAACCAGCTTATATATGGGATGCTGGGGGGCCATCCCATAGCCATTGAACTTCACATTATGTATTGTCATGGGCCTCCACCAACACTTGGTGAGCTCATGAACAAGGTAAAGGAGCAAGAAGCAGAGCTCTGATATGTTGCATTCTCTAATAAAACTGAGAACTGCTCTTATCAAAACTCTGCAAAACTACAGCAAAAGGAAGTCAGGGTTGTTACAAAGAAAAAAGCAGTTGCTTCCATGAAATATTCAAAGTATAAGCCCCCTGATTACACCTGCACTGTCTGTGGGCAGATTGGGCACCGAGTTCATCAGTGTAAAGTACTTGCTGACCAGCTAGAATTTGAAAGCAAGATGGGACAGCTATCAAGGAAAAGGTGGGGGTCCTCACAGCCTGTCGTTATCCCCAGGGTGGTTCATAGATTCACATTTAACTTGCTTGCAAATGGCATACCAGCCACTGCACTGTTCAACACAGGCTCTTAATTGACTTTTATTCACAGGCCTTTCTCCCAGCAATTCCTCGGTCATATTCCACTGCAGCCTGTGTGCCAGTTTGTGGTGTGGGGAAAGGTCCTGTCTACATGGAAGGTTGCCTAAAAGTTCAACTACACATCCCTGGTTTAGTTGGAGACAATGAAAAAAAGTCTACACCTATGATTGTTGGCTCTAATGTGAAAGCTGTCAAGGAAGCCTTTTATAAGTTTCTACAGCTGAGCTGAGAGAAGGTATCCCCCTGAGTGTATGGCCAGTAGCTCCAGAGTTGCAGGAGATTTGCCAGACATTTGCTCCTGAATCTCCTGGGGATTGTGTTGGAAACCCTTGGCATCCAGTAGAGCTTCCACCAGTGGAAGTTTCTTTCTGTTAGAAACTGATCCTTAAGAGGCTTCAAGGACTACCATTACAAATGTGCTAGAACTGATGGGGTCACTGTAAAAAACATCACCTCTCATTCAATAGTAATTCCAACCTGGCAGACAGTAGCCCACCGCTACCCTGTGGAATGTTTAGAATCTTTACCTGTCAAATTGGGAGTGTCAGAGACTCAGCTAAATTTTAATCTTGATGTTTCTGATGACTCCCTGGAACACCGACAGATGCTGGAGAGTAGACTAGCACAGTAAAGTGATGTGTTTTCCATTGATGATATGGATGTGGGGTGTTCTAAAAAACACACCATACGATTAAAAGACAGCACTCCTTTTAGAGAAAGGTCTTGGCGAATATCACCCCAAAGATCTTGATGATGTCAGAGATTATTTTAATAAAATGAAAGACCAACAGATTATTGTGGAATCACAAAGTCCTTATACTTCACCTATAGTTATTGTCCGAAAGAAAAATGGAAGTGTTCGCTTATGTGTGGACTGTAGAACACTAAACAAGCGCACCATTTCTGATCAGTACACACTGCCACATATTTATGAGGCATTTGATGCTTTGCATGGCAGTGCTTGGTTCTCAGTGATGGAATTAAGATCTGTATATTACCATATTCCTATGTATGCAGAAGATCAGGAAAACACAGCTTTTATTTGCCCATTGGGGTTTTACCAATTTACCTGAATTACTCAGGGATAAGTAGGGCTCCAGCTACCTTTCAGCGCCCTATGGAAAAGGTCCTGGGAGACTTGAATGCAAGGAACTGCATAGTTTACCTTGATGACATTGTTTTTGGCTCTACCCTGGAGGAGCATGATAAAAGATTGTTCAGTGTGCTTGAGCGTCTTTGAAAGGAAGGCCTGGAACTCTCAATTGGCAAGTGTAAGTTCACCTGCAATTCTGTGCGTTTTGTGGGACACATTGTATCTGGTGAGGCATTGCCATTGACCCAGAGAAGTAGCAGCTGTGCTAAATTGGCCACACCCAAGCAATCTTACTCAGATCCTTCTTGGGAGTTTGTAGTTATTATCGGAGGTTTATTGAGGGTTAACTCAAAAATTGCCTATCCACTAAATGGACTGTTGAAAGGGGACAATATTAAAGAACACAAATATACTCTCTTTAAAAATGAGTGAACCAGTGCTTGTGAGGAAGCTTTAACAATATTAAAGCAAAAACACCTTTACTTGTCTACGCTGATCCACAAAAGCATTATGTTTTGCATGTGGATGTTAGGAAGGGTTGAGAGGCGTCCTTCATCAAGAATATCCTTTAGGATTAAAACTGGTTGCATATGTCAGTTGGAGTCTCAGCCCAACTGAAAGAAATTATCCTGTACACAAACTAGAATATTTGGCCTTAAAATTTCCTGTCACAGAAAAGCTACATGACAAAATTTATGGTGCCGAATTTGAGGTAAGAACTGTTAATAATCCTTTAACGTATATTTTAACCACTGCCAAATTAGACGCTGCAGGTCATCAGTGGTTGGCTGCTTTGTCTAATAAAACAAAATAAATGATACAGCTTAAAAAAAAAAACACCGTGGTACTACAGAGCCCTCACTCTGTAAAAATAACCCCCAAATGTGGAACCCAAAAAGGAATCACAAATAGGAATAAAAAGATACAACTACAATGTAGCCAGTGGGTGGAGCCAAATAACGATAAATAGATACATGGACTAAAATATATACACAGTTTATTACAAATAAAAATACAATATATATAAAGCTGACCAGCACATATAGCTTAAACACCTAAATCTCTAAAACGGGAAATAAAAAGATAAATGAGTCTAGCATAGTCTAAAAAAAAGGTCCTGATGAATTCTATTGTCTAATTTATATATTAATATCTCTCCAAATGTTATAATAATATTATGTATATAGATTAAGTGTTAATCAGCATTGATTACATGTATAATTGTCCCTTAAGATATATGTACTGTATTTAATACTCTTATGGATCTTTGTCTAGTTTTATTTCCAATATGGGATATTATGGACATAAATAGCACCTTAATCAGAAACATCCTGAGTAAATTGTAACGTTCCGCATTGAAGCCAGATATGCTAATGAGGCAACCCTTAAAAGGATGGGAATTCCAAGCTGACGTCACTACCCGAGGAAGCTCTTCGAGTGAAACCCGTAGTAAGTGATGTGCAGTACGTATCTAGGTAGCACGCACACATCGTTGAATCCTGACTTTCGACTGCTGTGATCCTGAGTGGTGACCATAGCGGTCGGATTAGCGAGATGAGCGCTGACTCGACGGCAACAGGTGCCTTCATACGAGTGTTTTCATACCTCCAAGTAGAATCCAAGTGTTGTATACCACGGTCGGACAAAGCTATACGTGACCGGGGGACCGGAGGAGTATCGGCAGTGGTACCCGGATTCTATATTAGGACACAGGATCTGTGATGTACTGTTTTTCTTATATGTTTGCTACCTGATCTATATATTTTTAGGTGTGCGCACACCATTTTTTCTTTGAGGCTTATAACTGTGGATTCCCATTAGTCTGGACGAACTACTGGTTCTTGTTATACGCGGCTTTGTCTACTAAACAGTTTTCTTTAAAATACGGTACAAGCCAGGCCCAAAGAACATAGGGGCAGATGCCCTTTAAAGGGCAACTATAGTGAAAAAAAAACTTTGTCTGTATACAATGTATAGATCACTTAGTATAAGCTGCCTTACTTTTATGTTTCTGTGTGGCTTCATTTCTTCACACTGGCAGAAGTTTGTACCAAGCTGTGTAGTCCCCCTCCTTTGTCTTTAACTATCCTGGTGCCCGAGACTTGGTCATTTATAGCTATACCCTCCTCATCATGATTTTTCTGTTTGATTTCACCTGCACCAAACATTTTAGATTCACTTAAGGAATCCCAGGTTGCTTCTCTCTGGCTCATCAGTACCACACACCCATTCAACTGATTTACTTTGTTCAACTTCCCTATCTGGTTTAAAGGAAACATTGTCCGTCATACTGACAGAGTTAATATTTTCAGCATTATTTACTAAACCAAAAAGTATTTGACATATTTTATCCCCATGGACTGTCTGTGGATATTCAGCAACACTCACTTCTACTAGAGACTCGCTCTGCTTAGCTACAGTATCTGGCTGACTGGCAACATCTTCTTCACAAGCAAGCATAAAATAAAGCATAACCACTGCCTTATTTTCCACCAGCTTGTTTTTTAAACCTTTTCTATTCCTATTTCACAAGGACTGGTTATACATTCTGCAGAACCTTTAAATGGATAACACTGCACAGTCTCCTTCTCCAATAACATCCCTTTAAATGGTTCAGATGCTTGGGTGGTGCTTTGCAGAGAGGGTTCACTCACAGCTGTTGATGTTAACCCTTGGTTTACCAGGTTACCAATTTTGTTAATCTCTGCAAAACAATAACCAGCTGTAATCACCATATCACAACCCAGGGAACTTTTATCAGTCACAGAATCAACCTGGGATTCTTGGGAACATTTTTCAGCATTCACACAGGGACTTTCTACCTTTTTACATCTTTAAAGCTTTGCTCTGTATTATCAGTTTCATCTGTTACTTTTCCTAAGGAAGCATTTTGAATAGTGGTTATCCCTAACAACTTTGGTTCAGGTGCAATCACACACATATCAATATTACAATCATTATTGGAGCATAGTGCCATTTCAACACAATTAGTTTCCTGGTTGTTTTCTTGCAAACAACACTCATCTAAACATTCAGATTGTTCGATATGTGAAACTTTGTCTTCCCATAATTCCCAGAATAATGGGAAATCTGTACCCAGTATAACTTCCTCATCAATTGTATCACTAACACACAGTTTGTTTTACTGTTTCCTTTGATGTATCTAACATAATACAAACAGTGTGAACACCAGTGACATTTGTATTACTAGAGCAAATTTCAATAAACATTAATAACTCATTTAGTACCATTGACACACTTCTTGTAATGTCTAAAGTAACCAGTAGTGGAATTCCACCAACTTGCATTTCAAATATCTTTTGACCAGTCTCTGGTTTATGATCACAGTCCCCACATTTCTCCTCACAAGTATTTTGCTCCCATGCAATATCCCCTTTATTAACAGTCTTACCAGGACCTTGAAACGACTTTTATGGGACATGTTGGAAAGCACGCACGCTGAACTTGCCTTCACACTTAGGCTGTATTCTCCCAAACAATGGCTCAATTTTAACCTGCTCCCACAAGGTTCCTTTCACTTTCTGAGAACTTCTCTGTACGACATCATTTCTTTGGCTTTTCCTGTAGCCGCTGTCTCTCTGGGAACTTGGGAAGCCATGTGCCATCCTGCACACAGGGGTAGCAATTTCCTTAGCCTCCGGAGGTCTCTCTGCTCCTTTCCACTTCTCTTGCACACTGTAACATGGCTGTGCCTTTAATACCTTTCCCTTGAAAGAAATGCTTGTCTTGGGAGTTTTTACTAGGTTAGGATAGCAAAAATTTGCAGTCTGTATTGCTGGAGTCTTGGGGTCATAGGGCCCATCAATTTTTCTCCAGTCCACCAAGAGCTGCTCAAACCAATCATCGCCTGGCCCCATAAAGAACCTGGGTGTATGTTTCTGTGCTTAAATTTGTGCCAGCGCAAACTCCACCATATGTAACATTTCAGGTAGTGCGGACCATTGTCTTCCAGGAAAGACAGCCTTTGGGCACAATTTAACATACAGAAGCAGGCAACAGTCTTTGGTTTGCTTGTGAAGGTTCTCGTTCATCCAGGTCATGGTATATCTGTTGTATTCAATTAGATCAACTGGACTTGAAGTTTAGTTCTTGAAGACGTTTCGCTAGTCATCCGACTGGCTTTCTCAATTCAGAATGACTTGTACAAGAATCTGTGGCAATTATGTACCCTGGAAAATCCCAATTAGCATATTACAGCCAAGTGTTAAGGGCGGGCTTGGATAGTGGCTAAGAGGTGTTATAGGAACGCCCAGAGTAAGGTGTCAAAACAGCATTGTACATGGCAGACAGTTGGTGTCGAGCCCCCCCACCTCTATTTAGGCTTGGTTTCTTTATTTTCACATAAATGGCCTCCTTAACACCTCTCTTGAACCAGTCACGTTCCTTTGCCAATATGTTAACATTACAATCTTCAAAGGTATGTCCTTTATCCTTAAGATGCAGGTACACGGCTGAGTCCTGACCCGAGGAATTGGCTCTTCTGTGCTGGGCCATACATTGATGCAGTTGCTGTTTGGTCTCCCCCACATACAAATCAGAGCATTCTTCACTGCACTGCGTATATGATGTCGCTTTTCTTGTGTTTCGGTATTGGGTCTTTAGGATGTACCAATTGCTGCCTCAGTGTGTTGTTCGGTTTAAAACAGACAGGGATACGTTGTTTTTTGAAAATTCTTCTTAATTTCTCGGAGACCCCTACTACATATGGGATGACCATGTTCTTCCTCCTGTCTTGCTTTTCCCCTTCACTGTTGGTATTCGTGTTTTTGCTAATTTTTTTTGCTATTTTAGCAGACCATTGTCCAGAGTAGGTCTCTGGAGAGACTACTGAAGTGGATGTTAAATGTTATGTGTAAATAAATGTTTTTGTATTGTTGCTTTGCTGGGACAAAAGGAATTCAGCAGGGGAAGAATATAGTGAACTGGTGAAACACCCTTTAGTCTTCTTGTTCTGGCAGGATTTTGCCAGTAGGGGCCGCTGTGTAAAAGTATAAAAGGGAGAGCAACCATGGGATCAGCCTCTTTCTACTGTAGTTTCCCCAGAGGAGAAGGGAAGAACGTTGGACCTTAGATAACATGTAGGTTCAGTTAATGTGAGATTAAATTCTCTTATAGATCACTCCAGGAGTGATAGATAGGAGTAGGGTAGCTAGTGAGCAGCCTGAGCTGCTAGGTGAGTATTTATGTGATATCTGTGCCATGCTATGTCACCTCTATTGTGCTACTTGCAATGCATTTTTAATATTTTTCTGTTAATAAATAAGATACTGTTTAAGTTCAAGAACTACTGGCGCACATTTCTTGCATTCTATCTAGAGTGGTGGTTCAGCAACACCCTGCCTCCAACATATGCGAGGGCCCACACCTGATAAATAAGAGTCTTGTGCATAGAATTTGGATAAGGCTGACTCTGGAGCAAATTAAGTACCCCATTTTACTATCGCCTTACACCATCAATCTGTCCTTAATTATTTCAGGCAACAGTTCAGCCATTAAGGTTGCACAGACTGGTTGCTTGGTGGTGTTCAATATAGAGTAAGCTTCACCAAATACAGGAACAAATGTGTCCCTGCTGTGGTTGCCAATGTTTAGGTATTGTCGGTTAGTTTTTATACAGTCAAAAAGGCAAAACAATGAAAAACAATTTATATACATATTTTCTTGCTAAATACTCCCACTGTATTATAACCTTGTAAACCATGAGTCATGATTTTTTTCCCTGTGTGGGTTAAATCCCATTTAGAAGACTAAACTCATTGTCATAGGATAAAGAAACATCTCTGCAGCACCTGTGCCTTTACATAGCATCGAGCTGATCTGCACAGTTCTACTGGGATGAGAACAGCATTTCATAGCTCAGCAGCTTGAACCTGACACATTTATTAATAGAACAAGGAGGAAACAGTCAGCAGCAGCCTGGGAGTTTCAAAAGCTTAGTGTGCCAGTGTGCCTGTGTCAGTGCCTGACCAGCCAGCAAAGAGCATGGTAGAAGGGAACCACATTATACAAAGTAAAAAAACAATGTACAACTCTACCCTACTAACAACTTCAAGTCTGTCAGTTAGAGGTAAACTTCTTTTCTTTTTTTCTTTAATCCTAATTAAGTTTTTCTCCCCAGAACACCTATACATTGTAAGATTCTTCTCTAGTAAGTTGCATATAGTACATGTAAGAAATAGATTCTGTAACTAAGATGGTTCCCCTGTGTTGCCCAGAAGGCAATATTTCAATATTTAAAGGCAATCACCACACCCCCATACACACACAAACTACCCCAATCCCTTTTGTACTAAAACTCTACGACTGAGACGTTCCGGCGTCTTAATGGTAACCATGACAACTCGTTGGTTACTTCCACGCATGCGCATAATAAAGCGGGACTTCTGTGCATGCTCATAATGAAGCAGCTGAGACACTGCGGCGGCTGCAAGCACATTAAGTCGTACACTGAAGGAAACTCCTGCACCAAAGGAATTATGGAGGGGAACAGCCTAATTGCAGGTAGAACACTGACACTGCACATCACGGTACGTTCATGGAGGGAAAAGGCATGGTTTTTTGTCACCTATCTATCACAGCCTGAGGAATAGAATGGACACCTAGTGGCAAGAAGAGGTTATTGCAGAGACACACACGGATTCACGGACACAGCTTTAGGGTGAGGCCACACTAGGGCGGTTTTCTCGCGTTTGCGCATTCGTTTCGTGCTCGCGATTGTGCCAGAGATTTTCACTACAATGGAAATCGCGGGAACGTGAAAATTCCTGCGATTTCCGATGCACATGCGATTGCGCGTTTTGGTAAAGTATGCGTTCACCATTTTTGGTGCGTTAATGCATGCGTTTCCATAACGCAAAATTGCAAAAATGCATGCGCAAAACGCACGCACAAACACAAAACGCACAAGAATCGCAAGCACAATCGCGTGTGATAACGCTCGCGATTTTGTGCGCAATTCCTGTGCGTTGCAGTGTAGCCTTAGGGTTTTATTATAATAGATATGTGAGGACGGGGGCAGTGAACTGCACTACTAGTAAGATTCCTAATCATATTTTTTATTAATATTTTTTGGATGCAAAATGCATTTAAATATCACATCAAAACTGCACCTAAGATAAGTTAGATAAGTAGTAGATCTGGTAACAATTTATTTTCTGGTCTATTCATAATAACGCTATTCAATAGTTCTTTAAAGTTAAACTTTATGGATGTTGCTCCACCCCCCTTGTGGCCCAGGATCTAACCAATGGTTCTGCAAGAAGCACTTTTCCATTGGATAAATCCCAGACTGAGTGGGGGCAGAGCTTAGACAATTATAATTATGTTTAAGTTCAGTGCAAATACATATACTTTTAAGAAAAAAAGAGCAATCATTTTTCATCCTAATGACCTTAACCTGCGTTTTGTCTGTGTATAAATAACTGCTTCCGAAATACTGACTTCCTGTTTGCAGGACCCCTAATATAGACCGTTAAAGTCTTGCCCTTGACCCAGCGTCTAGGTTGATTCAGTTGCTCAGTAGAGATCTGAGCATCTTTGACCCAACCAACAGCCAATCAGTAGAAATTACTGTTAGGAACATTCCAAGATAGTGGTGCATCGTGGAAAGAAGGACTGTTAGAACCTGAAATGGCAGCTAATGTCAACAGCAGGGAATAGCAAGGGGTATACATTTAACTGGTTTTTCAAAATGGAAGAGAATTTGTTTCTAGGTATGCATAATATAAACTAAGAATTCTAAAAATAATGATAAAGGGAACTTTCCCTTTAATGAGGCACTGGAAATTCTGATCAACACTTAACATTCTGCTTTCTATAATACACAGTGATGTAGATAGAACAGGTAATGACCAAATTTTACAAATACGATAAAATGCTGATTTATACAAGATTAAAGAACTGGTATGCAAACATTCATCCTACAGTTATCTTAGATAACTTTGTGCCTGTTGGTAAAGTATAAAAAGATTTTAACAGCACTGTACAGCATGAAACAGAGTCTGCAATGAAAATAATCAGATTTTACAAGGACTTTATATCTCTTATTATTTAGTTTCAAAAACATAAAACCCCTTCCTTGCAGTTCAAATAAACATGGAATCACAGAGCTTACGATTACTGCTAGTGAGCCTGAGTCCAAGCTAAGTCAGGCTGCTGTCTGAGAGGACTACAGCAGATACAGGCTAGATTGGCAGACTAGGAAATTACCGTAGTATGGAAGTCCCATCAATCTATTTCTTAGCCATAAAGAATCAGAATCAGCAATAACAATAGACATGCACATCTACCCACTGAAAATACTTATTACCAGGGCTGCCATCAGGGGGGTACAGGAAACACTATGTTGACTTTTATTCTAAATAATTTTAGTAATTGGGTTTTTTGTGCAACCAAATAACAGGAATGATTAAATATATTTATATAAGGTTACACAGGGTAATTTGCTGCTAATTGCAAAAAGACTAAATAGAGAAAACAACAAGAACAGAAGTAGGGGATATCGTGCAATAAGAATAATTTATTAGAAAAAATAGAAAGTAGAGTCCCCCTAGGGGTACTCCCATGCCCTCTACCCCCCTACAGATGTAATAACCAGAACACAGTAAATCTGAATCCAATCATATAATTGTCATATAACAGACATGAGTACTTATCAGTCCAGTTGCTAAACATTCCAGAAAAAGGAAGTCCTGCATGGATCCCAATGGTCACATCTTAGTCAAAGCAATGACCAGACAGTGTAGCAGGAACAGATTTAAATTGCTGGTAAGGGGGGAAGTGACTTAAGCTCCAAACGCGTTTCGCTCTCCTATTGAGCTTTCTCAATGGCGATTAACCGCTCTTCCTTCCCGAAAGTCTTAACAGCTGCGGGACACAATCAGAACTCAGATGCCCAGTGATGTCATACGCACAAGTCTCGCGAGACCTACGGACCAATGAAGAACAAGTATCGTCCGTTCTCGCGTAGACACGGATATCGGCCACCATATTAGTAACTGGCCACCTATATCATACATAATAAACTGCCATTCACCGGCTAGTAAAGTAAACCTTAATATAGGTATGTATTGTATATAGTCCAAAAAGAACTTGTGCGGCTCACTCAGCATATTGAATCTAAATTGTACCCCCAGTAACAACCACCTGTCTGGGAAGTACTAACATAATAGCATATTACAGTTTCGACATCATTAAATACACACATTAAAGGCAAAATAAAGAAAGGTATTCCGATGAGAATTCGGAATATCCTAACGATGCACAAATCCAAAGGCGGAAAGTCCCAAAGTCCAGATAATAAAGGTCCAGAGACCAGCGTCATGCCACATAACAAATAGAAGAGTTCTGAAAAAATAATATATCCCAAAAATTAATTCTGCTACATGTAGCGGTGAAAAATCGGTTGTAGACACTCCACATATCAATCAACCAAAAGTATCCTTGTGACCTTCTTTTGCGATGATCTCCAGAATAAAGTAATAAGATAGATCATAACCTGTAGGTCCCAACGTAAGTATTCCAAGAGGTTACACATCATGTAGATCCCATGCTGAGGTAAATCTCCAATGATCCCATCCCATAGGCACTTGGTGGATAAATGTCCATGACGTGTTAGAATCACACAAATGGCAACATCTAGAGTATTAGCCAACATCTATCATTAAAATGATGGATAGCCCTGAATCCTAAAATACAAGGCATATGTTACATTAAATAAACGACGTGAACTCCAATTCTTCATTAAGTTCATGTGGGCTCTTAGTATGGAGATTAAAAATCAATCTAGTCTCTGCTCTTATAGATTGAGGGTAATGTCTCCCCCTCGTGATACCAAGTGTGACCCTCAAGAGTCCCAGACATCTAAGTCCTCTGGCATCACAATTGTCTTTGTCCAAAAAATGTTGGGCAATACTTGTCAATAGGGGGTTTGAATGTCTGTCAGTACGTTTCACTAGCCTAATAGATGACAGATGGTAGCCAGTCTCTTGTTTAAGCATCTGTGTAGTTTGCCCTATATACAGGGCATATATATCACACGGGCAGATGATGGCATATACCACATTAGTGGTTTCACAGTTAAAATACTTTCGAATGGTATGTTTCTTTGTCTTGTCACAACTAGTTACCTCTTGTCTAGAGTCCATGGGCTGACAATAAATGCATTCGCCACATGGATGAGTACCAATAAGCTGATTCCCTCTCTGCAATGGTCAGGGATCTCTACGAAAATGGCTCTGTATGAGTTTATCCCCCAAATTGGCCCCTCTCCTAGCAGTGACTGATGGATGATCTGTAATGAAGGATGAGAGGGTCAAATCATTTTTTAGAATGTTCCAGATTTTCAATAGTATTTGTTTGACTATCGACCAATCCCTGTTATATTGTGTAATAAATCTCATGACATTCTCAGACTGACCACTGGTCCTTGTAAGGACATCTTGTTGAGTAAATTGTGAAACTGAGTGTTTAGTTCTCTGCAACAAAGACTTAGAATATCCTCTTTGTTGGAATCTTAATTCCAAAGAGGCAGCCTCCTTATATAATCTTTAGTCAGGTACAGTTCCGTTGCACCCGAAGGAACTGTCCCTTAGGTATGACCTTTTTCAAGGATGGTAGGTGGGAACTGGAGAAATGCAATTGGTGGCCGTTGACTTCCTATACAAAGTTTGATGAGGGTGCCTTGGTATTTCTTGATCCATAGGTCAAGAAATTCGATGGCTTCCATTGAGATATGGTGGGTGAAAGAGATATTTAGATCATTGGTGTTAAGAAGGTGAAGGAATTCCATACATCCTGGGTCGATCCCTTCCAAAGAATGAAAATATCATCTATATATCTGTGCCACACTCCACGTGTGAAGTGTGGCACAGATATTGATTTGAGACACCCCTCTCTTCCCCACCATCCAAAAACAGATTCACATAGGAGGGGGCACATTTTGCCCCCATGGCTACCCCTCTCACTTGGATGTATACTTGTTATCAAACACAAAATATTTGTTATACAGTATGAAATCTAAAAGGGATAATGTGAAGATGTGCCTCTCACCCTGTTCAATGGGTCCATGTCTAAAAAGTACTTGATTCCACATCCAGCGTGATGAGCAAGAAGTCATCTTCTATCTGAATGTTTTGTAATTTGTTAATAAGATCACCTGAGTCCCGTACGTAAGAGTCTAAGGATAAAACATTTATCTACAAAATCACATGCTGGTTTGTTAAGACCCCCAATGCCTGAAAGTATAGGCCTACCTGGTGGGACCTGTAGTTCTTGTGGACCTTAGGCAACATATTAGAACTTGGCGTGATCTGTTTTTCAACCAACCAACCAACCAACCAACAACTTAACTCTATGCCCTCCTTCTCTGACCCTAACCTTTCAGCTGTCCACTACTATATCACTGTTTCCAATGCCCTGACTCTGTGGCTCCCTTATCCCCATCTCCTCATGTCCGCTGCCTGGGTATAAGCTAGCCTCCGATCTTTACACAGTAACATAGTAATTAAGTGTTAATAAAGACACACGACCATCAAGTCCAACTTATTCACCCTTTTTTTTTTTTTTACCCTACCTAACAGTTGATCCAGAGGAAGGCAAAAAAAAAAAAAGGGGGGGGGGGGAATTCCTTCCTGACTCCAAACGGCAATCGGAAAGTAACCCTGGATCAACCAGATCTATATGCATTAATACCAGTAATTCTCAATATTTTTTAGTTTTAGAAACTTATCCAGGCCTTTTTTAAAGCTATTCAATGAACTTACCTTCAAAGCTCATGTCAATTCGCTTGCCAACTCCTGTCGGCTCCAACTCAAAAACATCTCCCGCATTCGACCCTTCCTCTCGACCCTAATCATTCCTGGCTAATTACTGCACACACACTCCTGTGTGGTTCACCAAACAACCGCCTGGCACCACTTCAATCCATTCTCAACTCTGCTGCCTGGCTCAGTCCTTCCACTGGTTGCCCATCACGCAAAGGATCCAGTTCAAACTGCTTACCTTATCCTATAAAGTATTATCCAACACAGCCCCTCCATATATCTCAGTGCTGATCCAGCGATACCGCCCCAGGCGCAACCTCCGCTCTACAAATGATACCCTCCTCTCATCCACTCTGGTGACCTCTTCCCATGTCCCACATTCAGGACTTTACTCTGTGCTGCCCCTCTGCACTGGAACTCCCTTCCTCTGTCTGTCCGTCACTCACCATCTCTTAACACCTTTAAATGTAACCTTAAAACCCACTTCTTTAGGCAAGCATATAACCTGGCCTAAACATTACCCCCTTACAACCCAATTTGATCCAACCTGCCTTTCACGCTCCACTGCGAATCTTTTTACAGCCTACCGAGTCCTGTCTCTTTAGGTCTCGCCCCCATATCCTCTAGTCTGTAAGCTCTTTGGGCAGGGTACTCTCTCCTATTGTATCTCTGTATTGCTGTATGAAACTCCTCACTCTGTTTACTTATATTATGTATTACCTGTGTATGTAATATGTATGACTTTATATAACATGTATTACCCTGTATGTATTGTATGACTATGTAATTGTAAAGCGGCACGGAAGATGTTGGCACTATATAAATCAATAATAAATAATAATAATAACCAGTAGAAATCACATTCTCTCTTAGTGTTATCCCCTTCAAATGGCTTCCCTTACTATATTTGTAAGGCGTTTCTGTATGGACTCTGTAGGATCAGAACACAAAGGACGATAATTAGATAAATTGCGTACTGATGAAGAGCCTCCGTACAGTACGCTTCCTCTGACCACAAGACTAAGGTACCTCCTTTAGCCCTGTGTTCCGAGGATGTGAGATTACCCTTACCTCTGTTATTGATCTGTAGATTTTGTATGTCCAAAAGTGTATTCTTGTAGTAAATGTCAAGACTTGGAAACTCAGAAAAAGATGGTGTGTATCGTGATTTGGGTCTAAAAGTCTACTCACAGTATCAGAAGGAGCCGTAGGTGCAGTGGTACCAATGTGCAATGGATCTTTGGGGTCAAATTTAGCCCTCAGGGCTAACCTACTGCAAAATAAAAATAAATCTTTAGCCAATTCAAAGGTGTTGATGTGTTGTTCTGGACAGAAGGAAAGTCCCTTGGCTAATACTAACCTTTGGTCTTTTGTAAGTGTATGTGTGTTGAGATTATAATGCGAAACTCATCTCCTTGTGTATCCTCCCTTGGAACCATTTCTATATTTGATAATGGGGGGATTACTTCTTTTTCGGTAGGGGGGTATCCTTGTTTCGGGCCCTCTGTTGACTTCTTAGAATGCGACTTGGCCTCCCCCTCCTGCTTCTATGTCGCTGTCTGCCCCTAAAAAAGACTCAGTTTCGCTTTTCTGAGTGATCAGATGTGTACCGTATATACTTGAGTATAAGTCGAATTTTTCAGGCTTTAAAGTTAGCCTGAAAACCTAACCTCGACTTATACTCGGGTCAAGTCCTAATATAGATCCAAATTCTGCAATTGCGGATAGTAACCAGTAGGTGGTGCTGTGTTAACCTGCATAGAAATTTACAGAGCTTATCTGCCTTACACTTCCTGCTTTCTGAAGTCTGGCTGCTGGACTCACTCAGCACTGTCACTGCTCATCTGGATGCTGTAAATCTGATGGGTCTCCTCAGTTTGGGGCAAAAAACAGCTGCTAGTTCAGTGCAAATGACAGCTTGAAATTACAACTCTCAGGTGACATTTTTAACTATTGGGGTCAGAGAGTCCTTTACTATATGGGGGTCAGATTGCCCTTTACTATATGGGGGTCAGGAGAATTGTAAATTATGGTAAGTTTAATTAAAAGATTACTGAACCTTGCCACAAAGCATGCTGGGAGTTGTAGTTTCCAAATATCTGGAGTGCCAAGGAATTGGAGGATTTCTGGTACTGGATTTGGCTATTACTGTATGGGATTCATGTATGGGAATTCTGCTGTCCATTTAAAGGGCACTTAAGCCACAAAACATACTGAATCAGAAGGCAGTAGTGTTCATAATTTCTACCCTCGGCTTATACTCGAGTCAATCAGTTTTTATACATTTTTCAGGTAAAAATAGGTACCTCGACTTGTACTCAGATCGACTTATACTCGATTATATACGGTAAGTAGATCTTTTTCTATTTGTTTGTCTTCTGCGCTTAGGTGTGCGTCTATTGAAGGTATGTTTCCAACGGTATACTGTACCGTTTGCATAATCACCCTTATCTCTTTGTAGTTTGATCTTTTTCGTTTTAGCTATACTCTTTAGTCTGTAATTCGTTGTTTAAGGTACCCTAAAACTGTTTCGAACAAATAGAAGAATTTCACCGGCACTCTCTATCTCTCCCGATCTTTATATTCTCTTGCCGTGCGCGTCCGAGGCTTCACAGCAACACCTCCACAGCAACAAACTTGGTAGGACGGCACTTGCTTTTCTAAAACGGGTCACATGACCCTTTTTTAAATATTTGGAAAAGGGTCTGTGACCCGAACTTCATGCTTGCTAGTTGTACACGTTTGCCTTGGTGAGCATTTTGGCCAAGAAGAGCCTCTGTTTTAATGATGATGAAATAAAGCATAAGTGTTTTAGAAAAGCAAGTGCCGTCCTACCAATGTTAGTTACCCTCAAACTGCTCCACTAGATGACTTGTGGTATTCCTACCTAACTCCTTTGTTGCAATATCAATGTCGCTTTTAAGTTTTGTCAGTACCTCTCTCTCATTATTAACTAACAATCTCATAATGCCATTGAGCATTCGGTAAGTACTTGTTCCCAATCATTTTACATTTCTGAGAAGGTTCCCAAGATGGTAAAGTTCTCATACTGTGCTTGTCACGATTCAATTTGCTCAGGTCGCACATGATCCAGTGCTATCCAGTCAGAAAAAGTCCCAAAGAAAGACTAAACTATAGTAACAAAATAGAAAGACCTAATCACTCTGGACCTAAATACAGTTAAATCATAGAGAGAACAACAAGAACAAAATTAGGGGATATCGTGCAATAAGAATAATTTATTAGAAAAAATAGAAAGTAGAGTCCCCCTAGGGGGGAAGAAAGGCATTCCGATGATGGCCGTTGACTTCCATACAAAGTGGTGATGAGGGTGCCTTGGTATTTCTTGATCCATAGGTCAAGAAATTTGATGGCTTCCGTTGACGCTGGTCTCTGGACCTTTATTATCTGGACTTTGGGACTTTCCACCTTTGGATTTTGACATCGTTAGGTATATCCGGAAACCTTCTTCTCAACACTTTAATGAGTTATATTATCGGACTATGGGTAGATTTATCTTTATTTGCCTTTAATGTGTTATTTAATGATGTCGAAACTGTAATATGCTATTATGTTAAGTACTTCCCAGACAGGTTGGTTTTACTGGGGGTACACTTTAGATTCAATATGCTGAGTGAGCCGCACTATTCAATACATACCTATATTAAGGTTTACTTTACTAGCCGGTGAATTGGCAGTTTATTATTTATGATATAGGTGGCCAGTTACTAATATGGTGGCCAATACCCGTGTCTACCGAGAACGGATGTGTCTGGTCCTATTGCTTTGACTAATGTGACCCTTGGGACTCCGTGCACGGACTTTCTTTTTCTGGACTGTTTAGTACTGGACTGATAAGTACTCATGTCTGTTATATGACAATTATATGATTGGATTCAGATTTACTGTGTTCTGGTTATTACATCTGTAGGGGGGTAGAGGTCGTGGGAGTACCCCAAGGGGGACTCTACTTTCTATTTTTTCTAATAAACTATTCTTATTGCACGATATCCCCTACTTTTGTTCTTGTTGTTTTCTCTATGATGTTTTAGGGGGGTGCATTGTTACTATATTTAGGTCCAGAGTGCTTAGATCTTTCTATTTTGCAAAAAGACTAAATAAAAATGAATTATGAAGTAGTCCCAAAGAATGAACAACACAGTAGGCTTATATAAATTTAGCACACAAAGGTGTTAGGCACCCTACTACCTTGTAGGTCTTCTGTAAGGAAATTACAGTTTTAAGAGATAGTTACCTTATAAGATAGTCTATCCCATACTCCAGGACACTGGGATAGACCCCTTAAAACAGGTCTCTCCCAGAGGGACTATGACCATTGGGAAATATGTCCCATCACTGGGTCCACAGTAGGGAAGCTTCCAGACTGCACATGTGCCCACTGGATGACATTAGTTACTAAGCTCAATGGCAAATTCACTCTATATTTTTTTTCTACCCTCTCCTAGTGATATTCATTCCCTTCAGTTGATTACTCTGTACTTTTGTCTGGCTTTAATTTCTTTTTCACTGTTGTGTTCTGGTAATACTTTAAATGTGCTAAAATGTGATTGTACCTGCTTTTTCTTTTAGTTTTTTGTTTTTGCCCTTTCAAGCAAACAGTTAATTAAATCAGGTTAATTTTTACTTGAGTATGCAATTTTCTTTTTCAGAGTTCAATAAGAATATCAGTGAATTACTAGGGTGACCCTGTTTATTT
Organism: Hymenochirus boettgeri; assembly: GCA_019447015.1. NCBI lineage: Eukaryota > Metazoa > Chordata > Amphibia > Anura > Pipidae > Hymenochirus > Hymenochirus boettgeri. The sequence continues at coordinate 225,818,834 of CM033476.1, read as the reverse complement.
GCCCTTTATGTTTTCTGTTCATATGATACAGGGTATCACATGGAGAGGCAGCACGGTGGCTCTGATGCCTTGCAGCGCTGAGGTCCTGAGTTCGATTCCACCCTTGGACACATCTGCAAGGAGTTTGTATGTTCTCCCCATGCTTGTGTGGGATTTCTCCGAATACTCTGGTTTCCCCACAATCATAAAGACATACTGATAGGTTGTATGTGTACATAAAGGGATTAGATTGTAAGCTCTTCAGGGCAGGACCTGATGTGAATTGGGTAAATTAGTGTAAAGCGCTGAGGAATATGTAGCGCTATATAAGAAATAAAATACATACATACATACATACATACAGGGTATCAGGAACAGACATACCAATTTGTGGTCACATAATGTTTCCTGTATAAATGGTTAGTAACCAAAGTGCCTTCTTCCTTGCTCTGATCCTCACCCTTTTTCTGCATAGATTAGTCTGTTGAAAACAACCTAACTATAACATAGGTATTACCATATATACTCAAGTATAACCCAAGGTTTTTAATCTTTAAAATGAGCCTAAAAAGCTGATCTGGGCATATACTCGAGTCACTTCGTAGGACCAGCAATCAAGTGCCCCATTAGCCTCCTCGATCCACCACTGGTTTCATGAAAATCTAATGTGGGGATCGGGAGATTGCAGCCCTAGAAGTCGTGACCACATAATGTAAACCGCTCCCACGAAGAGGAGTTCCACAATAAGGGAGACCCCGGTGATGCCATGGGACTTCCCTTAATGCAGAACTCCTTTTTTCTTTGTGGGAACCGGCTTCCATCATGGCTTCTAGGCCTGCTAGCTCCCGATCCCTCCTCGGATTTAGACCAAATCGATGGGGGATCGAGGGGACAACGGGGGACCACTGGACCTGGGCACTTTTGCTGCATCTTTTAAGGCAGCTCGTGGCAATTGGGGGCAGCATTCAAGTGCCCCCCTAGCCCCCTTGATTCACCACCAGTTTCATGAAAATCCGATGGCGGGATCTAAAGATTGCTGCCCCTAAAGCCGTGACCACTGATTGAAGTAAGGGAGACCCCAGTGATGTCACAGAACTTCCTCCTTCACTGGGGTCTTCCCTTAGTCTACTACTATGCTGTCCCTGGTAATCTAGATGAGGTACTGCACTGCAATGTCCATTCAGATCGCAGTTCAGTAAAGGCTATATAGTAAGCTATCAGTGAATGACAGCTTACTATAGTATTTGTGAATGGAGCTCAGAGTTCCATTCATAAATAGTCTTTGCTGATTTCCCAATAAGATTTTGACTTGGAAAATGTCATTTATGCCCGTATTCCAAGTTCGTTATCATTCCCTAAGATGATCTGCTGATTATCTTTGGGAAGTGAAATGCACAAACAAAAAAATGAAGAAAAAGTGATACAACCCCCTTTTTCCCCCTACAATTTCTACCCTCGGCATATACATTCGAGTCAATAAGTTTTACTTATTTTTTAGGTAAAAATACTTACCTCCGCTTATACTCGGATCAACTTATACTCGAGTATATATAGCATATAAATATATCTACTAAGCCTTGGTGACTTCTTAAGTCATTATAATTTGCAAATGGTCTAGGGCCACCTGAGCCAAAAGTTCCAGATTCTTTGTGACTTCAAGAATCTGTCCTCCTCTCTTCCAACAGAATGTCCCATAGTCTACAGGATAGAAGACAACTTCTGAAATCTAAGTAGGGTAGGTTTGCTGTTCCTTATAATTGTCTGCTTTGTCACTGGTATAAATATTGAAAAGGGACATCTGCAGAGGAAAGGCAAGAAAATATATAGAAGGCATACTTTAAAATGGCCACTAAAAGGGGCACTAACATTTTAGTGATGTGCTGATTGCACAGCTACACTTATAAATAAACACAATTCCACAAATTTGATGCATTTTGCTATTTGTCCACACTTTGCAATTTGCAGTGAAATTTTATTTATAATGTAAAGTGCTGGAATTAGACCCTCACTGTGTGCGATGTGTTGTGATTTTCTAATGTATGCTGTCACCAATTTTGTAAACATTGCATTGTAAATCTATGGAAGAGCATTAAAAAGTGGACACAAATCAAAAGGCCATGCAAATTTTTAAGGTGCCTTTTTACCTATAATCCCCTGGTGATACACAAGTGCAAAAACATGTTAAAGCAGATACAAGCACATAGGAAAATCACACAGAAATGCAAAGCGCTTTTTGTACATTGCAGTGGGGCCTAGTGTTAGAGTACACTAACCGGTGTTTATCGATGTGACCTGAGTCAGATGAAATGGCTTTATTCAAATAAATGTTATAAAAGCAAGAGATTTCACACATTCATTGTATAAACCATTGTATAAGCACCATAATATCTAATCTCTTTATTGTTAACAATAATGTTCTAATTAATCTAAAATATGTTGTTAAGATTAACTGTTTAAAAGATAAAAGTATGCTATTGTGATTTTTAAGTAAGAAAAAATGTAAACATTAATCAAATAATACCAAAATTATCTTGTCATGTATGTGAGCTGCCAAACTATAAAATTGTAATCTCACCGTGTCCACGGAATAATCATCCCAAAACCAATACAAGATGTGGTTAGCACACAGAAACACAGCCAGCTGGTATTATAGGAACAATCAATTAAACTGGAATGCATGGCAGAAAGGAAAGTAATCCTGTCAAAGCCAAATGTTTGTGCAGTTTTTTCAGGACTTCAAACTGTGATCAGATAAGTTTGATCAATGCTGCAAGCTTATTCAGCAAAAAGTGGCAGATATATAAAGTGCTTTTGTGGAAAGATAGAACAAGATTAAACAGGACTAGAAGAGAGTCCTTTAACACTAGAGGAAGCAGGAACTCCAGCGAGTCAAGGAGTATCAATAATGATCAACTGCTCTCCATAAAACCTGGAGTGAAACCAAGTCACTCAGCACTGCTTGATCTCTAAGTGACCCTTGGATAAGGATGATCTTGTCAGACTAAGCTGAATGATGAAGAGAGGTGGCCCAGGTTCCCTTAGCTCTTGGTCAGCCGCCCAGATTTCTAAAGTGCTTTACCAGCCTTTTACTTCATGACGCCATGTGCAAAGATTGGAAAATTCTCTACTTTCATCCACCAAACATAGAAAATATTATTTAGTTTTTGTTAGCTCCAAATGTTCCTTTCTTTATGGTAAATGAATTAAAGAGAATCAAACCAAAAATAAAATGGTCCCCTCCCATAAATGTATAATTGGTAAATTTAGAGACAAAATCAAAGGTGGATTTAATACAAAAACTAGCAAAATATTTGAAACCAACATAAATGTCAAAGCCTAACCTCTCATATTGGTAAGCGCACAGAGACGTGCCCGATAACTTACTTCGAATGGGACGTATCAAAAGTACAATTACAAGTAAAAAAAAACTAAGTACTCTGTATTTTGAAGATTTTTTAAAACAAAACACCCCAAAACTTGGAAATACCCCCTACTATATTTTTTTGTATATTTGTGTATTTGTATATTTTTGTAATCTACACACTTCAGCTACATAACAATGCCATCTTTTATACATAAATGCAGATTTCCAGACACAGTTTTCAACAGAACTCCATGTTTTAGGTAATTTTGTGAAAAAGAAAAGAAAATGAGGATTCACAGTTAGAAATCTTACCTAAACCCACTTGGCAAGTAAAAAAACCCACTAAATCTTAAAAGGGTAACACATGGTGTTAGTTTTATGAAATTTCCATTTATGTAAAAAATTGATTTCATGCTTTTTTAAAGTTCAATATAAATTAATCAGAGTTTAAAAAGAAATTTAAATTATATAACAATTATGCAGAGTTTGATGGTTCATTTTAGCCAGAAATGTATATCACTGACAGTTTACAGTTCACTGACACACAGTTCTGGTCCAACCAAAATTGATGCTATGGAGGTAGTGCAAGAATCTGAAAAAATGGAAATAACAATAAACATTGACCAGATGTTAAAAATAATGTTACTGGCCTGTCTGCTTTGTGGGCAGTTGTACGAGACTTTGGTTAAAGAGGCACTAAATCAATGTTTTTAAGTAAATGTCAGTGGAAACTTTAATGTATGTATTTTATTTCTTATTTTTTAATTCACCTGAAGGTTGGAGAGCTTATTCCTACCTCCCTGCGTGCAATAGAATTAGATCACTGAGGTTGTTTACTTACCCACACTCGCTACATGCTGGTTGCAGCTGATCTGCAGACTGATCTGCAGACATTCCTCACAAATTTCCACAAAGAAGATGGATGGATGTTGCACCAGCCAGAGGAGCAACTGTTAGAACCAGTAAAAGCATCACTCATGGGTAGAGATGGACTAGAACTTGAACCCGAACGGACTCGAACTTCTCGAACTATCCCAGACCCAGATATCTCGAACTTTCGAACTTTACGAACTTTCAACAATTATCGAACGTTCGTCATCGCAGTTTCAAGAATTATCGAATTTACGAGCCATTCGATAACCCTTGAATGTATCATTCGCTAACCCTGAAAGTATTGTTCATTTTCGGTAACCCTCGAAAGTATCGTTCGATTTCGGTAACACTCAAATTTATTGATTTATAGTAAGTTACCATATATTATTTTTATTATTATTATTATTGTGGATTTATATAATGCCAACATCTTCCGTAGTGCTTTATAATTACATGTATACATTCACATCAGGCCCTGCCCCGAAGAGCTTACAATCTAAGCACGTTTCTTGGACACATACAACCTATCAGTATGTCTTTATGATTGTGGGAGAAACCGGAGTGCCCAGAGGAAACCCACGCAAGCACGGGGAGAACATACAAACTCCTTGCAGATGTGTCCAAGGATGGAATCAAACTCAGGACTTAAGTGCTGCAAGGCATCAGTGCTAACCACTCAGCCACCGTGCTGCCATTGTCAGTTTAGCTGTAAATCATCCAGACTTTTCGAACTATCACTCCCCCATTGACTTTAATGGGTCCGAATTCTAACTTCCAACTTTCAAACTTTTACTGAAGTTTTCGAAAGTTCGAAAACGGACCGAAATTTCAGCCATCTCTACTCATGGGTAAGTATACTGCCTTGGCAATGTAATTGTATTGCACACAGGAATACAGGAATAAGCTACCTGCCTCTTGTGCATTATAGTTTACCTACTGTACTTAACATGGCTCAGTGTGCTTTTAAGTTCAGCCAATGGATTCAGACAGAACCACCCTTTTTATTTATTTACATGGTTTAGTGTCCTTTTGAGTTGAGCCTATGAGTTCAAATGGAACCTACTCTGACTGCACAACTTTCATTGTTGATCAATTTCTGTTGAGAACTGAGAGAAGCAGACACAGTATAAACTCTCTTCATACTACTTGTATTTTTCACCATATTAACATTTTTATTTCCCAAAAAATAGAGCCAAGGGCCCTGTAACAAAGAAATCCCGGCGTGGACCATCTGTGCTGCCATCGGCCCGATTGGAGTGAGTAGCCTCAGAAGTATTACCTAAGAGCAGCATCTGGATCTTCTCAAACAAAGTCCCGCCGGATAACAGTATAAAGCCGGGGGAGTTGGATGAACGTCTCGGTAACTGTATCAATTTTATTTACTTGTCTATTGATACATTGTACATGACTACGGGACTGTGGATCATAAACGAGGAACGGGGGAAAAACCCTCTTGTATATGCTTCTGTGCCACTTACGGGGGACGCCTAGGTTTTAGAGTTTATATTGGATGGGGGGGGTTGTACTATTTTATGGCGATTATGGTTTGTTTGCTATGGCTGAATAAAATTGTCATGTTTTGCTGTTTAACAGCGTAGTGCTCTATCTATGGCGTACTCTGTTAGAGGGCCCTTGGCTCTATATTTTGGGTAATATACCTTATTTTACACTAGGAGCACCACCAATCTTTTGGTGTTACGCAACAGCACTTTATAATTAGGCTGTGCTTCGGGATACTCATTATATTATAACATTTTTATTTGCTGAACCATTTAACATTTTATTTCTAAAATCCCAACAGCAGCATCAGCAGTACATTTTTTCTTTTTATTATAGATTATTAAGAAGATCATGCAATAACGTTTATTAGAATTAGAAATTAGTTTACAAAGACTGCCTGCAGATTGTGGACACTGACTGAGGAGCAAAAACAAGTATTATGGGAGCAGAGGTCAGATACAGTGTCAGGTGGTAAATCATGTTCCTTGCCTTCCTTGTCTGCTTACAGCCAGTAGTACTGCCCGTTTGTCCAAGTCTGTACATAATATCAAGAAGGATGCGGAGAACCAAACAAATGTTCAGGGTCATCCCATGTTTATTAACCAAGCCAGCAGAGCAAACACAGCACAACGTTTCGGGCCAGAGTCTCATACTACTTCACTTCCTCTTGTGGCTGCTCCAGAACTTAAATATATTCAGGGAGATTCAATAAAAGTTCTTATCGTTTAAAATGGTGCTAATTTTGCCCCAACCAATCAAATCTTATTTAACGTTTGAAAGCTAACATCTGATTGGTTAGGGCAAAATTAGCACCATTTTAAACGATAAGAACTTTTATTGATTAACCCTGATTGTGTGTTAGTGTGTAAAAAGCATATGTGTGTATATGACTGTGTGTGTGAAAGAGTGCATGTCTGTAACAAACAGAACTTAACTGTTGAGACCCAGGAAGCTGGAGGAACCAAGGCAGAGCTACAAATTCCAATATACAGAATGATGAAGCTAGCAACTTTGAAAAAGTAAACGTAGGCTCTGTTTTTAAAGCTGCAGCTTCCCACTAACCTTAACTTTTTTTTACAGCATACTTATCCTTTAAAGTGCATGCTCACCCTAAAGGATAATTATTTTGCTTCAATGCATTTTCTTTAATTGCTTTAAAAAGAGTAAAGGTATGAAGCCCTCCCCATACATTTTTTCCCTGAGCCTCTCTCTGCCTTCAATTAGCCTTCAATTAGCCATGCTGTGAAGGGGACATAACAATTCTGTCTGCCTCTAATTGTCACTCAAAGCTAGCATACAAGAAAACACTCCTCCATCCACCCTTGATCGGCTTGATTATGTAGGCTGTATACAAGAAACAGGACATTTCAAGTTTGCTTGACTGGCAGAGGAGGAGGAGAGAGGTTGGAACAGACATTCCCACCAGCTAATGACAAGTGATATGTTAACCATGGCCCTGAGCCATCTAGGAGGCAGGCTTTTAGCACTCATTTTGCTGTGTGATATCTAAGAGAGGGCAGCACGGTTGTAAATGAGAGTAAGCAATTTCAGCTGCTGGAAGTGTGGACATGTAATGGGGCTGATGGTATTTATTTTTATATTGTCGTCCTTTAAAACAAAAAAAAGGTCAATTGTCAGTTACCTGCCCCCAACATCAACTGATATATTTTGCACTTTTTTCATGCATTACTAACCAGATATTTAAGGATTATTATTGCCAATGACTGCTGTTTCACCTGCGTTCTCTGCTCAAGCATATTAAAAGCTCTTACAGCAGAGGAAAGAGGCAGATACTTTTGCCAAAAGAAACAGGTTGTAGGCAGATAACTGACATGTCACCAGTCTCTTGTTTTAAGGGTGAACATGACATTTAAACATGCTTTCCCTAGACATATACATAATATAATAATAATAATAATAACACAGACCCTAAACACATTATGCAAAAACCTTTGTGGCTGCACATCTGTTTTACTCACCATAATTTCCATGTTTCATAAAAAGTTTCTACAGACTATAATGCAGTGGGGTAGACTTTGGTGTCACCATGTATGCAGAAGACACCCATTAAATTGGAATAAGTGTCATTAAGAATGGCATCAACTTGTGTGACCAGACTTCCAGAGTCTATTAAAGCCCCAAACGAATACACTTCTATTTTAATATGGCTCAATTGTCTGTGTTTCACAAACATCTATCTGTGGCACCCAGTTCATCTTGAATAGACTTATCAAGCAAAGGACAGCTAGCAGCTGTGTGTCTAGGTGCTTGGCATTGCCACAACATTTGCATACTGTCTCTGGGCAAAGTGGGCCTGGCATATATTTAGAGTTGGGTTATACTGGTGAAGACTTTACTCTATGGCTGTGTTTAGCTCCACAATAGACATCATACCTTTGGCATTCTTTCTCTCTCTCCCTCCCTCTTTCAAATCTTTCAAATATACCTAGGTTTGCTTCAACATTGTCCCCAGTGGTTAATTTTGGCAATGCAGCCTGCACCATCTGCTGAGAAGTGGAAAGTACTGTAATGGCACTTGTCTGTCTGACTACACTTTTATTTGTTGCCGCAGAAACTCATTTACAGAGACTCTGCTCTTTTAATTAGGCCAAGTGTTAACTGCTGCAACTAAACTTCAAGTCCTGTTGATCTAACTGAACCATAGATATACCATGACCTGGATAAAAAAATTTCTTCTGTAATAAAGCTGGCCTCTTGTTGTAGCTGATTGGTCTGTTGTTGTACACAATTAAGGTGGCCATACACCAGCACGATATTACTTACCCGACCGACCGCTCACACGACGTTCCTGCGATCCTGCCGGAACCACCTCTCCCGATCTTATATACGACCGACATGCGATCGCAAAATGAATGGATATAAGAATGGAGGCTTCATGCCACCTAAAGATCTACAAAGCTTCCTGACTCCAGGACCCATGATATATATTTAAAAGGGAACTGTAGTCTCTATACAGGTGCCCTCTGATAAGAAGGTTCACACTCCTACCTTTAAAATGAACCCATGTTCATGCTTCTACCTGCAATCTATCCAAACTTAATGCAGTATACTGTTAAGTGATGTGTGCATCTTCCCTCAGTTCAGCAGTAGAATTTAAGTGGACATGCTTAATCCAGCAATGAGGGGACGAAGAAATTGTGCTGGTGATGTGACAGCTCATAGTGTAAGCAGGAAGCACTGCACCTACTGCTGCAACATCAGCCATGTCATAAGCCCTAAAATTCTTTATATTTTCTAAAGGTAGCCATTAGCCTAAAAACACAAATACAGCTTTATAATAGATCAATTTTATGAGGGGTGCTTACAACACAGCTCATGATGAAGAAGATGCAATATCCCTGATCAGTGCAAAAATAACAGTGCAAATGCCCACTCTAAGGTAGGAACCTTCGAGTGAATATTTACAACTTAGAGCAGACAAGAGTTTGACTGACTAAAAACGTTAATGCCTAATGCCAGACAGCTTTATTGTTGGACTATGGTATTGGGGCCCATCAGGAAATATAATACATGGGGCGCAATAAGGCGCATTATGGGGAACACTCAACATTTTATTCTCTCTCCTTGTTTTAAAGGCATTTTGAGGTGAGTATAACAACAAATTCATAAACAGACAAGAACCAAATTGCATGTCTGGCCTAGAAATGTCACCAAAAAGCAAATATGCTAAAATATGGAAAGTACTAAAAAAGAGATGTAGGATGACATAGAGGAGAAAAGTCATATTGATGTAAAGAAAAAGAAGATAAAATATGGAGAGACAACTATAAAGCGGTATAAGCCAATCACAGAGTTAGTTTTACTCATTAAAAGGCAAGTACTTGTTTCAACATATAATTTTAACTTGTAGTTGTTAACTTGTACTGCTAGAATGCACAGGACATAGAGTTCTGTATTTTTATTCTCTCTGTCCAATGAGCTGCTTAATATCTGATGAGGGTGAAAACAAAAGTAACTTGTTGTAATGAACAATTTGATTTATTTCATACATGTATATAGGGATAAGAATAACAACTCCTTCCCATGAAAATAAGTTTCCATGCCAGTCTCTGTTTCTCCCTCCCAATTTTTGTCCATGGTAGAAAGGGGGTTTCTACCATCCTGATTTCTGCCTCAACATATGAGTGAAGCCTGGCTAAATGTCAGGAAAAAATGTGTTTGAACATGAACTATCCATTGAAGCCAAGTAAGCAAATATGCTTACTTTCCCACATATTATTTCCCTGATCTATGCTACCCATAAGTAACTTTTAGACAACACTAATCCTTAAAGCAGTTCTTGCTGTCAGCTAATTAGCATGCAAACGTTTTTGCTGTTTCACAATTCTGGGCCCCTTACATAGTAAATGACAGTATTTTTCCAGGAGCCACTTATTAAAACCCCTGGGTCTGTTCCACCCACTTATTTACTGAAAAAGGCAAGCCCAGGGTGCTTTTCCTCTGAAGAAGATCTTTCTCATTAGAGGCTTTGGAGTATATTTATAAATGTTTGTTAACTTTTTGCCGCCATTATCTACACTGTGTTCGGCAAATTTGAGTGCAACCTAGCCAATACCGACGCAATCGCCATTTTGCCAACTGCTTAATCAGTACATTGTGTAGTATTTATTAATAATAATAATTGTTATGGCGATTGGAAGTAAAAAAGGTACTGGAACACAAGCAGGGGCGTAGGGATCACTATAGCAACCATAACGATTGCTATGGGGCTCGGAGCCAAAGGCATCCTACCAGTTCACCTGCAGGCAAGTCCATCCTCCAAAGAGAAATTTTACCTCATGTAGTTCAGTCCCACAAACCCACTTTTTGTTTTACTTAAACCTTTCAACGTTGCTTCCAGGCTCAGATGTTCTACTTACAAAACCGGGACTCCTGTCTTCATCCGTTATAGTGACACATAGTGAGACTTCTCTGCTACTGTGTATGCTTGTAACCAACCAGCTCGAAACAGCATCAGAGGAGGGGGTGTCCACACCAGCAAGGGATCAAGGGTTTTATAAGTAGAATATCTAAGCCTGGGAGCATCTTTGAAATGTAAACGTAAAATGAAAATGGGGTTTGTGGGGTTGAACTATGTGACATAAAAAATTTCTTAGTAGGGTGGACATGCTCTTTGGAAAACCTGCCCAGGTTGGGTTGAACTGCACCAAACTGTAAATCTAAAATCTTGTTATGGGGCCCTGAGATTTCTAGCTACGCCACTAAACACAAGGCTATAAATTCCAACCATTCGTTCCATTTAGCTTAGTCTGGTGTGCTCTGATATTTTGGATGTACTTGGAGGTAAATGGACTGTAAAATATTTTCACATCTTTATAATGCTCAAATTTTAGCGAAGGGATTACTTGTATCATATTTTAAGCAGTTTCAGTCAAAAATGCATTTCAGACTAGGAAATATGTGGGCACACTTACATATATAAAAAATGATATTGCATGAGATGCGTTTAACATTTTCAGAGAACACTTAAGCGTTTAAATGTAAGTTTACATTTCCTTTTTGTGAAATCATAGGATCAGTCGTGTATGTATTCGGTTTAATAATATTGTTATATATTAAAGCTTGGTAAATTTTCCTGTGCGTACATCTCTTATTTAAAAAGCAGAGTGCTCTGGCTGCTATTGACAGCCTGCTGATTGGTAAAACTCTCCTTCATTCTGGAGATTCGAGTCTATTAAGAATTCTCAAGTGAAAAGCAGCAGCTGAGATTCATAATGCACATGAAATAAAAGCAGACAATTCCCACACTGAAGGGTAATAGCAGAAATAAAAATTTGAGAGGGAAGGCCAAAAATAATAGGGAGAGCTGAGAGAGACAATTTTAGAAAGCATACTTCGGGGAGATCATCTGTGCCTGTATAAAACAGTAGGAATGAGAGAGTTTACTATAATGGCCAGTGGTAAAAATGGACCAAATAAGACTTAATAACAAGAAAGGAATAAGATTATCATGCAGGGATAGCAATTGGAAGATCGAGGGAAGAAAAGGGGCATTAGCTTTAGTAATACAGTAGTGGATAGAAATCAGGAGTACAAAAGGAACACAAACCATGCTATGAAAGACTTTTCCTGCTATATATATATATATATATATATATATATATACTGTAATTCTCCTCACATCAAGGCATCAGGGCCACAATAATGGCTGAAATGCATCGATCCTAGTTCATACACTTTTTAGGGGATGTGGGAAGCCCTGTGAATGCCCTGCTGTGAGGAGAATTGCATGTTGGTTTGGACAGGTACAGCACCAAGGGAAGGACGTTTGATATTTGTATATATGTACTGTGTGTATATATATATATATATCCCTTATATTATATATATAAATTTATAATTTTATTATGGGGAATACATTGGGTTTTTCGGAGGTACTATGTTGGTAGGGGTGGGTAAAAGTAATATACATAGGGACAGTATTTATGTGTTGTTTAAGCACTAAATAAATAGTTATATCAATATTACCAAATATGTAGTAATGACATTAAAGTATATAGAAAAGTAAATAAGGCAAAATATATAAATAAAAGTACTTACCGTAGTAGTCACCACTCCTGTTTTGTAATGGTATCTTCAAAATGGACTGTTAAGCCACACCCCAGGAAGTTTTATAGGGAGGCAATGGAATCTTACATAGGAACATATTTCTCACTTCCCTTTTAGTGTTGTATCCAATGGTGTGCTTAATAATAGATTGACAGCAGGGTTAGCGAATCAAAACATTTTTTGAGTGTTAGTAGGGAAGTAGGAAGTGTTAGTATATAGTTTCAAGACTATATGTAAAATATGTGACAGTCTTAGTAAAAACATTCTTCTCAATCTCACATAACTCCACCCACCCCTCCCCTCTCAATAGACACAAAGGAGAGCTGCTGATTGCTGGACAGGGAGGGATATCTATATGATAGGGGGACTGAAAGGAAAACATCTTCATGCCCATTTCTCTGAGACAATGAAGTGAATTTGTTAATGGTTTATTACATTATTTAAGCAATAGACCCCATAGAAGCCATGAACCTGTGTCCTGAACTGATAAATGTAATAAGACTGAAACATGACAGGATAGTCTGGGTTCTTTATAGGACCTCAGATTTACCAATAGTGATCCCTCTCTAACACATTTACCAATAGTGATCCCTCTCTAACACATTTACCAATAGTGATCCCTCTCTAACACATTGACCAATAGTGATCCCTCTCTAACACATTGACCAATAGTGAATCTTACTACAGCTACCCACACTGACCAATAGTGATCCCTCTCTAACACATTTACCAATAGTGATCCCTCTCTACACAATGACCAATAGTGATCCCTCTCTAACAATTGACCAATATGATCCCTCTCTAACACATGACCAATAGTGATCCCTCTCTAACAACATTGACCAATAGTGATCCCTCTCTAACACATTGACCAATAGTGATCCCTCTCTAACACATTGACCAATAGTGATCCTCCTCTTAACACATTTACCAATAGTGATCCCTTCTAACACATTACAGTAGATCCCTCTCTAACACATTGACCAATAGTGACCCTCTCTAACACATTGACCAATAGTGATCCCTCTCTAACACATTGACCAATAGTGATCCCTCTTATGTGTTGTTTTACCAATTAGTGATCCCTCTCAAACACATTGACCAATAGTGATCCCTCTGTAACACATTGACCAATAGTGATCCCTCTGTAACACATTGACCAATAGTGACCACTCTCTAACACTTTGACCAATAGTGATCCCTCTGTAACACATTGACTAATAGTGATCCCTCTCTAACACATTGACCAATAGTGATCCCTCTCTAACACATTGACCAATAGTGATCCCTCTCTAACACATTGACCAATAGTGATCCCTCTGTAACACATTTACCAATAGTGATCCTCTCTAACACATTGGACCAATAGTGATCCTCTCTAACACATTACCAATAGTGATCCTCTCTAGCACATTGACTAATAGTGATCCCTCTCTAACACATTGACTAATAGTGATCCCTCTCTAACACATTGACCAATAGTGATCCCCTCTCTAACACATTGACCAATAGTGATCCCTCTCTAACACATTAGGACCAATAGTGATCCTGCTCTAACACATTACCAATAGTGATCCCTCTCTAACACATGACCAATAGTGATCCCCCTCTAACACATTTACCAAATAGCGATCCCTCTCAAACACATTAACCAATAGTGATCCCCTCTAACACATTTACCAATAGTGATCCCTCTGTAACACTGACCAATAGTGATCCCTCTCTAACACATACCAAAGTGATCTACACACTGACCAATAGTGATCCCTCTCAACACATTTACCAATAGTGATCCCACACACTGACCAATAGTGATCCCTCTCTAACACATTTACCAATAGTGATCTACACACTGACCAATAGTGATCCCTCTCTAACACATTTACCAATAGTGATCCACACACTGACCAATAGTGATCCCTCTCTAACACATTGACCAATAGTGATCCCTCTCTAACACATTGACCATAGTGATCCCTCCTAACACATTGACACAATAGTGATCCCTCTCGACAACATAACCAATAGTGATCCTCTCTAACACATTTACCAATAGTGATCCTCTCTAACACATGATCCAATAGTGATCCCCTCTAACACATTACCAATACGATCCCCTCTCAAACACATTAACCAATAGTGATCCTCCTCACACATTTACCAATAGTGATCCCTCTGTAACACACTGACCAATAGTGATCCCTCTCTAACACATTTACCAATAGTGACTACACATTACCAATAGTGATCCCTCTCTAACACATTTCCATAGTGATCCCACACACTGACCAATAGTGATCCCTCTCTAACACATTGACCATAGTGATCCCTCTCTAACACATTGAACCATAGTGACCTCTCTAACACATTTACCAATAGTGATCCCTATCTAACACATTACCAAGTGATCCCTCTTTAACACTTTACCAATAGTGATCCCTCTGTAACACATTGACCAATATGATCCCCCTGTAACACTTGACCAATGTGATCCCTCTCTAACACATAGACCAATAGTGATCCTTCTCTAACACATTTACCAATAGTGATCCCTCTCTAACACATTGACCAATAGTGATCCCTCTCTAACACATTTACCAATAGCGATCCCTCTCAAACACATTAACCAATAGTGATCCCTCTCTAACACATTTACCAATAGTGATCCCTCTCTAACAGAATCCTTGGTGACAGCTATGAGTTAATGGGGAGGGTGAGTATTGAAAGACAGTTTGATAACTTTAATTATAAAATGATCCAATGGATCTCCTATTGATCTATTATTGGTTGGAAATTTAAGGGGGAAGATTAATTCAAGCTCTGCACAATTGTATTTCACTGTGGTGTTTCTACTGAACAATAACACTATACAATGTTACAATAAATAGATCAAAATATTCATTTATTTGCTAGTATATATATAGTGTATATATATATATATATATATATATATATATATATATATAATTATATAAATTCTAATATAATGTATTCCTTTATAATAGTTGTGGTAAGGGTATAATTCTAATTTTGGGGCTTTTTTCGGTGTGGTTTGTTTTCTTTTCTTTTTCTGTGAAAAAAGACATTTTCCCTGCCATTATAACCTGGAGACCGATGCCTAAAATGATAAAATGGCCCTTTCATCTACCTCCTTTACAGCAGCTTCTTGGGGGTGGGTGAGTATCAGTAGGATGGGGATTAGTGGCCAAATAAGTTTAGCCGGAACTTCCACTTTAATGTCACTACACAAATGTCTTATTTATCCACGACACTTTCAAAAGTTGTATTAACATAAAGGGTCCTTATAACAAATGTAGGGATAGTGGGTGGTGCTTTCTGTTTTTGCCTATGCAGCGCTATACAGTTTACCTATTGATTCTGCATTCACACAGCTGGCAGGAGCTGAAAAAAGAACTAGCCTATGATTTGCCTTGGATTAATGGCCAAGAAAGCAAATATTCTCATTCGAATCTCCACCACTCATCCCCTTCTGTCAAGATAAGGTTCAATGATTAAGGGTGCTAACATACTAGCTCAATCTCCCCACCAACAAGCCTGCATGTATCTATCTATGTATCTTGTTTTATTAGTAGTAGTAATTATAATATAAAACAGATTGTACTTAATGGGGTGAGTTCTACTGAACAAATGGGCAGCAACAGATGATTTTCTAAACAGTTGAGTGATTGGTCCTTTGAAATCCCTTGCAACTATACAAGGCATCTATAGCCACTTTACTTTCCTTTTAGCTACATGAGATACTAACAAGTACAGGGGGTGAACATACAACATTTGCATTTATGTTAATTTCATTTACAGAAAAACGTAAATATTATAGGATGGTATATGATATTTATTGAATTATTTATGTGGAAATTTGTTGTCCAAAAGCCAAGACATATAAAAGCATATTTATAACCCCAAACCACACTACTGTATGAATACTGTGCTATGCTTTTTACATGACCAATGGAATACAGTGCTCAGAAAAGGGCTGATGGGTCATTGCCCATTTGAATGCTATTGGGTAAGTGTGAGTGGTGTTTCCATTCAAAATACTGCACAAAAAATTTGTGCAGAAACAAAATCCTGTATTTACACAATATAAAGTTTCAGATCCCTAACCGCCGAGCTTATCCACATGTGCAACGAATGGGCATTTTGGCAGATAGCCGCACGTGTGTATGTGTTCGGTCGCGATGGTGGATCAAAGAACGACCCTCAACCGAATGCATACATACGTGCAACTATCAGGGAGGTTTGTCACCAAATCGGACGTCTGTATGAAGCTTTAGAAACTCATTGTCACACAACTCGACCACGGTTGATGGTGGTTAATGTGCACTGTCAATATTTCAGCTTGATATTAAAAGAAACATTTCTGCCTTCTGATTTGAAGATTAAATGGAAATTGTGTTTTTTTTCCCAATGATTCTATCAGTGGTCAATCAAAAATAACGATCCATATTTGACCAGCTTTAATTTCCCTGTACATTGTTACTTACCTCCCAACAATGGAAGGTGTGTGACAATGTTATTTCCTGGTCCACCCAGCTCTGCCCAACCATGTCAGGCCAACCCTGCTGGTAGCTTAACCAGGCTTCAAAATAACTGGATTATATCCAAGTGGTACATGCTTATTTTGGGCCAACTAAAGGTAAAATCATATTGTTTCTCTTAGCTTTATTATATTATATATATAACATAATATGCCATATTAGGATTAAAATCTTTGCCATTATGGCATATACAGTAGATATTATTCTTCACCTAAACATTCTGTATGTATATTTTGTCTCAATAATATTCAGGAATGTTACATACTGTTCTATATATTTTATGTTAGTTTAGAAACCTATATAGGAGCAGACAGAACGGGGGTTTCAGGAAACTTTGAAATGTATCTTGTTAAAGTGTGAAAAATATGCCCAAGGCTCTTCCATTTAATGGAAAGACAGTAATATGGGTTTTACAGTTTACACAGCCCTTGTAAGAACATATAATAAATTCTCGCTATCAGGTGCCAGTCACGTGACATGATGAATTATTAATGTAAATACTGTACATTTAAATGGGTATGAAAGAAGATAGGAGAAAAATCGGATAACTGTGACATATGGTCATTGCCACAAGTATACAGATATTATTGCAGTTTTATGATTTGTGGAGTTTACGGCATCTGAATTGAATTTATTACCTTATCATTTACAGATGATATTTATATACTGTGATGTGCAAATAGGAAATTATTGCATAGACATAACTGTTATGCACACTGCAAAACACAAAGCTAGGTAGGAAGCAGAGGGCAAAAGGTAGTTAAGATGTTATGAGCAATGGACGCATCAGTGTAATGAGGTGTAATGAGATGAAATATAATAACCTGATGAAGTGGTTATAACATGTCTTGGATGATGTGTTTACAGAATCGGGGGAGAGCTGAGAAGTAATTGGTACATTATTAGATTAATATGCCAGAAATCTTTTTTGTAGACAGCATTAGGGAATGCATTATGGACTAGGCCACACTAGTGATCTTTTAAGCGCAATCCGATCATGCTTTTAAAAGTGCAAACTAATGTGGCCCAATTGTGGTGGCCACACTAATATGTTGCTAGGGGTCTGCGCTGCGATCCGTTAATCGGAGCACATGCGGTTTGCATTTTTCCATGCAATCACATGCTCTCTGATTGCACAACTTTGCACAGTCACAGTGCATGGGAAAACAATTGCACGTACGTTTCCAGTGCGCTTGTACGTGCTATAGTGTGGCCTTGGCCTAAATGTTAATATAGTCTTACTTTGTTGTTGTTCAAATGGCAGAAAATACCACTAGGGCCCTAAAAAGTGGAACAATGTATCATAACACATGCAGTGCCATAAAAATATGCATAATAATGAATCAAAATTACCAATTAATTCTGAAATATGCAATTCATCAAATAATCTGCATCAATCGTATTATATTTATCACATAGCAATGCATCTACCCTGGCAAATCTTGCTCCAGCAACTGAGCGAGACAGACTCAATGGTTTTCTGTAGTTGTGTTGTACCTTGCACATCCACCTTTTTGACAGAGTGCTCCATGTGTTGTAACAGCATTGTAACAGCATTACAGCACTTGGTGGAGTCTCTCAAAGAGGTGGATAGGCCAGAAGACATGTGAAAACAACCCCAGAAGTTTATACACATAAGGGAAACTGCAGCTCACTGTACACTCAAAGCGTATTGATTTTGTTCTTGTGGGATAAACCAAAGTGATGGGCCTTCGTTTCTGGGGCCGGCAGTCCCAGTCTTCCAAATTCTAATCATATGAATATACGTATGCATAATTTTATTTATATAGTGCCACGGGTATACAGATAAATTAAAATAAGTTTCATAGGTTCAAGATTGCCCTCTCTAGATAAATGAAAGCAATTAGTTTAATAACTTGGCCAAATTATTTTAAGCCCAGCAACCATTTCAAGGCTAGGAAATAACTTTTAACCTTTTTTTTACCTTAGTAACATTCTACCTTCTTAGGAGACATGTTTCTCAAACTTTTTCTTTATATCAGTACATGCCTTTTATAAGATTAAAGTCCAGCTGCTCTTTCACTTGCTTTCGTGGGATTAGTAATTGAACTAACTGCTTTAATTTATCCATAGGGAAGGGCAGGCTTTATAAGTCACAATACAATGGTAACATAAAAATTTAATTGGATGTGCACCAGGCCATTAGTATAAGTTAAAGGACAACAATATCAAAAAAAATAACATCACCCCCATTACATCTGAAATCGCTTACTCACATTTATAGCTGAGCTGCCCTCCCTTAGATATCACACAGCAAAGATGAGTGCTAAAAGCCTGTCTCCTAGACGGCCTGGGGCCATGATTAACATATCACTTGTCATTGGCTGGTGGGAATGTCTGTTACAACCTCTCTCCTCCTCCTCTGCCAGTCAAACAAACTTGAACTGTTCGGTTGCTAGGATGTACAGCCTACATAATCAAGCTGATCAAGCATGGGTGGAGGAGTTTTCTCACATGCTAGCTTTGAGTGACAGTTACAGGCAGACAGAATTGTTAAGCCCCCTTCACAGCATGGCTAATTGAAGGCAGAGAGAAGCGCGAAATCAGGGGGAAAAAATGTATGGGGAGGGCTGCATACCTTTACTCTTTTTAAAGCAGTTTTTTTTTAAAAATGCATTGAGGCAATACAGTTATCCTTTAAAAAGCACCAAGAATGAAGCAGATTAATATTGAGCTCACTGGGTGGGTGGAGGCAAGTGCACCAAATAGGGGGGGGGGCCTCAGGACAGAAATTCCATTGTCTATGGCAGTGTGGCACTTAATTATTCAGACTCGATAAACATTTAATTCCTCCTAAGAAACAAGAAATCCATATTTTTGATTTGACCAAATACTGAAACTCACACTTATTATTTAGCCAAATAATAAAATCAAACCTAAAACTTAATTTACATATTAATATTATTATTATTATAATTATTTCATTGCAACAGAGGAAATTAAAACTCCTGTTAATATTTTTTATTCCCAGTTAGCTACTTTGAACCAATGACAACAAAGGTTCATATTGAGTTCACCTAATGCTGGGGATTCAACTGGATCCTCATCCTAGAACAGGGGGGCTGTAGCCAGATCATTGAGCTAAATTCTGGATTTCATGCATCTTAGTTTGTGAAGTCAACATTAAGGCAGCAGGATAAGAAGAGGATCCTACAGACAATTCACACAGATAGATAAATCTTTCTCTATGGTTGTCTCACTTCATATTTCACAGCTGGCAATAGGTTCTGTGACATTCAGACTCTTTACTACATTTATGCAGCTATCGAATTAATGTCTTATTAGGCATCCATTAAAAGCCACAGATGTATTGCAGGCAGAGAATAAATTAATCTTCATGACTATTAGCAGAACTCCTAATTAAACTTCTCCTCCCTTCTTCCATCAGGGCCAATGCAATGTCTATGCAAGAGATTCAGATGGTAGGAACTATTTGCATTGAAGTGTTTGTGCCAATAATATCCTGCGAATTTGAAGGAATAAAATCTTCTCAGTGTTAAGAAAATCAACTTTGAAAAAAATAATAGGTAATTTACTAGGAGGTAGGAGACTGTATTCCTACCTACCTTTGATACTTGTAATTGTTGATATCCAATTAGTAAAATGATTAAGATGACTCTCTATGCTTCTCCCAGTTTCCCCACCTCCTTCCCTAACAGTTGGGAATGTTGATAGTGGGGGAGCAGGGAGCAATATTTCCTACTTCCTAATAAATAATAGTTTTTTTTAATCTAATGGCTCACTCCTCCCCTGTAGAGAAACACAAAAAATGCTAGTTTACTGCCAGTGCTGTTTGTATATAGATACATAGAGGAAAGGATCATTTAGTCACCAGTCCATATTCAAGTATAAATGAATGTGTGTGAATTTATCTAAATTATAGCAATTGCAATTGCAATTTACGCAATAGTCTGGATTCCAGTGCATGTGATCCGCAAAAATATTTTGATTATATACGCTCCAAAAACATATGGTAGCTGTAATATTCAGGGGGATCTGAGATCTCGGCAACACAGCGCAAAAGCCCCAAACAATGTCTTTTATTCAAGTCAAAATATAGGTTTTCTTCAGCAAACACAGAGATGGATTATGATCATATGGGGCCCTAGTTTAGGGCCCCCTTTTTTGCTACATATATTGTATAGACTATAATATTGTTACTGCTTTTGAAGCTGGGCCCCCAGAAATTTCCTGGAACCTAGGCAGGTGCCTAGCGTTACCTTGTGGATAATCCTGCTCTGAGCAAACAAAACAACAGTGCAGCTTTTCATAAGAGAATTCAAACACAGTCATTTGTATTGACTCAAAAACAGTCCAGAATTTACAGTCCCCACACTGAGTATTGTCCAGGAAACCTGTACCTTCCACTGTCTCTGGGAAGTTTTAGCCAGGAGACTTGTTTTACACAGTCTGGCAACATCTTCAAACACACCACAGCATAACAGCCCAGGAGTACTCCGCCCTTGCTCCCAGAGTCCGGTTGAATATACACCTTCCGACAACCAGGTTAACCACTGATGCACCAGCTTAGCTTAAGATAATCCCCAGACAAACCCTGGGGTGGAATGAAAAGGACTGCTTGGTTGCCAACTTTTCCGAACTCCTTTCCCAGATGCCTGCCTAGAGGAATCCAAAGCCAAAAATTGGAAAAACATATCTCCCGTCCAACATCCATCCCCGGAGTCCTGTACACAGCATGTGCACTTCTCTGGATGCCAAGGACAATTGTAAGTACTTAAGAAAGTATGCACTTGTGTGGCCTAGCCCTAATAGAAAATGAAATAGAGTTGGACTAATAGGAATGTTATGGGATACAGCCATCATAACCAGGTATTACTGAGGTATTCTATGCTCTCTTTTGT
Organism: Hymenochirus boettgeri; assembly: GCA_019447015.1. Taxonomy (NCBI): domain Eukaryota; kingdom Metazoa; phylum Chordata; class Amphibia; order Anura; family Pipidae; genus Hymenochirus; species Hymenochirus boettgeri. The sequence goes on along the minus strand of CM033476.1, from coordinate 225,797,106 downwards.
AAGATAGCTTTTACTTTTTGTGCTAAATTTGATATATATGATATACTGTATGTAATGTACGATCCGCCATCACTGGGAAAGCAACAGATGGTGGACCTTGTCCATATGAAGTGTTTTCACACCACAGGGAAAAATCAGAAATGCATTAGATATATTTTCCCATGTAATAGCTCTTACTGAAAATGTTCAGTGATTACTTCAAATTAATCTCCCCTGGAACCTGTTGTCAAAAAATAGTTACAGTATGTTCCAGTTCCATCATCTTGGATTTTATATTGGAAAAAAATGTATAGAGAGAAATAGTATTTCTCTTTGGTTATAGCACTACTAATTTTACTCAGCAGGCTTGAGAAAGGGCACAGTGTGTGCCTGAAACATTGCATATTTGTTGTACTTGAGATGTATTAAAAAAAGGACAGTTTTTCACTAATTCAAATTTTGGACATACTTCATTGCACTTTTTGAACTGATTTTACACAGCACACTGCACACCATGTCTTAAGGCTCATACACACTTATGATACTGTACAGTATATGTCGGATGCTTGTGACTAAAAAAACGCATGTGCAACCCAGATCACATCATCTTTGGAAAGACGGATCTCCAATGACACCGACAGGAGCCGCCATGTACAACTCTAATTCGAAGAAAAAATTTTAAGCATAAAAAAATAAATTAGTATACTTAAAGGGAAATTACACATATTTGTGTAGTAGTAGAACTATAATACATAAAGAGGATCAAATAGGTGCAATATCAGTTAGGGTGGATCTGAAAGTCCCACAATTGATAATAATAATTTAAAAACTTTAAAAAGCCTGTCCAGCTATGAAATAACATTTTAGATATAGGTTTAGCACCCCACCAAACCTAATTTTCACATTACTAGTTTTTCAGAAAGATGCCCCTGAAGAGATTTACCTGATCCATTCCCTCACCACCTTTGTGCCACCTCCTGCTGCTGTTGCAAGCTCGTTTCGGGCACAAGCAGCAGTGAGGTGCTTCCTCGTCGCAGCTGTCAGGTAATTGGGCGTGATGTCACCGTATGACACGTAACCTGGAAGCAGAGCGGAGTAGCGTGGCAGAGCGTCGAGGGACCGGGTCAGGAAAATGATGAAACAGATGCACACAGTAGTGCTGCAGATCTACCCTGTGCTTCTGCTGCAGATCCAGATGCCCCTGCTGAAGATCCAGCACAGTCTGCACAATATTCAAATCTACCATATATTTCCTCAAATGTTTCAAAAGTATCCTGTCCACATTCCCAGTTTGGCAAAGTGCAAAAAAAAGGTGGGAAGATCCTCTGATGAATAAATTTTAACAAAAAAAAAAATTAAAGGGGAAAAAAGACACAGGTACTCCAATGTCTTGTGTAATGGGTGCCATACGACCGCACATCCTTTTGTCCACACAGTCCACACAAAGTCCACAGATGCAGTCCTCACCACAATGACCACCAATGCATTCAAGCCAAGATCAACCACCAATGTACTTCAGATTTTAATACCAGTACGTCCCATAGAGCTAGTCACATACATACATACATACATACATACATACATACTCATAGTCTACAATGATCATCGTCTGTAGCATCTCCAGCTATTTTGGAACCATAGGACTGATTATTTTTAAACATCATGTTCCTTTTTGTGGTAAAAATGCCATATATATTTGTATTGAAAAAAGGTCTGCAAAAGTATTTTATATATTTGCCAAATATTTGCCATCTTCCTGGAAATTATACATGTATATAATTATTATTTATTATTACTATGGATTTATATAGCGCCAACATCTCCCGGAATGCTTTACAATTACATGTACAAATTCATATCAGGCCCCTCCCTGAAGATTTTTAATTGCTTATAATTACATAAGCAATTAAAAATCTTCAGGGAGGGGCCTGATATGAATGTGGAGGCATGAGATAGTGATCCTGCTTATGATGACTTGCATGTGTTTAAACAATTGGGCTTTCATTCCTTACAGCACATTGCTTTATTCACCACAGAATGCCCCTACTGCTTTATGCTCCATGCATAAAGAATTCTGGAAGCTGACACACTTTAGTAGAGCACAAGGACTCCAGAGTCTGAGGCTGATCTGGAAAAAACCTGTATCATTGAGCTGACAGGTAATCTAAATCCATCCCTCACTGCTTTGGTGCACCTTTATTATTAAGTCTCTGGCCCATGGATCACACCGACTAAGTCTTGTGCCTGAAGCAGAAGGAAATTACAGTCATTTCCAAGGTGACAAAGAGTTGCCACTGGAATCAATCTTGAGCCTCCCAAGGAAGAATTAGTTCAGTTTTTAACCACTGAGACACTTTCACGTACAGTGTAGGCACAAGGAACCTAGTTTACAGGTTTGCTAATCCAGTGCTATTTGTATAAATCATTGTACTCAGCAATTAAAATGGCATTGGGAATCAAAGTACAGTGATAGATGATGGTCAGAAGTATTAGTCCTGAGGCATCCCAATGGGAGTAGCACTTGGGGAATTTAAATATAGATTGCCAATGATCTCTGTTAGTATCAGAGCAATTGTATTGTAGGGGGGGTGTAAATGAATGACATTTAGACTTGAAACCACTATCATTGAATACATTTGATAGCAGTCAAAACATAATTGGAAAGTGGCAACCATCAGCAAGTAACTTGGCACAGTATGTGTGGCACACAAAATGCCATGACTGGGATGTTTAAGAAGTCACAGATCAGTATCTGGATATCTGGGGCTTTGGGAACCTTTTCCTATCAAAGGAAATAAAGCTGTAAGTGGAAGGAAGCAGAATGAATAGTTATCTATTTACTGCTAGAAACTCTTATTGCATGTTGTTAAGATTCTAGGACGGTGCTGGACAAGGTTTATCTGACCTTCACTTTGCAGAGAGCCCCAGGGAAAAGAGAGGACAAAGCAAATGTAAGGGGAAGACAAAATAAAAACTGCCCTGCAAATGACACAACTGGCAAAAAAACCCCACAAATTTATTGCTTTGTGAATTTGAAAAACTTACAGGGAGATTCAATAAAAGTTCTTATCGTTTAAAATGGTGCTAATTTTGCCCCAACCAATCAGATGTTAGCTTTATGTTACATAAATGTTACATAAGTTCTGATTGGTTGGGGCAAAATTATTGAATAACCCCCTTAAAGGGTATGTCCACCCTAAAATGGAACTTTTTATATAAGGTCCCCCCTGGGCTCCCAGCCCCAACCGCTATATTTTTTTTTTTAGAAAGCCCCCCAAACTCTACTTACCTCCCCTCTTTCCTCCGCCGCGCTCCCGGCCCTCTGCATGCAAGGAAATGCAAGCAGAGGGGCGGGACCGGCAGCCGCGTCGTGATTGGCTGAGCGGCAGCCAATCACAGACGCGGCTGCCGGCAGCTCACTTCGCCGGAGGGAAGAGGAGAGGTAAGTAAGATTTGGGGAGCTTTAAAAATAAAAAATATGCGGTTGGGCTGGGAAACTGGGGGAATAGTGTATAAAAGGGGTTTTATGCTAGGGGGAGGGATAGCAGAACGGGAGGGAGAGGGAGGGAGAGGGAGGGGGAGGGAGGGGGGGGGAGAAGGGCTGCAGTACGCATGCAAAAAATCTACTGGGAAGCTAGCAGGTCCATATAGGACACTGCCTGCCTCCTGGTGGGCAGTTTTTGGGACTTTGGGGGGGGACTACAGGAGAACCCTATGGAGCTGGGATGTGAGGTAAGGATTACACTACACTACATGATGGGGCCAGTAGTTGGGGGGATTATAGTTTTGGGGGTGGACATGCCCTTTAATCTTTTTTAGCTTGGAGCATTTCCCCTTTTTCATTACACAAGTATTGGCAATATTCTAACAAGATCAGAATATTATAACAAGGCCAAAATCAATAGCAATACACTATTTGGCAAACAACTCTGGTATTGATATGCTAACAGTACGGTCTTGTTGTCACTTGCAACTTAATTGCTATTCTTTTGGATATTCATTTAGCTACTGTCACATATGAGAAGTAGTAACATTGAGGCTTTAATATATGTGCAGTTTTTTTTTAACAATCCAACCACTTCTTTAAAGAATCACGCAGAAGGAAGAGCAACTTAACATAAAAGCAATTTACTGTATTAACATGGGGTTTGTGTTTTATTTCCCAGCATTCCAGTATTGCATGGTGTGGTCACTGACCATTATGTTCTTTTACATGCCCAGTTCTAAGGTACTACAGGACTTGTTACAGCAAGTCACGCCTAACAATAGCCTCTAGCCAATCCTGTTACAGTCCATATTAGGCAGGGGACCATGTGAAATTGATAGGTCTTAAAATATCTTCTTAATGCCTGTAACCCAAGAAAAAGACTGATACTACGAAGATAGCGAAGGGGTTTGAGGCTGAATTCAGTGACTCAAGGGTTCGTTCTGCTGGCGAGTTTTTGAAAATATCCCAGGTATCAATGCAGAATTTTAACAGTTTTGCCATGACTTACTTCAATGAAAAAAAAAGTAATGGGTTATACTGTAGTCATGTTATTGCACAAGAGAACTTAAAATGAAAATCATTTATTTGTTCAATCATTTATGTGAACCAGTCACTGTGGACTCATTTTCTCCATGTTACTAACCTGTCCAATATCCTGCAATGTCGTAAACTAAATTTAGTACATTGCAGTCAATTCAGCAGCGTGGTATGTGCTGAAACAAGACATTGATGGAATAAACATTACGTTTTGTGCTACCAGGCAGTGCAAAATATTTTTAGAATTCATGCAGGCCCTACAAAGTCAGGGAGGCGTGGGGTTAACACTCACTTTTCCAATGAGAACAAATATGGCATCTCCTTAATAGTTTACAAATATTTATACCCCACAATATATTTTTTAAAGGTAAAATCATGTAACTCATATATATAATTTGGCACGGCAGAGAGGCTTCCTATTTTATTGCTTTCCTTTATTTATATCTATTGTCAAATGTTTTTGCATTAAGTAAAATCTAATGAATATTGTACATGTTTGTGCTCTCAGTCACAGATGGAATGTTCTCAGAAAGTCTTACATTAACACCTACTGCTAAACTCATTAATAATTGCACAACAGCAAGAGGACACAACTCCAGACTCCCATGGTTTATCATGATTTATGGTGGCTTGTGCTTCACTTCTGTGATCTAATTCATTTTCCCCAGACTTAAAGCTCTCGCAAGTTGCAAATACTGTACTTTATAATTGTTTCCCCTCCAGATACCACAATTATTGTTTTGAACAATATACTACATCACTACTTAATAGAGTGAATAAAACATGGAAATTGTGTGGTTACACAAAATAAACTCCAAATACAAAACACACTCAGTGGCATATGGGCAAAAATGTATTTACTATAGGGGTAAGGTTACATAGGGGTAAGGTTACCATATTTAAGAAAAAAAGGGGATAAAATGCCCTGAAAAAGAGGACACATGTTCCACCACTAGGAATCTACTACAAATTACTAATTTTCCAGACACGCATAATCACTAGCCAGACACGCATAACCACTAGCCACACCCCACTTTGCTGGTGGATTTCATACGCTCAACCGCAAATGTTTGACCTGACCCGTTTTTATTCTTTCTTCCTAAAATTTGTACAGGGAGGTTAAAAAAAAGTCTTTAAGTTAAAGGGCATGTCCACTCCTTCCAACTTAAATTTGCCCCAATGTTAAGCACTCTAGGGGAGATGCAATATATTTCGCAACCTACGTGCACTCGTTTCTGCAATGTATTAATCACTTTGCGACCATTAATACATTGCAAAAATGCTAGCGGTAAGTTGCGACCTTTTGCGCATATTTTAAAGACACCATTAAAGAGGCGTTAAAAAAACGCAAAAAACGACGCAAAATTTATTGCATCGATTTGCGCTGCACAAAGAAAAGAAAATTGCAACATGGTGCAGGCAGGGCAAAACCTTCGCTAACACGTTAGTACATAAGTTAGCATTGTTTTAGCGCTTATTTTCTCATTAGCGTAGGATATTGCATCTCCCTGTCTGTGTGGTGTTTCTCTTCTGCTGCATATGGCTATCCTGCATGGGCGAAATACAGAACAGGAAACTAAAGAGTAGAAGTCTTTTCCTGGTGTAATCTGTTTCCGCCTCTAACTGTGCCTCTAAGAGGTTTCTGGCATGCGCAGTGGAGTTTTCACCCTCCCTTCTTTGCAAAGAACTTTAATTTTGGCAAAAATGAGAATCAGCCAATCACTAACGCAGCTGCTGGTCCAGCCCCTTATGCTACTTCCATGATCAGAACTAAAGCAGGTAAGTATATTTATGATTAGATTTGGCACATATAAACCTAGGTCTAGGTTTAAGGTGATTTTTTGCAGGATACCAATTTTTTTTTTGTCTTGGGGGGCTTTAAAATATGTCGACATGTCCTTTAAAATAACTGTTTTATACATAGCCAAAAATTGTTCATAGAAACAAAACTACCATACCACTAAAATATATAACAGGGGTCTTTATATTGAAGGTCTCTGAAAGCATTCCTTGGGTGCCTTCTTATATTGTAGAGTGCTGTAGTGGAATGCTGGGAGTTGATTTTTGTAAACTAATGCAGGCCCACAGGTAGGAGATCATTGGTATAGCGTGCAGTGTACAGAACAGAGCAGACAGGGTGCTCTCCCTCCTATCAACACCAAGTAAAAGAAACTTTATATCTATATAATACATCCCTACTGTCCCCAGCTTTAACCTACCTATTGGCCTCTGCTCTGGTATCAGCCCATTTTAAATCTTTAGCTGCAACTTTTTTCTTGACGATCTGTAACAGAATAGACAACAAGTAGTCCAGATGATTCGAAAATTGCAACTCCCAGCATTCCCTGGCTGACTTCTGATATTGTAGAGTGCTGTAGTAGAATGCTGGGGGTTTTATTTTTCAAACAAATGGGGGCCCACAGGTAGGAGATATAGAGTGCAGTGCACAGTACAGAGCAGACAGTGTGTTCTCCCTCCCATCAAGAAAGGAAACTTTCAGGCTTATGTATTTAAAGTTTTTATCGCTAAAAAATAGTACTAATTTTGCCCCAACCAATCATATTTTAGCTTTGAAATGGTACATAAATTCTGATTGGTTGGGGCAAAATAAGCACAAATTTTAACGATAAGAACTTTTGTTACATAGGCCCCAACTGTACCAGTTTCTCCGAGACAGACCGAGTTTGAGGGGTCTACCCAGTAATCGCCATAAAGTTCCCGTAATAAGAGTGGCATGGGCATTGCAGAGGTGAGGCTGCGTTATTAGAGGGGTGGCTGGTCGGTCCAGGGCAGGGTCAATATGAAGTTGGGAGGTATTCAAACCTACCCATGGGCCTCTGCTCTGGTATTATCTTATTTTAAGCATTTATCTGCAACTCTTTTCTTGTCAATATGTAACAGGGATAGGCATCCAGTAGCTCTCCAGCTGTTTGAAAACTATAACTACCATTCTCCAGCAAGTACTCAATAGCTAAGAAATACTGGGAGTTATATTTTTCAAGCATCTGATGATCTACTTGCTACCTATCCGTGGTTGCTTTAGTATGTCCTGCCGAATATACATTAAAATATCCACCCACTGTCTAAACTTGCATTATGGGAGTTAATCCTGAGGAAGGCAAAAAAATATATAAAATATTTATAATTGGGACATTATGGAAGGAAAGTCCATTGATATATGTTCATATGTCTTTCACATTACTGGGCAGCAAAAAGATCCCATTCAGGGCTAGGCCACACCAGCACGTTTTTTGCGCTCGTGATTGCGCCTGCGATTTTCGCTAAAATGGAAATCGCAGGAACGCAAAAATTCCGGCGGTTTCTGATGCGTTTTGGTAACGCATGCGCGAAATGCACAAGAATCATGCACACAATTGCGTGTGATAATGCTCGCGATTTGGTGCGCAATTCCTGTGCGTTGCAGTGTGGCCTCACCCTCACTGGTCTAGATTTGGTATTATCATGACTAGAGTCTTCCACATCCCTTTAATTATTATAGTCAGAAGGGTTTAGCCTTACAATGACCAATGAAATCACATTTCATCTGTTTCCATGCAGACACAATACTCATGCATAGAATTTCAGTGCAGGTTCAGAACAAGTTACAAACCCTGTCAGTTCTATGGGAGATTGTTACTTTGCTGGCTCTGACCTCTGCTAGTAAAACAGAGGTCAGAGAAGTTTAACCCCTGTCTTTCCAGTCACTCCAGCATTAACTGCACTACAAGAGTTACAATTCTACATAGCTGCCTGTATTCCTATCCACAGTGCCATCCTCTAAAAGATTCCAAATTTGAGTTGTTGATAATTTAATATTTATCCAGTCAACAAAACAAAGAGGTGGGAGCTGCAGTTCAGCTTTGCATCTAGATCAGGGTTTCTCAGAGGGTGCGCTGGGGCACACTGGTTTGACTTTAAAGAGCCAGTGGTGTGAAAATATTTTCACTAGTATATTACGTTTTTGTTATTCTACACTCTAAAAATATATATTATGATAAAATTTCAAAGTCAATTCAGTGTGTAACTGTAACACAACCAATTGTGTGGGTCATAGTGAACCCCGCAACTACACCATACACTTTTTCAGGCCAACTGACTAATAAACGGTAATAACAGCTTGTCACCCCAAAAATTTTTTGTGTATACCCAGACTAACGTCCAGTTATTACAGACAGATCTCTCTTCATAGACTGGAACAAAAGCTTTTTTATTTACAGACAGTAATTCTGCTACCCAACTCGCACCCCCAGTTCTTTCTACCCTAACCCAACCTAATCAAATTCCATGCGGTTTACCAAAGCCCGACCTTCAAAGCCGGTAACCCACCAGTACACACAGCAGACATCCCACCCTGCTCCTTCAGGCTTCTGGGCAGGATGGGAAAAGAGGGAGTGGTGCGGGTGTGTGACATTGCAGGGGGCGTGATGTCACAGGATGTCACATGGGGCGTGGCCAGTATTCTAGGGTGGTGGGAGTCAGGGTTAGGGGCTTTCCCGGGGCATTCCAGGGGCGTGGCCTTGCAAAGTGGGCATGACTGGGGAGGGGACTCAAGTCTCTTCTCAAGTCCGGGAGTCTGGGGTGGTCTCACAGGAATGCGGGAGACCACCCCAATGAGGGAGGGGTGGGATACCTGACACAGCTCTCTGACCAAAAGCCAAATAGTGATATAATTGCATCTTTTAATACACAGGCTTCACATACTCACATTTGCACACACATTCCCACATGAACACTTCCAGATTTATACACACTTTCTCACAGACAAGCATGCACACAGAAAGGCATTTGTGTTCAAGCTCAGAGACAACCACTCATGAACATACACTCACTCTATCTTTCTCACAGACAGGTACTCATGCACAGGCACTCACACACTCTTTCATAGTCACGCATTCATGAACACAAACTGTCTAACAGACAGGCACTCCCTACCACAGAAAGGTACTCGTGGACTTAGGCCTGGGCCAAATGCGTGTTTGCACACGCATTTTTGCTCACGGTTTTAGCTAAAACGGACATTGCGGGAATGCGAAAATTCTCACAATTTCCACTGAGCATGCAATTGCGCATCCGTTCGTGTTTTGCGTTCAACCATTTTTTCGCGCAATCACATGCATTTTCTCTTTGTAAATAGCAAAAACGCACGCGCAAACGCGGAACAACGCGCGCAAACGCACAGAAACCGTGCACTCGATTTTGTGTGTTGTAGTGTGGCCTTGGCCTTACACTCTCTCATACAGAGGGGCGTTCCTAGACCTTCTGTCACCTGAAACAACAATTTAAAGCCACCTCTATATCCTTATGTGGTGCACAAAAAGTGCAGTCAAAAAAGTATGTGTGGTGGGTTAAATAACACTGACTGGTGAACTGGAGGGCTGACATGACACTAACTGGTGAACTGGAGGGATAACTAAACACTGACTGGTGAACTTAAGTCATGATGACTTAACACTGACTGGTGATTTGGAGGGCTGACTTAAACTGACTGGTGAACACAATCAACTGGAAGGCTGACTTTACACTAGCTGGTGAACTGAAGAGCTGACTTTACAGTGGCTGGTAAACTGACAAGATAACTTTACACTAGTTGATGAACTGAAGAGCTGACTCAACACTGGCTGGTGGACAGGGGGCTGACTTAACACTGACTGGTGAACTGGAGGGCTGACTTAACACTGACTGGTGAACTGGAGGGCTGACTTAACACTGACTGGTGAACTTGTAAATATAAGGTGCCCACACAGACTTGTAAATATAAGATATCCAACCCACACAGACTGGTACATATAAGATGTTCTGCCTATACAGATTTATATAAATATTATGTAAATATAAAATACCCTTATGTTCAGCCCACACAGACTGGTATATATAAGATGCCCTCATCCCCAGCCTACTCAGATTTTTACATATAAGATGCCCTTATGCCCAACTCACACAGATGCGCCCAGCATTGTCCACACAGACATAAGCAGTGCCTGAGTGGCTGCATGAAAGGAATCCTGCATGCACCTAATGTACCCCTAACTGACGCCTTTCTAGGGGACCACATGCACGCGCCTTGAGCAATCTTTTTAGTTTGTTTCATGGTAGGCGTGCCCCTGCTCATACAGGCACTCACACACCCTCTTTTAAACACTCTCTCTCAGAAAGGCACTCACATATTCTCTTTCATTGCACACTCTCTCTCTCAGGCATGGACTCACTCTTAGACAGGAACTCACACATTCTCTCAGGCAGGCACTCACACACTTTCTGTCAGACTGGCACTCTGTCAGGTACTCACACACCCAGGCAGGTAGTCAAACATGGAGACAGGCATTCGCACACTCTCTTTCATCCCACACTCTCAGACAGGCACTCACACACTGGTACTGTCTCAACCAATGGATCACATCCACACCACCTTTTAAAAGTGAAGGTACTTTTTTAATTTTACAGGTACTCACACACAGCATGAATGGCATATTCAGACAAGCACTCACACATGAAGACACACAGAGACATGCACTTACACATAGAGACAGGCATTTACACAGAGTAGCACTGGCAGGCACACACTTAGAAAATCCCACACACAGACAGGCCTTCACACAGATGGGCAGGCACTCACACAGACAAACAGGGACTCACACAGACAGACAGGCACCCTCATGGACAGACAGGCACTCGCACTGACACACGTCCACTTGCACAGACACACAGGCACTCGCACAGACACACAGGCATTCACACAGACACGTGCATTTGTATGGACACACATGCACTCACTTACACACACTCACAGGCAGGCACTTACACTCACAGGCACTCTCATACAGATAGGCATTCACACAGAAAGGCACCCACACATACAGGCACTTATACAGAGAGACAGTTTAGTTCCCCCTTAGTAACAGGAACAGACATGGGAAGGAGCAGGGAACTTCTGTACTCCAAACATGCAACAAGTCCAGAGGCAGGGCTCAACCATACAAGCACAAACACACACGTCTCCCCTGGAAGTGTGGGTATGCAGGAGAGTGAGGGGAACTTTTTAAAAAAAACTTCACATGAGCGGCAAAATTAGAAAATCCTGCCGAACCCTGAATTCATGCTTCAAAAAGAGGACGAATCTGGGAAAAAGGGGACATATGGAATCCTTTTATAGGGGCCAAGAAGGAACCATTTGCAACTAATGTAAGAGTCAATGCAATAGCAGGAGCTTTTGGCAAAAGTAAGCAGTAGACTAGCAGGGGATGCAATATCGCTATAGAACTTACCTTACCCCACTCCCATAGTAATCACTTAGTTACAGCATCATGGAAAAGGTAAGGTGCACTTGTTACTTGCTGCACCCTGATTCAATAGAAACAAAGTTTTGTGCTAGAAATATCCAGCAAACCAGATATTATATGGGAAATATCTGGTTTTGTGGGTTTTACATTCATTCAGAGGGTAGGGACCAGTATAATATCAAACTATTGGTCTAATGCATAGTATTATACTCATTTTATAAAGCAGCAAAAAGTAATTTCACCACAAAAAAAAATATGAAGACAACTTTAACAAGTTCAAGATGGTGTAAATGCATTAGGAATCTTTTCTCACCTATTAATAGGTACTTTTTGTAAATGGAAGGTGCCATATCTATTGCAGGACAATCTCTATGATGTGTCACCCTATTAATATAACTATGCTGGACGTAAGCTATGCTGAAAATCTTTCTCTATAAAAAGTCTGGCGGAAAAAAAATAGCGCTTCCTTATGAATATGTACCTTAGTCACAGGATCAGCGAGTGTATGTGTTATATGCAGATGTACCCTAAGACCCAACACCCATAAACATAGTATTAAATGGAAATAAAGTACAAACATAGAAAAGATAATCAATGCATATTCCTAGGCCCCATACAATATCATATTATCTGCACACTGGCATACATCATAAAAAGGGGTTTTAGTATACATTACTGTGATCACATTAATGAAAACCTTCCAACTGGAGGTGCTACTAATCTGGTCAAACATTTTATTTTGTAATGTAATAGGAGGTCCTATGCCTTTAATATAAAGCACTGGATGGACGGCCTCTTCCCTCTTTTTAAAAAGCCAAAGGGCTGGGGGGAAGTGAGAAAGCCTGCTACACTGATCCAGTGTGCAACTATGAGAAATGCAAAAGTTTCTAATGGTAATTGAAGTAAAAAAAAGTTAGGACCTTCCAGACTGGGGTTACCTTGACGTGGTTGGAAGGCTTTTCATTCATGTGATGACAGTAATGTATACTAAAACCCCTTTGTTTATAATGTATGCCAGTGTGCAGATAATATGATATTGTATGGGGCCTAGGAATGTGCATTGATTATCTTTTCTATGTTTGTATAATATTTGACCAGATCAGTAACACTTCTGCAAAATGTAGTTATAATTTAGACTAAGGAGTGCTTCCACAATCCTTCCATTGTAGGGAAATAAAAGTTATCATATATCAAGAAACAATAAATCAAATAAATTTATATACATACTCAAATTTTCACAAATGAGAATTCCACTGATGGAATGTTCAGATCAAAAGTTACCAACAATGGAATACTTAGAAGCAAGATTACCGCAGATGAAAGGTTCTCAAATGAGAATATTGCTAATGGAATGTTTGCATGTTTGTAGAATATTCCTAAAAGAGAATTCTACATGTGGTATTTTTGAGGAATGAGAGCTCTAGAATGATATGGAACAAGGATTGCACCAAAGGGATTTTCAGTAATGATCATAGAATGTTCAGAAATGCAAAATAACAAACTATCAATCTAGAATGTAGAATTATTAAGAATTATTATGATAATGGAATGTTCAGAAATGAGAATGGAATTATTCAGAAATCGAAATACCGCATATGGAATATTCAGAAGCAAGTAGACTGCAAATGGAATGTTCCCCCATGAGAATTCCACTAATGGAAAGTTTAGATCACAAATTACCACAAATGGAATGTTCAGAGGCAAAAAACTACGAATCAAATGTTTGCAAATAAAGTACGGCATATTAAAAATATGTACTATAGGGCAAGGGAGCCCAAGTATTCTGATATTGCACACGTGGTATTACCCAATTAAGGCCTAGAAGTATTAGAAGGTCCTATTGATAAGGTATCTTTGAAGTGTTTATTACATATAACCAATTAATCGACTAATCAACACCAAAATTTGACTGTGCTTGTACAAATATAAATATTACAAAAATAGTTTAAAAATCTTTCAAAACATCCATATGTGCAATGCTACCAAATTTACACAATTGGATACGGATAAACGGTACACCAAGTTAATATTAGGAATAGCTTGCATCCTATAAAAGTTCAAATACAGTCTCCAAATGTAAAGTGTCTAGTGCGTAATAGATAGAATAAACAACAGTTGAAGTTTCCATACTATACCCCCTCCGTTCGGCAGTGTGAACCTCCACAGTGCAGTGTGTAGCGGCTCTGGCGTGTTCAGCCGGTATGCTGCATAAGAAGACTTGATCCAGCGTCTGGGGTTCAGCGTCTCTCCCTTTGTGGTTATGCACGGCTGATCATCCCGATCGTCAGCTTATTCGTCCATCCCATTGGTCTGTCCTGATGTCATCACGGGACCTTCCCTCTCCACCGCAACTATGCCAGGTAGCTAAGAACCACTGCACCGGTTGGAACTCTTACCTCCCGTGAGGTGGGTTAGTAGTTATTCTCTTATCTGTAACATTTGTCCTCCGATCTGAACTAACTTGGTGTCTGAAATCCACAAAGGTCCTACAACGTTACGCCTGTATCGCCGGTTATGGGCGGGGCTTCTTCAGGCTGCTACACACTGCAATGTGGAGGTTCACACTGCCGAACAGTAGTTTTTCCTGAGCACCACCAGGAAGTCTGGTAGTTGGAACCCTAGAACCATCTTATCATATTCAAGATGGCGTATATCCAAGGTCCACCCTATTAAATGTATTACCGCATATACTTGAATATAAGTCGATCCAAGTATAAGTGGAGATACCTATTTTTACCTGAAAAATTAGTAAAACCTGATTGACTTGAGTATAAGTCGAGGGTAGAAATTTTGACCACTACTGCCTTCTGATTCTGTATTGTTTTGAGGCTTTGGTTGCCCTTTAAATGGACAGCAGAATTCCCATACAGTAGTCCTGTACAGTAATAGCCAAATCCAGTACGGACTACTGTATGGGAATTCTGCTGTCCATTTAAAGTGCAACTAAAGCCTCAAAACAATACAGAATCAGAAGGCAATCTTTTTAACAGTAGATACCATCCTCCTGATTCTGAATTGTTTTGAGGCATTAGTTGCCCTTTAAATGAAGAGTAATCCCACACAGTAACCCCCAATTCCTTGCCACTCATGATGTTTGGAAACTACAAATCCCAACATGCTTTAGTTGCTGGGAGTTGTAGTTTCCAAACATCTTCAGTGGCAAGCACTGTTATCTGTTACCTGCACTCATTCCTGTAATAACCACATTGCGGTGTTAATCCTGGGAAGCATGCAGTAAGTTGCGATCTTTTGCAGGGCTTTAAGTTCTCAATTAAAAGTTTGTTAATTTGGAAATGGTGCAGGCAGTGCAAAACCAATAACTTTAGGGGATGGCCTAATATATTGAATCACCCCCTAATTTCAGTAACTTACATTCAGATTTGCAAGGAAATTGCACTGATACATTTTCTAATTACAAAATGATAGTGACTGAAAAATGATATTATTCTTTTTTTTTTTAACATTGTACATATTGTAAAGGCATGATCAAAATCATCAGGTTCCTTAATTCTCCAATAAACAGTAGTGTTCCCCACAGCTGGCGAGAAGCAATTCGGTCACCTCTATCTATGCTTCCATCCTTTGAATAGCATTATATAGTCCAAAATCTTATAGTCAAAATGATAGGGGTAACACTTGGAGAACAGTCAGTTTAACTGCAACCAGCACGTTTATTAACATATGTAACACATGTTCCTTAATTCTCACAGTTATCAGCCGACAAGGTTAGTAGCAATCACCTTGACCACAGAAGGCAGATTTCTCTAGGGAAATTACACGTTTGTCAAAACCTTCCCATATTTATACAGTGTAACTGTCCCTTTATATCCCACACAAATACAGCCATGAAACTACTTAGCCTCTGTGCGCTGTCTGTCCTGTTATGTCCTTCTTTAGGGCTTTGCCCTTTACCTGCCGACCTGAAGGACAATGAAGGCAACAAGCTCTGCGCCAGACTGTATGAGGACAACAGCCCATACTATGACCAGTGCTGTGAGGGAGAGTTTCTAGATGTTAAATCAGGCGATGATTTTCCCTACATACCCTTAAAATGGAACAACCGCATCTCATCTCTTGTGGTTGGCCCCCGATGTGAGCTATCTGTCTGGAACAAAAAAGCAAAGGAAGGATACACCCGCAAGTTTTCTGCTGGGGCTCAGCCACGTCTCCAGGAGGTCAAAAAAGGTTTATTTGGTGACTGGAATGATTCAATATCTTCCTATTACTGCAAGTGCAATTACTAACAATGGTACAAGGAAGATTCTATGAATAAAGACTGATGCACACTTTAAGAACTCCAAGCAAGTGATAATCAATTGTGCTGAAATAAAATGTATTTACCAACTACATCAGTGTCCAGTTTTATATGCAATAGCTCAGAGGTGACTGGTATATTTATTGTATGTGTGGGTAAGCGATTGAGGAGTGTATGGAACGAAGACACAAACTCAGGTAATTCCAATTGTACATATTATTTATTCTTTAAAATATAAATATTGTGGATAGTCTTAGTGTATCAAATTAACAAACAAACTGCTGTCTGCAACCCGTGTGCGATGATAGCCCAGAACAGAAAGATCTTTGCTTTTATGTAAGAAATGAGCGTATCGAACTCCAGAGCCATAAGACTTGAATATATGGGAGACCTGCAAGAAACAAGTAAATCAAACAATCTATATCTTCCATATACTGAATATAGGGGAATAATTGTTTCCCTGTATTTGTGAATCGTGCAAATTTACAATCAGATTCTGATCTGCCATGAATATGCTTCTCTTTATGGTCAGATTAAGAAATATTCATGTATTGCACAACTAAATCTGTTGACAGAACAGTAAATAACCTTTTATGAAAACAAAAACTTTCACTTAAGAACTTAACATTCATTCCAGCATCCTAGATAACAGAAGTTTGACAGAGCCGTAATCACCACACTGGTCGTTCCTGCAGTCTGTCTATACTCTAGTTTCCCTGGTGACTTTAGTCCTGTAGCCTATAAGTAATTATAAAAGGCTAGTATGTGCACTAAAACGGAATTAAATTTAAGTTCTCTTTCTTCTTTTAATATATAGGTGACCCTGTCAGACCCTGGGATAGACTCCAGGTTATGCTCAAAGACTATGGAATATAAATGGACTTTTAATATTGTAATTTTTACAATGTGTCGATTAGTATATTAGTATATAGTATATACTACAGTATATAAAAAACAATAACAAGGTTAGATGGGAAGGAGACACTTGTTTTATACAGATCATCTAAATATGCAGTTTGTGGGGGAGACTGTAAGATTAGGGGAAACCGACGCCAATATTATTTCTTTGCAGATCAGCCACGTGACTCATGCAGTCCCTCTTCATAGCTGCCAGGACAAGCAGCTGGGGACAAGAACTGCATATGGGGATTTTCTATAAAATGATACTAAAAAGGTGGGAATACTGACTCCTTCCTCCCACACTATTCTACTTTATATGGATATTCTTTAATGATGTGAATTTATCCAATTTGTTTTATTTAAACAAAGTTACATTTCCTCGGTTTAAGTCAGCATAAAGTATGAATGAACTGAACATACAACATCATTGTATTTGCAACCTGTTCTAAAGATTTTCTGAATGAACTAGTTTACATAAACTGTGCTTCCTTTTGGTTAGTGCTATATAAGTACATCAAATCATGAGATTTACAACTAAGAAGAGGGAGAGGGAGCGAAAGATGGTAAAGGGACAGAAAAAGAAGGAGCATATTCATTTCCAGCAATTTGAAAAGTAGATGTAACCTATTGTTCCTGGATATTATCATAGAAGTATTTCTCTAGGGTCTATGTTAGCACTGAATGGAGAATAGATGCCCTTTAACAGTTCAACCCTAGACTCCAGTGGAAATACCGAGCACAAGGAGCCTTGCTAAAATAACTTTAAAGAAAGGGTATGTCCACCCCTTAGAAAACAATTTAATAAGTTAGGTAGAACCCCCACAAAACCTAGGTTCTCTTTTGGTAAAAGTTAATATAAATATGCTCCCAGCGAGATATAATCTACTTACAAGCTCCTCGATCCACTGCCATCGCACTTCCGGGTAAGGCAATCAGTCTCAGCTGTGACAGTGATGTTACGGCCAATGGCTGACTGCCATTCCCGGACAAGTCTCCACTGCTGCTGCTCGGGAACGGAAAAAGAACGGAGCAGCAGCAATGGAGAGCGAGTCGAGAGACAGGAAGCGGTGGTGGATCACGACCATATGATTGCCCCCTAGCTGGGGGCATATTTAACAATTTTTAACAAAACGGACTCTAGGTTTTGGGGGGGTCCTGCCTAACATTAATTAGAAAAAATTCTAAATATCTAAGGGGTGGGCATTCCCTTTACATTCTACTAGGTAGAACACAGGAAGAGAAGGATTGTATAATTTATATATAGAAATAGGAAGGCAGTGGACAAAGCTGACCCATAGTTTGCCTATAGAAACACTGTAATAAATACAGTAAATATTTAAGAATTAAAAAAAGATTTCACAAAAGTACTTTATAATGGCTTTGTCCTGTAGTTTGTACTATAAGTATATATTATAGGGACACTTTTATAGTGTAATATGTAGATTAAAACACAACCTTTTATGCTACAATTAAAAAACAACCCTAATGCAAAAAGAATTGCACATCCTCTGTCACAGCTATTTTCAATACTGTGCTGATAGTATAGTGCAAAGTACCTATGTAAAAAAACTAGCCCATTGTATCAAGATGCTGTAACCTTATAAATAACAGGCAAAAGTACTGAAAATACATGACACTCATCAAGCATAATCCAGTTTTATATCAATAAACTGAGCTTAAAAACCCTGCAAACATGGAAAAGTCATGACTATCCAATGCCTCAAAAAATGAAGAAATATTTTAATTTATAATTTAACTGTATCCGTTATTTTTCAATTTACATTACTGCCAGGGTAGGGAGCTAGACCACACATTTCATATGTGTATAATACTACAAGTAGATAGATATATAGATAGATAGACAGACAGACAGACAGACACAGACAGACAGACAGACCTTCTACCTATACTACTATACTAGTACTTACTGAGTTCCATCCTTTAGGATCCCCGCACATGTCATTTTCTGGGGTGAAATCATGTTGGACTATGACAGTTTTCTTATCTTCCGCCAAAAGCTTTACATGCAATTCATATACATGTTTGTGCAGTTTGCTGTCTTCATACCTGGAGTGCACAAGAAACTATATGTCTACATCATGTACATCACAAAATCTGCTACTTTACAAATGCCGTCCTGCCACGTCCTTAAGGTATAGCAAATTGCAGTAGGAACCGCACACATAGAAACAGAAAAAAGGGTCCCTTGCCCATTTATTCAATGCAACAACCAAGTATGCCAAGTTTTTGCTGTATCTAAGTGTGCGGTTCCTACTTTTTCATTCTGAAAAGCCAGTAGCTGAATGGTTTGTTATTCAACCTACTTTCTTGTTCCTGTTTGGTTTGTGGTGGTCAAAAAGGATGCACAACATTTAACCTTGATTAAATATTTACAGTCTTATCAAATATACAGTTTGTATAAGGACATAAAGCGTCTAGGTAACAGTGTCTATGAAATGAGCACTGTCCAAGGCTACAAGAAGCATTAATCCAGAGAAGTGTATATGGTTCTGCAGATGTTAGAAGAATATACAGTGTTCTGCTCATTGTAGTAGGGTTTACAGTGCTTACAGTGCAGTTAAAATCTAACATACTGTATGTGCAATGGCCTGCTCAAGGAAACGTGTAATGCTCAGCAGTACAACATGGGGTCCATTACCAATCCAGAATATAAATATGTGGCTGATAGACATCAAGCAGTTCAGCCCAAAGACCCTCCTCCAGAAGATCCACCAGCTGCT
Organism: Hymenochirus boettgeri; assembly: GCA_019447015.1. Taxonomy (NCBI): domain Eukaryota; kingdom Metazoa; phylum Chordata; class Amphibia; order Anura; family Pipidae; genus Hymenochirus; species Hymenochirus boettgeri. Next base: position 225,777,429 of record CM033476.1, on the reverse strand, counting down.
CTTTCACACACCAGCTGCAAGAGACAATGCACAGTATCACCGATATGACCAATAAATGTTCATTTCAATAAACCACAAACTTATTTCACCATGACAAGGAATTTTTCTGCTGAAATTGTGGTTAATTTACAAGCTTAACACGTTTCAAGGCTTAACCCTAATTGGCACAGGTCAACACCTAACTGTGTCAAAAAGTCTTGTGCCAAAACAAACTGCACAGTGTGTGTAGTAAATAAATGTGCTATTTAGTCATGAGTGCTATTCTGTAGGAATGAATAAAATACCATTCCTTTACAGGAAGGAAGGTCGCTTTTGAAACAGAAAGCATCACATTCATGTGACAGCCACGCACACACAGATATTATTGTACAAAGCTTCATTTCAAACAATCTGTCCCTTTAGTTTATTGTACTACTATTCCCAAAGGTATGATTGTTCCATGGCTTATTTAGCCATATAATGTATCTGTAAATCTACAGCCAGTCTGCAGACACAAGCAGGACAGATGCTGTCTATGATTTAATAGCCAAACCAAGTGTAAAGTTAATCATACACATGTGGGGACTGGATAAACTATTGCATTTGGTATCAGACATTCCTGACAAAAAACATTCTGTATGGGTGCACGGCGGGGACTATGTAGGCAGTTGCAATTGCATGCTGCCGACTGATTCCAATAGAGTGTATAGCTACCATAAGTCTGTATGAGTAAAAAAAAGAAACATACCCTTTTCACATTAATTAAGAACAGAGGTAAAAGAGCTAAGTTATCCGCAATAGCGCTCCTCCACTGCTTCCTCTAACAGTTCCTGACTGCATATGCTCTCTGCTATACTATAGAACGTATGCAAACATTTCCTTTAATCTTGGCTTTTTGTCAACTTGTCCTTTAGGCTGGGTGCCCTTTGGGCTGTTAGTGAGTAATATTTACCTATTTATTTATTTACTCACATAGGTAACAATATTTCCCCAGGAAAGACATCAGTCTATCCCATTCTCAATTACATTTTGTGATGTAATATATAAATAATTATTTAAAAATCACACTTTGACTTTGACTATTTTTGCAAGATTGTTCAAATCAATGCTAGATTTTTATCAATGTTAACAGATTTCGCCTTTCCCTTGTGTGCAATTTCAACATGTGGAACAGAGATGCCCAACTTTGGCACTTGGCAGCTATAGGGCCACATTAAAGGGCATGTCCACCCCAAAATTTAACTTTTGATATGTGGTAGGGCATGCTCCCCCAGCCCCAACCGCATTAATATAATTGTTAGAAAGTCCCCGGATTCTTACTTACCTGCCCTCTCTCCCCTGCTGCGGTGTTCAGGCCCTCTGCTTGCATAGAATTGAAAGCAGGGGGCAGGACCGGCAGCCGCGTCCGTGATTGGCTGAGAGGCAGGGAGGGCTGCACTGAGCATGCCTCAACCTTGATGAGGTTGAGGAAGTCTCAGGCACAGCATGAGACACACTGCTCCTACACAGCAGTTTCCTGGACTTTGGAGGGGCACAGCAGGGGAACTATTTTGAGCAGGAATGTAAGGTAAGGATTGTTTTAAACTACTTGATGTGGCCAGTAAGGGGTTACATTTTAGTTTTGGGGGTGGACATGCCCTTTAAAGACACTTTCTTATTGGATAAACTGCTGCACATAGCCCCACATGTATATTCTTAACATTTCTATATTTAAATATTTATGTTTCTAAAATAAGATTTCTGTTTTAGCAAGTTAAGCTATAAAGACAATAATCTTTTGGTTTTAAGCCAAGCCACCCTCAGGACGAGTTATAATCAAACGTGTAGAGTATAATAAACCTTTCTGCATTAGAGGCGTTAGTGTGTTTTATTTTAAGATTTAGATTTTTTATTTAATGCCATCCCAGTTGTTAGATTATTTATTGAGGAATGAAGTCAGGATAAATCCCAAAGGCCACATACAATTGATGGCAGAATCGAACATTTGTTGTCAGATTTGACTGCTGCAAAGTACATGTGTATATATTTTAAAGGGCAATTATGGCTACCCACATCACTCTACCTCAGTCAATAGTACCCAGGGTGAGGACCTTAACTACATGGTCCTCACCCCTGGGTCTTTCTTTTTTTGCAGGAAGAACAAAACCTGCAAAGTCAGCTCTGAAAGGAACATGTCTTCCCATTGGTTGAATGCCCAGAATTGAAGGGGGCGCATCTGGAGCCGGCTTTCAGAAGCCGACTTCAAAAGGATCATTCGGAGTGATAAGGTAAGACCCAGGGGAGAGGTCCTAGCGGTTTAGGTCCTAATTCTGGGTACTATCACTGGGATAGGATGTGGGGGAACATGAGGGGGCCATAATTTTCCTTTAAGGACACAGATCGGAGCGGTGGGAAGGTACAGGCTTACTCAACCTTACCTGGAGAAGAAGTGTGCACCAACTTGATTTTGATTGATACCTTGAGCCTTGGATGTTCTATTTTTTGTTTGTAAAGTGTTTTACAAAATGATCGTCTGCACAAACATTGTATATTTTTATTATTGATATAGGGTACTTTTTGGGCACAACATGTTAAGCCTGGCAAATCTGTTGTATTCAGTTAGATCAACTGGACTTAAGTTTACTTAAGGTGTGGATTGAATTGTGGCTAAGAAGTGTTATCAAAACTGTCCAGGGTAAGGCGTCAAAACACCATTGGAGCTGCAGCTGTGTTGCAGATAGATAGGAGGTGAAGAGTCTAATGTGATCACGCATGCAGCCCTAATGGCCCGGAGGATTCGGAAAGGCTTTAGTTAACAGCGAGTCCAATTTTGTTTAGAATTGATCCTGTAGTACCTGTAAGTTGGTTCCTGCCATACACCCTATTAGCTTGTTGCTGCTAGGAGAGTGGTCTGTGCTAGTATCTTGGTGTGATTACCCGAGCAAGGTGGATTTGTGCCTGAGGTGGGGGTTGCTGGAGCTTCTGATCAAAGGAGACTGGAAACTTGAACTTGAGAACCGAGTGAATGCAGAACCTGTCCATAAGCCTGGAGAGTCCAGAAGAAAATGGGTAACTATGTTGTTTGTTCCAAGTCCTGGTTTTGCTCTAAGCTTCCTTTAGCGCACATTGGCATATTTGATTACACAGATTGTTGTACTCGCCATGCACCAGGCCATTCTCTGTGACTGTCAGCACACTACCGAGTTGGGATATTTGAGACTGCTCCCTATTACCATACTGTAGAACTTTATGTGGGACTTAAAGGACAAGTCCAGCCCTCAAATGGAAACTTATATACAGGGAAATCATCCCCCAAAACCCTAAACTGTAATAATTTGAAATCTGAACTATATAAGTCTGAAATCCTGCACAATGTCCTGTTTCCCCTGTTTCTGCTTCCTGGTTCTTCCAGTTAGCAACTGTCAGTTACAGATTTGACAGTTGACATCACAGACAATCCACTAGCTTTCTCTTCTGAGCATGCTCAGGCTCAGTACAGGTCACTAGGATATATCAACGTATATTGGTTCTAGCAGTATCTTTATTTATTGACATTTTAGATGTTTCATATGTATAAGTGCAATAAATATGGATATTATGTGTAATTATGGGATGTTTACGGCTGTATGCTTTCAGGTGGGGATACTTTTCATCTGAGTTCTTTATTCAAGTGCATTTTGCTATAGTGGGATTGATCAATAGAGGGACCCTCCACTATGCTATTCAACAGCAGGGAGAAAAGTTGCATTAGTTTGAAGTCTTTTTAACAATACATTAGTGTGTATATAGATTTCATAAAGGTTGATTATTTTCTAAGTCATTCAGTGTAGAAGGCTTTCGTTGTGGGATACTAGTTTCTTCTGGGTGTCTTTACACAGTATTTATGTTTTTGTGTACAATATTATTATCCATGTTAGCACCGCATTAATTTTGCAAGGCCAAACTGTGGTGAGTGGTGCACACAGTGTCTTGCTGATGTCTATAAGAGAACCTTCACAAGCTTAAGCCTGGCAAATACCATAAATGTACACTGCTAGTTATAAATGCAGGCTACTGAAATTGTACAGTGCTTGGAATCTTGCCGCCTTTAGTATGTTCCTGTCCTTGTAACCAAACTACATGAAAAGGACAAAAGAATCAATATGCTGCAGTGTCCTCTTGTGGAGAAGGAGAATATTAAAATTACCACAACATAGCAGATTCTTCATTGTGGCAATTTGTGCTCATTTTGTAAAGTTAAACATTTTCACATACTGTATAGGTATCAGATACCTAATCAGTATCAGTAATCAGATCAGATTAGTTCCCAATGGGCAATGCACTAGAGCAATATACATCTATAATAATAAACAAGCCTTAAAGCTCAGAGACCACGCTCCCATATGGTAAGGTCAATAGGAATGAGAACATGTTGGCTTTTTCAAGCTTGAATGGGTACACAAAGGGTCAATAGGCAATAGATAAGCAAACTAGTAAGGAAAGCCACACATATTGCTGATATAAAAAAAATATTTGGAACTTAAGGGATTTGCCGATATTAGCAAGGTGTGGGGGCCAAAAATCACTGACTGCGATGCCAAAAAACTACCATTGCTGTCAACTTCCTGGTATCAGCTCTGTTTTTAAGTAAAGGAACCCAATATGATTGTCCCATGTACTGTATGGTACATGGCTGACCAATCCCTATAACACATAAGGGGAGGTTGGTAGAAGCCATGTACAGTATCTGGTTGCAACTTTGTGTCTTATCATAAAGAGAAAAGAAACAAGAAATAGTTAAAATAAAATAAACAACAAACTAGTAGTATCAATCTTGAAGAGATTCTGGTTTTGAACCTCACATTTAATCGTGCTTGCAGAGTGATTGTGCGAGCTTTGAGCAAGTGGCCATTCTGTTTTTAAGGGTGGCATTGGAGCATTGACAAACAAAATAATTGAAAACAAGAAAGGGTTTAAAACAAGGATTGCTGTTTATCTGTTGTTGTGTAGTATTGTTTAGGACGGACAGTTTTTTTACAGTTTAAAAACAAGTTAGGTGTAATTGGAAGCAGCAGATTTAACTAATCATTTCCCCACCCCACCCTTTTTTTAAGGTCCCTCCTGAGCTGACCTGTGGTGATGAAAAGTTTCTGATATCTTGGATCTGCAGTCTCTCCTCATGCGTGACGTCTTCGTTTTGCGTCATGCATGTACAGCACAGCACGGTGAGAAGTCACATTGCTTGCACCGTGACGTCACATGGAAAGTGCTTTTTGGGATCTGAAGAAAATCACAGAGGGCGGAACTAACAAAAAGAGACTGCAGATCCAAGATGTCAGGAACTTTCCATCACCACAGGTAGGCTCAGGAGATGCAGAAGAAGAAGGGATTATCCTGCACACTTTAAAATACAAATAAAATAGTAATTTATGCTGGGTGCTATGGCAAGCCATATTCAGCAGCAGATAGACAAACATGTGAATCAACACCATGCACACCAGTCTTGCAAAAACTGTGTGTCCTTTAATATTTAACACGCAGCAACATCAAAAGCGTGATGTTTCGGTACTGTCTAATACCTTCTTCAGACAAAGTGATACAATAAAATACAAACAAAACTAGCAGGAAAGAGAATAAACAGAGCCATCTAGAGGATAGGAAACAAAATAACAATAAAAAAAGAAATACAAGCATATATACAAAAGTATAGAAGGTACTAGACAGAACAGAAACGTCACAGTTTTGATGTTGCTGTGTGTTAAATAATAAAAGACACACAGTTTTTGCAAGACTGGTGTGCATGGGGGCATATAGAGAGGTAAGGAAGCAGATGGCTAATAAGATATATATGAGTAAATAAGAAAGGGGGAGCTGAGGGTTTAAAAGATAAGACAATATGGGTGAAGCTGTGCACGGAAAGCAATTACCCTGACATAGATTGAAGTAAGGGAACTACCAGCACCTCAAAAGGTATCATGTTCCTAAATTTGCTATATGAGCATTTTCTTTCATAGATTGTTACAGTTCCTTAAGAAAAAATGCTTTGTTGAATCAGGTAAAATCTAATAACCCTGAACTCATTATGAAGATGAAAGTAATGGGAAGCTTAGGGAATAGTAATAATGATATACTGTCATTTAATACGGGTTGCAAAAAGCAAAAGCACACTGGGATAACAACAACTTTTAACTTTAGTAAAGCTAGTTTTATGCTATTTAAAGCATCATTCCTGCCCATTGACTGGGTTGATAGGTTCTTAGATAAGGATACTGAACAGGGGTAACCCTCACCTCCGAATCACAGCAGTCCTGTTAAAGGGCATATCCACCCCCAAAACTCTAATTTCCCCCACTACTGGCTCCACTATGTAGTGCATAAAAATCCTTACCATACATCCCAGCTCCAAATGGTTCTCCTGTAATCCTGCCTCTCAGCAAATCACGGATGCCGGTCCGGCCCCCTGCTTGCAGTTTCATGCAAGCAGAGGGTCAGGCAGTGCAGTAGAGGAAAAAGGGAAGGTAATTAAAGATCGGGGGAGTTTCTGGAAAATATATTATAGCGGTTGGGGCTGGGGGAACTAGCCCTATGTGCCACAAATTGGAAAAAGGGGTGGACATGCCCTTTAAAACTTCATCTTTATTGGATTACAGATTAAAAACTAAATTTTGTGATTCGGAGGTGCGTGTTACCCCTCTTCTTAGCAGATTACCGAAAGGACCAGACGAAGTGCCCGGGGCAATTCTGCACCCCGTCGAAAGGGTGAGTAAAAAAGCAAGTGTGAAAGTTATTTATTGGAGGCAGAAAACATATTGAGAGCGCAAGGTCCAGGATTTATTACACCTGGACCTCCCTGCTTTATCAAGTAAAATGGGAAATGGAAAATTTTCCATCTCAACTATCTTAATTTACAAACTCAAGTAGCGAAACATTAGATACATGAGGCGTGCAAAGTAGTGTGCACACACTTACTAGCAGCAGGCACACACAGAGTTACAAATGTATGTTTGGTTTAAGGATTCTGAACAGAAGTGAACTGATTTTAAATGGCATTAAACTTATAATAGTTTTTTACCATAGGTAAGGAGTCTGAACAGAAGTGAACTGCTTTTAAATGGCATTAAACTTATAATAGATTTTTACCATATTTAACAGGTGTAAAAAAAAATTAAAGGAGAAATAAACTTAACTGCCTTTAATCCTAATATGAGAGTTTCTCCTCAGACCATCTATAAAGTTGCATTTAGTACATGTAATAGATTATGTAACTAAAAAAGCTTGCCAATACAAATCACAGCCCATTTAGCCTTCAAAGAGCCACATCCCCTGAACCCAGTATTCACATTCTCTATGCAGTGTTTTCTATACAGATGTCTCCACACCAATATGGAAGTCCCTGATAAAAATTTTGAAAGCTGCTTGTTACCCTGCAGTTTATTTACCAGCTGGTGTGACTTGCATACAGCCTTCCTCAGGCAATACAACATATTTGTCTAATTTTACAAATGTTTTTTTTAATTCTGTTCCTAGCAAAGATAAAGCTTCTAAATGTACCTTGCATCTGCTGTGGTGGCTTACCTGCTAAAGTATTTGTTTTAGGAGCACACACCCCACAAGGTCACAGATTCAAATCCTAGTAAAATATGGATATTCTACATGTAGTAGTAGTGTTCCACATAGTGTCTCTGTTGGGAAAGGAGTAATTCAAGCTGGCTACCGCTTGTGGGAATGTTAATTTTAAACGTTTTAATAAAGTTATACATTTTACTTTAACGGACTGAGGTAGTCTGCTTCATTTACTTACTTTCGGATATAGGATCGGACCGTTGGGGCGACAGAGATATTTTTAGAGCATTTGAGTACAGGTATGGACTGTGATACACTCTTTTGGAAAAGGGGTTAAACTCTGCTTTTAGCAAGACAGAGTACATGGTGTTGCAGGTTCCATTCCTCAGACTTACTTTTAACTTTTACTGAAAAGTTAACATTCTGAATTTTTTTCACATCCATGCTAGCTAAGAAATACACTGCAAAGGTTACTTTTCTTTTTTGTATCAAAAGCAAAGGATTATATCATTATTAGGGACAGAAGCATTGATTGTGTTTGAAAAAAAGGAGAGGGAGAATCCCTGTTCTGTTATATGATTGTCTGTCAGCTTTTAGGAAGCAATGCTGCAATGTCCTTCACCCAGCTAAAGTGGAATATGAGAGCTGACCCCTGTGCCCACAGGTTTCATAAATCATATATTAATATAGAGTAACGCTACCTTGACTCCTCTACCGTCTGTCCCACGTAAAGTTCCATCCACATGTAGTTCTGGAGCTCCAAGAGAAACATCAATGTAAAACTGCAGGAAAGAAAGACGAAACCTTCCAACGTAGGACGAAAAAACACCAAATTTTATTCCAGACTTAATTCAGCATAATACAGGGCACATGTCCACTTTTCTATTGTTTGTGCCCTGTATTATGCTGAATTAAGTCTGGAATAAAGTTTGGTGTTTTTTCGTCCTACTTCGGAAGGAGTCCGCCTTTCTTCCGATAGTTTCATAAACCCCCAGCAGCCTCAGCAAATCAAGAACATGCCCCTTTAATGGGAGGTCCTATGCCTTTAATATAAAGCACTGGATGGACAGCCTCTTCCCTCATTTTAAAAAGCCAAAGGGCTGGGGGAAAGTGAGAAAGCCTGCTACATTGATCCAGTGTGCAACTATGAGAAATGCAAAAGTTTGCTAATCGTAATTGAAGTAAAGAAATATAAAAAGGTTAGAAGTTAGGACCTTCCAGACTGGGGTTACCTTGATGTGGTTGGAAGTCTTTTCATTCATGTGATCACAGAAATGTATACTAAAACCCCTTTGTTTATAAAATATGCCAGTGTGCAGATAATATGATATTGTATGGGGCCTAGGAATGTGCATTGATTATCTTTTCTATGTTTCTATAAATGTTTGACCACATAAGTAGCACCCCTGCAAAATATAGTTATAATTTAGCCTAAGGAGTGCTTCCACAACCCTTCTATTGTATGTATCAGCATATTAAGAGGTAAGACACAGCTTGTAGTATGTTTCTGAATGGGCTCTGTCTATTGGGACAATTTTGTCTGGAAACTTTAGTTCTCCTTTACGTCAATTCCTGCATGGCTTAATGCTCTAGTAAAAATGGAAATTTTAAAAAAAATAGTAAATAGAAACTTTAAATAAGAGGGAACAGAACAATAACATATAAGATGTAATAAGGAGTGCAAAAAAGCAATTAAGCTAGCTAAAATAGCATATGAAATACAGATAGTAAAAAGCTGAGTACAGAGAAGGTGGGACAATTAAATAATTGGGCTAAGATGGTTATAGGGGATGCTAAAAAAGGCTAATGTGCCCTCTGTATACACTATATAAAAACCTAGGACATTAATAGTATAAATTGTAATGAGGAATATACTCTGGCTTACATAGGGTATGGTACGGGAAAAAAGTTAACCCCAATAAAGCCCCCAGATGGAATACATCCCCGGGTCTTTAAAGAGCTTTGTCCAGTTTTATCTAGGCCACTGTTCCTTATCCTTTTAGATTCACTCTTGCCCTGTGATGTGCCTCTGGACTGAAAAAAAGCCAATGTAATACCAATTTTTCAAAATGGTAGCCATTCACAGCATGGTAGACCTGTAAAGCTGGGTACACACCACGTGATTTGTTAGTTACAACCGACCGTTTGCCAATATCCAGTGGTCGGCTAGAACGAAGCACTGTCAGTCATGGCAAAGGTGGTTTTCCATCATGTCCGATCGCCTGAACAGTCGGACATTGATCGCATCTACCCGAAAAGGTAGATCCGACATCAATATTTCGGGTTGATCGACTGATACACTGGAATGGTGTGTACCCAGCCTAAGTCTGGAGCTACATCTATGTGGGCCAAAGTTATAAGCAGAGTGCTTCGGACTTCCGTACTGAGGCCACTTCTTTTTAATCTGTTTATAAATTACTTAGATGGGGGCATTGAGAGCAAGGTCTCTGTGTTTGCTGATGACAAAACTATGCAAAGCTTTAAAATCTTCAAATGATGTATAATTGCTGCAATCAGACCTAGTTAGATTATCAAAATGGGCAGCAGAGTGGCAAATGATATTAAATGTTGATAAATTTATGGTGATGCATTTGGAGTTTAAAGGGCAAGTCCAGCCCCAAAATGAAAACTTACATACAGGTAAATCACCCCCTAAAACCCTAAATGTTAATAGTTTGAAATCTGAAATATATAAGTCTAACCTGAAATCCTGCACAGTGTCCTGTTTCCCCTGATTTTGCTTCCTGGTTCTTCCAGTTAGTAACTGTCAGTTATGGATTTGACAGTTGATATCACAGCCAATGACTGAATGTTAATCCCCCGTCTGCCTCTTCTGAGCATGCCCAGGCTCAGTACAGGTTTCTAAATTGCTCGGTTTCCATGAGGCATCCAGAAGCATAGCAGGCATACAGTAATGATTTCATAGGACAAAGTAGGATATATCAACATATTTTAAAGAGCCCATTCTTGTAAAAGATGTTCTTATGAGGGTGGAATTGTCCTTTAACAATCCTTGTGCCACCTACACCCTAAATGGCTGAATCTCTGTTGGAAACAGACTTGCTCTAGAAAGCAGTGCCAGAAAGCATCCACTAGACCTAGTAAGATATTGTCTAGTATAAAGAGGAGAAAGAATAGATTCAAGGGAGAAAAAATGTTCCCATTTTAGAGAACCCATGGACATCCTTTAAAGGGCATGTCCACCCCCAAAACTATAATCCCCCCAACTACTGGCCCACCCATGTAGTGTAGTTTAATCCTTACCTCACATCCCAGCTCCATAGGTTCTCCTGTAAACCCCCCCCCCAAAGTCTCAAAACTAACCACAGGAGGATAGCAGGTCTCTGCCTGCTATCTAGCCTCCGGTAGATATTTGCCATGCGCACGCAGCCCTTCTCCCCCCTCCCTCCCCCTCCCTCTCCTCCTCTCCCTCCCGTTCTACTATCCCTCCCCCTAGCGTTAAACCCCTTAATATGTGCTCCCCCATGTCCCCCAGCCCAACCGCATGTTTTTTTTTTTCAAAAAGCTCCCCAAACTCTTACTTACCTCTCCGCTTTCCTCCGCTGCACTGAATGACCGGCAGCCGCGTCCGTGATTGGCTGCCGCTCAGCCAATCACAGACGCGACTGCCGGTCCCGCCCCTCTGCTTGCATTCTCGCAAGCAGAGGGGCGGCAGTGCGGCGGAGGATCGAGGGGAGGTAAGTAAGAGTTTGGGGAGCTTTTTGAAAAAAACAAACATGCGGTTGGGGCTGGGGCCATGGGGGAGCAGAATATTAAAAGTGTATTTTAGGGGTGGACATACCCTTTAAGATTAGTAGAAAAGATAATTCATCTTCAGGTTAGGAAATCGAGTGAGCAGTAAAACAGTGAAACTATCTTCCAGCAGATGTGGTAATTAACTGGTATTATTAATACATATACTGTAGCTCTGGTTGATCCAGGGATACTTTCCAATTGCCATTTGGAGCAATTTAGCAGGGATCATTTAACTTAATCAGGATCAACTGTTAGGTAGGGTTAATGAGTAAGCTATAAATGTGGGACTAGATGGACATATGTCTTTATTTAAAGGGACACTATACTTAAAAAATGACTTTTCCTCATTTTAATCTATAAATAAACACTTGTAAGTAGCACTTACTCTGAGGTGTGTGTTTTGCTGCATGCCTTCAATCCAGCACGTTTTGCTCAAGAGAATTATCCCCTTTTAACCACACGTTTTGCTCAGGAGCATTATCCCCTTTTAACCACACATTTTGCTCAGGAGCATTATCCTCCTTTTAACCACTTCAATCTGACCTGACTTTTTTCCTACAAACCAACTGTCAAAACAGCGCACAGAATTTCAACTGTCAAAACTCTGTCACAATTGCTTCTACAGCAAAACTGCTCACAGATGAATAGTTTATGACAGCAAGGCACTTGATTGACAGCTGAAATGTAAGATGTTTTAGATTGCATATCTAAAGGAATAGGGGGCAGATTAACAAAAAAAAGGTACAGTGGATGAGAGGTATTTGTTTTCAGTAATGGTCAATTTTAAGTAAAAATGCTTTCAGTATAGGTGCCCTTTAACCTTCATAACTATGTTACAATGTAACTATGGGATAGAAATAAAACATCATTCTTAGATAAAGAAAGGCATTACATAAACTGGATACTATGTAAATGTCAAAAGGCTGGTGCAAAAAAATGCAATAAAGCAAATAGTTTGCACTGTTCTGTTAGCTGTTGGTATTTGTTTAAGATTTTTCTGGTTTGTTTTTGTCATTATGAACTGGGGAATTATTTGAAGTGATTCAACATAGATTTTTACAAAGCATTGGTAGCCTCTTGGAATATCAGTGCATTTTGGAATCCTGTGTACAAAAAGGACATCTTTGAAATGGAAAGGATTCAGAGAAGGGCAACTAAATTAATAGGGGATTGGGAGCTTGAATATGAAGAGAGAGTGGAAAAGTTACATATTACACTAGAGAAAAGGCGCTTGCGTGGGGATATATTACTGTATATAAACACATTAACGGGCCATACAATAAACTATCTGGGGCATTGTTCACCAATAGGGCATGTCAGAGAACACACACACATTCAACCTCAAATACTATATTATACTATACTAAATAGGTTTGAACACCTTAGCTGTTGAAATAGCCCACTATGTCCACACCACTAATTTTACATTTAATAGCTTGTCATCCTAAACTGAATTTCACAATTACCAGTCCTTCTTGTAGCTTCTGGGCACTTTTGGATTGGTGCCTAACCAATGAAAAGACAAGCTCTGCAATAAGCACATCTTCCCATTGGACAGAATGCAGACAGAGTGGGGGCAGAGCTACAAACAACCATGTGTTATTTGGATAAATGTAACACATTTTTATTGGCTAACTGAAAATATTAACTTTTGCCCTATTTTGGTCCACCACACTACCCCCTGCTGCTGCTGCCAAAAACCACCAGCCGTTTGCCTCCTGAGAACTCTTACCTGCACCAACCGTCTCCGATTCTGACATTCCCTGATTTCACCTCCTGCCTGCAATCATCAACATCGCAAACCTCCTGGATTCCCTGAAATGTTCTGGCTGTCAGGTATGAATAAAGTTTTTTTAGAAAAAAGTTCTGTTTTTTTTCCAACTTTATTCATACCTGACAGTGCACAGTGGTTAGGAAGTTAGGGCACTGAGACAACCACCTGCTGAGAGTGGGAAGTGTGATGTAGGTCTGGGGAGTTTCAGTGATTCTTTACAGCTATTCACCTCCACATAACTTTTACAGTAACTTCTAACTTTATTTCTGTGTGTTTGCATTCTGGCTTGTGTTCAGTGGTGTAACTAGGAATTACTGAGCCCCCTAGCAAAACTATGATGGGAACCCTATGCGTGCTTCATTCACAGTGTTTTTTTGGGAGGAGGCTATATCTGTCATATGAAAAATAAGAAGATGGGGACCCCTTGGTTCCTGGACCCCCCTGTGGTTGCTCCTCCTGCTCCCCTGGAAGTTACGCCCCTGCGTGTGTTTATATAAGCTGGATATCTATATATGACATTGGGATCCAGTGGTCATACCTGTACTTTGGGAGGTAACAAACCACAACCCCCGGAGGAACCTTATTGTCTTCCACAGGAATCTCTTCAGTACTGATCTTCCATCCTCTGAAATCACCTGGAGTAAAAGAAACAAAAATATTTGTGAGAGGACACATAGTCAAATGACAATAGGAGTAGGGAACTTGTTGAAGACTGTAAAGCAAAATATAATGTTGCATGTGAATCATCGTTCCACTCACCTAAAGTCTCCAGGGGCTTTTTTTGTGGAGGTGGATCAAATTGTTCCTGGGGGGGTAGCAGTGAAGTAGATAAACCTGAAGGAAGAACAGAAGACGTGTTCAGACATGCACCAATGTGGGAGGTACATAGAGAAGGAACACTTAAGAAGTCAAGATGCATAGAGATACATTGCAGGACAAAACAACATTTAAAGTTAGAGAAAAAAAACTATCTAGAGTACAAAATAGATTGTAAGTAAAACCAAACATGATGCACTACCACTGGCCCATAATCACAGTTAGATTTAAACCATTTTCAACTCATTTTCATTCTCATGCTGTGTATTAAAACATAATTTCAAATTTTGTTTGTAAGCTGCTTTGGCAACAAATATTGAATGGTTACATTCAGGGCCGGATTATCCACAAGGCACCCGAGGCAAGTGCCTGGGGCCCGGATGCCAGGGGGGCCCATCGGTAGCCATCCATGGGCCCTAGTAGGGCAATATTGGTCATGGCTACTACAATATGTAGCGCCAGCCGCTGGAGTCCGGACCGGGGGCCCGGCCCTAACTTCCAATCAGGACTTGGAGCTGCATAATCAATCAAATTCATTGGTGGTTCAGTTATCAGTTCCTCAGCATCGGGGCCGGGCTGTTGGCGTGCAAAAGAGCGCACCCAGCTCTTCATTTTCCGAATGAGCGTGTGGCCGCCAAACGATCAGGTCAGCCGAATGCTTGTTGGGGAAAGACCAAAAATTTCCATTGGCTGCGCTAGACTCCCTATAGAGTAGTCTGCCGCGGCTGAGGGAAACACACAGTCCTGAGCGTTCTCCCTATGATGTGTATAGGGAGAACGCTCAGGACTGTGAGTATGCAGATCTTTGAAAGATGACAGACAGGATCTTGCAGATCCTGTCTGTCATCTTTGAATGATCTGTACTGTGTGTAACCAGCTTAATAGACACAAATGTGCATGTGTTAGAGAAAAGGGGGCAAACAAAGAGGTCAGCCTCAGCACAAGCAGTTTTTGACAGCTTACTGCTTTGGTTATTGATCGGAACAGTAGGTAGAAATACTGTCTATTACCATCTTGGGAATTATACTATTATCAGGGCAGTATCACTGCCCTTTAAAATAAATCTCATTATATTCAACTAAATTAAATTATATGAGATTTATTTTATAATGAACTAAACAAAACTTATTTATTACAAAACTTTTGTGAAACACCTCTGGCTCTATTATTGTGCCCCAGCACAGAGTTTGTAAAGCTTGTAATGTCATGTGAGAACCCATTACATGGGAATTTTTTTTTTTTCAAACAGATGTGTAAGACAAGTATCCACTAAAATGCATTTGCACATTATATGGCAACCACCTTGCCACAATACAGTGCTTAAAGGACAAGTCCAGCCCTAAAATGAAAACTTACATACAGGTAAATCACCCCCCAAAACCCTAAACGGTAATAGTTTAAAATGTGAAATATAAGTCTAACCTGAAATCCTGCACAATGTTCTGTTGCCCCTGTTTCTGCTTCCTGGTTCTTCCAGTTAGTAACTGTCAGTTATGGATTTGACAGTTGACATCACAGCCAATGACTGAATGTTAATCCCCTGTCTGCCTCTTCTGGATGCCTAATGCTCAGTTTCCATTAGGCATCCAGAAGCATAGCAGGCAAACAGTAATGAATTCATAGGACAAAGTATGATATATCAGCATATTTTAAAGAGACCATTCTTTCTAAAAGATGTTCTTATGAGGGTGGAGTTGTCCTTTAATGCTGCTTACAGGAAGATATCATTGCCCCTAAACAATGCAAATGATCAATAGATGATAAACCTAAGAGGGCCATAAGACATAATGCTGGTCCATTTTAATGGTTCATTGTTAAAGGGACAGTTCAGTGGAAATTATCAATATGTGTTAAAATTGTTAGTTTGTGTAATGCCTTCTTAGTCTACATATTCTCTCCCATTTTGAAAAATCAGTTGATTTTATACCCTTTGCTGTTCCCTGCTGTTGACATTAGTGAGCTGACATTTCAGGTTCTAACAGTCCTTCTTCTTCCCAGGATGCACCACATCCTTGAAATGTTCCTAACAGTAATTTCTACTGATTGGCTGTTTAATGGGTCAAAGATGCTCAGATCTATACTGAGCAACTGAATCAACCCAGGCGCTGGGTCAAAGGCAAGACCATAACGGTCTCTAGTAGGGGTCCTGCAAACAGGATGTCAGTATTTCAGTTGCATTTATTTATACACAGACAAAATGCTGAATTGGCAGATTAAGGTAATTGGGATGAACAAAATACTGCTCTTTTTTTCTGAAAAGCATATGTATTTACACTGAACTTCCCCTTTAAAAAATGTAAAGAATATCAAATAGTTAACAAACCAGTAAACACATGTGAGTGTGTGTACAATCAAATACATACTGTACATAGGCAAGTAGGCAAGAGATAGGTAAGTAGAGTGTCAAGAGATGTACAGATAAATGCAGGCATATTGGAAATATAAACTGCATAAACTGGTATACAGTATAACTAGTATGCATAAACTTAATAAAATATACAAGGTGCCTACCCTCAGGATTGGGGCTTCTCAGCAAATTTCTTGAAAATGGCTTCTTCTTGTGAATGTCTCTCCAGTTCGTATTCTCAGGGCAGAGGACCTGATTGGCTCTCAGGCCCCATTCCCTGTCACACAACTCCAGCCAGCCCTGATTAGTATCTGGCTCCTTAGACACCAATAATACACAGGGTGGCTGCTTGTGGTCTGTATCCTTGAACTGCCCCTTTAAAGGATTATTATTTTTTTCCTCAACTTCTGTTCCACAATATTTCTGCTGTTCGTTTGTTACCTCTTCCTGTGTCCCCTGATGCTTTTCTATATATTTGATTTTCTCTATTTCTCCATCTTTTTCATTTTTAGTCTTTTGGTTCTGCTCCGTCTTCCATTGTTCAAATTTCTCCATCTGATTCATATTTTCTCCCTCTGTCATCTTCTTTTTTACCTCTCCTGTTAAAGTCTCTCTCTGTTGCACCTGTCCTTCATCTTTCTCCAACTGTTTCTCCTGTCCTGTTACTGTTAATATTGAACCTTTCTGCTCCACTTTTCCATCTGTTTTCTTCTGGTTCTGGCCTTTTCCATCAGTCTCTTTCTGCTTCTCCTCTTTTCCATCTATCTTTATCTGCTTATCCGATTTCTGCTTTTCAAATGTCTCTTTCCCATCTTTACCTTCCAGCCTCTCCTCTTTGCCATATATTTCTTCCTGCTTCTCTTTTCCATCTACCTGTTTCATGGCTGTCTCTTTCTGCTTCTCCTCTTTTCCATCTATCTTTATCTTCTTATCCGTTTTCACACCTATATGTTTCTGCTTTTCAAATGTCTCCTTATCTTTCTCATCTTTACCTTCCAGCCTCTCCTCTTTGCCATATATCTGTTCCTGCTTCTCTTTCCCACCTGTATCTCTCTGCATATCCCTTTTCACATTTACCTGTTTCTTACCTTCCCCAGATGATTCTTTCTCTTTTACCCACCCATCTTTCTCTTTCTTCTTTACATCTGTTTCAACTATTTCTTTCTGATTTAGATTATTCCTGTCTGTCTCTGTCTGTCTCCCCACACCCCCCTCTGTCTTTTTCCCATGTTCTCTCTCCTTCCCTTGGTATTTTCTATCTTCATTAACTGTACCTTTGTGTTCATCCCCTCCACATTCTAACCCACTGGGTTTCTCTTGTGCCGGGTTATTTTCTTCCCCACCTGTGCCCTGTCCCCCCCATTTCTCTTTGGGTTCATCCTTGTTACCATCGTTCTCTGGGTGTTTCTGTTCACTTTCCTTTTCAGCTCCATGGGACCCTCCCACCTTCTCCGATTTACTGCCCCTTCCTTCCTGCCCTACTCTCCCCCCACGCTGGGTGCAGACCTTCTGCTTTCCCTGTTTCTCTGCTTCCTCTATCTGATCCTTTACTTTAATCTCTGTATTGCCATAATGTCCCCTGTCTGTCCCCCCACCTGGTCTGTCTTCCTTCTCCAGTTGCTCTCTGTCTGTGTCCCCCCGTTCTGTCCATTCAGTCATGTTGTTGCAGGTTCTCTTTCCCTCAGTCGCAGGTCAATGTTGAAGGAGGGATGTTGTTTACACACACACTGCAAGGACTGGGACATACCAAGTCGTTAGTGTGAGCGGGTGTGGCCAGGGCAGGAAGGTGCTTGTGTGTCTGATTCATCTGCAAAATATCTGTCTCCTGTTCTGTCTATACTGATGAACTTGTTTCTAGGGACAGATACCTCTCACACACAACATTCAGGGAGATTCAATAAAAGTTCTTATCATTTAAAATGGTGCTAATTTTGCCCAAACCAATCAGAACTTATTTAACATTTGAAAGCTAAAATCTGATTGGTTGGGGCAAAATTAGCACCATTTTAAACAATAAGAACTTTTATTGAATTACCCTGATTATCTATAATAGGTAAGGCTCTGAATTTGGAATAGGGAGTTGCAGTGGTATAAATCCTTGTAAAAAACATCACTCAGTGATATCACTAGAAAAGATAATCAATGTACATTCCTGGGCCCCATACAATATCATATTATCTGCACACTGGCATACATTATAAACAAAGGGGTTTTAGTATATATTACTGTGATCACATGAATGAAAAGCCTTCCAACCATGTCAAGGTAACCCCAGTCTGGAAGGTTCTAACTTCTAACCTTTTTTACTTCAATTACCATTAACAAACTTTTGCATTTCTCATATTTGAGCACTGGATCCATATAACAGGCTTTTATGTAATTGTATTTGGCCTAGGAATGTGCATTGATTATCTTTTCTATGTTTGTATAAATGTTTGACCAGATCAGTAGCACTTCCGGAAGTTATGACCTTCCAGACTGGGGTTACCTTGACGTGGTTGGAAGGCTTTTCATTCATGTGATCACAGTAATGTATACTAAAACCCCTTTATAAAATATGCCAGTGTGCAAATAATGTGATATTGTATGGGGCCTAGGAATGTGCATTACATAGTTACATAGTAATTAAAGGGCATGTCCACCCCCAAAACTATAATCCCCCCAACTACTGGCCCCACCATGTAGTGTAGTTTAATCCTTACCTCACATCCCAGCTCCATAGGGTTCTCCTGTAGTCCCCCCCCAAAGTCCCAAAAAATGACTACCAGGAGGCTAGCAGAGTCCATATAGGACACTGCCTGCTAGCTGGCCTCAGGTAGATTTTTGCCATGCGTACTGCAGCCCTTCTCCCCCCTCCCTCTCCCTCCCTCTATATATATATATATATATATATATATATATATATATATATATATATAAAAAATTTTTTGCTTCCATTTCCATTAGACTTGTATTGCTTTATTTACTTCTATTGTCAAACAAATGCATGTTTACTGTTTTGTAAAAAATGTGATAAAGGCCAAATATCCCTACCTCGCAAAATCCTTTTCTAGGACTAACCTCCTGCACCCACTGGACAATATAACCAACCAGCAGAAACGCTCACACTCCCCAAAAAGGTCTTTTTAGCTTTTTATCCTTTCTCAGGATACTTGCAGGAGTTTTCTCTGGGAAGACCCACAGGAAAACCGCGAGACTCCAAGAGCTCCTGAAAAAGGTGGGATGCCTGCAAAGATACTTCTCCGGACATAGCCTAATATCCCCACAGCTTACAATTTCATTGAACAATCTTTAGAAAAAGTAAAATATAGGAGCACCACTTATTATGTCAGTGTCTTTGTTTCTAACCTCTTTAACAACAAGGGAAGATGCAATAAGGAAAAAATATACATACCGAGCGCCACAAAAAAGTTCCTTGTTTCCCCATGCATTTCGTCCCTTACTTGACTTCTACTGTGGCTAATAGTGTCTGTGTGCGCCATGCCTTTTAACGTGCTCATACGTGCCCAATGTCAAGTCACCATGCCATCATTGTGTCAGGAAGCATAATTATGTCAGCTCATATACTATAACAGTCATACACTTACAGGGTTATTCAATAAAAGTTCTTATTGTTAAAAATAATGTTGCCCCAACCTTAATTATATAAGCTAACATCTGATTGGTTGGGGAAAATTAGCACCATTTTTAACATTAAGAACTTTCATTGAATCTCCCCGTTTATTTATTGCTCATTATAAATTATATGAATCATATAAACAAACAAAAAAAAAAAATATTACATAGACTATCACCAGAGTTAAATACATTTAAAGCACTCACGTATGATGATTAAATGTTTCATGCAAGACTGGAAAATATATTCCAGCCTAGTTAATAATATATGTGTGCAGTCAATTTATATACCTATATATTATTTCATTATCAATATACCCCTAGAAATATAGATGTCTATATAATGCACATCTATCATTTAAAGGTAATTCAAAGAGGCTCGTCTTAAATAGGCCATATATTATAATGTAATGTCCCATATTACTAGTCTGTGTTTGGTGATACATTAATTAGATAAAACCCCCAAAATCAAGTTCCTCATTTAAACCATTCAGTTTGAGGGAGACAAGTTTTAAATTTTAAATGATCCTCACTTTAACAACCGTCTTAGGATATTACCTTCCGTATGTTGTATACTTTTAATTGCAAAACATTGGTGCAAGGCCCCCAAAATGTTGTATATGTGTGATCATGGTATGAAATAAAACTAAGTTTGATTTGCAGTGTGCGTCTTCCCCCTGTATATTTTTCATTCCTGTGTATGACCCTATCGGGTTGGAAAGAAGAATAGACTACGGCTAGTCTAAGTAACTTGTGCGTTGCTTCTAGATATAATTTGCTAGCCCAGAATACTAAATTCTCTCCTTTGTCTGCTCTCTTGATCAGGAAATCCTGATTCTCTTGTAGTGTTTTACACACAGCTTGCCATTCACACAACGTTTCGGAGAACGCTATGTCTCCTTCATCAGGTGTATGATGAAGGAGACATAGGGTTCTCTGAAACGTTGTGTGTTTGTGTTATGCAATAAAACAGAATTTTTCTGACAAACAGTGTGCGCTTCCATCAACCCTTATTTGCTTGTGCTATAGCGTGGAGCCCTTGAGGTAGAGGACAGAGGGAAGCAGCACCTGAAATACACTGGCACATTGCCTGAAGGAGTGCCTAGGCCCACATCTAAACTATACGGACTTAATTTAACATAAGCCTATTCCTCTTATGCAGCCAAATCATGAATCCGTGTTTAATTTATCTCTGTCTAGCTGGCCATTCTTCTATTAAACATTTAATTCAATTTGACGTTCAAACAGAGAAATGGCAGATCAGTTTTAGGCTGAGGTCACACTGCAACATGCCAGAATCGCGCGCGCAACTGTGTGCATTGTCGCATGCGATTTGTGCGCGATTCTTGTGCATTTTGCACATTAGATTTTGCTGTTTTCCGTTATGGAAACGCATGCGTTAACACACCAAAAATGGTGAACACATGCATTACCAAAACGGAAACCTATGCACAATCGCATGCACATCGGAAATCGTGGGAATTTTTGCATTCCCGCGATTTCCATAATAACCAAAACGCACGTGCAACCGCGTGCGCAAATGCGAATAAAACGCTCATGTGTGGCCTAGCCCTTAATGCAGCCGTTCTTACCTGCAAGTTGGCAACAAACGGGGTTTTAGATTTATATACTTTTCTGTACTATCACACATATTATTGTTGCTCTATATTGTTTATTTGTGTTCTTATTTGTGTTTATTTTATTTTATGACTGTACCTTGGGCATTCGAGGGTTGATCTTTTTGGTGCTTTCCATTTAATATGTTAATTTGTGTGCCTCTCACCTGTTAAAAGGAAGTTACGTAGCTAACAGGACACACGTCTGATGAAGTGCATGGTGCACGAAACGCGTCAGGCATGGTCCTGATTGTGTGATTTTATGGAGTTATATTAATAAAAGTATTGGTTTTAGCGAGTGACAAACATGTATGGGCATGTTAGTGTCAGATCAAGTATGAGACTTCCAGAAAAACTATTTTCCATCTGTTGTATCATTATTTAATTTTTCCATGCCATAGAGCCTTGCAAAGCCAGGAAAATCAGTAATGTGGTTAGCTGATTACTCATTAGGCAAAAGTATAAAATCACATTTGCTCAATGATTTGTACATTTGCACAATATGTGGGCGCTTAATCAATATTTAAGACGTCAGACATATGCCTGGGTTTTTAAAAAGTAAAGTTCACATACGAAGGAAAGAGTTGTACTCTTAAACTTTTCTGACACAGCTGTCTTTGTGCTTGGGAACCATTTTATTAAAAAAAAGATGGAATAAAGAACTGATGTGTTAAATACTTTTGGCTTTTTATCTCTAGCAAAAGACTTTTCTGAATGTTGGAACTAATTTCATTAATAATTTATCACCATGAGAATTTAGAAGTGCTAATGAGTAGTTCCATGAACAACTAATGAAATATTGGGATTTTCTGATTGTGTACTGTGTAATGGCGTTCTTGCAAAAATCATACATTCTCTTCTTCTCTATCGGACACGCTAGACAATGTACGATTGGCATAGGTGTATGTAAGGACTCTTTTATAAATAGAATATAGAGGAAATCCCATTTAAAACCGAGAGCAAACATTTTTTTTAATTTCTATCGTTAGTTGCTACTTTTCTGGCCTTTATTTTTGTGTTCCTCTATAGCCTATGAGAAGTCGTTTATGTAATGTACAACTAGCAGGTGAATAATGCCATCTCCACCCATATACACCCCCAGGACCCACAGAAACAGACTGCGTGTAATAGACCCAACAAGCCATGCTTGCCTTATTTTCAAATGGCTGTAGCAATAATAACCTCTATTCAGTTATAGACCAAATTGGAATTGTAATCATACTGTTTAGCTCATTATGCTATACCTTTATTATAATGTATATGCTTATACCCTGTTGACTTGTGTTACATTTTAGGTATACTGATATGATGCTTTCACTGAAGAATGTTATGATGGCTGTTGTAGAAACTCTTCTAAATAAATTTGAAGAAGATCAATCAAAAAACAAAGACGTTCAGAAAACAACTTTGCAGGAGCAACATACACAGTGTTATACCGATAATTGCTCGGACAGTGACTCTTCATTTAATCAGGTAAGATAGTTACCAACAGTACCAATCTTTAACAGATGACAGACAGAATCTGTAAGATTCCATCTGTCATCTGATAAAGATGTGGCTGTGATATAAATACAAAAATATAAATAGGGCACTGACCTAATCGTGAATACTCAAATAAGTAAAAAGGTGCAAAATCTGCAATATAATGAGGCAATAGAGAAAATGGCAAAATGACTGCAACATGCTATAAATTTAAACTTTAATGTGACAGGAATATATACAAATAAATGCATTAAAAGACAATGCAATCACACTCAAATATATATACAGTAGCAAAATAGAGGGAAGAAACTGCTAAAGTGCCAAGAGTACAGGTTCACCTCTCCCCGCATATCTACCAGTCAGTAGTCCCAAGGTGTGGCTACACAATGTTCATATAAAGTATAGGGAAGATTGTCTGTAACACTCCCTGGCAATCACGGACGGCTCCCTTTATCATTACTGTGGGTACCCAGCTTAAAGGAATTGTATACAGAAGAAATTGCTTTGCCTCATTTTCATCTATAAATGAATACACGTAAGCTTACATGTATTCATGTTGCTGCATGAATTCAATCTAGTACTTGTTTTGCTCAAGATCATTCCTTCTGTCCCCCAGCCCCATGCCAGACTCACTCTCTGGGATGGCAAGCATGCTCAGTAATACCTTTAAGAGATGGTAGGAAATCCCACCACGTACCAACTGTCACCATTTCAGCTACAGCAAAACTATACCTAACAAAAGAGTTCATGATACAAAAATTGCGGATCGCATGCGCTCCGATTAATGGATCACACATGCAGCGCAGTAGTGTGGCCACATCAATTGGGCCACACTAGTATGTGCTTTTAAAAGCGTGATCGGATCGCACTTAAAAGCGAATCAGTGTGGCCTAGCCCATAGGCACTTTATTGACAGCTTAAATGTAATATGTTTCAGACTTGATATCTAAAGTAATAGGGTACAGATCAACACAAAAATGGTACAGTGATAGTTGGAATGAATTATACTTTCCTGGACATTTGTTCCAGGACATTTTTTAAAATCAAATTTTACAGTGTACATATTTAATCCAATCTATATAATATACTAATTTAGGCAGCTGTCTCTGAGCTAAACTGTTGACCTGCCAATAAAAAGATCAGTGTTACTTGATATATGTACTGTATTTTCATAAATTAAAAAAAGAGAAAACATTTTGATTATTTTTGCCTAACGTCATGTTTATTTGTACCTGTGTATGGTAGGACTGCATACATCATTTCAATTTTAAATGTGACTGTTTTCTTTTCATTTCTATTATAACTGCAATTGTAAGGGATAGTTTCCTTTTTTTTTATTTGCAGAGTTACACTTTTATGAACCAAGAACAATTGCAACTTATTGCAGAACAGCTGGACCCTAACCAGCCTGAAGAGGTAGAAACAATTCTCAACATTTTTGTTTACCTATTTTCCACATTATTTCTTTATGAAGTGGTTTAAAGTACAGTAATTTGGCAACTTGAATTTCAGATCTCTGCCCTTTACATACAAAGTGGCTTTAAGACAAGTACAATGGAACTGGTACTCCAGAATTAAATTACTTCTGAAAAAGTAGCAAGGAAACATCCAATATGCCTTGTTTGTTTTACAAAAGAAGGGAGTGTTTCAGAACAAGAAAAGTTGTACTAGTTACAGTTCAGTTATTAGTAAGTCCAACCTAAAAATTAAATAGGTACATTAAGAGGTACTTTAAAAGATATATACAAGGAAAATGTAATCTAGCGGAATTAACATTGTTTATTCGTTAACAAGAATGTAAGCTACCACACTTCTGTGTTGGATACAAATGAGAAAACCTTTTACTTTACGCTTGGAAATGGAAGGGTTCACAGAAGAGTAACTAAAATAATAAAGGCTATGGGGGAGCTTGAATATGAAATAAGACTTAAAGTAGATGCTGGCAACCCCATTGATCCCTCTGAGGGTAAATATCCCCAGATAGGGAAATTAATTTAGCTTTATCCCTAAACAACATGGGTTAGTACATATATCTGAAACACTCACTTATTGAGCATAGTGTTCCGGGTGCATCTGCCCGGCTGGTCTAAACTCTCTACCATTATTGCACACATTTCATTCAGTAAGCAGAGAAGATCACTCACCGGTGTTTCTGATTGGCCCAGGTGCACTTTAGATCAAAAGGGTGTAATGCTTCTTGTTCCCATGCCTATGACTAGGGACGCAGATGCGCCTGAAACACGTAAGGCTTAGACTCTGTTGTTCTTTTTCATGTTTGCCGTAAAAGTGTAATAAAGATTGGCAGTTTTATTAGGGCTGGCAGCACCATATAATTATTGATGGGAACAAGCAGCATTACACACTTTTGATCTGCAGCTTTAATATGAAGACAGATTGGAAAAGTTACAATTATTTACACCAGAGAAAAGATGCTAGCGTGGGGATATGATTACTATCTATAAATACATTAACGGGCCATACAATTAACTATCTGGGGCATTGCTCACCAAAATAAAATGTCAAAGGATACACAGACGTCCCTTAAGACTTGAAGAAAAGATATTTAGTCTTCAAGTTCTGAAAGGGTTTTTCACTGTGAGAACGGTAAAGCTATGGAACTGTCTTCCAGTGGACGTTGTTATGGCAGGTTCATTTGCCAGTTTCAAAAGAAAGCTGGATGAGTTTCTGAAAACAAGGAATGTTGCAAGTTACAGGTATTGATACATAAAGTAGAGTTGATCCAGGGATATTTCCAATTGCCACTTGGAGTCAGGAAGGATTTTTTTCCCCCTTCATAATTTTGGTGTTTTTTTTTTTCTCCTTCCTCTGGATCAACAGACAGGAAGTGTGGGTATTGCTGAGTAGGTTGAACTGAATGGGCGTACGTCTTTATTCAACCTTAAATACTATACTATTGGGATTGCTGTATATGGACACGCTGTATTGGGGGGCTTACTGTTAGAGATGTCCGAACTTCGCAAAATCCGGCCCGCTCGAGAATCCGCGAATTTTCAAAAAAATTCGAAAATCCGCGAGCGGACCCATTAAAATGGAAAATATTCTCGAAAATTACAAGTTTCTCGTAATTTCGAAAAATTTTCGAAAATACGTATTAACGCAAAATTTCGAAAATACGAGAAATCTTGTAATTTCAAAAATTTTTGAAAATACGAGAAATCCGCGGTTCGGAAGTTCGGAAGGCGGAAAATCCGGAAAAATCCACCGTTCGCGAACGGGATAAATCCACGGTGGATCCGGGTTCGGATCCGCGAACCGGCCATCCCTACTTTCTGTATAGTAACACGCTTTATGGGGGGCACTTTCTTTGTATTAACACTATGTGGGGGACAATTACTGTATATTAACACTCTCTGTGGGGACATTTACTGTATATTAACACTCTGGGGACACTTACTGTATATTACCCTATGTTGGGATACTAACTGTATATTAACACTATATGGGGCACTTACTGTCTATTAACACTTTGTGTGGATACTTACTGTATATTTACTGTATGTATGTATAGTTTATTTATAAAGCGCCACTTGGGGACGCGGCAATGTACAGTAACAAAGTACAATAACGTCATACAAGGGGAACAAATACATAGATAGTTCAGTACAGATGTATATCGATTATATAAATAGAATTGCAAAAGCTTTGCCACAAGAATTAAGGAGGTCCCTATCCCATAGAGCTGTGAGGGCACTTAATGCATATTAACACTCTGTGTGTGGGGGGAACTTACTGTGTGCTTACACTTACTGTATATTAACCACCGCCCATGTGATAAACAGTGGAAGTACTTAACTGTGAGAGCACCGGAGCATGGGGCGGTTGTGCAGTGGTGGCTTTGCGATTCTTTTAAGAATCGGGGGATTCGCTATCATATACATATAGACCCACCTATGCGCGCACACCAGAACTGCCCACAATGCGTTCACGCCGGTAGGTCATTAATACCAGGTCATTAAAACCATTCTATTACCCAAAATGTGCAGTGAAAGGTGGATGTGCGTCACAGGGGGTTGCCGATTCCATCAAGAATCGGGGGTTTGTGATCTTATAAACTTATATAGACCCACCTACATGCACATTAGAACTGCCCACAATGCGTTTGCCGGTAGGTCTGTACGGATCATTAATGCCCTTCTATTACCCAAAATGCGCAGCGAAAGGTGGATGTGCGTTAAAGAGGGTTGCAGATTCCATCAAGAAACGGGGGTTTACTGTTATGTTATAAACTAAACACAAAGGGGCTTATTTATGAGATGAAAATTTCTGCCTGTGCTGTTAATCTGCAGATACCAATAACCAATCAGATATTATCAAATATTTTATAACTGTATTAGACCAGTAAAAAGTATCATCTGATTGGTTGCTGCAAATTAACAGCTCTGGCATCTTTTTACCTCTTATTAAAATAAGCCATAAAATGTCTGCTTTATGTAATAAACAATGGGGGATACCATTCACTTTTGAAGAATTTACTACAGAGTAGGATTCTTTGGGGAAAAGTAGAGACACAAATACCGCATCTGTATTTCTGTTCAGTTTATTTAGACATAAAGTCTGTATTTGCATGGGGTTAAAAGTTGCCAATATTATTAAATCCTTTTTACCACTCTGTTTGAAACCTTCTTCACATCGAAGCTGGGCTTAAAGGGTAACTG
The DNA here is from genome assembly GCA_019447015.1 of Hymenochirus boettgeri. Lineage (NCBI taxonomy): Eukaryota > Metazoa > Chordata > Amphibia > Anura > Pipidae > Hymenochirus > Hymenochirus boettgeri. The sequence continues at coordinate 225,749,847 of CM033476.1, read as the reverse complement.
TGATTTCCATACAAATGTCCTTAAAGGGTAATCCAGCATCAAAATAACTTTTCATATTTGAAAGCACCCCTCCACCCCCCAAAAAGAAAAGAAAACAAAAAAAAAAACAGGTCCTTTATATTCCTTTACCCGACGCTTCTGCCATGAGGAATTACAACTTACACAACTGCGATCCATTGCCAGTCTGATCTCTGCTTAACGTTTATGACTGTCAATCTGGGCCACGACTGCCATTAACAAGCTAGCGGTTGCAAGCACTCATAATCAGCAACAGATGCAGAGGAGGAGGGGCATCAGGCGAGGGATTGCAGTTCTGTAAGTTGTAATTTCTCATTGTAGGAGTGTCGGATGAAGGTAAGACTATAACGAACGTTGGGTTTTGGGGGGTGAGCCTTTCAAATATGAAAAGTTATTTTGAGGCTGGAGTTTGTCCTTTAGATTTCAAACAAATCTAGGATGATGTGTCTAGCTTCTCTGGATTGTAAGTTTAGTCACATAATGTGCTGTGTAAGAAGAGGCTTCTTACACAGCAAATTATGTGACTATAACACCCCCTCACCGAAAGCTATTTACGGACCTACAGCCATTCTCTGTCCATCCCAAAAATATTTTCAGGTTTCTAGCTTTAAAAATGATTTAGAAGTTTAGGGGGGTGATGATGCTCTGTCCCAGCAGTGGGAATGCTACAGATGAAGGCTTGGGGGCAGAGCAGTGTTACTGGTGAGGTCACAGATCACAGCACTAGCAAGAAAAAAACACCCTTTATACTGCTATACACTGCAGCTAGAAGCATTATCCTGGAGTAATTAAGAATGTACTTTTTATTTTTTAAAGGACACTTGTATGGAGACCACAGTTCCCCCTTCATTATAGTTTGTTGAAAGCAGGTAATAAATAAGCAACAGCTTCACTTACTGTACTTAAAACCTAAAATCAAATAGTACAGTTTACTGTATATTTGTAAAAGTGAAATAGGTATGAGAGAAACATAAAAAAAATTGAACACATTGAGTTCCCTAGAGATGATGCATTTCATTTACTTCTTGGTTTTGGCCATACTGTGACTTCTCTCATGCTGAAACTATAAAATGCACAATTGATTAAGTTTTTCAATTTTGGTTTTCTCCCATGATGGCTTTTCAGATGATTAGCTTTTTATTAGCATTAGAAATAAGCAACGTTATTAAAGTCAAAGACCATTTGGCAGAATTAATTATGAATGGCTGCTACCATGGAATACAACTGAAAATAAAATTGTTGTCTTGGATGTTTCTGTTAGCATGGTCATTTCAAATACAACATTTTATTATTAACTTAACACTGTTTTACTCCTTTAAAGGTTAGGAAGGAAGCAATGGAAACGCTGTGTTCTGCTCCACCTTCAGATGTTCTCAAATGTGAATGCTGGAATGTTCTTCAGAAAAATCTCACTCTCTCCCTGGCTGACCCAGACTCCATGTTTACAGTAAGGATTTTTCCCACTGATCAGTCTTTTTAAAACCTGTATCTATTATTCACAGGGAGATGAAAACGTTCATTCCAACCTCCCTGTGAGGTAAGGTAAGTGTTGCACTGTTTCCCGGGTGTTCTTATATATACAGGGAGGTAGGAATAAGTGTCCTCGCCTTCCTGTGAGTAATAAATACAGGTTTCATTGGTACTTAAAATCCAGTTTAGTGTCCCTTTTAATTTATTTTTTTCTAGGTTGTTGTTTTTGTAGTAAAATTGCAAACTGCTTGTGAAAGTTCTCATTCATCCAGGTCATGGTATATCTGTTGTATTCAATTAGATCAACTGTAAAGTTTAGTTCTTGAAGACTTTTTGCTAATCTTCCAACTGGCTTTCTCAATTCAGAATGACTTGTACAAGAATCTGTTGGCAATAGAAGTACCTTTGAAAGTCACAATTAGCATATGGCAGCCAGGTGTTAGAAAAAATTAAGAAACCAAGCCTGAATAGAGGGGGTGGGGGGGTTGACACCAACTGTCTGCCATGTACAATGCTTTTTCGACACCTTACCCTGTGCAGTTTTTGATAACACTCCTTAGCCTCAATGCGTCCACACCTTGCATTAAGAAGGTCCCTAACACTTGGCTGTGATATGCTAATTGGGACTTTCAAGGTACTTATATTGCCAACAGATTCTTGTACAAGTCATTCTGCATTGAGAAAGCCAGTCGGATGACTAGCGAAACGTATTCAAGAGCTAAACTTTTAAGTCCAGTCGATCTAACTGAATACAACAGAAAAAATTGCAAACTTATAAACCATTAATCAAAGCCATTCTTATCTATGTTTTGATCCCTAATGTATTATTACACAATTTTGGAATATTACTGGCAAATGCTGCTGATAAACCCACCTTGCTGGGCTTTTGTCAGCAGTCATGGATTAATTATGTTGCATATGCTGCCATCCATTTTATAAGCTTTGGACCTGCAGGGCAAATATTCATACACAGAGCTTCAAGTAACTTATTGAAATTCACAATACATCAGCCTCATAGCATAAAGCTGTCTGAAAATGTCAGCTGTGATCCCACAGAGTAAAGAAGATCCAGCAATTAGCAGAGTGCTGCCTTTGTGTTGGGAGATTACCTGAAACAGTGAAAATTGAGATACAATAGTATGTGTGAAAGAGAAGTAGAGAAGCCAAGTGAAAGAGAGAATGAGGACAGAAATAGGAGAGGGTGATTAACAGACTGGTATATGCACAAGAATAAAAATAGTAATGCAGGGAGGGGGAGGCAAACTAGAATGCACACATTGCTTTCCAGCTGCATTAAAGACTGGTAGAGAGAAATTTGGAGTGTACATGGCAACAGTAGAGCTGAGTGCTCTCTATCTTTCCATCTATCTCATCAGCTGCAATAACACAGACTTGATAAGTGCCTATCCCCCATATGAACTTGCTGCTATGTTGGCCGTATATCAAAGGCCCCCCTAAACTAGGCCTAGTCGATTGCACAAACAACGTGTCTCACTGATCTCCACCACCTATGCACTTTATAGACCACCACCCCTGCTGTGACAGAATCCTACTTTCTGCCATTCCATTGGATCTATTACCTAATGATCATACCCCTAGGAGGGTGGGTGGGAGGGAGTGCTCTTCTCCCTGAAAGTGAAACCATTTCTACTGCATCCCCTTGCTTCACCCCTTTCCCTGAACTCTCTACCCCTCCATTACCAATCACCTTCTTCCTGTCTTTTCTGTCTGGATCTACCTCTACCCTGCCATGACCCCACTCACTATGGTCCATTGGTATCTTGCAGGCTTGTTCAGGCACATTAGGAATCAATGTAAACGTTTTCCTATTTAAACATTTTAAATAGGTGTAGCCAATTTTATATCTTGTCAGGGTTACTAAAGAGAAAAAAGAGGGTAACTGTGGCCTTAGCGTTTTATTAAAAGCCTTCCGTCGTTCCTTCAAAATTAACCCTAATTTAGATCCTGGGTAAAATTTGTGAGAAGTTATTGCTGGAAATGGTTAGCAATATTACTTGCTGCTTGAAAACTTCCTGTTTTAAGCCATGTTACTGGAAACTGTCAGCAATATTACTTGCTGCTTGAACACGTCCTGTTTTAAGCCATGTGGCCACCTTGTAATCCCGTTACCAGCCTCTGCCTGCATTAATAGGCCCCTCTTCTGAACTGCCATTAAGAACTGAGCTTGCTTCTACCCTAAAGCTGAGGGTAGAAGCGTGTACACAGAGCTTCCTCACGCGTCCTATCCGGCTGCCCGGTTTTTAGCCCTCTCCTTCATACAGTGTACCTGACCTGTTACCACGCTATATTCTGGACCTCTACATTTATACTATGTGGACTGTATATATGACTGGACGGCGGACTTGTGTATAGGTATACCAATACTCTTAGACTGCATATATGTATGACCCTATATATTTGGAGATATAAGAAGGATGGGCAATGCTTTTAATTGTTTTTTAAATGCTGATATCCCCATTTTGATATAATAATGGATTTATATATATATATATATATATATATATATATATATATATATATAAATCTTGCATAAGAGTGTTGCAATATGTTTTTTCTATGGAATTGTGTAGTATAAAGCGTTCCATATTTGCACCTCCCCTATTATAGGGTCTACCAAACCAAGTGCCCTATTAGTCAAATTACTCAACTAACTGGAAGCAGGAAATCATCACAATATAATTTCTCACAGGCTGCAGCCAGAGATGTGATACAAGGGGCATTTTAAAGGAAAGACTGCATCTTTTATTTAACCTTAACTGATTTGGGGCCCACAGTTGCCCTTTAAAAAACTGTGGCTATAATCTACACACTGCATCCTAACTCATGGTTCTCGGCCTAAACTATAAGATCTGTTTAGTATTGAACATCCCTGTGAAACTAAAACAACAATTTTTTTTTTTTATAATTTCAAATTCAATTTATTGTGGTTTTAACTTGGTGGGAAACACACAGGGCCTCATTTACATAGAGCAGCAATCGCTCCGGGTAAATGTTGCTTCCGGTATTTAATACTGTATTAAATTCCCAGCGCAACTTTAATGCCAGCTATTAGCTTGTGGTAAAAACTCTAACAAACCTTGGTATTTAATAACTTGTATCTTGCATGGGTGTCTATTGCGATACACGTGCAGCCAGCACAATGAAGGGGGTTAAACTTGCATTAACCTATTCAATAGTGGTTAGTACGTGTTTTTACCTTATTTTACCTCTTTGCCTGGTGGTAAATAAGGCTAATCGTATTTCATGGACTGGCAGGATCAACTATTTAAGAATTAATCTTCTTTGCTTTATATTGTACCTCTTCTGCTGCCTTCCTATATGGATTTCCAGTTCCTTGCTACACCCCATGCAACTGCAATAATAACTTATTGGGTAAAATAACTAGGCTGTTAAGTTATTATGATTCAAGGTAGAGGAGGCATGGGGGTACAAATATTATCAAGGTAATACAAAACAAAATAGACACTATTTTTTCCTCCTTAATTATATGTAGCGATTCTTTCAATGGTCATATACAGTGTATTACAAAGTCACATCCTTTTATAAAATGGTGGTCTGGATGTAAAAACCCCAGACCCTTCGCTAACAAATAGTTTTCACTTGGGGCTGCGCACATCAATAAAAACATGCTAACAGTGCAAGAAAATGTAGCGTACTCACTTATCCATGTTGTTGACCCATGTGTTTCTGCCCCAGGTCCCTCGCTAAGTCCCGAAACATCAAACGTTCATTCAACAAAAGTTATGGTAGTGCACACTGAGAAACCATAGGGTAAAACTTCTTTATTCATATGACGGAAGTATCATAGAAACATAGACCAGTCGCTTGACGCTTTTCGGGCTATTATGGGCCCTTAATCATAGGCTCTGTATGATTAACGGCCTTAACTTTTGTTGAATGGACGTTGTAAATAGTATAAAGTAGCAAAATTTGCTCTGATTACAGGGCATTTCCACTTAAATTTCCTCAGATGGGTTGAGCTTGAATCATACTTTCCTTTCATATCTCCAGACCTAAACCTTATTAAGCATCTCTGGAGCATCCTTAAATGGAAGGTGGAGGAGCTCAAGGTTTCTAACATCCATCAGCTCCATAATGTTGCCATGGAGGAGTGAAAAAGGATACAAGTGACAACCCATAAAGCTCTAGTGAACTCCATGCCCCAGAGAGTTAAGGCAGTGGTGGAAAATAATGGTGGCCACACAAAATATTGACACTTCGGGCACAATTTGGATATTTTTCACTTAGTGGTGTATTCACTTTTGTTGCCTGCAGTTTAGACATTAATGGCTGTGTGTTGAGTTGTTTTGAGGGAGCAGCAAATTTAAAGTTTTATACAAGCTGCACACTGACTACTTTACATTGTACCAAAGTGTCATGGTCAGCTATGAAAACAAATCATAAAATCCGTAAGGGGTGTTACTCACTTTTGTAAGATACTGTAAGAAGTATTAATGGGATTTTTATTATTCTTCAGCTTTTAGGCGCTGTTCCTTAAAATTATGTATCTATTGCCTTTCAAAGTTATTCCTTAGTAAAGATGTTCCTGTCTGAAATGAACAAAATCCTTCTCTAAAAGGAGAACTAAACCAAAAGTATTTTATAATCTGAAAGCCTGTCCATCAGCATCCAACAATAAACTGTAACTTACCACAAAAATTACATATGTATTAAATATATTATAACATTTAATTTAATATCCTAGATAATTGTGTGCATGTGAATTGTCTGCCAAACCTCTTGACTTCAGTCACACGTTTTTCTGTCTAATATGAAATTTAACAGGCATGGGACTACCAGTAGGCATGACCTGCTGAAACAAGCTCCTACACTAGCTTAGGATTGGGCATATTCTAAGAACACAATGGTCAGTGCGACATTAGAAATAAACCCAAACTCATGTTAGTAAGGTATATTTTCTAACTCATGTTAGTAAGGTTTATTTTCCAGCACCCACATCAAAATAAGAGGTAAATACCAATAATTGCTTTTATATCAAGGTGCTTTTTTTTTTTTTTAATTTCTCATTACTGAAAACAATAATTATTCCCAACTATCGCTGTACTAATTTTTTTGTTGCTCTGTCCCTACTTCCTTTGGATATCCAGTCTGAAACATCCTACATTTCAGCTGTCAATCATGTGCCTAAAGGTACGTACACACATGTGATCACGGGTGGCGACCCGCAACGCATGACTTGTAAGAACGGCGGTTTCGGCTGATAATCGTGTGGACGCTTTCTCGGTCGAAACGGCCGCACGTTCGAAAATCTGCCCTGTCAATCGGGCAGCAATCCCTGACCAAATAGCCGTTTCGTCCGAGAAAGTGCCCATACACGGCACGATTATTGTCTGAAAAAGCTGTTCGTTGCAGGTCGGCATCCACGATTGCAAGTGTGTATGAACCTTTAGTATCATAAACTCTTATGTATGGTTTTGCTGTAGCTGGAATGGTGATAGGTGGTATGTGAACTGCATTGTGGGATTGGTGCAAATACATGTACTTTTAAGAATAAAGAGCAGTATTTTTCCACCCTAATGACCTTATTCTGCCCATTTAGCATTTTGTCTGTGCATAAATAAATGCTTCCAAAATACTGACTTCCTGTTTACAGGACCCCTAATAGAGATCGGTAGAGGTCTTGACCAAGCTCCTGGGCTGATTTATTTGCTCAGTAGAGATCTTAGCATGTTTGACCCATCCAGCAGCCAATCAGTAGAACTTACTGTTTTTAGGACATTCCACATTAATGTGCATTTTTGGGAAAAAAAGGATGTTGCAAAACCTGAAATGTCAGCTTACTAATGACAACTGCAGGGAACAGCAAAAGCATAAGTTTTTTCAATATAGAAGAGAGTATGTATAAAAACTAGGTATGTATAATATAAACTATCAGGGAGATTCACTAAAAGTTCCAAAACAGAGAGCAAAGATACACAGCACACTATTGAATATACAAAAAGTGTATATACACTCCCTTTATTAAGGTAGTACCCAGGGGATAGACAGTGATAGCATAAAAAACATTAAAACCATATATACAAAAATACTGAAACCTCCATATGTAGAAATTACGGTAGTTGTAAGTACAACCCTTACTAAACCTATAAGTCCCCTCACAAATCCTGAGAACAGTCATAAACTTATCTGTCCAGTCGCAGGTGCAACTAAGGTAACATCATGGGGATACTCATCCATGCCAGGTGTTAGGTAAGTAGGTTCTACAATGGGGGAAAAAGATAAAGCCAAAGGAGAACACTTGTTTTTGAATTCACTAAAAGTTCTTATTGCCAGCCGAGTTTTTGTTCCGACCGAGCATTCGCTAATAGCAAGCAGTCGGTCAGGACAAATGACTGTCGGTTGCAGCAATAGTGACCGCGGCCGACAGTGTGCGGGTGGTTTACCGACAGTCCCGATCACCTGTTAAGGCACACATCCCACACCATCAGATATTTCCAGCCAACTAACCGATACACGGCACTATCGGTTGGTCGGCCAGAAATATCTGCTGGTGTGTACCCAGCTTTAAATAGTGCTATTTTTGTACAACCAATCAGATGTTAGCTTTCAAATGTTAAATAACATCTGATTGGTCGGGGCAAAATTAGCACCATTTTTAACAATATGAACTTTTATTGAATAACCCAAAAGGATTTTAAAATCATTTTCCAATATAAACTAATGAGGAGACCCAATATAAAAGTGTTACTTTGAGTGATGCTGTGATACAAGACCAGACGTAAATCAGATGATGTCTGGTATTGCATCGTGGGATCACGTAAATGTAAGACATTACGGTAGCGCCGGAATAAAGTCCCACAACAGATCCCCACTAAGTTTTTGAATGATGTGTACAGTGCTATTTCCAAAAACATTTGGAAATGGCATTGTACCCTATCTGTGTAAATGTTAATGAAAGTAAAAAGTAAAAAAGTATTTTGTTCAATTAACATGGTTGATATTTGCATTTTTAATTTTAAAGGAGATATATAAGGTCTGTCAATGTGGTTGTTACAGAAAAGGTGCCAACTGCATCTATAGTTCCCCAAACTATTTTCCATTGAAATATATGTTTTCCAGGGAAACTAATAGTCGGCTTGTAAAAAATCTTACTATCCCGCTCCTTCCCTTGAATCTGGATTAAGACTCTCCTCTCATCTCTAATGCAGCCACATTAGCTGCCAAACATGGCACAAGCTCTTTGACAGCTTACTGCTCGGGCTACGTACTAGAAAAAGGGAGTACTCCTTGGGATGTATATTTACTATATTATGGCTTTATCTACAGAAAAGAGATACAGATTATAACCATAATTTGCTTTTTTTTTTTTTACCAAATACATACTTCACAAATTAGGTTGTGCCGATTGAAGATCTTAATGATCATTTTAAAAAAAAAAGATGTATTTACCTTAATAGTATTCTTGGCTATTTTCTGGCTATGCTCCACAGCCACAAATATTAGGGTAAATAATTGCAAAAAGTGATATGCTTTAACTGTAAAGATTGTTTACTGAGAAAGATCAAAGTCCACACCAGTCTTGTGAGTAATGTTTTTTTTGTTTTTTTTTTAATAACACGTGGCGTTTTGGTGTCAAGATGGTGACATAATATTTAATGAGATATTTCTTTCATTTCAGGAACGGATTTTAAAATTTTACGCAAAGACTTTTTCTTCATCCCCATTAAGCATGGCAAGAGAAATTTATGTTAGTTTAGGTATGTTACACTTGTGTAGTTTATATAATATAAACATTTCAAAATTTCAAACACATCCTTTATAATTGGGTTTCATAAAATTAGTTAAAAAGAAATTGTATAAAAATAATTTCGTTTTTAATGTCTTTTGGTTTTGCAGTGTCAGTTAAAAAAATAAAAAACACTGAGGCCTCTCAAATATCCTATTTTGCCTGGCTGGCTGAGACAAATGGCTACCCCCACACCTTAAATCATAGTAAATAATGTTATGAAACAACCCGTTCAACCAACGTGTTTTGCAGTGTTGTGCAAAATAAATAGGTGATCTGGTTAACATACTGTAATGCCTTATTACTATATACCTCCCTAAATATTCAACCTCCAAGTTCAATCAACTTAATATAATCTGCTGGAAAGACTATTTTGCCCCAACCAATCAGATGTTAGCTTTCAAATGTTACATAAGTTCTGATTGGTTGGGGCAAAATTAGCACCATTTTTAACGATAAGAACTTTTATTGAATTTCCCTGCTTGTCCTTAATTTCCTAGTCAAACGCACAAGATTCCACCCGCAGATTATCCTCTTTGGAAACTCAAAAACACCAGTGATTGGTGTCTTCTTATTGTAGCCTCATACACTTTGAAATCAAGAGAGATGGTGATAGTACTACACAGGCAAAATATTTCTAGATATTACAATTTTGGCAACAACCTTTACCACCCTTAGCTTATGGTATGATCCCAATGTAATGCTCACTCATTCAGCATTTTTGTAACAATGTTGCACCATACACAGCACAAAATCCTTAACAATGTGGGCACTCTTTAGTCATCCTGTGGCTCAGGGGCAAAAATTACTGTTATTTGTTTTGCAAGAAACCATACCTTTTAATTTTTTAAATAAAAGTTAACTTATCTTTTTAAAATATATTATGGTAGAAGGCCACATTACACCCCCCCCCCCCGCAACTTCTACCTTGAAACATCAATCAAATATACGACTGTTTCCATCTTACAACCTGGTACTCTGAACAAGTTATGGTACGAAATGTCAATTGGTTTAAGTCGATTGTTTACTGCTCACAGACTTTCATGCACCTGTGGGCTGCCCTCTGAACATTAATAATCATGTTATAAAAGCAATTCATTCCCTTCTTTCCTTAATTGTTAAATTGTTATGAACAGACTTTAAGATGAAAACATAGCATCCTATTAGAGGACAATGTGCTTCTTTGAATATAGTTTATGCATTAAAAATATTTTTAATATAATTTAAACCACTGTAAGGTTTTTTTTTTTTTGTGTTTTCTATAAAATCTACATTTTATAATGTAACATTTTGCTGTTATAGCTTAAGAATAAGTATTTTTTTTTTGTGCTTTTAACATACTTTCGTTGTTGTAATGATTTGTTTTTATTTTGTAGCCAAACATTTGGAACTGTCATTTAATTCAAGAGATGGTCAAAAATTTACTTATTCAATTGGTATTGACATAACAAACCCTGAAATCATCCGTGTGTTAAAAAAGGTACAGTGATATTTTTCTACCTTCTAAACATTTGGAACTCTCATTTAATTCAAGATGCATTCAAAGTATACTTATTTAATTGACATGACAAACCCAGAAATCATTTGTGTGTTAAAGGGCATGTCCTCCCTCGAATGAAAAATTGTATATAGGTAAAACACCCCATAAAAACCCAAAACTAAAATAGTTAGAAAGCTGACAGTCTCTTCCCCTTTCCTCTGCCTCTCAAAAGTTTCCACTTCCTCTTTCAGGCAGCTAGGGGAATAGCATTCAAATATGGTAGTTGTGCGCTCTTTACTGTGTTATCCTTGTTCCAGGGAATAGCATTCAGCCATTGCATTGATGTCTGACAGCTGCTTACTGCAAGAACCAGGAAGCATAAACATAGGTAACCGAACAGGCAGCATTACAAGTTAGTCTTACATCTCTCAGATTTCTAACTTTTGCAGTTTTGGGGTTGGCGGGGGTGGGTATGATTTAACTATGTACTTGCCCTTTTTAAAGGGGTCCAGTAATAATTTCTTCCTTCTAAAGTAGTCTTAGAACTACTTCTGTTTGACACTGGTACCTTTAACTTTTTTGTACTTTTAGATACGACTTTTGAATGATTATCAGAAAGAGGCCCCATCTTTTTGGATTCGGCATCCAGAGAAGTACGATATTTAAACTATATATATTTAAGCAACCATATTATACTTTATTTAGAACTGCTTATTGTGAATATTACTGATTAGTCCAGCATGTACACAGTAAGGAACATTGTAGAAGACTTTACTAACTAAACTGCAATTTACTAGCGCAGGCAAGTCCAGCCTAAAACCCTCCAGATGTTGGTAAACTACAATTCCCAGAAATCCCGTACTGAACTTTGCAAGTATTGCAGTTTTCCAACATCTAGAGGACTGCAGGTTGGACATCCCTGTACTAGAGCAAGGACTAGTTAGGAAAATTTTGATAATTTCTGAAAGGATGCCTTTGTGTTACTGTACTAGTGTAGAGTGACATCAAATTTCTACATTTCACTCTACACTAGTGCAGTGAGTGGGTAAGTATCAAAAATGAGTGTATCTGCCATAAATTGTATTAATTAGACATATATAATACATTCTCCAATACCCTATTAAAAACTATGCTGGATGTACTGTGCAGAGTGGAGTAAAATACTACATTTAGTACGAGCAAATAAGATCAGCTGTTATTTGCTGAATTTGAGGAGTATGGATTGGAAAGGGATTTTCTTAATTGATTCAGTAATTAATTTTTATTGTATCCTAATTACCTGATGCTTGATACCTGTTATCCTGTATCCTCATCATAAGTGCCATGGCTAGGATTGATTTACTTCTTATTGCCTGATTAACCACTTTTTTTGATAGATATTAATAGGTACACTTCGGGTCAAACTTTATGAGTTTGTACGAACTCCGAACTACTGGAACTAGTTCTTTTTTTAGAACTGGTGGACTTATTTTCGATAATTATCAAAAATTCTAATTATTGACTTTTTAAATTGGTAACCCTCAAATGTAGCGTTCGAATTCGGTAACCCACAAATGTAGCCTTTGATTTCGGTAACCCTCAAATGTCTCATTCAGTAACCCTCGAATTGGCCATAATCTCTCTGCTGCTACTGGTTGGTTGACTGTTTGGTCTACCGTATCCGTAAGCTATTAATCTCTTTTTTTTAAATTTTGTTTAAAAAAATGTTTAAAGGGGAACTGTTGTCCAAAAATGACTTTAGGTAAATTGATAGGAATTGCTCTCCTGAGAATTTTTTAATTTATTTTCATTGTTTTATTTTACATAGTTTTGAAGATATTTACATTTTTGTGTGTGATATAGCAGCAGCATCACCAGGTCCCCTGCACTTCCTGCTTCCTGCTCTGAAACCTGTCAGTCAATCTGCCCTGTGTCTCCTCTCCTTTGCAGCCCCCCTGGTCCCTCCCACTCATGGACCCCTCAAGTTGCAGCCCCCGCTTGGCCCATTCCCTTACAGCCCCATGTGGCCCCGCCCACTTACGGGTGCCATGGCCCCACCCACTCACTGGTACCTAAGCCCCACCTGCTCACAGTGCTGTGGGCCACTCTGACACCACCCCTGCCCTCCCCCCCGAAAACTCTGTGGAAACAGGCTGTTTTCACATAGTGCGAGAAGGGCTGTAGATTCCCTTACCTTCTCTGCAGCTGCATGTCCTTCACACAGCAGAGAGGAGGAGGGACTTCCTGTCTCCCTTACACACTGAGGGAGTCTGAGGCTGTTCTCGCTGGCGGCATTGTGCAGGAGAAGCCTTAGGAATGTCACGTCAGCCTCCCACCCAATAACTTTCTGGTCAGTCATTTCTTTATATCTTGGGCTGTGGAGCACGTAGAGAGGTGGTTGATGGCTCGTTTTAAAGGTAGGAAACTGGCATTTCATTTAAACTCAACTTGTTAGGAGACCACAGTTCCCCACTTAAGGGCTAGGTCCCACTAAAGGTTTTCATGAGCTTTTGATGATCAGATTGCGTTTGCATTTTGTTAGTGTAGCCACTTTATAATGTAAATCACGGGATCTAAGCCCCACTATACCCGATGTAATGTGCTGTATTTTTTTGCGTTTTGAAAGTGCATGCAGTCAACATTTTTTGATTGTTTTTTTAATCATTGCACAGAAACCCATATAATGCAAGTCAATGAGAGGGCAAATACATCGCATGCAAATGCATTGTATATGCGGTATTGTGAATTATTTTGAAGAATATCAGCTTCTTTCTGTGATGTTGTTTCCTTTGTGGCAAGATTTTGCACAAGGGAGACAAGAAGGAAGGCTGTGTCATGTGCTTGGAAGAAGAGTGTGGGGGGGGACTTGCTGGCTGTGGGTACATACTGGTGCAGGGTTGTACATTGGCAGTAGGACAGTTGGTGCTGCAGACTGGAGTTGGTGACTTTGGCCTAATCCAATATGGCTGGAATTGCAACAGAGGACTTTATTGCAAAGGTGCAACACCATGTAGAGCTATATGACAAGGGCAATACCAGATATAAAAACACTTGTTGGATCAAGCAGATTTGGAAGAATATAGCCAGTAAACTATTCCAAGATATCTGGGCCACAATGACAGACAACGAAAGGGCAAAAAAGGTAAATAGATATATATTTTTATTTATGCATTTTTCAATATCCTTATGTAATCATTATAGTAGGCAATTTGTAATTGATTTGTAGTTGATTAGCAAACGTTTATTTAGTACTATAGGACAAATGCTTTTTTTGTGCTTTTTCACCATATTTTGTGTGTTTTTATATACATTATAAACAAATTTTATTCTTTTTATTGTTCAAGATATAATGAAACGCTGGAGGTCTGTGAAAGACAACTTAAAGAGAGATATCAATGCAGAGAAAGGACACATGCAGTGGCTCTAGCATCAGCAGAAGAGTTCATTATAGATATGCTACAATGCTGGACTTCTTGAGACCAGTGATGGAACTTGCTGAGTAAGATTAATAATTACCAGTCTCATAGAAAGAACATTAGTTTTCAAACATGCATATGTAAATGTTTCTGAGGATAATATTGTTGTGGAGGATGTCCCAGAATCAGGATGTGTCCCAGAATCAGGATGTCCTGGTATATCAGGAGAGGATTCCATTGTTGATTCAGAAAATATGGACACAGAAACGTCTGTTGCTGCAGATCCCCCAGCTGAAACAGCAGAAGTACATGATTTTCCAGGTGCTGCTTAACTAACACCTGCTCCTTGTGAAGACCATGTTAGAGACACTTCATCTTCAAATTCATCAACCTGTTTGAGACCATCCTGGGCTCCTTCTAGATTCGCATTGGGTAGAAGGCAATTGTTGATTTCAACAAAAAGAAGAGAGAAAAAGAAACAGAACAAAGAAAGGAAATGAAAGATCTTAACAAAGTGGTTGGCTCAAAGATCTCACACATTTTAATGGGTCCGCTCGCGGATTTTCGAATTTTTTCAAAAATTCGCGGATCCTCAAGCGGACCGGATTTTGCGAAGTTTGGACATCTCTAGTTTTCACTAACATTTGCTGTGATGGAGGCCATTAGATCACACATACCTTCTATTACTACTTGTACAATGATAAAGGAGTTTATATGTTATAGCATTTGCACTTGCACAAAAGTTAAGTGAAATATGTGCCTTTTCTGTTGCCAGATATACTGTAAGTATGTGCCTTGACAGATGTGAGGTTTTATGGTTCACATAACGCTAAGCGTGTTATAGCACTTGTTGAAAGTTAGGTAAAATATGTTTACTTGGAATGGACAATTTTGCAATAAAAAAAGGTCCCATAGTTAATGTGCCTGCTGTAGAAATCTAAATTGGAACCAGAGATGCACAAGAAAGATAACATTGTCTTGTTTGTTTTATACAGGAATCAGGTTTTGTTAATCTGAAATACCTTATGCCCAATGCACAAAATTGATGCACAGGAATTCTTTTTTTTTTTTTTTCAAAAAGGTTTTGAATAAACATCTCATTATTTGCAAAGAACACGACAAAATAAAAACTAACATTTATTTCAACAAGGAATGTGAAAAATATACAATTAAAAACTGGAATTGGGAAATAACTGGGGAAAAAAATAATCAAATATATTGGGTTTGCCATGACACTGAACCCTCAGCAGACATAAAATAGTCACATAATTAATTCCTTAATGTAATGCCACTCACACGTGGCACACAAGTGTCCATGTTACATAGTGACTGCTCTATGGATTCAGGGACAATAACGCCTTCTTTGTTGCTTAGGTAGTTATGTAAAACACAAGCAGCTTTGACTACCATAATAGCATGGGTTGGTTTCACCTGTATGGAGGTGTGTAGCACTCTCCATTTATTGGCAAGTATTCCAAAGGAGAACTCAACTACCCTTCGTACTCTACTCAGTCGGTAGTTGAATAT
Organism: Hymenochirus boettgeri; assembly: GCA_019447015.1. Taxonomy (NCBI): domain Eukaryota; kingdom Metazoa; phylum Chordata; class Amphibia; order Anura; family Pipidae; genus Hymenochirus; species Hymenochirus boettgeri. Next base: position 225,734,189 of record CM033476.1, on the reverse strand, counting down.
TCTCCTCTGATTATATTAAGACCTTTGAGCAAAAGATCTCATTTGCAACAAATACATATGGGAAGGGTGTTCTGTTCCAGGCCATTGTTTTAGAGGTGGTATATATAACCGTTTTACAGTGGAATAAATTTACATTCAATAAACAGTAAACTTATTGAACGCATTTGTGTCTGTCTCTCACTATGTGTTATCTCCCATTCTCTAATCCTCAGTTGTGGATGCTACTACATTGAGGGTCTGTTAGGTTGATGTTAGCTATTTTTATATATATAAGTTAGGATTCACATGTGTCTAGGGGCATATCCCATCGGTTTGAAACTTTCTCATATTTAAGGGGAAATTTTCTGTAGGTATATATTCATTTTTTTGTATGGTAAAAATACTTTTTTAAAAAAACCTTGAAATTTTTTTTCAGTGGGAATTTCTTCCATAATGTTAGACAGGTTTTAGCGTCCAGGCCCTCTGGGAATTCTGTTGTATCACCTAGGAAGGTTAGTACCTACTGCCAGTACCCTTGTATCTTGGGGCATGTACACATCATGTGATAAAACATACCCGGGGCTATTTGACACATTTTGACAGTTTGGGATGCAATCTCTTTTGTATTTGGAAATTTGTTGTGGGGTTGAATATGCTCGGTTTACAATATATATTTGGGTTAGCCTATCAGTTTTGGAGAAGATTAGTTTGCCAAGTTTTAGTACAGTACTTCATCCCACTCCTCTTTTTGGAAAATAATTATTGATTCATTTCACAGTCTTATTCTCAACATAAGAAACCCATTAAATGTATGCATTAAAATGTGTATTTCGCCTCTGTATTTTAGTACTGGCATTAGAATTAATTACATTTACTACTGCTTTTTCTGAGTTGATATTACTCTCCTCTGTCTCATCCATATTCTAAGCATTATTACCTCAGACCCTGCTCCAAGGGCTCCTTTTCATAATTCTTTTGCAAATACAATTACCTCATTTACATTCTTATCTGTTCCTTCTTTAGTGGATGGTAGAATTCAGGATTAGTTTGCAATACGCTTACAACATTCCTAGTGATACAGCAAAGATTCAGTGATTTATTGTCATAATGCAAGACTCATAGTGGATGTACTTTTGCACTTTTCCTATTTCATTTAGATATTTCAAACTATTTGACACTTGTGACTTCTTTTTTTTATTTGCTTTGTTTACATTGCTTAAAGAAACTATCATATCCTGTGACAATTCATAACTTTTGTCATATTACACATTGTAAATTATAATATATTAAGCCCAATATCTGTAGTGGTTTTACCTCTAATATAAAATCAGCTGTCCCTTGCAGGTTTCACTAACAGTAGTGCAACGTTCTGAAAATGGGTCAACATGGTTGGGAAAGTGCTCCAGAATAAAGTGGTAGAAAAGCACAATTTAAGGGGAAGACTAAAAAAATATTAAAAGCTTTCACTCTGAAAGATAGCATCAAAAGAAAGTGGAACTTTTATGTTACCATCAACACATTGCTTAGATCAGGCTGTCCATCCATTCTAAAAGGGCATTTAGCCATGTGACCAGCTTGTAGTCATGTGACCAGCCTGTCTGCATTAATAGGCTCTTCTTCTCAACTGTCAATTTTCCCCCCAATTACTTCCTGATTTCCCCAGCATTAAGTCTTTACTGAGCATGCTTCTACCCTGGGGCAGAGGGGCTAGCAGAGGTAAGGTGATGTCACTCAACCTACTGGAAGCAGGAAGTTTAAATATTCACCTTAATATCATTTCTCACAGGGTGAAGCCAGAGATGTGATTGTCGGCTCATTATAAAGAAAATACTGCAGGCTTTCATTTAACCCTAACTTGTTTGGAGACCACAGTTGCCCTTTAATTCCCAACCAATAGACTTACAGTTGGGCAGGAGTATTGGGCATATGTCTCAGCCAATCTTGCGGCTGCTGGACCGGCTCCTTCTGCTTTTTTCCATGCACGGAAGGCAAGCAGAAGTTAGCCATTGGAACAAGGGCTGGTAAGTATATTTGGAGGCCAACATTGAGATATTTAGACCATGCAAGGTCTAGGTTATTGAGGGTTTCTAATCAGCAAAATAATTTTTGTTTAGGGGTGGACATACTGTACCCTTTAAGGTTCAGGTGTTGGGTACCTTTACTATGGGTAATCACATGAATTAAGGGGTGCCACAAAATTGTTACAGTATTGTTTAATTTAATAACTGGGAGTTTTTTTGGTAACTTTTTATATCTACAAAATAAAATATAATATATTTAATAATAAAATATTGATTAATAAACTTGTATTTTTATATTGTACATGTGGTAAAATCTGCTGCTTAGATTGCAGTATTTGTTATTCTTTTCATTTTTTGCTTTCAAAAATACAATGTTATTTTATCATCTCCTGAAACATTGACAGCTCACCTTGCATAGTTGTAGAAAAACATGACCTTGTTCTATTATTAGTGTAAGGTATTATGCTGCTGACATTTTGTTAGTAAATTTTTGATTAAGCTTAGTAGAAAGGTGTCCTCAATTAAATGAGGTTAATAACAAAAGTTTAGGTACCATGTTGGAATCTGAAAGAGGACTTTACAATGAAAATATTGAGCATTGTGTTGTTAAATGTTAATTGGTTAAATATTCTTTTTCTCTGCAGGTATATGGAAGAGATAGTAGAAAGCACATTGTCTCTTTTGTCAGTTAATCAAGACTCGAACTTGCCTTCTGCACAGATATTTCTTGATCCAATTGTCTTCATGGCCCTGATTGACACCAAAGCAGTGTGGTTTAAGAAATGGATGGTAATGTAAATTAAATATATTTATCTGGACCCGGAAGCTTTATTTCAAGTTTGATTAAAATCATAGTGATTGAACCCTTTTTTACAAGAACATATAACCCTTATTAGTGCACAGGATCAGTTTTAGGGGCAAGAAAGAACATTTTATTTTTTTTATTTACTTTTTTATTTGTTGTTACAGCAGGTATGTTTTTTGTTTTTTTTACTATGTTGCATTGCATTTATGTTTAACATTTAGCTGTACAAACTAATGCCATCTCAGATTAGGCACAATCCATTTATATCTGTACAGCACTTTTCAAAGCTTACCCTCAAACTCTTGCTTAAAACTGAAAAGCCTTTCTAAAGTTATTTCCTGACGCAGATGTACCCTTTACACTGAAAACCATGGCAGTACTTTTCAATTCATTTCAATTTCATGAGACTTCTTTTCCATATTTAATAAAATACATTAAAATAGGAATTGTTTTCACTGTGCAAAGTGCTTGAAAGTAGGACAAGCACATAAAAAAAACTTTTCTTTAACCCTCCCATTGCTCTTTGAAAAACAGACTTCAAGATATTTTTACATTTATTTTGACAGATGAAGTAAATTATGTCATAACGTGTTACATATCTTAATAGCAACAGACATACTGTATATTTCCCCCTGATATATTATTGGATTCCTTAGGGAATTGTAGTGTAAATGTGTCACTTCCAGGATGCTTTACTTTGTTACGAAACAGCAATAATGTTAAAATCTGCCATGGCTTCCCCTCCAGTGGGTTTAAGACACTGCATACAGTACACTACACATTTTGCTAATGACACTTTGAGTCTTGTGATGTCAAGCTTTATCATGGCAGAAAATATTATAGCTTTTAATTATTAACAAACATGTAGAAGGAAGCTTTTTAAAAGACAAATTGACATTAGCTAGTTAATCCCTCTTCCAAATGTAATCACCACTGTTTCAGAAAATCTTATTTCTTTCTCATTTCTCTCACACACATTTTTTTGAATATATTTCAAAATAAAAAATTGGTCCATTTTTAAACTTTTGTGTGTTTTTGTCAATATACTTCAGATACATAAGATGCTATACTATGCTTTAAAGGAGAATTATACCCCTGTATTAACTGACTGCTTTCTAGTAGTAACTGAAAATTTTCAAGCCCCTCCCCATCACTCATGTAACAGTGATTGTGGGAGGAGCCAGAAAGAAGTCAGTTGAGTATAATTGTCTTTTAATAATGTATTTTTAAAAAATAGTTTCTGAAAAGGTGAGAATCTGCAAAGAAGAAAAAAATGTGTTTTGTTTTGCATAGTTTTCATCTCATTTGGTTATCACTGTTTTTATATTGAAGCATGCATACTATAGCAGAACTGTGGTGTTGCGGCTTCTGGAAAAGAAGTATAAAAATCTGGTAAGTACAGTAGCTATTGTCTGTCTTGTTGCTTGCTTTTCTTTAGGATACGTTTCCTAAATGGGCAACACTATTTTTAAGTAACATTTTTCTGTTTTGGTGCATCCTTTTTTTTTTTTTTAATAAGCTTTTTAATTTTGGAAATAATCCTTACTATACATGTGCATGGTTGTACATACATACCAAATAGGTGGGTATTACTATAACTAGGAAGAATCTGGTGTGAAGGAGCAGTATTTTCTGGCAGAAAGTGTCAGCATTCTGATTATTTCTTGAGTATTGATAGTTGAGGTTTGTACCGTGTTAGCAGTAAGTAAGAGAAGAGAAGTAGAGCTATGATACCTTTTATTGGCTAACTAGATAAAAAAATTTAAGCCAACTTTTGGGAGTCCTAAGTCCCCTTCATCAGGCTGGATGTTACAAAAGAAATGTTACAAAACAAGTCTGTATTTCTGAAGCATTTATTTATGCCCAGAAAATATATATATATTTTTTTACAAAGTGCTAAAGAGAAAAAAACATATTATACATACAATAAAACTAAATTAAAGGGCATGTCCACCCCCAAAACTATATTTTAACCCACTAATGGCCGCACTGTTTAGTGTAGAAAAATCCTTACCTTACATCCTTGCTCCAAATGGCTGCCCTGCAAAGGCTGTTTAAAGTCCCAAAAAACGAAGACCAGGAGCCTGCCTGTGCCTGCCATTCTGTCTCTGAAGCCCCCCTCCCTCCCCCTCCTGTTTTCCTCTCCCTCCCCCTAGCTCCAAATCCCTTTTCTGTAGTGTAGGGGACCCTCACCCACCCCCAACCGCTATACTACTTTGTAAAAAAACTTAGCCGATCACTACTTACTTTGCCTGTTTCCCCCCGGGGTTATAGTAACATAGTAATTAAGGTTGAATAAAGACATACGTCCATCAAGTCCAACCTATTCACCCCCTTTTTTTTTTTTTTTAAACCCTACCTAACAGTTGATCCAGAGGAAGGCAAAAAACCCCAGCTAAAAAGGGGGAAAAAATTGCTTCCTGACTCCAAACGGCAATCGGAAAGTATCCCTGGATCAACCAGATCTATATGCATTAATACCAGTAATTCTCAATATTTTTTAGTTTTAGAGACTTATCCAGGCCTTTTTTAAAGCTATTCAATGAACTTGCCATTACCACATCTGCTGGAAGACAGTTCCACAGTTTCACCGTTCTCACTGTAAAGAAACCTTTCCTAACCTGAAGATGAAACTTCTTTTCTTCCAACCTTAAAGGATGTCCACGTGTCCTCTGATATGACCTGTTAGTAAACAATGCACCAGAGAGTTCATTGTATGGACCATTAATATATTTGTATAAGGTTATCATGTCCCCACGCAAATGTCGCTTCTCCAATGTAAACAGCCCTAACTTGTCTAATCTGCCTGCATATTCAAGCCCCTCCATTCCCCTTATTAATTTAGTTGCCCTTCTCTAAACTGCCTCAATTTCCAAGATGTCCCTTTTGTATATGGGATTCCAAAACTGCACCGCATATTCCAAATGAGGCCTAACCAGTGCCTTGTAAAGAGGGAGAATAATATTTTTCTCTCTTGAATCTATTCCCCTTTTTATACAAGACAATATCTTGCTAGCTCTAGCCGTTGCTACCTGGCATTGTTTGCTATAGCGAAGTCTGTTATCTACCAGATTCCCCCAAATCTTTTTCCATTACAGAAGCACTTAACACAGAGTTATTTATGGTGTAGGTGGCACAGGGATTAATTAATCCCAAATGCATCACCTTACATTTATCAACATTGAATCTCATCTGCCATTCTACTGCCCATTTCGATAATCTAGGTCTGCTTGCAGCTGCCTCTCAGCCAATCACGTATGCGGCTGCCAGTCTGGCCCCCTGCCTGCAGTACTATAGCAGTTGGAGGTGGGAGAAGGATCCCTACAGTACAGAAAAAAATTAAAAAACGGGTGGACATGCCATTTAATAACTGTACAGCGAATTCGAATACCTTGTTGAAGAGATCATTGGCACTCTAAACAAACCCTGCTACAAGCGTTCTCCTACTGGAGTCCAATAGTTTGTTACTTTGTAATTGGTAGCATAGTTATTTTCACATAGCATACAGATGTTAAGTATAACAGCACCAGCTATTGCATCAAATGGAGTCGCTTCAAAAAATTTGAAAATTAGATTTTTTAGAGTAAAGATACCCTTTAAGGTGACCATACATTAGAACTCAACTCCCCACCCATCCCATGATATTCAATCAATTCTTCCAGAATTTCCCTTTCTTTTTTGCAACCGACATACGATCGCAAAATGAATGGGCCTGGCAGGACCGTTAAGATCGTATGTCAGTCACAAAATAGAAAAGGAAATTTCAGAAGGATTGATTGGATGTCGTGGGCAAGGTCAGGAGGTGAGTTTAATATATGGACACCTTTAGGTAGACATCAATAGAAAACTAGACCACAAGGTACATTGGCTACTTGGCTCCTGGGATTTACCCCAGCAATGAGCTAAACTATGATTGGCCAGCTTGCAGAGCTTTCATTATAAACAAAGCATAACCTTTTTCTGCAGAAATCTCTGATACCACAGCACATAGTTATATCTGGATTAGTACATAAATTTCAAATTGAAACGGACCCGGGAAATTACTTATCTAGGCAGCTTGGACTGCCGTGTAGTTCCAACTACCTAATTACAGGTAGTGCTTGGGACCAAATAAATCACTATTAACACAACGTTTGGTTAAAGACCAAGATAGTGTCCCTTTCACAGCAAGGCATCAAATAATGGTTGGACCAGTGTAGGATATATTATTCTTACAATTTGGTGTCAGAAGTGGGATACAACCTACAGGATAGTGAGTATTGAACTTATTGATTTTAGGTTCTGTCTTGCTTGTTCTGTAACTTGTATCAGCACATTGGTATAGATTTTAAAACGTGGGTCTGGAAGGGCGGACGCATGCCCCACGTCTTACAGATAGGTCTGTAAGTAGAGTGTCTGTAGGTAGAATGCCCGCAGGCTGGGACCTGTGATCGAGTTCTCTTAAGGAAGTTGCTTCGTGGGTGGAGTGTTAAATTCTGAAAGAGTTTTATTCCCTGAGTGGAATGTAAAAACTTGGTGCTGGGTGTTCTAGAGAGTTAAAAAAGTTTAAGTTAGTTTTAGGCAACCGAGGTATCAGCAGCAGGTCTCTTATAACTATGCCAGAGGATTGTAAGTCTAATGTACATCCCCTATCTGAAACTGAAGTTGTTGCTTTAGGTGCTAGTATCGTAGGCGTTCCAGGTCTAGCAATATATACTGGTAGACAATTGCTTTATCTTGCATGTGTAGTAGCTAAAGAAATAAATATAACTAGCTCTATCCTTACCAATATGCTAACCGACTATAATACTTACTCTGGACATGCTGTTCTCCAGAATCGTGCTGCTATCGATTATCTACTTTTGTTGCATAGTCAAGGATGTGAAAGTGTTGAAGGTATGTGCTGCTTTAACCTTTCTGATCATACCCTCACTATTAAATATCAGATCAGTACTTTGCAACAACTTAGTAATCACATCAAGGTAGATGATGGTAAATTTTCTTTATGGAACATGCTTTTTTGGTGGCTTCCCTCCTGGGGTCAGCTTCGCAATATTTTTGGTACAATTATAATAATCATATGTGTTCTGATTCTCTGTTGCTGCTGTATTCAATGTGCCCCAGGATGTATTTCTATATTCGCATCTGTTTGCAAGTTTCCTACTAATCGTAAAACTATTGCTCACGCTGCAATGTATACTGATGTAATCGCTATGAATGATATTTCCACTGATAATGTTGCTATACGTTACATATAATTTCCGTTTAGTTATCCCTTTGGGATAAAAGGGTGGAACTGTTAGGTTTTTATATATTCTGTATAATCACGTAGCCTAATAGCAGCCATTTTGTTTTCGACTCCATTTTGTGCGCATATTACTTAGTCTGTTTTTCTCAAAATGTACCAAGCTGTACCTAGCCCAAGCTGTTTCTCATGGCCATAGATAATACGTTATCTCAAGGTCTTCTGCCTCCTATGTCAACTTGTCTCTATTCTCGCATTCCAAGACATGTTTTATTATATTATTTACAGACATAAAGTCTGGTAAAGCCCCTTTTCGTCATGCAAGGTTTTTCCTTTGTTTCATATATGCCAATGTATGACCTAAATAAACTGAGATAGTTTTCAGTACATGCCCTGTGTGTGTGTGAATTCTGTCTCCCGCAGCTGTGAGGCTTTTTCAGTGTTCTAGAACTAGGCATCAAATAATGGTTGGACCAGTGTAGGATATATTATTCTTACACAACCTATATTAAATTACACTATATCATCGTCACTATTCCCTAAGCTTCCCATTACCTTCATCTCCAAAATGAGCTCAGGGTTATTAGATATCACCAGATCCAACAACGCATTCTGTCTAGTAGGAACTTCTACCATCTGTGAAAGAAAATGCTCATATAGGAAATTTAAGAACTTTATACCTTTAGAGGTGCTGGCAGTTCCATTACTCCAATCTATTTCAGGGTAGTTAAAATCCCCCATAACCAGAACATGCCCCATACCAGCAGCTTTCGCCAACTGCATATGGAGATTCCTTTCCACCTCTTCCCCGGCATTTGGCGGCTTATAACATACTCCAACAATTAATTTACCTACCTTCTTGCTTCCTGTACACAGTTCCACCCATAATGTTTCTGCCGTATCGTTTGCTCCCCCATCTATTCCATCTTTTAAATTTGGCTTCAATTCCTGTTTAACATACATACATACTCCTCCTCCTTTCTTATTAACTCGGTCATGTCTAAATAAGGAGTATCCTTCAATATTTACTGTCCAGTCGTGTGAATCATTAAGCCATGATTCTGCTATACCAATTACATCATACCTTTCCTTTAACGCTATTATTTCAAGTTCGCCGGTTTTTCCAGCCAGACTCCATGCATTTGTAAACATACATTTTAGATTATCAATTGATTTACTTCCATACATGGTCGTACATGCCTCCTTATCCTCTATGCTCCCACCTCTCCCTTCTCCTCCCTCCGTTGTGTTACTAGCCCCCAGATCCCTAACTTCTCTATCTACCCCTGTGTAGTTAAACATTCCCTCCCCCCCATACCTAGTTTAAAATCTCCTCCAACCCCATAGCCATCTTCTCCCCCAAAACAGCTGCACCATCACCATTGAGGTGCAATCCGTCTCTACTAAAAAGCCTGTAGCCAACGGAAAAATCAGCCCAGTTCTCTAAAAACCCAAACCCCATCTCCTTACACCACCCTCTTAGCCACGCATTTATACTCCTGAGCTCCCGTTGTCTCCCTAGCGCAGCACGTGGCTGCGGTAGTATTTCTGAAATCACTACCCTGGAGGTCCTTGCTTTTAACTTGGCCCCTAATTCTTGGAAATCATTTTTAAGGACCTCACCTCCACCTCTAACTTTGTCATTGGCACCAATGTGAACCAAGACCGCCGGGTCACTCCCAGCCCCACCCAATAATCTGTCTACACGATCCACCACATGTCGAACCCTAGCACCAGGCAGACAACACACTGTTCGGCATGTAGGGTCTTGGCGACAGATTACCCTATCTACCCTTCTAATTGATTGTCTTTTCTATGTTTGTATAAATGTTTGACCAGATCAGTAGCACTTCCGCTAAATGTAGTTGTAAATTAGCCTAATTAGAGTGCTTCCACAATCCTTGTATTGTATGACTTCCTGCACCTCTCTCTCCCTGTATTAGTCATTTATATCGGAATCCCTGTTTAGTGTATAGTTAATTATCGTTCCTATTGATAAGAGAAGGAAGTCCCGAACATCGTCCTTCTCCCTCCCTGTTCCTTTCCCTCACTGACGGAGGAGTTAGTGTATTATCCTTTATATTAAAAGCCCATCCAAACCACACAACAAGAAATCAGCAGCCCCATTCAGTAGAAAAAGCACCTACCTGCCCACTTTTCTCTCCAGCCCTATATCTGTGTGCCATGAGAGAGCCCAGAGGTTTGTGTGTGACTAAATCAGAGATTTCAAACTTTTAGCCCTCTAGATGTTTGAAAACTCCCAGCATATACTGTAGCAATGGAATGCTGGGAGTTGTCATTTTCAAACATCTGGAGGGCTGCAGGTTTGACATCCGTGCTCTAAATTGTCAGAATGAAAATACATTTTCCACCTATTTCCATTGTTCTCACATCTTACTAAGAATATATTTTGCAATGTTATTTGAATAATTCATGTAGCACAACATTACAATGTATTTACTTACATTCAAATTCAATTAAATTATTTTCACAATAAATGGCACAAGATCAGCATTGTTTTATGCATAATCAGTTGGTCTGAGTGATCGGTCCTGTTGGGAAATCTCAAGAGCACGCACTTTGATTTCCATCCTACAGAGTGCCAGAGAATCAGTTTATAGATCTGCCAGAAAGTCTGCCCATGTGTACACAGCCTAAAGGGGCCTATACACATACCAATCCCAATAGTACAATCAGGACTGGTCCTATAAAAAAAATTCTGCGTGCATGATAGGGCATGAAATCATCTGAGAATTGACCGATCACCCATACATGGTCTGATGATCATACGATGTTGCAATATCGTACAATTGGTATTGGTAAATGTATGGCCTCCTTAAATCTGTTCAACTGAGTTTTTCTTCTGAATCTTTTTTTAAAATTACGCACAGACTACAGTTTTCAGGCATCCCACCTCTTCCTGAAGTTCAGGGAGTCTTAATATTAATTTCAGATCCCTGACTCCCTGAAAGTAAATGCAATATCCCTGAAATTAGTTGATTTAAATTAGTGAGGGAGCACAATGATTCCATGGCTTATCATAGGTGAACAAATGACAAACATAACATATGCATGTATGCCTGTCTGTCTATTTGAATGTGTACAAGTGAGTGTCTCGTTGCATGTGTGTGATGTGTCTGTATGCATGGATTATGCTTTAAAGGGAAAGTTCAGTGGAAAATATCAATATTTTAAAAATTCTTGGTTTGTATTATGCATACCTAGCTATTCTACATATTCTCTCCCATTTTGAAAAATAAGTTGATTTCATACCCTTTGCTGTTCCCTGCTGTTGACATTAGTGAGCTGCCATTTCAGGTTCCAATGGACCTTCTTCTTCCCAGGATGCACCACATCCTTGGAATGCCCCTAACAGTAATTTCTACTGATTGGCTGTTGGATGGGTCAAAGATGCTCAGATCTCTACTGAGCAACTGAATCAACCCAGGTGCTGGGTCAAGGGAAAGACCATAACGGTCTCTACTAGGGGTCCTGTCAGTATTTCGGTTGCATTTATTTTTACACAGACAAAATGCTGAATTGGCAGATTAATCTCGTTGAGATTGAAAATTGCGCCTGACAAGTGGCAAATAAGGGCTAAGCCACACTGCTGCGTTTTCTTGTGCGCTGATGATCGCACTTGTGATCTGTTAGCGGGCGATCCGTTAGCGGGTGTGAGAATTGAAGAGCATGTCATTGTAGATTTGCTACGATTAGTTTTCAGAACGCATGCATTTTGTTGTGGAATATTGCGCGTATCACATTGTAGATGCATGCATGCTTTTCACGCGCATTGCCGTCTGGCATAGTGTAGCCTCTGCCTAAAGATGTATCAGATACTGTATACACCTATAGTACAGGATATTGTTTTCAGGAAATGAACTGTACACCCACAGCCAAAAAAATAGACAAGTCAGTAACACAATGTTCAAGAGCAGCTGCTGCTAAATCTTTGGCTATTTTTCTGATTGTAATTAATATATAATACATAGGGCTCTGGCATTTGAATGGGGAGGTGCAGTAGCGAGAATCTATATTACAGTCACTCAGTGATGTCACTGAGTGACTTCCTGTATTCCCCTGCCCCTCCCCATTTCTCTCTCCCTCCCTTTATTAGTAATGTAGATAAGAAGCCCGTTTTTGTACACTAACAGACTGATTACTGTGCTGATAAGAAGGAGCGAGCAAGCGCCCGAGTTAATTATGAATCACAGGAATGTGCTCGCTCTGCACAGTAATTCAGTCAGTCAGTGTAACAAACCGGAACAGCACCGGGTGAGAGACGATGTTTATTGTCTTATTTTAGTTTGAGATAGAAACGGCAGGTACTGTAACTATTTGTATGTACAAAAAGGGGCTTGCTGGATTTTTCTTTTTTTGACCTTATGTATTTTTTGACCTTATGTATAAGGAATAATACGCTACCTACAGAATAATATACGGATATTACTTCACCTCGGAGTTCCCTGACCTTTATAAAAACAGTCGGCCTAATGGCCTTGTGCTTTTATTTGGTCAGGGAACTCCTCTGTGGCGTAATCTCCTTATATTACACTGTAGGTAGCGTATTATCCCTTATATAAACTACTTCCAGGAATAGGTTACAGGTAGCGAGAGACAAAGCTCTTTCTGAGAAACAAAATAAAATATTTAATTTTCAGTTGAAAGCAAATGTGTTTTTCTGTTTGGTTTCCAAGTAAAAGTAGTTAATCCCAGCCATTGAGGTATGCATCATTGCTGAGGGAGGTGCTGAGTTTCTAGAAGATTTATTGACCAGCTGGGCAGATAGGGTGAGGCCACACTACATCGCATGAGAATGCGCATGCTCTGCAATTCCGTAAATGTTCCATTATTGAAGCACATGCGAATTGCACTGAAAATTTGATTGCAAGGGGATCGCAGAGACGCAGAGCAATGTAGTGCAGCGCACCTACAGGGAGATTCAATAAAAGTTCTTATTGTTAAAAATGGTGCTACTTTTGCCCCAACCAATCAGTTGTTAGCTTTCAAATGTTAACTAAGATCTAATTGGTTGGGGCAAAATTAGCACCATTTTAAATGATAAGAACTTTTCGTTTAGTGTGGTAAGACCTATTGGCCAACGCTAGCATGCGCTTTTTATCACGCGAAACACTGTAATGTGGCCTAGCCCTTACCGCGCAACTACAGTTTCCTCACCACAGCACATATGTCATTAACCAGTGATCAGCTCCACAATCTTACAAAGGCATATTTTTAACAAGCACAAGTAAACATAACAGTGGTTAGATAGGTGGACAAGCCTGAAAATAGCATAATCAAGTCACCTGAGGAAGGGGGCACATTTCAACCCCCGAAATGTTGTTTTATTGATGTGTGGTGACTAAATAAAGAAATTTGAATTGCTTTTGGAGTGCGACCCTCAATCTATGCTGTTTTGGATTAATATGTTCCTTTAAGGGTTGAACCTAGAGGCATCTGTACCCATAAGGTTGGATATGAGTGCATTGTATCCGGTTTGTCTTCTGAATGCCATAATTTATTTAATATCCTTTTTACATCATTCTACATACTATTTAATTTTTTTAGGTAAGCTTGTGAAACAATAGAACTATGGAACTATGGAAGTTCTGTGATGGGTAATTAAATATATTTGAATATTTTTTTTTTTTTAAAAATGGCATTGGGAAGAGAGGAGGGCAGATTGTGTAATAAGGAGGAATGGAAGCGAACAGTTTAGAGCATATTGGGCCTTATTTACCCAAAGCCGCAATCGCCCTGGGTAAATGTGTCTTAATACCGGATTTGCACCTGGGGGATTTTAACCCCGTGTGTCTTTTGCAATAAATAGCAGTTAGTTGATTTTACACATGAATTTAAGTCAGGGGTAAATAAGCTAGATTGAGTTATGTTATGAAACTGCATGTGTTTTAGAGGATGATGGGGCATAATTATAAAGATGCAATAGTGTGCATTTAACACAGTTCTTAAATACTTTACAACGGCATTGTTGTTTTACTACCATGGTCATTTAGAAGATTTTTGGCATTTTCATCTGCAAGTAGCTGATGGCTAGTTGCATCAGATCATTATAAACACCTAGAGCATTAGGTCATTTGGGAAAATTACCAGCTCCTTTTGATTTCTTAGAGATTAGAGCAACATTCAGCAAATTACAGATTGCCAGAAAACAGTCAAAGCCCACAGGACACAAAGCATCTGGTTATGGTAATCACACCTAAACTATATATTCGTTGTGCATCGGAGGTTGCTCCTGCGATCCCATGTCTGTATGTAGCTTTAGATTACTTTAACATTTTTTGAGGGATCACCATGCATGAAATGCTAAATGTAACGTTTTTCTGCTGCTAAATATCGCTCAACTATGAACTATTCCGAGTTTTCAAACTCGCGGACTTATTTTCCAGAATTATCAAATTCTCAAAATGGAATGGTAGTGTTTGAATTCGCTAACACTTGAATCTTAGAAAGTTCATCCATCTCTACAACCAACCCTGGATGGTTTACTAATCAATACTACACAGTACTTTCAGAATAAAATGTAGTTCTGTGTAATATCTTTAGCACTATAAAACGAAATACATACATATGTACATACATTAACAGAAAATATCAAGCATATGTGCATATTTTCCAGAACAATTTTATTAAAATTTATCCTTAAAGGGCATCTATACCAAAAAAAATAGGTTATTTTAAATTGACCATAACTGGAAACTATAATTCTTCCCAACCACCGCTGTATCATTTTTTTTGTTGATCTGCCCCCATTTCTTTAGATATCCAATCTAAACTTCTTATATTTCAGCTGTCAATCAAGTTCTTTGCTCTCAAAAAAGCTGGAATGGTAACAGAGTTTTGGCAGTTGGAATGCTGTATGCTGTGTGCAGGCTTGACAGTTGGTTGGTGGGAAAAAAGTCAGGTCGGATGGAAGTGGGAGTGGTTAAAAGAGGGAGGGGGCATACTACTCCTAAACAAAATGTGTGCTGCACCATGCAGCACCACACACAAATCAGAGTAAGTGCTACTTACATGTATTCCATTATAGATTTAGATGAAGCAAAGTCATTTTTTCAGTATAGTGTCCCTTTAAGACATCTTCCTAGGTGAAGCCCACTAAGTATGTCTGTATTCATCATTACTGCAGAGAAATATTTTAGAAACATTGAATTGCTGGATATTTGTGTAGAACACGTAATAATGCAAATAATATATCTAATCATACATTTAATATATTATCAGCAGTTCTGTGGATCAGGGATTTGTGTTTTAACCTATCAGACCCTGTAACGCTACACAGGTTATCCTCCCTAACATGGCATTATGTAAAAGGGTAATAAGAAGTAAATACTTGGCTCATGTTAAATAAAAGGAATTACTGTACCAGATATATTACTATTTATTATGTTTAATAATGTGGATTCATAAAACAAACTTCCAGGCAATGTAGTATAGTGATTTTAAACCTTCAAAGAGTGACATAGTTGGAAAAATTGTATTTTGTCATTGCAGTAATTAACAATTTGGAATGTTGCAATGATATTTTGGCTCACCCATTTTATGTAAATACTGTACATGGCATTTAGACTTGGGGGAAGTAACAGAGTCTGTATACTGTGTCTAGAAGATGATGAGTTAGGGCTAGGCCCCACTAATGATTTTTTCACTCGCTTGTGCACGAGATTTCGTATGCGAATTTAAACAATATGGAAATCATGGGAATGCAAACATTTCTGCGATTTCCGATGAGATTGCATATCCGTTTTGGTAACGATTTCTCTAATTTCCATTATGGAAACACATGCAATTGCACAAAAAACTGATGATGCGTTACCAAAATGGAAACGGATGCGCAATCGCATGCGCATCGGAAATCAGAATTTTTTGCGTTCCCGCCATTTCCATGCTATTTAGAATTGTGTGTGCAAACGCATGAAAAACGTGTTAGTTGGGCCTAGCCCTAAGAGTAGTTATATCTATGTATTTATCTATACCGGATTGGTAGTGAAGTTGATCAAATTAACAGGCAGTACGTTTCTGCAGAATTATTTATTTATTTGCGTGATATTGTTTCTTTCTTGTGGAAATCAACACTGTACATGTGTCACGGTGCCAAAGAGAACAGCCTCTGCTCACACCCAACATTTAATTAGAGTTCAGCCATCCAATGTCTGATTTTATAAGTGGATCATTGTGGCCTAATTTCAGCAGAGCTGAAGAAACACAAGAGGAAACAAATGTTTTGATGGGGTAATTACTAACTGATGTACACAGCAAGCAAATGCCGGAAAACTGGTTAGACTGGCTTATTAACAAATGTGCCTGCTGAAGCAAGTCATTGCTCATTAGAGCAGCAATAGATTTAGATCTGATATATCACTGCTCATCTAAGGAACAGGTTTTTATGCAGTTTCATTTGTGGCAAAAAAAAAAACGTTGGACAATGTCGCAGACAAAGGGTGGTTATGTTCTTTATTACTGGCATGTAGGATTGTTGGGGAATAAAAAGAGTGTGTGTTTAAAAAAGCAATAAGAGGAAACCTGAGGATTACTGTAGAGAGACCTACAGTATATATTTACTATTTATATATCGCTGAATTGCCTTAAAGGTAAAATGGAATGTACTATGTATACACAACTGCTAGTGGAAATGAATTTAATGGATAGAAAGTGGTACTTGGATAAGGAGCAGTGCAGACTAAAACATTATTCTGTCATGTAACCCAGAAAATGATATAGCATACTGAGCATGCCTTTGGCTTGGAGATAGAATAAACCGAGATCAACAAACATGTGTATCTGTAGTTAGGTCAGCAGTTTCCTGTATATGTCAGGATATGTTTCTTTAATATCCACTACTCTACTAAGCTTATAGCATATACAGATTGGAAAGTGTAAGAATAATGAAAAATGTGAAGCTATAAAGAAGTAAAAGGCCAAGATAACTGTTAGCAACTGGAAAACTGATGACGAAGAAAAGGAATGTAAAAGTAGAGCCTGCACTAGGAGACCATGGAAAGCTGTCATTTTAAACAAGATGTAAATTCACGTCAAATGCTGCATTCACAGTATCACAGTAAATAGGAAATTTCTATACTGAAACCATAGGGTTCATGTTAAATTAACAGTGTGGTAGTTTCGACCCGAGTTAGGGGGCCGGAGCGTCTGACCTGCGGCGCTGCTCCCACGAGGATGCTGGGAGTTGTAGTACGGTGTCTTGGCTCCGCCTCCTCCTGTGCTCTGGGCTGGGTTCGGCCGCGGCCGAGCGCGTGACATCATTACGTCGCGACGCGCTCGCGGATTGGCGAGTAATGATGCGAGTCACAGCGGCGGGGGCATCCTTGCAGAGTTTATGTTAAGCCGTTACATGCCCTCTGGGGATCCATAGGCTTGGCATTTAGCAATGGCTACGGCTAGTTGGGGGTTTTACATCTGATTAATATGCAAGGATGCAAATTTATAATTTAATTAATAGATCAAGTGACTGTTAAATGTGTCAATAAAGCTGTGGCCATTTATTTCACCCAAAAAAGATTGTGTGTCTGCCTGTTTATTTCCATACAAAATTAATTTATTGGTAAAAAGGGGTTAAGTCAGTTTTAGGCAACCGAGGTATCAGCAGCAGGTCATCGTATTTACTGAAGTAACTAACTGATGCTAGTATTCCAAGCTTTTCACACTGTACCTCTAATGATCCTCTTCTTTAGCAATATTATACATACATTTAATTACTGTTCTTTCTACTTCTTCTTCTCTTTAATCCCATTTATGGACTGTATTTCCTACCACAGTTTTCCAGCTAAAGTTTAGAAATTCATTACAAACATGTGGGACACATAGGAGAAGTGTGATTTTACATAGATAAGGAACCCATGAAAGCTTTCACACATTATCCACAGTTTCAGGACATTTTTTGACTACAACGGGTCTAATCCTCAAACAAGAACAATCTTGAGAATTTCAGGGTCATGTGATCAAATCAAACTGTCACTTTCTTAATGAAATGCACCTGGTTTCTAGGCTACTTACAACACACCAGGGGCGTGTTTGGGGGGGGGGGGGGGTTTACTGGTGCCTGGAATCCACCATTTTGCCTGCTCAGTTCATTCGCTGTTCCACTTCTCCTGGTGCCCATAGACTGTTATATAGATTGTTACATTTGTCAACTGAGCTGTAAGTGAGAAGCAGCATTTGTATGTTTCAAAAATGTATCCAGTCTGCCCTGTGATTGACAGCAGCATAGAGATCTGTATCAACAATAACCCTGCAGCTACCTGAGGTAAATGCTGAGGTTGTATAGCTGATTGTCAACATTGTATCATATCCCTTATCCCTTATATATTATATAAATATATTTATATCTCCATCGGAGATTGCATTGAGTTTTCAGGAGCTACCAATGTGGTGGGGGGTATAGGATATTACACATAGGAAAGGTGTATA
This sequence comes from Hymenochirus boettgeri, assembly GCA_019447015.1. NCBI lineage: Eukaryota > Metazoa > Chordata > Amphibia > Anura > Pipidae > Hymenochirus > Hymenochirus boettgeri. Next base: position 225,715,717 of record CM033476.1, on the reverse strand, counting down.
TGAATGTGTGTACTATCCCACTGTTACCATTTAAATGACCATCAGTAAATGTATATAAAATTTAGCACTGACATATTGGGTACAACACAACATATACAAAATACATAAACTTACTTACAGAGCTGGGATCCCTATTTTAAAATGGAATGGTCAAATGGCAGCTTAAACCACACCCCTGCAGGTGGTGTCAGTGAGTAATAAAATACAAGACATCCCTACTCTCTATGGTAGGAGGAAAGAAAGTGAAAGTGGATTGTGGTGTGTGCTTTGGAGTCATATTGACTGCAACACAAGATCCTGTGACCACCTGTTGGGAAGACAGATCATTGGACAGACAATTTATATATATATAATGAGGTACCATCACCACTTGCCAGGGTGAACACTAATAAGTATTAACCTAGCATGTTTAGTTTCAACCACACAGTGTAGCAGTATTGCCTAGGTCTACTCTCAGACCTGCAGGATTATCCTATTTGGTTACTCGTCAAGCCTGGTGACTGAGTAACAGTTTAAAATATACTGTGTAAAGAATTATATATCACTTATCCACACATAGCAAAACATACACACACATAATTTCCATTGTGCACCAACGGGAACAATTTTGCTAGTGAAATTATACATTTATTTATATAATACTAGCAAAAGTGTGCCCGTTGGTGCAGAGTGGAAATTCTGTGTGTATGTTTTGCTATGTGTAGATGCAGTGCTCACAGGAACCACCAGGAAACATCCAGGGGGGCCTAATAAAAGTAGTCTGAAGGTCCTGAAAAAAACCCAAGCAATTGCATCATATAGAAGGGCATGGCCACCCTTATTATCAACTGTTGACATATAATAGAATAACTTCCCCTAGACCCAACCGCTATAAAATAAATTTAAGAAAGTGCCCAGATGTTTACTTACCTTCCCTCTCTCCTCCGACGCCCGGCCCGGCCTTCTGCTTGCAAGACACTGCAAGCAGGGGGCGGGACCAGCAGCCGCGTCCGTGATTGGCTGAGAGGCAGCCAATCACGGACACGGCTGCCGGCTTCTCAGAATGCCGGGGGGAGAGAGGGAAGGTAAGTAGAGTTCGGGGGGTCTTTCTTAAAATTATTTTTTTGCGGTTGGGGCTGGGGGAAGTTATTCTATTATATGGGCAAGGGGTTTTATGGTAGGGGGAGGGATCGCAAAACGGGAGAAAGAGGGAGGGAGGGGGAGGGAGGGGTAGAATGGCTGCAGTACGCATGCCAAACTTTTCCCGGATGGCAGATAGGAGGCAGAATCCTATATGGACTCTGCTATCCTCCTGGTGGGCAGTTTTTGGGACTTTGGGGGGGAATACAGGAGAACCTTATGGAGCTGGGATGTGAGGTAAGGATTTTACTACACTACATGGTGGGGCCATTAGTGGGGGGGATTATAGTTTTGAGCGTGGACATGCCCTTTAAATAAACAAACACACACTTATACCCTCCCTTACCTATACTACCTGCCAGCTAGAATATAGAGGGTCTATGTGGAATAAACCTGCAGGTCTGAGAACAGACCCAGGCAATCTAAACAGCACTTATGGGCAATCAAAAGCAGCCCATACATATATCTGATTTTACTTACCTGACCGAGTGTTCCCGCGACATTAGACCAATCCTGCCAGAACCGCCTGTCGGTGGCATAGAACAATGGGAAAGGTGGTTCCGGCGGGATTGATCTAATATCGCAGGAGCGCTTGGTTGGGTAAGTAAAATTGGATATATGTATGGCCACCTCAAATCCTTAAAGCCTTTTGCTTAGTGGTAAAGCCAGACAGGTATACCAAGGATTTACTGTAATACTGAAATAAAAAGCAGTTATCAGTTATTAAGAATTGTTCTGAAGTAACTTTTTTTCAATTAGATCTGTATAAAAGAGTATATAAAGGATAAATCCATTTCTTTAGGTAAACTGGGAATGAGAAATGTTTGCACGTTAGATTATTAGGGCAATGCTATTACAATAACATGATGCTGTGAGGTACCTTCTGTTATAATATATGAGGTACCATCACCACTTGCCGTGGTGAATACTAATAATTATTAACCTAGCATGTTTAGTTTCAACAACACAGTGTAGCAGTATTGCCTGGGTCTACTCTCAGACCTGCAGGATTATTCCACATAGACCCTCTATATTCTAGCTGGCAGGTAGTATAGGTAAGGGAGGGTATAAGTGTCTGTTTTTTTATTTAAAGGGCATGTCCACGCCCAAAACTATAATCCCCCCACTAATGGCCCTACCATGTAGTATAGTAAAATCCTTACCTCACATCCCAGCTCCATAAGGTTCTCCTGTATTCCCCCCCAAAGTCCCAAAAACTGCCCACCAGGAGGATAGCAGAGTCCATATAGGACTCTGCCTCCTATCTGCCATCCGGGAAAAGTTTGGCATGCGTACTGCAGCCCTTCTCCCCCTCCCTCCCTCTTTCTCCCATTTTGCGATCCCTCCCCCTACCATAAAACCCCTTGCCCATATAATAGAATAACTTCCCCCAGCCCCAACCGCAAAAAAATAATTTTAAGAAAGACCCCCCGAACTCTACTTACCTTCCCTCTCTCCCCCCGGCATTCTGAGAAGCCGGCCCAGCCGTGGTTCCTCTGGAAGCTGGTGACTGTCTCAGTAATAGTTTAAAATATACCTGTGTAAACATTCTATATTCACTATATCCACAAATAGCAAAACATACACACACATAATTTCCGTTGTGCAACAACAGGCCAATTTTGCTAGTAATTATATCCCTTATCCCTTATATTATATAAATAAATTTATATTTTTACGGAGATTGCATTGAGTTTTTAGCAGCAACTAATTAGGTGGGGGTATATAAAACTATTACACGTAGGAGAAGTCTATATGTATGTGTGTAATTATCACTATTTAAAGGGTATGTCCACCCTAAAAATAATTTTTAATATAAGATTCCCCTGCCAGCCCAGCCCCAACCGCTATATTTATATGTTTAGAAAGCCAAACTCTACTTACCTCCCCTCTTTCCTCCGCCGCACTGCCGGCCCTCTGCCGGTCCCGCCCCTCGCAAGCAGAGGGGGCGGGACCGGCAGTCGCGTCTGTGATTGTGGCGAGTGGCAGCCAATCACAGACGCGGCTGCCGGGAGCTCATTCGCTTCGGTCGAGGACAAGAGGGAGAGTAAGTAAAGTTGGGGAGCTTTCTAAACATATAAATATAGCGGTTGGGGCTGGGGGGACAGAGGCAATACTATATATTAAGGGTTTTACACTAGGGGGAGGGAATCCTGAGGGAGAGGGAGGGGGAGGGAGGGGGAGAAGGGCTGCAGTAGCATGCCAAACTTCTCCGGAGGCCAGGGGTAGGAGGCAGAGTTCAACATGGACTCTGCTATCCTCCTGGTGGGAGGCATAGTTTGTTTTTTAGTTTAGGTTTTTGGGGACCATTTGGGGGGGGACTAGAGGAGAACCATATGGAGCTGGGATGTGAGGTAAGGATTACACTACACTACATGATGGGGCACGTAGTTGGGGGATTATAGTTTTGGGGGTGGACATGCCCTTTAATTAAAATCACCATAAGAAATAACATTATACAAAGTATAGTACTACTACCTACAACTGAATTACATTTAAAGACAAATGATATACAATTAATAAAGTATACTTACTTTACTGGACACCTCTAAGTTTGAATGGAAAACTCAAAATGATAGGTCTAGCCACACCTACAGGATTTCTACAAGGTCTCCATGTAGACATTAAAAGGAAGTGGAATTTTACTAACATCCAATGAGAGGTTCTGATCTTACACTGTTAGCAAATCAAAAAATTATCTTAGGCACTGTCCATGACAAGACAGGAAGTGTAAGGAAGTTCCTGTATTATACCCAGTTATGTGCTGTTTGTAAAACATGTGCCAGTCTTAGCCAATTAGAAAATTCTTCAGACTCTCACATTTACTCCCCCTCCCCTCTCCATAGAAAGTAATGAGACAATCCAGTTTCTGTTTGCTAGACAGGAAGTGGTGTCTGTAAATGATTAAATGACTTTGCATGTCTCTGAAACTACCCAGCATTTGTAGAGAAATGGACAGTTTCTCCTTTTATTCCACTATTAATATAATAATAACTGTGAGGCTATGGTGTACCTTCTGTTATAAGAAGACTCTATTTCATTTTATACCTTGTTGGGAGCTTTTAGCTCCTTTATCCAAACCTCTCCATAACTTGTAAAACTAATCACTGTCCTGTGTTTCCAAGTCCTAACTCCATAGTGACTGTAAATATGGAACTTGCTGTGGTAATGAAAGTAAGTATGAGTATGAACCTAGCATGTTATTCTGGATCCTGTATAGGATCTCAGGATGTCCAAAAGTGCTGATCAGATTGAATTGCACATTGTGGCAGAATTACCTGTATCTCTTTTTAGATCTGCAGGTTAATACCATTTAGGCTGAATACATATAATACTAATCATATGTCCCAACTGAGCATCTGCTTTGTGTGAGAGCTCTGCCAGGACAGGTGATTGTTGGTCGCAACAACAGTGGCTCAGCCTGCAGTGCATGTGACAGACCAATAATGTGGTCTGATAGGGAACTGCATGATCTGCCGTGATTTACTAATCATATGTTTCCAGCCAACGGATCCATGGCACTATCGGTTGGTTAATGGTGTTTACCCAGCCTTAAGGTTGGCACACACATGCAATCGCGGGTGCTAATGGTCGATGAATGGTCGATAATCGTGCCATGTATGGGCACTTTATTGGCTAAAATGGCCATTCTGTTGATACACGGCACGATTATCGGCCGAAACAGCCGTTCGTACACGTTGTGCGTCAGCACGCACGATTGCACTTGTGTATGAACCTTTAGACTTCATGGATTATAACTGCCAGGTAGGTGGTATTTGGAAGTGAGTGAAAATATGGTAATGTTTATGACTCTAACAGGGAGATTCACCCAGAGGCACAAGCTCTCTGGGAAAATCTCCCGTACAGGATTTACCAGAGGCTGTGCGATTTTGGGTGAATTTCACCCACACATAAGTATTTAACGGCAGCTATTAGCTGGCATTAAATACTTACGCGTAAAGAGGCACGCAACCTCTGGTAAATTACTTTGCAATGGCCGCACGAGTGCCTCTTCCGGTACTCGTGCTGCCGCCGCAAAGCGAGCATTAATGTCGCGCCAACTGATCGACCCATATAATGCTTCCCTAATCCAATAGTCTAATAGCTATGGATGTAATGGAAAGGGCAGATGAATCACTCGCATGTTCAAACCCTTGGGTAGGAAGCGCAACAACATGACCATGGGCTTTTAATGTCTATAAGTCAGGAAAATGTCTTTATTCCAGGATGTATGAAAACTATATTTTCTAGAATTCTGTGCAGTCAGGGAATGCTGGGAGTTGTAGTTTTTAAAGATGTGAAAAGTTAATTAAGTAGAGACTAACTGCAAAACAGAGAATGCTGGTATTTGTAGTTTTCAAACATGTGAAAGGTCACAAGCTTAGGCTGTATTAGATCTAGACAGATGCCTTTAGCTACAGGATATTAAGAAAAAACTTACTGAAAACAGAGAATGCTGGGATTTGTAGTTTTCAAACATGTGAAAGGTCACAAGCTTAGGCTTTATTAGATCTAGACAGATGCCTTAGCTGCAGGATATTAAGAAAAACTTACTGCAAACAGAGAATGCTGGGAATTGTGGTTTTCAAACATGTGAAAGGTTAAACACACCTGCTCTATACCATTAGGCTGTATTATATCTAGACACACACCTTTGCCACAGGTTATAAATAAGATAGTTTGCATGTCCCCACCCATTTTTTTAAGTGAGAAATACGTGTTTATAAGTTTATAAGTTACTTATAATAACATGAGGCTGTGAAGTACCATCTGTTATAAGAAGGCTCTATTTCATTTTATAATCTGTGGGGAGCTTTTATCTCCCCTATCCGCACATCTCAATAACATGTATATTCAATCAGTATTTTGTGCTACCAAGTCCTAACCCCATAGTCACTGTAAATCTGGAAATTGTTGTGGTAATTACTAATTACTAAGTATGAACCTTGAATGTTAATCAGGATACTGTATAGGATTTAAAGGGCATGTCCACCCCCAAAACTATAATCCTCCCCACTAATGGCCCCATTTGTAGTGTAATAAAATCCTTACCTCACATCCCAGCTCCGTGTGGTTCTCCTGTAGTCCCCCCCAAAGTCCCAAAAACTGCCCACCAGGAGGATAGCAGAGTCCACATAGGACTCTGCCTCCTGTCTCGCCTCCGGGAGAAGTTTGGCATGCGTACTGCAGCCCTTCTCCCTCTCCCTCCCTCTCCCTCCCGTTTTGCGATCCCTCCCCCTACCATAAAACCCCTTGCCCATACATTAGTATATCTTCCCCCAGCCCCAACCGCAAAAAAATTATTTCAAGAAAGTCCCCAGAACTCTACATACCTTCCCTCTGAGAAGCCGGCAGCCACGTCTGTGATTGGCTGCCTCTCAGCCAATCATGGACGCGGCTGCCGGTCCTGCCCCCTGCTTGCAGTGTCTTGCAAGCAGAAGGCCGGGACGGGCGTCGGAGGAGAGAGGGAAGGTAAGTAAAGATCTGGGCTATAAATTTATTTTATAGCGGTTGGGGATGGGGGAAGGCATTCTATTATATGGGAATTTTTTTTATAAGGGTGGACATGCCCTTTAAGGTGACCATACCTTAAACTTACCCAACCAAGCATTCCTGCGATATTAGATCAATCCCGCCGGAACCACCTTTCCCATTGTTCTATGCCACCGACAGGCGGTTCTGGCAGGATTGGTCTAATGTCGCGGGAGCGCTCGGTCAGGTAAGAAAAATCGGATATATGTATGGGCTGCTTTTGATTGCCCATAGGTGCTGTTTAGATTGCCTGGGTCTGTTCTCAGACCTGCAGGTTTATTCCACATAGACCCTCTATATTCTAGCTGGAAGGTAGTATAGGTAAGGGAGGGTATAAGTGTGTGTATGTTTATTTAATATGATGCAATTGCTTGGGTTTTTTTCTGGACCTTCAGACTAATTTTATTAGGCTCCCCCTGGATGTTTACTGGTGGTTCCTGTGAGCACTGCATCTACACATAGCAAAACTTACACACATAATTTCCACTCTGCACCAACGGGCACACTTTTGCTAGTATTATATAAATAAATTTATAATTTCACTAGCAAAATTGTGCCCATTGGTGCACAATGGAAATTATGTGTGTGTATGTTTTGCTATGTGTGGATATAGTGGATATAGAATCTTTACACAGGTATATTTTAAACTGTTACTCAGTCACCAGCTTCCAGAGGAACCAAATAGGATAATCCATGCATGCTAGAGTAGACCCAGGCAATCCTGCTACACTGTGTGGTTGAAACTAAACATGCTAGGTTAATACTTATTAGTGTTCACCACGGCAAGTGGTGATGGTACCTCATTATATTATAACAGAAGGTACCTCACAGCATCATGTTATTGTAATAGCATTGCCCTAATAATCTAACGTATAAACAAACATTTCTCATTCCCAATTTACCTAAAGAAATGGATTTATCCTTTATATACTCTTATACAGATCTAATTGAAAAAAAGTTACTTCAGAGCAATTTTTAATAACAGATAACTGCTTTTTATTTCAGTATTACAGTAAATCCTTGGTATACCTGCCTGGCTTTACCACTAAGCAAAAGGCTAAGGACTTGCAAGTGAGCACTTTAATCCCAACCATTAATAGTGGCTGCCAATTCAAATTATTCTAGCCAATAAGTCCACTCCCTAGTTACCCCATCAAATGGATCAGATTTAAAAATAGGTTTGGCAATTGGGCCCGGTAGAGCTACTGAGTCTAATTGGGGAATTTCATCTGCAGGTACAAGGACAGGAGGATTTAAATAAATACTATCAGTTGACAGTAGCAGCCTCCATAGCTTAATACAGGGAACAAATATACAAAGAAAACAGAGAATAAATGGTATTACCAGCACCCCTGCCACCAATTTATACCAGATCACTGCTTTATGGAATGATTATGGGTAGCATGGCACACAGTGGGTTACTCTGGTGGTCTGGCACAAGTAGACAGTGCACATAAACAGGTTCCCACATAACATTTGCAGTAATCAGGGGTGTCCCTGTCTATGGTGCACCACTTTGAATATTGACGAGGCCTGTATATTGTGTGTCCTTGTAAGTTGGTGTACACTTATCTGTTGCCTCAGAGTTTGTATCCAATAAGGTATGGATTGTCTGTCCAATATCTTTCCTCCCAACAGGTGGTAACAGGATCTTGTGTTGCAGTCAATATCACTCCAAAGCACACACCACAATACACTTTCACTTTCTCTCTTCCTACCATAGAGAGCAGGGATGTCTTGTATTTTATTACTCACTGACACCACCTGCAGGCTGGAGATGGTATATAAGGAACCTTGGTGTATATGTCCATTACAATACACATCATATCCTGTGTAGCAAACAGAAACTTTTTTGGGATAAGACTTCCTTTCACATGGAACAGACACAGGGGTGTGGTTTAAGCTGCCATTTAACCATTCCATTTTAAAATAGGGATCTCAGCTCTGTAGTAAATTTATGTATTTTGTATATTTTGTGTTGTACCTAATATAAGTCAGTGCTAAATTTTATATACATTTACTGATGGTCATTTAAATGGTAACAGTGAGATGGTACACACATACTTATACACCTTTTTCTGTGTAATATCCTATACCCCCCACCACATTGGTAGCTCCTAAAAACTCAATGCAATCTCCTATGCAGATATAAATATATTTATATAAGGGCGGGATGGGGAATACATTGGGTTTTTCGGAGGTACTATGTTGGTGGGGTAGGTAAAAGTAATATTACATAGGGACAGGTTTATGTGTTGTTTTAAAGGGTAACTGTGGTCTCAAATTCTTCCACACTAGTAAGAATGATAAAAAGCCTTCCATCGTACCTTCAAAATAAAACCTAAATCACATAATATTAGTGAGAAGTTATTGCTGCAAAATTTCAGCAATATAACTTCCTGGTTGAACTCTTCCTGTTTTTAGCCATGTGACCAGCTTATAGTCATGTGACCATTCTCTGTCTGCATTAATAGGCTCCCCTTCTCAACTGTCATTTTTTTCCTCAGGTACTTCCTAATTTCCCCAGCAATATGTCTTTACTGAGCATTCTTCTCCCTGGGGGGGGGGGAGGGCCGGCAGAGGTAGTGCTGTCACTCAACCTACTGGAAGCAGGAAGTTTGAACATTCACCTCTATATCATTTCTCACAGTGAAGCCAGAGATGTGATGCGTGGCTCAGTGTAAAGGAAATACTGGGCTTTCATTTAATCCTAACTTGTTTTGAGACCACAGTTGCCCTTTAAGCACTAAATAATATTTATATCAATATTACAAATATGTAGTAATGACATTAAAGTATATAAAATGTAAATAAGTCAAATATATAAATAAAAGTACTTGCATAGTCCCCACTCCTGTTTTGTAATAGTATCTTCAAAATTGCGTGTTAAGCCACAACCCAGAATTTTTACAGGGAGGCAATTGAAGCTTACAAAGGACATATTTCTCACTTTCCTTTTAGTGTTGTTCCAATGGTGGCTTAATATTAGATTGACAGCAGTGTTAGCAAATAAAAACATTTTCTGAGTGTTTTTAGGAAGTAGAAAGTGTTAGTAGAAGTTAATGAAGTTGTAAGACTTATGTCACTTCCTTTGTGAAACATGTGACTCTCCCCTCACCCCACCACTCCCCTCTCAATAGAAACAAGGAGAGCTGCTGTTTGCTGGACAGTAAGAGATATCTATAGATCAGGATGTGCAACCAGTAGATCTCCAGATGTTTTGGAACTACAACTCCCAGAATTCCCTAACTACAGGGTGCTTGTAGAGGAATGCTGGGAGTTTGTAGTTTTAATTCCCTATACAAGTGCTTGTAGAGAATGCTTGGTTTCAATCAGCTTATTTCAGAAAGAGTCTAATTGGTTAGTATAACAATCAATTCTTTCTTAAAGAATTTGATTGTAACCTATTCTGATTAGTTAACATCAGATTCTTCCAGAAAGAATCTGATTGGTATACTAACCAATCAGATTATTTTCTAAACAGAATTTGTTACATTCAGAATTCTTTCAGAAAGATTCTGATTTGTTAGATTACCAATCAGATTCTTTTCCAATTAGAATTAGTTACAATTAAATTATTTCAGAAAGAATCTGATTGTTATACCAATCAGTTACTTTCTGAAAAAATGTGTAACCAATTATAATTTAAAGAATTGGATTATCTGTTTCCCAGACCATTTCCCAGGTCCAAGAGCCATTTACAGTAACTACTGTATCATTCTGAAATTCCTTAAAAATTCTAATTTTCTAAAATTTTGGTGACCCTTGAAATAGAATGCGTAATCTGGAAAAACAGTTCGATGGTGAGGAAAGTTATTTTTTTTACACTTCTAGATGTATGTACGTTTTTCCCAGACCTTTTCCAGGTCAACAGGCGAACGGATTTTAGCAGTTTCGCCCATCTCTCAACACCTGGATTTAAATATCTTCCTGTATAGAATTATCAAACAAATCAATAAACAAAACAGAATTGTGATAGTGTTATACAACAAATACAAGATGGATAATGTCAGTTTTATCTAGAATGTTAGGTTGCACTTTATGTATTTTAACATGTATTTTCTAACAGGGGTGTAATAGGAATCACGTCCCCCCTGTAAAACTATGATGGGGCCCCTATCGTGTTTAAACCACAGTTGTTTTCTTGTATAAGGCTATATCTGTCATAGGAAAAATAAAAGATGGGGCCCCCCTGCAGTTGCTCCCCTCCCTTCCAGTACATTTCAAAAGATGTTGTATATATGTGGGGACAGTTGGGGTTGCGGACCAGTAGCAATGGCTTGGACACGCATTATCCGCACCACAGAGGTAGAATGGTGAGCATACTCCTTTAAAGGATAAGTATGCTGTAAAACCAAAGTTAAGTTTAATTGGAAGCATTAGCTTTATAAAATCTTTTTCCCTTTTTTTTTTTCCTAGGTCCCTCCTGATTTAAATTTGCTGACATCTTGCTTCAGCATTGTAGACTGTTTAGCTCCGCCCCTCCAAGACTTCCTGGATCCCCTTCTGTAGTCTGAAAAAGAACTGTCTGTTTTTCTTTGCGCACACATGCGTTGCGGCGCATGCGTCGTGATGGCAGTGCATGAACGGACATGTGCGCGCATGACAGCTCGTGCCGTGCAGTGCTTGTGTACGGCGTGGTGCGATGACATCACCATGCACACGTCTGTGCATGCACCGACGTTACATCACGTGCACCACAAAGTCATTCCGTCGGTATGTCGGCCCATTCCGACAGTGCTTTTCAGACTACAGAAGAAGGAGCAAATACACGAATGGGTGGTGCTCCCAGAAAAGGTGATACACTTTGGATCAAGTTAAAACAACATTTTTATTGTAGCAGCTAAAACAGATATTGCCTTAAGCTTTTGTGCTTTCTTAGTACTTACTCATAGGCCATGCAAAAATGGGTGTGCCGGCGCTCCATGTAACGTGCCTAAGACACACCTCCTGATATAAACATTGTATGTACTCGATAATGGGGTCATTTTTGCCCAACACTGTACCCTGACACTAATTACCTGTTTGGATCACCGAACAGATAAGACAGCCAGGTGAATCTCTCCCCTGATTTACTAGAAAGACTAGGAGGGGGGCACTATGGGGGCTAAATTTGCCCCTGCATATGCCTCCTTACCTCAGCTGTGGGAGAGAGACTACTTCCCACCAGCTCCCACTTCCCAACTCCCCCTACAATTATACTTGCCAAATGTGATTTTCTTCAGAGGTAGGGCCATATTTATAAACCCCGGTTAGTCATTTTATGATCGCGGTTGTAAATGTACAATTGCGATGTTACATTACGACCAAACGTTCGTTAATGTTCGATTGTAGAAAACCGTGCAGTAGTAAACACCGAGATGGTATCCTATGGGGATCGTTATCAGTTTAACGATTGTAAATTTACGATACCGATCGTTAAGTATTCGCTGCTAATTTGAGACAGCTGTTTTTTTCTTACTCGGGGCATGTAGAATGGTTTATTCAGCTACTAATTTTGTCTATACCGAAGAAGGAGATCCAGGAAGTTTTAGAGGGACAAACCTAAACAGTCTACAATGCTGAAGCAAAATGTCACGACTTTACATCAGGAAGGTAGGCTCAGGAGGACCTAGAAAGACTAAAAAAGGGAAAAAGGTTTTTTAAAGTTGCTGCTTCCAATTAAACTTAACTTGGTTTTACAGCATACTTATCCTTTAACTATTTGCATAGCCAGGCTCTTTCTAACGTTCTTTGCACCACGAAACTCGACTGAGTGTTTCAGCAGAATGGATGTCTTACGGGCCAATATGTGTTAGATAAAATGTTGAGTGTGTATATGAGCCACAGACACCACATCACCTTCGAAAATGCTTTCTTTCAAGCCAAATTTAAAATTTATACTTAAACTATCCCTTTCTAGGGCCTTATTTATTAAGGTGCGGTATCGGTTTTTAGAGATCCCACACTTTAACCATCAGTGAAACTATCGTTAATTTCAATCGGTTTAACTATCGTTATCGTAATTTACGATACGATTGTAAATTACCGATACCAATCGTAAATTATCGATACCATTGTAAATCTACGATAACAAATCGTAGATTTACGAACCCCATAGAATACCATTGCGGTAGTTTACTACTGCTGGTATTCTACGACCGAACGATCGGTATTATCGCTAAAGAGCGTACCGCAGGTTTATGAATATGGCCCCTAGTTAGTTACCTACCTTTACTAAAGTTCATTTTCACAGTGGACATGCCCTCTAACCTTGTGGCAATAAACTTTTTTGTAGTGTAGGGGACCTCCCTCCAACCCTATATGCCATGGTTTTACATTAAAAAGTGTACAAAATAGACTTACCCAACCTTGTTCCCTCGCTCTCTCCGCCAGGCTGATCGATGAACAACCCCCTATGAACGACTGGTTAAATGATTATCAATCTGAGACAGAGTAAGTAACTGGTTACTAGGACTAATGAAATGGCTGCTACGCTGACGTGTTGAAATGGCAGAAAAACTATATCTAAAGTGACACTGTCAGCTGTTAACCATGACCTGGAGTGAAAAGCTTTACTGTCCTTGAGTGTGACTTGCTGCTAGTCCATAGATGTCCAAACAATACGGTCTGCGGGTCCCACTGTCACATCAGGAGAGTCCTACCTCATGAACAGTCTTTCTAAGGGCTTGGAAATGGTCTGGAGCATGCAAAGGAATTTCTTTGGCAGTCAGTTTTTGTTTCTCTCTTTTTATACCTGCAGTGCTGGCACTGATGCCAAAAGCTTGTATTTTTTGGGGGGGGGGGTTGTTGTCAAAATGGATTTTCTTTACCTCTTTTACATGTACTGTTATGAGGGTTTAAAAAAAAAAAAAAAAAGAAATTACAACCCCAGGTAACAAACATATTACTTCCACTAGATGGCACATGCATTGAAAAATAATACATGTCTATGGACACTCATGGACACAAGCGAATACAAGTGGACACAAATGAATAGGCCATGCGTTTTTTAAGTGGCATTTCTATACACACTCCCCTGGGGAACACAAACCCACGTAAAAGCCGATACAACAGAGACAAGCCATGGAAAAAGCACACAGAGATGTGGGGCCTAAGCCCTACAAATTAATACATAATTGTCTATAACACGGCTGTCAGGATCTAGATCTATCTGAGCATAGGCATCTTTGAATTTTTAGCACATTTTAACTAAGATTTAGCACCTTTTGTACAAGGAAATTTTGGTTGATTTTGTGGTATCACTAAAGGGGAACTGTGGTCTCCAAACAAAGTGAGTTTAATGAAAGGCCAGTTTCCTACCTTTAAAATGAGCCATCAACCACCTCTCTACGTGCTCCACAACCCAAGATATACAGAAATGACTGACCAGAAAGTTAATGGGTAGGAGGCTGACATTGTGACATTCCTAAGCTTCTCCTGCACAGTGCCACCGCGAGCACAGCCTCAGACTCCCTCAGTGTGTGAGGGAAACAGGAAGTCCCTCCTCCTCTCTGCTATGTGAAGGACCTGCGCTGCAGAGAAGGTAAGGTACAGCCCTTCTCTCTCACAGTGTGAAAACAGCCTTTTCAGCAGAGTTCTCACTCTGCCTGAAAAGGCTGTTTCCACAGAGTTTTCGGGGGGTAGAATTGCCCACAGCACCTGGGGGGGGCTTATGCACCCGAGTGGCGGGGCTTATGCACCCACGAGTGGACAGGGCCACAGCACCCCAGTGGGTGGGGCTTATGCACCCACGAGTGGACAGGGCCACAGCACCCGCGGTTGGTGGGCCACGGCACCCGTGAGTGGGCAAGGCCACATGGGGCTGTAAGGATGGGCCAAGGGGGGCCTGCAACTGGAGGGACCATGGGGTCCATGAGTGGGAGGGACCAGAGGGGCTGCAAAGGGGAGGAACACAGCATATTGACTGCCATGGTTTTAGAGCAGGAGGCAGGAAATGCAGGGTCCTGGTGATGCTGCTGCCATATCACACACAAAAATGTAAATATCTTCAAAACTAAAAAAAATAAACAATGAAATAAATTGCAAAAACTCTCAGGAGAGCAATTCCTATCAATTTACCTCAATTTACCTAAAGTAATTTTTGGACCACAGTTCCCCTTTAAGTGGCTGCCCCTTAAGCATGGTTGCACATGTTGCGATCCTTCCTCCTGACTGACCGGTTGGCCAGAAGAAAGGAATGTCGGACACGGGCACTAGTGCAGTTCATAGAGGACCGCACGATCAGTGATGGGTTTTGGACGCGTCCAATCGTCCTATTCAGAGGAAAGGTCGTTGGGTCGCAGCCGAAAACCCATTCAATTATTTTGGACCATTAAACTATTGGTCGATAGGACAGCTTTAGCCTCTTCAACATATAATAATTTCACTTGTGTACACTGTTTACCTTACTGTTTACCTGTTTTCCTTACTGTTTACCTTACCCACCTTCTGCCAATAAGCCACTGCTACAGTATCTAGTTTTAGTTTCAAGTTTCAGTAGAGTTGGGTACATGAGTAAGCTAGTAATCACTGGGCACCCGTGTGCTTTCTAGTTTTTTTTAGGTAACTAACAAACTACTACTGCCAAAAAATAGGATAATGTTATGTATGGACTGTACTGGTATGTACTGATGGGCACTAATGACTACACACTGTATACACAGACATACACAAAAACATGACTTGCCTTCTGTCACCATTATTATTGTTGTTTTTTTTATTATTCTTATTCATTACTCAAACAGGGACCATCCTGGAAAGAAAAAGATACATTACTTGTGTGCAAGAACTTTCTGCTTGAAAGGCTGTGGAATAGGTTACATTTTATTACATTTATCATTAAGGACTGGATTACTGAAACCATGTCCTGTGATCTGATGAGACCAAGATACCCTTATTTGGTTCAGATGGTGTCAAACTGTGTGTGGCAGCAGGTGAGGAGTACAAGTGTATCTTGCCTAGTCAAGCATGATGGTGTGAGCGTGATGGTTTGTGGAAGGGGTATCACTTTCTGTTTTCATACGCTTGTAGCATGTGACCAGCTTGTAGTCATATGATCAGCTGCTGCCTGCATTAATAGGCCTCCACTCTTAACTTAAAAAAAAAATTGCAGGTACTTCCTGCCTTTCCCAGCATTAAGTCTAAATAAGCTGCTTCTCATGAGGAGAAGAGGATCGGGTGATTCACTGAACTACTGCAACAGGAAGTTTGAGCATTCTCCATAATACAATTTCTCACAAGCTGCACCAGAAATGAGACTCTGGGCTCAATAATAATATAAAAGATTTTCTTTTCATACAGATATACAAACCGAGGGCCCTAAAGGCACCACAAAAATGGGAACATTAGTAAAACTGCAGTTAAGAAGGGAATGTGTGGGCGAAAAGGTGCCGTTCTACGTATAAAAGTCTTGGAGGCAGATATATGCTTGATTATCCGGGCACAGAGAAGGCAAGTTGTACCCCCAAGAGGTCATCTTGATCGAAATCCAACAGATATATAATGTTGTGCAATGTCCAAGGCATATATATAATTGTTTAAAAATAATAAAGCAAAAGTATGCAAAATATTGTACAATCCATGTATCAAACAAAAATGGTTACCATCACTCTTATATGTAACCAATTGCCCAGTCCCTCAAATAAGATGCATAATTATTGTGTATCCATAATAGCCAAGTTTTTTCAAAGATGCAGTGAGGTTGAGGCACTGGTCTTTTCGCGTTTGCGCTCACACTTTTGCTATCTTTAAAGCGAAACTACAAGCGATTGCACGGAAAAATGCTCACCGCAAAATGTGAGCGGACACGCAATCGCATGCGCATTGGAAATCGCAGGAACATTTGCGCGCAAAAAACGCGCTAGTGTGGCCTAGCCCTCGATCCATAATAAAACATGAACATTTTCTCTTTAGTCATTATAGTATTAACCCTGATTAGCAATCTATCAATATGTAGCTGTGGTTGTCTCCACTGCACATCTATGTGAATTTTGGCAGCTAAATTATATATTGCATTAACGTGTTTAATTCTAGAATTACCTCTCCCAAACATGCTATTTTAGGGGTCAGGGATAGGGTTAATCTATCAAGCAAGACCACCATGTGTGCCTAAAACAGTTTGAACTTAAGGCCGGTACAAACCATACAACTTTCTTCCTGACCGACTGTTCAAGACTTTCAACCAGTTGGCCAGGAGGAAGGACTGTCGGCCACGACAAAAGCAGCCATGTCCGACAGTAACCACGACCGAGCGTGCGTTCCCATAAGGACTGCACGATCGGCTGTGGTTTTCAGACCTGAGTCGGATGAACAAATGGTCGGCGGAAGATCTCGGCTGCCACAGGAACCAGAACAATAATTTGGCCCAAATTTGACCGAAGCACTTAAATGACGGTCGGGACAAATTATTGCATAGTGGGTACCTAGCTTTACTGTACGATATGTCTTAACCGCAATATAGGTGATCTGCTGGGCGGAACAACGAACGACCCCCGACCGAACTCATACACACGGACGATTCTCACCCGAAATAGCCGTTCGTCATTGTGTACTGTTGGGGTCAGGGGCCCTGGGTCGGGACGCACATCTCACATATGTACGAGCCCTTAGTGCCACATTTAAACCCTTACCCATCATTAGAACGGTCTTCCCATTGGTCTTTGGTAAATTCTTCTCCCAATCATTCTACACCATGCGTTAAAAGATTGGTCTGGTTTCATCAGAAGCATTTAAGATAGTTGAGGTTGTCCCCTGCCCACTAGTTTTATGTAGACATATGCATTGAAAAAGAAGTTTGTTGTGTAGGGTGTGCAGTTCTAATAATGTTTATAGAATAGGCCAGTTGTGTGATGTGGGTGTCTTTTTGGATTTCAAACTTAAGTTCCTATTAGGACTGAGAAAATGTAGTCTTATTTCTTTCCAACAGTCATTTTCTCTCTGAAGTGGTACTCTGGGTTGTGTACAATGGGTAACATGGGGATGGAGTACTTGTTTGTAGGTATGTGGATTTGGCTTGTTCCCATATTTTCATTGTCAAAGATGTGTTTGGGATAAGTCACTGGATCCAAACACGTAAATTGCTCACAGTTTCCTCTCAGTCTTTTTTGTGATTCCAAAGACATACCCAGGTGTGCGAAAAGACACCATGTTAATGAGTCATGGTTAGAGTGGATAGTAGTCTGATCTAATTTCTACCCAGCAGGGTATTTTAAAGTTGCAGTGCCAGGAATTATCTAGGGGACTTGTGCCACCTGATATTTAAAGAGGTTCATTTTGAAGGAAAGACTTCAGTCTTTTATTTCACCAAAACTTTTTCTGAGACCACACATGGCCTTTAATGTATACCTAATGTATTAAACCCATTTCCTCCTCTGAAACTCATTCACAGAAACAAAATGAATGAAAAGTAATTTCATACCCTTTTGTTATGCCCTGCTGTAGTCAGAAATGAGCTGCAATTTCAGGTCCTGCATAGTCCTTCTTCCAGGATTTCCTTACAGTAGATTTTTAACTCTTGAGTTGGTCTTTGAGCAACTAAAATTCCCAGGGGCGATGTCAAAATGGATAGCATACATGAAGTCATTACTTTGAAAGCATTTATTCATGCAGAGTAATCACTGGATGGACATATTAAGCATAGTGGAGTGAGAAACATTTTTTAAAAACAATGAATCTGCGCTGAACTTCCACTTTAATATTCCAGTTTTCACTGTACTGCACTTCTAGAAGGACTATTGGCATTATTCATTGCAGTTGTTAAGGGTAATTGATCATATTATATTACAGAACTGGAGTGGATACAAATAATAGTAACTTCATTAATGGAGGAGCTTGGCTATAAGAGGGGCTACACAAGTTGTTCAAATTGAAGCCTTGCATGGGAATACCAGTACTTATATAAATAAGCGTCTCAAACTTTTTATAGGAATGTTGTTGCAGAGGATACTTTCTTTAAAATTATAAAAAAGAGATTTCATCTTCTCATGCGTGGGTTTTTTAGAATAAAATTCGACATTGCTTACATTTGGAATGACGACAAATATTATTCACCTTATTTTACAAATCTGACTTGTTTGCATGTTAAAGGGTCACTACTCACTGAACAAACTTTACATTATCTGAAACTACAATTTGAGAGAAGTAAAATGGGAGTACTCACATATTTATCTGTGCTTGCTTTGTCATTAAATTATTAAGAGGAACTGTAGTCTCCAAACAAGTTAAGTTACCTTTAAAACAAGCCATCAACCACCTCTCTACGTGCTCCACAGCCCAAGATATAAGAAATGACTGACCAGAAAGTTAATGGGTGGGAGGCGGACATGTGACATTCCTAAGGCTTCTCCTGCACAGTGCCGCTAGTGAGCACAGCCTCAGACTCCCCAGTGTGGAGGAGACAGGAAGTTCCTCCTGCTCTTTGCTGTGTGAAGTCCTGACAGAGAAGGTAGAGGGGGGTGGTCTGAGTAACTCACGGTACCCGTGAGTGGGCAGAGGCCACGTCGCCCATGAGTGGGCGGGGCCACGTGGGGTTGTAAGATAATGGGTCATGGTCGCCTGCAACTGGAGGGACCATGGGGTCCATGAGTGGGAGGGACCAGGGGGGCTGCAAAGGGAGGAGGAGACACAGGACAATTGACTGACCGTTTCAGAGCAGGAAGTGCAGGGGACCTGGTGATGCTGCTGCCATATCACACAAAAATGTAAATATCTTCAAAACTATGCAAAATAACAATGGAAATAAATTGTAAAAATCTCAGGGGCAATTCCTATTAATTTACCTAAAGTCATTTTTGGACCACAGTTCCTCTTTAATGTTTAGTGAGTACTTCTAATTGCCCCTACCCTCCCTTACTCACTGCCTTGTTGTAGTGTCTGCGACCCTTATAAGTTCTAAACAGCCTCACCATGTTCACTGCTCTGCTTACAAATCTCCCCCCCCCCGAGCCATGCAGGGAGAATGGCTGTGCAAGTTAAGAAAGAAGATTTTTGTAGAGAAGTAAATATAGCAGAATTTGTGTCAAGAAGGGGTGGGGACTTAACCTGCTTGTAAGGTGAAGGTGAACATGCTCTTAAGGTTTCAATATGTTGACATAGAATATTGCAGTCTACTGTGCATTAGGAGTTAGGCCTGATATGTATATCTCAGGTACCCACCCCTCCCGCATCTCGCGGGAGTCTCCCTCATTCTGGGGTGGTCTCCCGCACACCCGCGAGACCACCCCAGACTCCCGGACTTGAAGGAGACTGAGTCTCCTCCCAAGTCACACCCCCTTTCAGTGACCATGCCCCCAGAATGCCTCTAACTCCTCCCTAACCCCGCCTCCCACCACCCCTAGAATGGTGGCCCCACCTCCGGAAGCCTGAAAGGGCAGGGTGGGATGTCTGATATCTTGTAAATAGGATATCTACAGTCAGATACTACATAGCAGATTTATTTGACCAGGAGTCATACACAAAATGGAAGACTGTTAGAAATAATAAGTTAACAGCGTCTGTAATCTTGTTAATAACAGAGGGGATTGCGTCCCAAACGTTGTAGTACAGAATTTCAGGTGTTATAAACTAGCCTTACTTGTGGTTAAGGGTATGTCCACCCCAAAATAAAATTTGGTATACTGCGGGAAATAGCTTTCAAAGACCTCCCCAAATGTAGTTACCAGCCTTCGTTCCCTTGCCGCTTTCTCCCTGAATTCCGTGCAGAAGGACAAGCAGAAGGGGCTGCATCCGCTCCTGTGATTGGCTAAGCAGCAGGAGCAGATGTCTTGTCTTTGAAAGCTACAAGATGGGGAATACATTGGGTTTTTCGGAGGTACTATGTTGGTGGGGTAGGTAAAAGTAATATACATAGGGACAGAGTTTATGTGTTGTTTAAAGGGTAACTGTGGTCTCAAATTCTTCCAAACTAGTAAGAATGATAAAAAGCCTTCCATCGTACCTTCAAAATAAAACCTAAATCACATAATATTAGTGAGAAGTTATTGCTGCAAAATTTCAGCAATATAACTTCCTGGTTGAACTCTTCCTGTTTTTAGCCATGTGACCAGCTTATAGTCATGTGACCAGTCTCTGTCTGCATTAATAGGCTCCCCTTCTCAACTGTCATTTTTTTCCTCAGGTACTTCCTAATTTCCCCAGCAATATGTCTTTACTGAGCATTCTTCTCCCTGGGGGGGGGGGGAGGGCCGGCGAGTTAAGGTGTGCTGCACTCAACCTACTGGAAGCAGGAAGTTTGAACATTCACCTCTATATCATTCTCACAGGGTGAAGCCAGAGAGTGATCGTTGGCTCAGTGTAAAGGAAATACTGCAGGCTTTCATTTAATCCTAACTTTTTTTTGAGACCACAGTTGCCCTTTAAGCACTAAATAAATATTTATATCAATATTACAAATATGTAGTAATGAACTTAAAGTATATAGAAATGTAAATAAGTCAAAATATATAAATAAAAGTACTTGCATAGTCCCCACTCCTGTTTTGTAATAGTATCTTCAAAATTGCGTGTTAAGCCACAACCCAGGAATTTTTACAGGGAGGCAATTGAAGCTTACAAAGGAACATATTTCTCACTTTCCTTTTAGTGTTGTATCCAATGGTGAGCTTAATATTAAGATTGACAGCAGTGTTAGCAATAAAAACATTTTCTGAGTGTTTTTAGGAAGTAGAAAGTGTTAGTAGGAAGTTAATGGAAGTTGTAAGACTTATGTCACTTCCTTTGTGAAACATGTGACTCTCACCTCACCCCACCACTCCCCTCTCAATAGAAACAAAGGAGAGCTGCTGTTTGCTGGACAGTAAGATATCTATAGATCAGATGTGCAACCGTAGATCTCCAGATGTTTTTGGAACTACAACTCCCAGAATTCCCTAACTACAGGGTGCTTGTAGAGGAATGCTGGGAGTTGTAGTTTTAATTCCCTAACTACAGAGTGCTTGTAGAGGAATGCTTGGTTTCAATCAGCTTATTTCAGAAAGAGTCTAATTGGTTAGTATAACAATCAGATTCTTTCTTAAAGAATTTGATTGTAACCTATTCTGATTAGTTACAATCAGATTCTTCCAGAAAGAATCTGATTGGTATACTAACCAATCAGATTATTTTCTAAACAGAATTTGTTACATTCAGATTCTTTCAGAAAGATTCTGATTTGTTAGATTACCAATCAGATTCTTTTCCAATTAGAATTAGTTACAATTAAATTATTTCAGAAAGAATCTGATTGGTTACTATACCAATCAGTTACTTTCTGAAAAAATGTGTAACCAATTATAATTTTAAAGAATTGGATTATCTGTTTCCCAGACCATTTCCCAGGTCCAAGAGCCATTTACAGTAACTTACTGTATCATTCTGAAATTCCTTAAAAATTCTAATTTTCTAAAATTTTGGTGACCCTTGAAAATAGAATGCGTAATCTGGAAAAACAGTTCGATGGTGAGGAAAGTTATTTTTTTTACACTTCTAGATGTATGTACGTTTTTCCCAGACCATTTTCCAGGTCAACAGGCAGAACGGATTTTAGCAGTTTCGCCCATCTCTCAAAACCCTGGATTTAAATATCTTCCTGTATAGAATTATCAAAACAAATCAATAAACAAAACAGAATAATGTGATAGTGTTATACAACAAATACAAGATGGATAATGTCAGTTTTATCTAGAATGTTAGGTTGCACTTTATGTATATTTAACATGTATTTCTAACAGTGGTGTAAATAGGAATCACTGGGCCCCCCTGTAAAACTATGATGGGGCCCCTATCCGTGTTTAAACCACAGTTGTTTTCTTGTATAAGGCTATATCTGTCATAGGAAAAATAAAAAGATGGGGCCCCCCTGCAGTTGCTCCCCCTTCCAGTACATTTCAAAAGATGTGTGTATATATGTGGGGACAGTTGGGGTTGCGGACCAGTAGCAATGGGCTTGGGACACGCATTATCCGCACCACAGAGGTAGAATGGTGAGCATACTCCTTTAAAGGATAAGTATGCTGTAAAACCAAAGTTAAGTTTAATTGGAAGCAGTAGCTTTATAAAATCTTTTTCCCTTTTTTTTTTTCCTAGGTCCCTCCTGATTTAAATTTGCTGACATCTTGCTTCAGCATTGTAGACTGTTTAGCTCCGCCCCTCCAAGACTTCCTGGATCCCCTTCTGTAGTCTGAAAAAGAACTGTCTGTTTTGTCTTTGCGCACACATGGCGTTGCGGCGCATGCGTCGTGATGGCAGTGCATGAACGGACATGTGCGCGCATGACAGCATCGTGCCGTGCAGTGCTTGTGTACGGCGTGGTGCGATGACATCACACATGCACACGTCTGTGCATGCACCGACGTTACATCACGTGCACCACAAAGTCATTCCGTCGGTATGTCGGCCCATTCCGACAGTGCTTTTCAGACTACAGAAGAAGGAGCAAATACACGAATGGGTGGTGCTCCCAGAAAAGGTGATACACTTTGGATCAAGTTAAAACAACATTTTTATTGTAGCAGCTAAAACAGATATTGCCTTAAGCGTTTTGTGCTTTCTTAGTACTTACTCATAGGCCATGCAAAAATGGGTGTGTCCGGCGCTCCATGTATACGTGCCTAAGACACACCTCCTGATATAAACATTGTATGTACTCGATAATGGGGTCATTTTTGCCCAACACTGTACCCTGACACTAATTACCTGTTTGGATCACCGAACAGATAAGACAGCCAGGTGAATCTCTCCCCTGATTTACTAAGAAAGAGGCTAGGAGGGGGGCAGCTATGGGGGCTAAATTTGCCCCTGCATATGCCTGCCTTTACCTCAGCTGGTGGGAAGAGACATACTTCCCACCAGCTCCCACTTCCCAACTCCCCCCTACAATTATACTTGCCAAATGTGATTTTCTTCAGAGGTAAGGGCCATATTTATAAACCCTCGGTTAGTCATTTTATGATCGCGGTTGTAAATGTACAATTGCGATTGTACATTTACGACCAAACGTTCGTTAATGTTCGATTGTAGAATACCGTGCAGTAGTAAACTACCGAGATGGTATTCTATGGGGATCGTTATCAGTTTAACGATTGTAAATTTACGATACCGATCGTTAAAGTCTCGCTGCTAATTTGAGACAGCTGTTTTTTCTTACTCGGGGCATGTAGAAGGGTGGTTATTCAGCTACTAATTTTGTCTATACCGAAGAAGGAGATCCAGGAAGTTTTAGAGGGACAAAGCTAAACAGTCTACAATGCTGAAGCAAAATGTCAGCGACTTTACATCAGGAAAGGTAGGCTCAGGAGGACCTAGAAAGACTAAAAAAGGGAAAAAGGTTTTTTAAAGTTGCTGCTTCCAATTAAACTTAACTTGGTTTTACAGCATACTTATCCTTTAACTATTTGCACATAGCCAGGCTCTTTCTAACGTTCTTTGCACCACGCAACTCGACTGAGTGTTTCAGCAGAATGGATGTCTTAACGGGCCAATATGTGTTTAGATAAAATGTTGAGTGTGTATATGAGCACACAGACACACACATCACCTTCGAAAATGCATTCTTTCAAGCCAAATTTAAAATTTATACTTAAACTATCCCTTTCTAGGGCCGTATTTATTAAGGTGCGGTATCGGTTTTTAGAGATACCACACCTTTAACCATCAGTGAAACTATCGTTAATTTCCAATCGGTTTAACTATCGTTATCGTAAATTTACGATACGATTGTAAATTACCGATACCAATCGTAAATTATCGATACCAATTGTAAATCTACGATAACAAAATCGTAGATTTACGAACCCCATAGAATACCATTGCGGTAGTTTACTACTGCATGGTATTCTACGACCGAACGATCGGTAATTATCGCTAAAGAGCGATACCGCAGGTTTATGAATATGGCCCCTAGTTAGTTACCTACCTTATACTAAAAGTTCATTTTCACAGTGGACATGCCCTCTAACCTTTGTGCCAATAAACTTTTTTGTAGTGTAGGGGACCTCCCTCCAACCCTATATGCCATGGTTTTACATTTAAAAAGTGTACAAAATAGACTTACCCAACCTTGTTCCCTCGGCTCTCTCCGCCAGGCTGATCGATGAACAACCCCCTATGAACGACTGGTTAAATGATTATCAATCTGAGACAGAGTAAGTAACTGGTTAACTAGGACTAATGAAATGGCTGCTACGCTGACTGTTGAAATGGCAGAAAAACTTATATCTAAAGTGACACTGTCAGCTGTTAACCATGACCTGGAGTGAAAAGCTTTACTGTCCTTGAGTGTGACTTGCTGCTAGTCATAGATGTCCAAACAATACGGTCTGCGGTCCACTGTCACATCAGGAGAGTCCTACCTCATGAACAGTCTTTCTAAGGGCTTGGAAATGGTCTGGAGCATGCAAAGGATTTCTTTTGGCAGTCAGTTTTTGTTTTCTCTACTTTTATACCTGGCAGTGCTGGCACTGATGCCAAAAGCTTGTATTTTTTTGGGGGGGGGGGTTGTTGTCAAAATGGATTTTCTTTAACCTCTTTTTACATGTACTGTATTATGAGGGTTTAAAAAAAAATAAAAAAAAAAAGAAATTACAACCCAGGTAACAAACATATTACTTCCACTAGATGGCACATGCATTGAAAAATAATACATGTCTATGGACACTCATGGACACAAGCGAATACAAGTGGACACAAATGAATAGGCCATGCGATTTTTTAAGGTGCATTTCTACTCACACTCCCCTGGGGAACACAAACCCACGTAAAAGCCGATACAAGCAGAGACAAGCCAATGGAAAAAGCACACAGAGATGTGGGGGCCTAAGCCCTACAAAATTAATACATAATTGTCTATAACACGGCTGTCAGGATCTAGATCTATCAGAGCATAGGCATACTTTGAATTTTTAGCACATTTTAACTAAGATTTTAGCACCTTTTGTACTAGGAAATTTTGGTTGATTTGTGGTATCACTTAAAGGGGAACTGTGGTCTCCAAACAAAGTGAGTTTAAATGAAAGGCCAGTTTCCTACCTTTAAAATGAGCCATCAACCACCTCTCTACGTGCTCCACAACCCAAGATATACAGAAATGACTGACCAGAAAGTTAATGGGTAGGAGGCTGACATGTGACATTCCTAAGGCTTCTCCTGCACAGTGCCACCGGCGAGCACAGCCTCAGACTCCCTCAGTGTGTGAGGGAAACAGGAAGTCCCTCCTCCTCTCTGCTATGTGAAGGACCTGCAGCTGCAGAGAAGGTAAGGTACAGCCCTTCTCTCTCACAGTGTGAAAACAGCCTTTTCAGGCAGAGTTCTCACTCTGCCTGAAAAGGCTGTTTCCACAGAGTTTTCGGGGGGTAGAATTGCCCACAGCACCTGGGGGGGGCTTATGCACCCACGAGTGGGCGGGGCTTATGCACCCACGAGTGGACAGGGCCACAGCACCCACGAGTGGGTGGGGCTTATGCACCCACGAGTGGACAGGGCCACAGCACCCGCGAGTGGGTGGGGCCACGGCACCCGTGAGTGGGCAAGGCCACATGGGGCTGTAAGGGAATGGGCCAAGGGGGGCCTGCAACTGGAGGGACCATGGGGTCCATGAGTGGGAGGGACCAGAGGGGCTGCAAAGGGGAGGAGACACAGCATATTGACTGACATGGTTTTAGAGCAGGAGGCAGGAAATGCAGGGGTCCTGGTGATGCTGCTGCCATATCACACACAAAAATGTAAATATCTACTTCAAAACTAAAAAAAATAAACAATGGAAATAAATTGCAAAAACTCTCAGGAGAGCAATTCCTATCAATTTACCTCAATTTACCTAAAGTAATTTTTGGACCACAGTTCCCCTTTAAGTGGCTGCCCCTTAAGCATGGTTGCACATGTTGCGATCCTTCCTCCTGACTGACCGGTTGGCCAGAAGAAAGGAATGTCGGACACGGGCACTAGTGCAGTTCATAGAGGACCGCACGATCAGTGATGGGTTTTGGACGCGTCCAATCGTCCTATTCAGAGGAAAGGTCGTTGGGTCGCAGCCGAAAACCCATTCAATTATTTTGGACCATTAAACTATTGGTCGATAGGACAGCTTTAGCCTCTTCAACATATAATAATTTCACTTGTGTACACTGTTTACCTTACTGTTTACCTGTTTTCCTTACTGTTTACCTTACCCACCTTCTGCCAATAAGCCACTGCTACAGTATCTAAAGTTTTAGTTTCAAGTTTCAGTAGAGTTGGGTACATGAGTATAGCTAGTAATCACTGGGCAGCCCG
Source organism: Hymenochirus boettgeri (assembly GCA_019447015.1). Taxonomy (NCBI): domain Eukaryota; kingdom Metazoa; phylum Chordata; class Amphibia; order Anura; family Pipidae; genus Hymenochirus; species Hymenochirus boettgeri. The sequence continues at coordinate 225,688,843 of CM033476.1, read as the reverse complement.
TGTGCTTTCTAGTTTTTTTTAGGTAACTAACAAACTTACTACTGCCAAAAAATAGGATAAATGTTATGTATGGACTGTACTGGTATGTACTGATGGGCACTAATGACTACACACTGTATACACAGACATACACAAAAACATGACTTGCCTTCTGTCACCATTATTATTGTTGTTTTTTTTTATTATTCTTATTCATTCAATCAAACAGGGACCATCCTGGAAAGAAAAAGATACATTACTTGTGTGCAAGAAAGCTTTCTGCTTGAAAGGCTGTGGAATAGGTTACATTTTATTACATTTATCATTAAGGACTTGGATTACTGAAACCATGTCCTGTGATCTGATGAGACCAAGATACACTTATTTGGTTCAGATGGTGTCAAACGTGTGTGGCAGCAGGTGAGGAGTACAAGTGTATCTTGCCTAGTCAAGCATGATGGTGTGAGCGTGATGGTTTGTGGAAGGGGTAATCACTTTCTGTTTTCATACGCTTGTAGCATGTGACCAGCTTGTAGTCATATGATCAGCTGCTGCCTGCATTAATAGGCCTCCACTCTTAACTTAAAAAAAAAATTGCAGGTACTTCCTGCCTTTCCCAGCATTAAGTCTTAAATAAGCATGCTTCTCATGAGGAGAAGAGGATCGGGTGATGTCACTGAACTACTGCAAGCAGGAAGTTTGAGCATTCTCCATAATACAATTTCTCACAAGCTGCAGCCAGAAATGAGACTCTGGGCTCAATAATAATTTATAAAAGATTTTCTTTTCATACAGATATACAAAACCGAGGGCCCTAAAGGCACCACAAAAATGGGAACATTAGTAAAACTGCAGTTAAGAAGGGAATGTGTGGGCGAAAAGGTGCCGTTCTACAGTATAAAAGTCTTGGAGGCAGATATATGCTTGATTATCCTGGCACAGAGAAGGCAAGTTGTACTCCCAAGGAGGTCATCTTGATCGAAAATCCAACAGATATATAATGATGTGCAATGTCCAAGGCATATATATAATTGTTTAAAAATAATAAAAAGCAAAAGTATGCAAAATATTGTACAATCCATGTATCAAACAAAAATGGTTACCATCACTCTTATATGTAACCAATTGCCCAGTCCCTCAAATAAGATGCATAATTATTGTGTATCCATAATAGCCAAGTTTTTTCAAAAAGATGCAGTGAGGGTGAGGCACTGGTCATTTTCGCGTTTGCGCTCACACTTTTGCTATCTTTAAAGCGAAACTACAAGCGATTGCACGGAAAAATGCTCACCGCAAAATGTGAGCGGACACGCAATCGCATGCGCATTGGAAATCGCAGGAACATTTGCGCGCAAAAAACGCGCTAGTGTGGCCTAGCCCTCGAATCCATAATAAAACATGAACATTTTCTCTTTAGTCATTATAGTATTAACCCTGATTAGCAATCTATCAATATGTAGCTGTGGTTGTCTCCACTGCACATCTATGTGAATTTTGGCAGCTAATATTATATATTGCATTAACGTGTTTAATTCTAGAATTACCTCTCCCAAACATGCTATTTTAGGGGTCAGGGATAGGGTTAATCTATCAAGCAAGACCACCATGTGTGCCTAAAACAGTTTGGACTTAAGGCCGGTACACACCATACAACTTTCTTCCTGACCGACTGTTCAAGACTTTCAACCAGTTGGCCAGGAGGAAGGACTGTCGGCCACGACAAAAGCAGCCATGTCCGACAGTAACCACGACCGAGCGTGCGTTCCCATAGAGGACTGCACGATCGGCTGTGGTTTTCAGACCTGAGTCGGATGAACAAATGGTCGGCGGAAGATCTCGGCTGCCACAAGGAACCAGAACAATAATTTGGCCCAAATTTGACCGAAGCACTTAAATGACGGTCGGGACAAATTATTGCATAGTGGGTACCTAGCTTTACTGTACGATATGTCTTAACCAGCAATATAGGTGATCTGCTGGGCGGAACAACGAACGACCCCCGACCGAACTCATACACACGGACGATTCTCACCCGAAATAGCCGTTCGTCATGTGTAGCTGTTGGGGTCAGGGGGCCCTGGGTCGGGACGCACATCTCACATATGTACGAGCCCTTAGTGCCACATTTAAACCCTTACCCATCATTAGAACGGTCTTCCCATTGGTCTGTGGTAAATTCTTCTCCCAAATCATTCTACCATGCGTTAAAAAAGATTGGTCTGGTTTCATCAGAAGCATTTAAGATAGTTGAGAGTTGTCCCCTGCCCACTAGGTTATGTAGACATATGCATTGAAAAAGAAGTTTGTTGTGTAGGGTGTGCAGTTCTAATAATGTTTAATAGAATAGGCCAGTTGTGTGATGTGGGGTGTCTTTTTGGATTTCAAACTTAAGTTCCTATTAGGACTGAGAAAATGTAGTCTTATTTCTTTCCAACAGTCATTTTCTCTCATGAAGTGGTACTCTGGGTTGTGTACAATGGGTAACATAGGGGATGGAGTACTTGTTTGTAGGTATGTGGATTTGGCTTGTTCCCATATTTTCATTGTCAAAGATGTGTTTGGGATAAGTCACTGGATCCAAAACAAGTAAATTGCATCTACAGTTTCCTCTCAGTCTTTTTTGTGATTCCAAAGACATACCCAGGTGTGCGGAAAAGACAACCATGTTAATGAGTCATGGTTAGAGTGGTATAGTAGGTCTGATCTAATTTCTACCCAGCAGGGTATTTTTAAGTTGCAGTGCCAGAGAATTATCTAGGGGACTTGTGCCACCTGATATTTAAAGAGGTTCATTTTGAAGGAAAGACTTCAGTCTTTTATTTCACCAAAACTTTTTCTGAGACCACACATGGCCTTTAATGTATACCTAAAGTGTATTAAACCCATGTTCCTCCTCTGAAACTCATTCAGCAGAAACAAAATGAATGAAAAGTAATTTCATACCCTTTGTTATGCCCTGCTGTAGTCAGAAATGAGCTGCAATTTCAGGTCCTGCAATAGTCCTTCTTCCCAGGATATTCCTTACAGTAGATTTTTAACTCTTGAGTTGGTCTATTGAGCAACTAAAATTCTCCAGGGGCGATGTCAAAATGGATAAGCATACATGAAGTCATTACTTTGAAAGCATTTATTCATGCAGAGTAATCACTGGATGGACATATTAAGCATAGTGGAGTGAGAAACATTTTTTAAAAACAAATGAATCTGCGCTGAACTTCCACTTTAATATTCCAGGTTTCACTGTACTGCAGCTTCTAGAAGGGACTATTGGCATTATTCATTGCAGTTGTTAAAAGGGTAATTGATCATAATTATATTACAGAACTGGAGTGGATACAAATAATAGTAACTTCATTAATGGAGGAGCTTGGCTATAAAGATGGGCTACACAAGTGTTGTTCAAATTGAAGCACTTGCATGGGAATACCAGTACTTATATAAATAAGCGTCTCAAACTTTTTATAGGAATGTTGTTGCAGAGGATACTTTCTTTAAAATTATAAGAAAAGAGATTTCATCTTCTCATGCAGTGGGTACTTTTTAGAATAAAATTCGACATTGCTTACATTTGGAATGACGGACAAATATTATTCACCTTATTTTACAAATCTGACGTTGTGCATGTTAAAGGGTCACTACTCACTGAAACAACTTTACATTATCTGAAACTACAATTTGAGAGAAGTAAAATGGGAGTACTCACATATTTATCTGTGCTTGCTTTGTCATTAAATTATTAAAGAGGAACTGTAGTCTCCAAACAAGTTAAGTTACCTTTAAAACAAGCCATCAACCACCTCTCTACGTGCTCCACAGCCCAAGATATATAGAAATGACTGACCAGAAAGTTAATGGGTGGGAGGCGGACATGTGACATTCCTAAGGCTTCTCCTGCACAGTGCCGCTAGTGAGCACAGCCTCAGACTCCCTCAGTGTGTGAAGGAGACAGGAAGTTCCTCCTGCTCTTTGCTGTGTGAAGTCCTGACAGAGAAGGTAGAGGGGGGTGGTCTGAGTAACTCACGGTACCCGTGAGTGGGCAGAGGCCACGTCGCCCATGAGTGGGCGGGGCCACGTGGGGTTGTAAGATAATGGGTCATGGGTCGCCTGCAACTGGAGGGACCATGGGGTCCATGAGTGGGAGGGACCAGGGGGGCTGCAAAGGGGAGGAGGAGACACAGGACAGATTGACTGACCGTTTCAGAGCAGGAAGTGCAGGGGACCTGGTGATGCTGCTGCCATATCACACACAAAAATGTAAATATCTTCAAAACTATGCAAAATAAACAATGGAAATAAATTGTAAAAATTCTCAGGGGAGCAATTCCTATTAATTTACCTAAAGTCATTTTTGGACCACAGTTCCTCTTTAATGTTTAGTGAGTACTTCTAATTGCCCCTACCCTCCCTTACTCACTGCCTTGTTGTAGTGTCTGCGACACTTATAAGTTCTAAACAGCCTCACCATGTTCACTGCTCTGCTTACAAATCTCCCCCCCCCCCGAGCCATGGCAAGGGATTGTGCTGTGCAAGTTAAGAAAGAAGAATTTTTGGTAGAGAAGGTAAATATAGCAGAATTTGTGTCAAGAAGGGGGTGGGGACTTAACCTGCTTGTAAGGGTGAAGGTGAACATGCTCTTAAGGTTTCAATATGTTGACATAGAAATATTGCAGTCTACTGTGCATTTAGGAGTTAGGCCTGATATGTATATCTCAGGTATCCCACCCCTCCCGCATCTCGCGGGAGTCTCCCTCATTCTGGGGTGGTCTCCCGCACACCCGCGAGACCACCCCAGACTCCCGGACTTGAGAGGAGACTGAGTCTCCTCCCAAGTCACACCCCCTTTCAGTGACCATGCCCCCAGAATGCCTCTAACTCCTCCCTAACCCCGCCTCCCACCACCCCTAGAATGGTGGCCCCACCTCCGGAAGCCTGAAAGGGCAGGGTGGGATGTCTGATATCTTGTAAATAGGATATCTACAGTCAGATACTACATAGCAGATTTATTTGACCAGGAGTCATACACAAAATGGAAGACTGTTAGAAAATAATAAGTTAACAGCGTCTGTAATCTTGTTAATAAACAGAAGGGATTGCGTCCCAAACGTTGTAGTACAGAATTTCAGGTGTTATAAACTAGCCTTACTCTGGTTAAAGGGTATGTCCACCCCAAAATAAAATTTGGTATACTGCGGGAAATAGCTTTCAAAGACCTCCCCAAATGTAGTTACCAGCCTTCGTTCCCTTGCCGCGTTCTCCCTGAATTCCGTGCAAGAAGGACAAGCAGAAGGGGCTGCATCCGCTCCTGTGATTGGCTAAGCAGCAGGAGCAGATGTCTTGTCTTTGAAAGCTACAAACCTCGCAAGGTCAAGCTTTATAGCTATTTCCTGCAGAATACCAAATTTTAGTTTGGGGGGTGGACATACCCTTTAACTTATTTGTGATCAACTTGTTAGATAGAAGTATCAACTATCAATTAAAAATTAATCAAATCACATTTGACCCTTTACTGATTATTTACAGATATTTCAGCAGACATTTTGCAACCTGACTGATTAAGGTTTGATCACTTTAGCAAAAACTTTGGTCAATCAAATGCAATAAAAAATAATGGAAGAGTCAACCCATGTAAATCTACCTTAAGTAAGAAGCATTATCTGACTGCATAATGAATGGCACCTTTTTTTCCTGAAAAATCGTCTCTCAGAAATCAGAGTTTTTTTTTTAATAAGCTGGAGCAGCTAATTAAACAAAAAGGATGTGTCTTTACAATGATATGGACTGCAAAAGGAGTTTTATTTTTTTTAAAAAGCCATAGCAAGAAAAAAAAATATGTATATATAAAACACATTGTTTTATTCCAAAACTGTATTTGTAAAACTAGCAATTCTGGCTTAAATTTCTTCAAATAAAATGCAAAATACAGCTACATTTCTTGGTACAAATACATTGAAAAGCAGTCCTTAGTGTCACAGCATTGCCTCCTGTTCAGATCAAATACATGAATACTACAGTGTTCCAAAACATAACTTTATAAATATATATATATTTAGGTATAAAACTATAACCAGTGTTTAATCAATGAAAGAGGGAGTCAGGAGTAGGAGTTCTCCCAGTATGAGAACTGGGTTATAGTGTCCTACTTTTGTATTGCTATCAGGTTATTCTTCATTATAGGGGATAAGCGATTGTCAGGCTAGTGGGTATTGGATGAACTATCACCTATCAAGCAAATTGCTATAAGGCACTACTGATTGTAATAAAAATCAAGGGAATGAGCAAATACTTGCCAAAAGAAAATCCATGACAAAGACAAAATAGTGAAATGCAGTCTTTTATAGTGCTCTTTAAACACATTTGTGCTAATGTTTACCTGCCCCACTAAAAATGTACAGCTCCCTTCACACAGTTTCATTGTCAAAAAAAATCATGAATTTAAGCAAAACAAGACTTCACCTACATTGATATGAGGCAGACAATTATAATTCCCTCCAACAGGAAGCTTTTTTAAAATAAACGTGTGGTCCTGAAAATGTTAATTTTAGGTTAGCAGCAGTCACTGTGAAGGTGTCTTACAATAAGCATGGGGCAAAGTAACAAACTGTATACAGGTCACAATTGAAAATAAATCCCTGTGCTCAGAGAAAACTGTTCTACATTCAGTGCAGAGAATATTCCCTATTTTTAGGCTATGCTCCTACTGCCAAATGCAACCCCCCCCCCCCCCCCCGACTTTTCAATTCTATTCTGCACAATGGAATAGTGTATTCTCACAGAACTCCATCAAAATGCTAAAATGTGACAACTTTTAATTACTGTACAGCAATATTACCTATGGCATCCCCCTTGGTTAAAGGATATTGATGGGATGAAACATAATTTAGCGACCTATGGTTCAGAAACTACAGGTTTAAAATAGGGTTCCTACATAGATAATCAGCAATGCAGTGCCAGGGAAATGATTTAATAAATTTCTTTAGAAAAGGGGAAGATGGTCAAGCTCATTGGAAATTTTCTGTCTTACCTGGATAATGAACACACAGGCTGTGTACACACGTTGTATAATTGTAAGTTTCTATTGGCAGTTACATTATCCATCCTGACAAAGGGAATCTCCACTCATACAGGAGACTTAGTTATTTTCAATTTAATTAAAGAACGGGGGGTAAAGGGGCTATATCTTATCCCCCATTCTTCAATGAACAGCTCATGACATGCCAAGTGCAGAGTGCGATCGTATGTATGTTGTCTGGGTTCCCTGCTTGTTCACGGCTTAATTGAAGAATGGGAGGTATGACATAGCTCTTTTTCATTCTTCAAAAAAATTAAGTCTTACTTATGAGTGGAGATACATTTTTATGATGTAGGGGAGCCGCAGCTCTGAACAGCCTGTCTGTAGATAAAGAACGGTCAAACGTGTACAAAGTCTACTTATGCCTTTAAAGGCTTAAAGTACCAGATATTCCTTTTCACTGCTTGATTTCCATGTAAAAATCCCTCTGAAAAGACAAGTGTGATTTACCAGATTAATTAGCAGATTTTGGGCTCTAAGTGCTGGCCACACACTAGAACTTTACCTTCCGATGTTAAAATTAATGGTCCTGTATGGGGAACAGTAGATAAATGTTGAAAGGTAAAAATGCTAATGGTTTTAAATTATCTTTAGTCATTTAATAGAATCGCAGATAGAATATCAAATCTATTTAGTGTATGGCCACCAGTAGGATTTATTTTGTTTTTATCTGTTGAAAATCTCAAATTGATAACACACTCCATTTTCATTTCATATTATCCTACTAAAAGTACATAATGAAGTGCTACTTCATTTAAGAGGTGTCCATTAGAGAAACCCAAAAATTTGTTTTGATCAAATATAGTTCTTTTGAAGAGATTGCATCTGTAGTATATGGGGTGAAAATCAATCCTCCAGGATTATTTATCCCAGTACCTACACAGGCTCACCTCTGATTCACTTGCATACTAAGCATCAAGGGCAGCCAAACATGAATATAATACAGAAAACATTTTCAATCAAGTGTTATTAGTATTTTGGGGGCTATTCAGGGTGTAAATCATAGCATGTTGTACCAAGAACTTCACCCTCCTAAAAGTGAAACATGTAAAAAAAAAAAAAAATGTCGTGTGCGGCATAACCAAAATACAATAATGTTATCCATGTTTAAGCTAGTCAGCCCTGGTAACGGAAATCCCCAACAGCAGCTTCTTGATTCTCTGCAGTAGCAGTAGTTTTAATTAATCCTGTGGATTTGGTTTAAAATATCTGCTCTGTGGAAATCCCTACTTAAGGCTAGTCCACATAATAGTGAATTCTCGCAAAAGAATCATGCGAGAATCACAGCACAGTGAATGTCAATGTGAGTGGCCACATTGTATGATCTGTGTTTTCAGAGTGCATGCGATCACCATTTTTTTGCGGACTGCATGCGATTCATAACTATTGCGTGAATTGTAGCACAAAAGGACATTAATGCACGTGAAATGTGCACCGATGCACGCTTTTTATCCATCACATTTTAGCCTTAAGGTTCGTACACACACTCAATTTCCGAGCAAGCAACGATCCGCCAGGCAGATCAACGAACAACCCCCGACTGAACGCATACACACGGACAATTCTCTACCGAAACAGCCGTTCGTCGCGTGTGGAGTTTGGCCGTCGGGGGTCGTTGCTTGCTCGAAAATTGAGCGTGTACGAACCTTTAGCCTAAAGAATAGCAGATAGAGCAGGAAAAAATAGGAATATATTAACAAAATTGGGGGGGGGGGGGGGAGATTGGCTCTAAATAAGACTCAACCTAATTTGAACTAATCTAAATAGGGTAAAAAAAAAACACAATCTGTTTTTTTTTAGTGCAAGGCTCGATTCTTCATTCATTTTCAAGAAACCCAAATATAATCCATCAGCAATTCAAAAAGATAAACGGTCAGAGAGAGAACATGCATAGGTCTATTAATATCATATTTGTTGGTTACCCACCATTCTAAGTACCCTCGGGTTTAGTTAATGCACCTAATTTCATCTTACAGTGCAAGCTGGTGGTTGAACAGAACCATAAGGCACTCCACATCAATGTAATTTACTGCAACCCTCTTGGCAGTAACAAGGCATTGACAAAATGAAGCAAATGATGCAACCATTTTAGATGCAGCTCATGCTATTCACTTGAGATGACCTACTCATTTCTGGGAAACATTTCCAGTTTATTCTTTTAAATTAAAATGCATTTAATATCCAGTGTTTAGTCCCAGGGAATTATTTTTAATGCTCAAGTGCATTGAAGGTTTCAGTCTGATCAACATTTAATCATAATAGTACTGAACCCAAAACAGCCAAATGTCCAATTTGGCATTTATCTACTTTTCTCTTTTCACTGTCCAGCAATATGGCCAGCAGACCTTTGCTGTTCATTTACCTGAGCGCTGTAGAGGAAATTTGTTTGTGTTCACTATGCTGCAAGAGAGCAGAGGTATGACTAGAGATGATGATTTGGAGTTAATTTGGAAGAAGAATGTTCAGTAGTGTGTAACACAATGCAATACAACAATGTGTTTGATCAAATGATGCTCTCCTCCCCCATTCTTCTCAGTCTTTGGTGATGCAAAAGGGGTGCAAGTTAAAGTGTTTTCTTTTTTTTATCTCAAACGATTCTGTCTCATCAGTGGAACAATGCAAGATGGGGGCCCAGCCTTTCCCAAAAAGGGATGTTTAAGCAGATCGTTGGCTGATGCTCTTTGGCTGGGTTCTCTCACAAGAAGGCGATCAAGGAATCCCTTTAGTAATGGAGAGACCTGCAAAAACATATAAAAGAATTTAAAAAAATTTGAAACCTAAATAAATACGTTTAGATATGAGCTTATATCTTTATTTAATAATAAAATGTGTAATAAATGTGTGGGACAATGTTAAAAATCTCTGTTTCTCTATGTGATTTGTTTTTCAGTCTGTAACTTTACCATGCATCTCAAAATTTCCTTTAGAAAAACCAGGACACTAAATTAAATGAATCTTCCTGAATCCACAGGGGCTGCTCAGAATTATCACAGTGCTGCAGCTGTATTGTTTCCATATGCGCACCACTTAAAAGAGCAGCGTTGGGGGTTTAATAAAGCACATCTAATGTATTACTGTAAAGATTTTCAGCACATTCTGCACAACACATTTTCTTACCTGAGGATGTGAAGGATAGAGTAAAGGGGGGAGAAGTTTTCAGTTTATTTGGAAACATGGCTACATTTAAATTTAAAGGGAAAGACTAAAAACTTTGGTGAGACACATTAGATGTTCTAAAAACGTCCCTTTTTTTGTAAAGTAATATATATTATGCATGTAAATGCATGCACATATTATTCCAATAGCAACATTTGTCATACTAACAGTTTTGTGACTTTGTTTCTGCTAGCTCAACATGGACAATGCTCAGCATTTAGTTGCCCTTTACCACTTTAATTTTACTACTAAACATTTGGTTTCACATACTGTGCATCTTTACACTGTATCTGAGGTGTTACTGACACCTGGTGGTGGAATTTGGGCCATTTATAAACAGCACCCAAAACTATATTTTTACCTTAGATGTTATGTCAACTATTTTCAAGTGAATACATACATATTTAATGGAAGGATATGGCACTGTTCTAATTGCATTAAGAAAAATGTAAATCTATGCAATTCTTTTACATGCTAACTAAATTGTATTTAAAATGTGGATATCCAATTGTTCTATTAATGGGGAAATTGGTATATTCCAGAACACAGCATTTTAAAGAGTAATGTGAAGATGGCAATGAAAAGGTAGATGGTGAAGGAATTGGAATTCAATACAGCCTCACTAGGAAGATAATCGGCAGTGGGAGAGAGAAAGAGAAAAAGGTTCATAACATTTGGTCAAGCAGCTATGAATGACTAAAAGTAGTCAGCATGGATTTATGAGAAATAGATTGTGCCAGACAAATTTACTTGGTTTTTATGAAGAAGTGAGTAAAAATTTAGATTTTGGCATAGCAGTGGATGTAGTATACTTGGATTTTACTAAAGCTACTGTGCCACATAGGTGACTAATGTATAAACAGAGGACTGTAGGCCTAGAAAAACTTTTGTACATGGATAAAGAATTGGTTATTGGATCGCAAACAGAGTGTGGTGGTCAATGGAGTTAGATCCATGCAGCATCAGGGTTCTGTACTGGGGCCACTTCTTTTTAATCTGTTTTATAGGTCTCTGTTTTTGCTGATGAAACTAAACTATGCAGAGCTTTGGAAACTACAAATGATGTGCAATTGCAGCAAGCTGACCTATATAGATTAACAACATGGGCAGCAGAATGGCAGATAAGATGTTGATAAATGTAAGGAATTCTCTATTGCTGGCAGTCTGTGTTTGGCTGCCCCTCAGCCAATCACAGGCGTGGTTGCCTGTCCGGCCCCCTGCTTGTAGTTCTGGCAAGCAGGGAGCTGGATCAGAATGCCGCTGGAGCGAGGGACTTTAAGTAGCATTCTGCTTCTTTTCTTACCTAAAATAACGGTTAGGGATAGGAAGGGATGCCCTGTAACTTATTAAACATTTTGTAGGGTGGAGATGCCCTTTAAGTGAATCTCTAATGGAAAAAATTTAGGCAGATAACAGACCTAGCAGTAACAAACAATGCCAGACAGCAATGGCTAGAGCTAGCAAGATATTGTCTTGTATAAAGAGGGGAATAGATTCAAGAGAGAAAAATATTATTCTCCCTCTTTACAAGGCACTGGTAAGTCCTCATTTGGAATATGTGTTGCAGTTGGAATCCCATATGCAAAGACCCATCTTGGAAATGGAAGCAGTTCCGGGTAGGGCAACTAAAATAATAAAGGGAATGGAGGGGCTTGATTATGCAGACAGATTAGCAAATTAGGGCTGTTTACATTAGAAAAGTGACATTTGTGTGGGGATACGATCACTTTATACAAATATAGTAATGGGCCATACAATAAACTTTCTGGTGCATTGTTCACGAATAGGTCATATCAAAGGGCATCCTTTAAGATGTGAATAAAAGTAGTTTCATCTGCAGGTAAGGAAAGGTTAGGAATGGTAAAACTGCGGAACAGTCATAGCTCCCAACCATCCCAGTTTCACCGTGATTCTCCTGTTTTATAGTGACTGACACGGCATACCGATACATATATTTAAATTCCGGTATGTCTCGGCATCTCCCAGTAATTGCAGTTAAAAAAAACCACAAAAACAGAAGTGCATTTGAGAGGTATTTCCGGCTGCTTCTAACCAATCATGTAAGCCTCTAGCTTCCCTTGAGAAAGGAGCGCACAGTGCCTGCAGTGAGTAGCCTCACTCTTTCAATTTACTTACTAACTCCTGACTGAAAGGCTGGGTTACGCTTATGCTGGGCAGAGAGAAGTTTTCAGATGCGCTCAGGAGCCAAGAAAACAGGAGTGACACACTGGGAGCAGAGAGGTTAGAACAGCAAGCAGTCAGAGCAGCATGGTGATTTATATTAACTAACACACTGACCATCAGTAATATAAATCATCATGCTCTGCTTGCTGTGGAATGTTCCTCACTGTCTGGTGCGGTGCCTGCACTGGTACACAAGTGATTTCTGGAACAGCCACGTGAGTCCACTCCCATTTTTAACCTCACATCAGTGTGTGTCAATATGTTTGTATGTGTCAGTGCATGTGTGTGTCAGTATGTCAGTGTCTGTGTGTGTCAGTATGTCAGTGTCTGTGTGTGTCAGTATGTCAGTGTCAGTATGTGTGTGTCACGGTGTGTGTCCATGTATGTGGGTGTCAGTGTGTCTCAGTATGCCAGTGCATGTTTGTGTGTCATGGCATCTGTCAGTGTGTGTGTGATGTATGTGTGGGTAAGTGTATGTGCATCTGTGTGTATGCCAGTGTATGTGTGTAGCATAGATGGATAGAGATTTAGGTTGAGATAGATAGATAGATAGATAGATAGATAGATAGATAGATAGATAGAGATAAAAAGAGAGAGAGATGGAGCGATAGATGGAGAGATGGATAGAGAGATGAAGAGATGTAGAAATAGATAACCATATATATGGAAAGATAGATAGATATACATAGAGAGATAGAAAGATAAATAGATGAGAGATAGAAAGATAAATAGATGAGAGATAGATAGAAGGTAGATAGAGAGATACATAGATAGATAGATAGGCGAGAGATAGATGAAAGACGATATTCATAGAGAGATGGAAAGATAGATAGATGATAGATAGATAGACCAGGCTAGAAAAATAGATACAGCCAAACACAAATAAATAGATAAACACTGATACTGGGAGGTGGAGTATGCATATTTTAAAAAGTGTCCTCTTTTTTGAGGGGAATTTGTCTTTAAAAATTGGGCATAATTTATGCAAAGTGGGTGTGGCCTGAAAAAGTTGGCATGGCAAAATTTGCGCCCGCCGCCCTTATTCTATTTTAGTGTCCCTCTTCCACATTTTCAAATGTTGGGAGGTATGCCTTCCAGCAAATGTGGTAATGGTGAGTTAATTGAATAGCTTTAAGTGGGCTAGATCAGTTTCTAAAAATAAAAAATATTGAGAATTACTGGTGTTAATACATATACTGCAGTTCTGGTGGATCCAGGGATAGTTTCCAATTGCCGTTTGGAGTCAGAAAGGAATTCTCCCAATTCCAAAGCTGCTGTAGCACAATTTACTGCCAGTGTCTGTTATATAACCCTGGTTTAAAGAAATGTGATTAGGTTTGTAGGGCACAATTTATAAAATGCAGTCTTTATAAATTACTTTCCAAAGTAAATTTGTTCATGACATGTTTTGATAATCAATTCTACATAGCACAAAAGATAATGGGCTAAAGAAACTCATTTGTCTGTGAGTGCATTGAGATCTAACACTTCTTATTTTAGCAGTGAAGTTCTTTCTACACCAATAACAAGTTTAAAATTGACAAGAAAAAAAAGAGAGACATGGTAGCTTTTTCTACATGGTTTTTCTCAGCCTTGCATGACTAAAAATATTTTTACCTTCTGTGCATTTTTTAGCTTAGGAGGCAGATTGTCTCGAATCATTTTCATTGCCTTTAAGGGGGGCTCATTAAAATATGGAGGCTCTCCATCCACCATCTCTATAACCATGATTCCAAGTGACCAAATATCCACCTACAAGGACAGAATTGATAAAAATAGGTTAGGCTACAGTATGTGTGCAGTGATTTCTCCACCAACTGGAAAAAAGGATTTTACCTCTGGGCCATATGGAAGACGTGAAATGAGCTCTGGAGCCATCCAGTAAGGAGTACCAACTAAGGATTTGCGCCGAGGAACCTCCTTATTGACTTGAGCACAGAACCCAAAATCAGACAGTTTTACCTAAAAACATGAAATAAGATCAAAAGAGTTTAACACTGTCTTGTACAAAAAACAAACCAAGTCTAAACACAACTGTGATGCAGGTCAGAAATGGGACCAGGAGTATAATTAACAACAATATATTTACAGATAAATGGTATGTGGCTGACAATGAAAAGGAAAAAATAGGGGAAAGGAGCTGAGAAAGGGAAAGATTAATAGACAGAATAGCAAATAAAAGAGGAAAGAGCGATAAAGCAATAAAAAGAAACAAAGACAGGTGAGGTTGGGATAGAGAGAATTATAGGGAGTGAATCTGTAATAAAATGTGTATAACTTAGATTGTAAGATCTTTAGGGCAGGGTTCTCTTTCCTAATATGTCAAGGCACACCACACTTATTTTATATTTATGTATTCTTAACCTGTGAAATTTTATTTATGTAATTTTAATGTATCTATATAATTGCATGCACTTATGCCATTTGTATATATTTTATAACCTAAAGCGTTGCGTACCCAAGTGGCGCTATATAAATAAAACTATACATACAATAAAGGAAGAAGAAAAATGAAATAAGAAGCAAGAATAAGGCTAATCAATTAAACTAATTAAAGTAAAATGATTGTGAAGGTTCTCATTCATCCAGGTCATGGTACGTCTGTTGTATTCAATTAGATCAACTGGACTTGAAATGTAGTTCTTGAAACGTTCGCTAGTCATCCGACTGCTTTCTCAATTCAGAATGACTTGTACAGAACGTGGCAATTATAGATTCTTGCCACAGATTCTTGTACAAGTCATTCTGATTGAGAAAGCCAGTCGGATGACTAGCGAACGTCTTCAAGAACTACATTTCAAGTCCGTTGATCTAATTGATACAACAGACAATAAATGAACTAAAAAAAAAAAAAACATACAAAAATACATCTAGGTGGTGCAGTTTGTTCCCAAATAATTAGTCAACAAAAACCAATACTTTAGTGACAAAACTATATTTAGTCGATCAAAAGAAATTCTGTGGTAACAAAACATGCATTTAGTCAACAAAAAAAACCCACAAGATTTTGTCTAGAAAACTATATTAAGTCAACCAAAAGAAATTTGGTAGTTAAAAAACACATTTAGTCAACAACAAAAAAACGCAGTTTTGATGACAAACTATATTTGGTAGATCAAAATAACTTTAGTCAACAAAAAACAACTGTAGCACCAAAATATATATTTTGATGACCGAAATCCATTTTGGTGAACAAAATGTACAGTGGATTAAAACAGAATATTTTTTTGTATACACAAAGTGATGAAGAGTAACATTATGTTGGCAAAAAGAAAATTTTGTAGACAAAATACATCTTGTAGCACAAGTGTATGTTTTTAGTACACAAAAAGGAAAAACAAGCATTTTGTCTTAAAAATGCAATGTGCACCAAGATTTATGTTTGATAATGGTAAATGGCAATACAAATGGTAAATGGTAAGCTTTACCTTTAATCTTTATTTAAAAAAAAAACTGGTAAATTGTTTACTTTCCCTTTAATCCCATCAGAAAAAAATAGTACACATAATGACTCTTGCCCATAATATATTTCCCTCTAAACTCCTTAATAAGAAGGAGGGGACCTACAACATATTAAAAGTTAAAATTTAGGGTGGACATACTGCATTGCGGGATCCCTGTCAGGTAAGAAGCACCGATCTGCACCTCTGACTTACAGAAGTTAAGTTCTGTGCTACAAGGTAGCGCAAAACTCAACTCTGTCTATATTGCATAGGCTGAGCTGCCTAGAATTTTTGGAAATAGCGCAGTCAATGCAAAATTAGTGTAAATCCAATGCAAACCCGATAATACCTCACCTAGCATGGGTGATGTTGTTGCCTGTAAACACACAATTTAACATGGCCCTGATAATTTATTTTTTGCTATGCAGTCTTTCTTTAGATAGATAGATGAGGTTGGTTTCTTATTGAGCTGGTTTCTTGAAGGGAAAATGTAGATCAGAACAAATTTAAATTCAGGTATCCCACCAATCCTGGAAGTCGCAGAGTCTCCCGGATTCTAGTGTGGTCTTCCACACTCCTGTGAGACCACCCCAAACTCCTGCGATGGCAACCACCTGTATTCTCTACCCCCAGAATGCCCTCCCTCCACGGCCTAATTGCACCTCTGCCCCATCCCCGGATGACATCACTCACACCATGCCACGCCCTCTTCCTGTCTCCACCAGGACCCCTCCCCCACCCCCTGCCCAGAAGCCACATTTGGCAGGGTGGGAGGTCTGTAAAGTAAGGAGATACAAAGAAAATATGGACTGTGCCATTTAGTAGTCTTTCCTTACAGCAGAGATTGAAGGAAACGTGTTCTATTTACCAGATTTTGTTTTTTTTGCCAAAATGAACTGAATAAGCAATTTAACCATATTTTTTTACTGCAGATATTGAAGGTTTGGAGAAAAGGATGGCTGAAATTGGTCACCAGCGAATGGAAAAATACATTCAATCAATCTTTACGTATAAGGTGCTGTAGGGTTTGGATAGGTGGATATATTGAGCAGTCATATAGATTTGTGTATTTATCAGCTATAACAATCTTTCAGGGCAAAAGATCAGAAATATTGTAGGACGGACACAAATATCTGCTGTTGTGTACCTATCCTAAAGGTGGCCATACATATACACGGTATTACGTACCCTGACCGGCGCTCACGCGATGTTCGTTCGATCCTGCCGGAACCGCTTCTCCCGATCTTCTATGTGACCGACATGCGATCGCAAAATCCCATTCATTTTGCGAACGCATGTCGGTCGCATAGAAGATTTGAAGAAGCGGTTCTGGCAGGATCAAACTAACATCGCGTGAGCGCTCGTCAGGTAAGTAATATCGGGTATATGTATGGTCACCTTTAGTGTCTGTACTATTAAACTTCTCCAAACTTTCAATTTTACAAAGAATATTAATGATAGATTAACATTTAAAAAACACCACCAAATTTTATTGTAATAAACGTAGCAGAACTGTACCCGTCCATCATGTGTCAGTAGTATGGAATCACTTTTAATGTCTCGGTGAATGACCCCTTGTGCATGAAGTACTGACAAAGCTTTTAACACAGACAAACAAACAGCAGCAATTTGTTCTTCATTCATTCTATTGAAAACAGGAAGAAAAGAAAAAATTAAAATTAGAAATAGGAACATATCTAAGAACTAAATCTAAACCGAACGTTAGTTATAGCAGTGTTACCCAAAGGTAGAATTCATTTATATTTCAAAAGAGGGGAGAATAATATAAGCAATCCCCAAACTGCTTGGAAAAAATCATAGCAAATAATTTTAACCAGAGACTGGTATACAGCAAACTAAATTGCTCTCATTTACAACTAGATGAGAGAATTGGGGCTGCCATATTACTATCCTGTACCCACTTAGTATCACACATGCCCATTAGCCATGCCTTAGGGACTGAGGATAATAGCAAACTCATCTCTATTTTGCATGTATGTATACTTACTAATTAATACTGCATCTATATCATCCTATATTATAAAATCCTAAAAAGTGCTGCGTCCGTGATGTGTGTGTCTGGCACTGTTTGTCACTGCAGTTCTTTCCCCTGGCCACTAGGTGTCTCCACACTCCTCATTACTATCAAACTGCTGCGAGTTCCTGCATTCCTGACATTGCTGTTCCGTTTGTGGCAGGCATTGCTGACAGCAGATAAGGTAGGTGGGGGGGGGGGGGGGGGGAGGGACTGTCACGGGGGGGGGGAGGGAATGTCACAGAGGGGGACGTCACGGGGACGACTGTCACACGGGGGGGTGTCACACAGGGGGGGGTGACTATCACAGAGGGGGGAGTTATCACAGGGGGGTGTTGTCACAGAGGGGGCGGACTGTCACAGAGGGGGCGGACTGTCACAGAGGGCGAACTGTCACGAGGGGGGCGGACTGCACGAGGGGCGACTGTCACAAGGGGGGCGGACTGTCACAGAGGGCGGAGCCTGTCACAGAGGGGGCGGACTGTCACAGAGGGGCGGACTGTCAAGAGTGGGCGACACAGAGGGGGCGGACTGTCACAGAGGGGGCGGACTGTCACAGAGGGGGGACTGTCACAGGGGGGGACTGTCACAGGGGGGGGACTGCACGACTGTCACTCTGACCTGGGACACTGAGGGGGTCTTTGGGCTTCTAGCGCCCGTTAATGTAATGGTCTTAATTTCTAACTGCTGCGTTCCGTGCCTCCATGTGTGTGTGTGTCACTGCAGTCCCAAAGGACTCACCACTAGAGGGAGATGGTAAGATTGTCTCTGCAGTTCCTATTGACTCACCACTAGAGGGAGAAACACAGGAAACAAGTACGGGTACCTGAGGAAGGGGGTTGGACCCCCCGAAACGTTGTGTGTATTTGGCATTTATTGTTTTCAGCACTTAAATGAGTATTGTTTGAATACCATATTGAGTGTGCCTACCTACAAACTATATATGAACAAGTACGGAGGCAGAACACAGCAATTACACAGACCGCAGGTAGGTTGCTGGACAGAGGGGGTGACCCTGGATTTGGGACAGGGGGGGGCTGTATTTGGGACAGAGGGGGGGCTGTATTGGGGACAGAGGGGGGGCTTATTGGGACAAGGGGGGCTGTATTGGGGACAGAGGGGGGGCTGTATTGGGGACAGAGGGGGGGCTGTATTGGGACAGAGGGGGGCTGTATTGGGGACAGAGGGGCTGTATTGGGACAGAGGGGGGCTTGGACTGACAGAGGGATTTGTATGGGGACATATTTGGACAGGGGGCTGTATTTGGGACAGGGGGGGCTGTATTTGGGACAGAGGGGGGGGCTGTATTGTGGGGACAGAGGGGGGGGCTGTATTTGGGACAGGAGGTGTGTAGCGGGGATGGGGGGGGCTGTATTTGGACAGGGGGCTGTATTTGGGACAGGGGGGGGCTGTATTTGGACGAGGGGCTTATTTGGAACAGAGATGGGGGGCTGTATTTGGACAGAGGGGGGGCTTTATTTGGAACAGAGATGGGGGGCTGTATTTGGAACAGAGATGGGGGGGCTGGATGGGGGACCGAGGGGGGGGCTGAAAGGGGGACAGAGAAGGGGGGACCCTGGAGGGGGGACAGAGGGGGGGACCCTGGAGGAGGGACAGAGGGGGGGACCCTGGAGACAGAGAGGGGACTCTGGATGGGGGACAGAGGGGGACTCTGGATGGGCGGGTAAGATTGTCTCTGCAGTTCCTATTGACTCACCACTAGAGGGAGAAACACAGGAAACAAGTATTGAGGCAGAACACAGCAATTACACAAACCGCAGGTAAGGTTGCTTGGGACGGGTGACCCTGGATTTGGGACAGAGGGGGGGCCTGAATGGGGGACCGAGGGGGGGGACCGGAGGGCGGACCGAGGATGGACTCTGGCCTTGGGACACTAAGAGGGAACTCTGGCCTTGGGACATGAGGAGGGGCTATGGCCTTGGGACATGGAGAGGGGGCTATGGCCTTGGACAGGAGGAGGGGGCTATGGCCTTGGGACATGGAGGAGGGGGCTATGGCCTTGGGACATGGAGGAGGGGGGCTATGGCCTTGGGACATGGAGGAGGGGGGCTATGGCCTTGGGACATGGAGGAGGGGGGGCTATGGCCTTGGGACATGGAGGAGGGGGGCTATGGCCTTGGGACATGGAGGAGGGGGGATATGGCCTTGGGACACTAAGGGGGTACTCTGGGCTTCTAGCGCCCATGTTTGTAACAGGCTTAATGTCTAATTAGATTATAAATAGTAATGTAGTACTAAAAACACAGGAAACAAGCACAGAGGTAGAACACAGCAATTACACAGAGCACAGGTAAGGTTGCTTGGGACAGAGGAGGGGGTGCCTGAATGTGGGACACAGGGGGGCTGTATTGGGACAGAGGGGGGGGGGCGCTGAATGTGGGACAGAGGGGGGGGCTGAATGTGGGACAGAGGGGGGTCCCTGAATGTGGGACAGAGGGGGGGGGTCCCTGAATGTGGACAGAGGGGGGGTCCCTGAATGTGGGACAGAGGGGGGTCCCTGAATGTGGGACAGAGGGGGGGGGGTCCCTGAATGTGGGACAGCAATTACACAGACCCTGGGCTTGGGACACCGAGGGGGACCCTGGCCATGGACACTGAGGAATGGGCTTAATGTCTAATTAGATTATAAATAGTAATGCACTACTAAAACTGTGCATATTATTTTAAAGAATAAGCTTTCTATTTTTAAATATAGTTATAGATGCTCGTTTTTTCTTGTAGGTAGGCTAAACAAAGTAACTATTTCTGGGAAACCTTACAGTCTAAACTGTATCCCAGGTTAAAACACCCTCCAATGTGCTGAAATTACTGTATCCCTGTAACTAGTTATTTCCTCTCTTTAAATGTTTTTTTATGGATAGTAAATATTGTATGCAGACCTTGCACAGCACATTATGTCAGAATAATGTTACAAATGCTGAAACATATTCAATATTGTGCACAAACTTACCCTTTGACATTCCCCATTTAAAAGGTACACAAAGTGCAGAGCTGCAGGGGAAGGGTAATGTGAATCAGATTTTAGCACAGCTCTAGGAAATGCATTTCTCAGTGTTTTCATCAGTGTTCCTTATTAAAAGGAAATGTTGGAGGGTATTTAGAAATCTGCTTCTTAGTGTGGCATCTTTTTATAACCAGTTTATTGTTTGCCTCATCCTTTAAAATTTAAACCAGGACAATTTTAAAATAGTAAGTTAAATTATATAAAAATGGCATATTTTAGGGCAGCCAAATAAATCAGTAGATGTGTGAATCCAATGGATAACTTCAGTGCTCTACCCTTCACCGCTCCGTACCCAGCGGTAAGCGACCACAACTTCAAAAAGGTAGAAAGGGAGCACCACACAGCAATCAATACTGCAACAAATTTATTAGCAACATGTTTCGGACCACACAGGGTCCTTTCTCAAGCCATATTTTAGGGCAGCAATGGTTAAATGATCTTAGTTGAAAATGAACTGCAAATCCCAGCATCCTTTACAAGAAAAATTTCTTAGAAGCCTAATGGGCTCGTTTACATTTTTGGCTCTTAAAGTCGCACTAACTGATTTACTTTATATCAAAGATGTCTTTGCTTTTATCAATGACTAACACTGTAAAATTCTCTACTACAACTTTACTGTTTCTATAAAAGTGTTATTTTTAAAGGGGTAAGGTGTGAGGGTATGTCCACCCTGAAAATTAACTTTTAGTATAAGCCCGGGAGGTTAAGGAGGTATGCCTTACCTTCCCCCTTTAAAAAAAACAAAAAAAAAACTGCAGTCTGTGCAGCTCCCTTTCAGGTGTATTAAAAGGGTATGTCCACCCCAAAAAACGATACTTTTCTGTAATGTTGCAACCCCCTTTCCAACCCTAATTGCATTGTCTGTAAAAAAAAAAAAAGTTAAAGGAGACTTACCAGCCCAGGATCCCTCGGCTTCAACCTCCAATGCAACACCTGGGAACACATTGGGGACTTGGCCGGCAGCCGCATCTGTGATTGGCTGAAAGTTACCAGCTATTGGTTTAGCCAAGGGATCCTGGTCCGGTAAGTACATTTCTTTATTTTTTTACAAACAGACCATGCAGTTCAGGTTGGGAGGGGGGGGAGCTACATAAACAGCAAGTAGGTGCTATTAAAATGTTAAACTAAAGTGCAGCGCCGAAACAGGAAGTAGTCGAGACCTGTCAGTGTGGCTATGGTGGACCACGCAAAAGGTAATTATTTTACACCTTTACAATTAACCTTTGATTACTTGATTGAAGAACGGGAGGTAAGGCATAGCTCCTTAACCTCCCATTTTTCAATCAATGCATTAGAGGAATAGTTCACTTTTCCAGTGTTCCTTTAATTAGTCAAATAAAACCAAACACTCGCATTGAAACCAAAGCAGTCTGCAACATGCATTGTAAAAGTAACAAAATGTGGGTAAAGCATTGAAAATTTTTCATGGTTATTAAAGGGGAATTGTGGTCTCCATACAAGTTAAGTTTAAATGAAAGGCCAGTTTCCTACCTTTAAAAAGAGCAACCAACCACCTCTCTACGTGCTCCACAGCCCAAGATATAAAGAAATGACTGACCAGAAAGTTAATGGGTGGGAGGCTGACATGTGGCATTCCTAAGGCTTCTTCTGCACAGTGCCGCCGGCGAGCACAGCCTCAGACTCCCTCAGTGTGTGAGGGAGACAGGAAGTCCCTCCTCCTCTCTGCTGTGTGAAGGACCTGTAGCTGCAGAGAATTAAGGTAATCTACAGCCCTTCTCTCTCACTATATGAAAACAGCCTGGCAGAAAACGCTGTTTACACAGAGTTTTCGTGGGGGGGTCAGAGTGGCCCACAGCACCTGTGAGCGGGTGGGGCTTAGGTACCTGCGAGTGGGCAGGGCTTAGGTACCCGCGAGTGGGCGGGACCACGGCATCCACGAGTGGGCGGGGCCACATGGGGCTGTAAGGGAATAGGCCAAGGGGGGCCTGCAACTGGAGGGACTATGAGGTCCATGAGTGGGAGGGACCTGGGGGGCTGCAAAGGGAAGGAGACAGGGCAGATTGACTGACAGGTTTCAGAGCAGGAAGTGCAGGGGACCTCGTGATGCTGCTGCCATATCACACACAAAAATGCAAATCTTCAAAACTATGCAAAATAAAACAAGGAAATAAATTGCAAAAACTCTCAGGAGAGCAATTCCTATCAATTTACCTAAAGTCATTTTTGGACCACAGTTCCTCTTTAGGAACTAAGCCCCATGAGAAATTCAAGGCTACCGAGCATATCTATTGCTGAATATTCGACTTCGGATGGATATATTGTCACTATGAAAAAACAGATGAATCTAGTGAAATATCTTAGTGCAGTATTTCTAGCCTTTAAGCCTAAAGGGTTTTTTTCCCCACTGATGTTCCCCTTTAAATACACATTTTAGGATTTCTTTATAGCCACTGTGTGTATTTGTTGCTACATTAACACGAGATAGTGATGTCTTATTAAAAATGGGAATTTAAACAATGATACACAAAAAAGTGGACCACGACAATGCCGGACAATAACTAATACTATCCTTACTACTCAGTGGAGTAGGCCTTTCTGTAGGCATGTTTACAATAGTTTAGATTTGTTTATTGGGTGGCTACAGCTGATTTGTCATCACCCTAAAGCCAATATTAAAATTAACGGTTCAACTTACATCATCATTCCCATTAGCAAGAGGCATGAGGCAGGGGTGTTCTTTGCCCCCCTACCTGTTTGCACAATAGAGATGTTAGCAATACAACTACAAACCAATACATTTATCTTATATGATGATGATCTCATACTATATCTGGCAGACCCTAATGCATCACTTTCAACGGTAAATAAAGTAGTCTCTAGGTTTGGTCCTTACTCAGGCCTATACATAAACTGGGCTAAGTCGGCCATACTCCCAATTGACCCCAAACCATGATGTATACATTGTAGCAGGTACATGTGATGAAAAATAATTGTATTCTTCATTTTGCTCAATAAAACAGAGTTTAAAAAAATGGGAATTTACCTAGTATGTGTTACAATGTCAGTCAAGGCCCCTCCTTCCAGGAACTCCATAATGACCCACAGTTCATCACCCACAAGGTAACTGTTGTACATCTCTACAACATTCTCATGCTGGTAATCCCGCATAATAACAACCTATACAAAACAAGTTGAACAATAGAGGATTTGATTACTACTACAGGAAATACTAACAGGGTTATTCAATATAAGTTCTTATAGTTTAAAATGGTGCTAATTTTGCCCCAACCAATCAGATTCTCGCTTTCAAATGTTAAATAAGATCTGATTAGTTGGGGCAAAATTAGCACCATTTTAAACGATAACTTTTATTGAATCTCCCTGTAAATGTTTAATTTAAAACAAAGAATGTCAGAATGATTATTTTGCAGGAAGAATATTCCTAAAACAGAAAATTCCTAGACTGTTCAATTTATTGTCAGTATTTCAGAAAGTGCAAGAAAGTATTCCTGATCTCACCTCATTGAAGAGAAGCTCCCTCCGTTGTTGCTTGCGAAGGTCCATCTTTTTTACAGCTACACTTTCCCCCCCCACTCTGCTTTTTACAGTTGCAATGCAAACAATTCCTGTTGAACCTTCTCCAATCTTAATAAAGTTATCTAGGCAAGTCCTTGGATCACCAGGATCTACAACCATCTGGAGGGCTGCCCGAAACTGCTCATGTGACACTCTCTGTGGTTCCCTGTGGAGAACGGGGCTGGGAAGGGTTCTGTGTCTGTACAGGCCGGGAAAGTTGAGGCTCTGAGCTGTGTGGGGAGAACAGATGGGTGAGGCTTTTCTGGAAGTTTAGGTTTAGATTCCCATGCTGGGGACGGGAGGATCCTTTGCTTGTAGTGCTTTTAGAATCAAGGGGAACAGAAGACTGGGAGTCAGAGACCAAAAAAAAAAAAAAAAATAAGCACAACCATGAGAAAGATATGTCATTGATTTACAGCCTATAACAACTATCCACAAATATTCCTTTCTATACACCTTTGAGCCACAGAATTATCCAGAAGGGAGTTAGCACAGACTATCGTATTGTTATCTAAACAAGTTGGCCCAGGCACCGGTATAGATGCTCTCCAACTTTAACCCTTTATCTGAAATGTAAGGGTCTATTATTAAGCACAAATAACTTTCCACTTGTAATAAAGCTTGTACCTCTGCCTATTTTGGTTCAACACTTTAAAGATATTTGTGGCCCCAGCATAAAGAGAACCGGTATACAAGATTATTTGCAAGGTTAGCTTCCTTTAGCCTGCCTTTATAGTAGAATGCATTTCACCCACTAAATAAAAAACTTTCACAACGAAAATACATAATTTTCAGTTCAGTAACGCTAGCCTTTTAAAGTAAATACATTTTTGGCATTATAGGTGGAGATATGTTGGTTATTTTTAGCCTATTTCTATAACTGGCATGCCAATAAATGGGTCTAGAAATGATTACCTGGTGAGAAACCCCTCTGCTGGGGTCAGTATCAGCACGTGGGTAGGTATTAAACGGTCTTCCTGTCTGTGTCGTCTTCTCTAATCCCTCCCTAGTGGAATTATTGGATGTACGGATATTAGGCCCTGAAAGTGGCCTCTTATCCCTAGGAGACTCTGGGCTACCCTCACTTATAACATATGTTGATTTAGGTCTCTTCTCTTCTCCCTTTTCTCTTTTCACTACTCGCTCAACAGGTTCACTGTAACCACGATCAGCCCCTGGATATTCTCTTCTCCCATCAATCCTTTCATGTGAGCGAGTAGCTTTTTTATCATATATGTCTTTGGGATAGTCTGGTGGTGGTGGTCGGTGCTTGATGCTTGGCTCCTGCCCTCGTGGTTGCTGGGGAACTGCTCTGTGTTCCTCTTTGAGTCGATCTCTTCCGTGATGCTCTGTCCTTTTTTTATCTGGTCCACTTGACATATCTCCCCTTTGCTGTCGTGCACGGACATCAATTACACCATTTTGGTGTGGATGGCGGTTCTCTCGAGGGTGACATGGTGGACTTTCCCCGCGCAAAGAGTTAGAGCGGCAAACAGACATAGACTCAAATTCATCCAGCAGCCATGCCAAGGATCCATCAGGGGTTAGTTTATTCCCACGTACAATAGTCTGTAGAAAAAACAAACATTTCAATGTAACACAGGTATGTGTTTGCAGGAATTTTTGCAAATATTAAGAGCCTAATGCTGGCCATACAATAGTAAAACATAAGATAAATTCAAAGTTCGTTTATCAAATTTACCTCTATGTACCTCTATGGTTTCTTAAAAGTTCCATGAATAGTCACAACTTAAGTTACTGATGACATTCATTTTCCAAAATAACTGCTGCTACTTTGTGAGTAAGCAAGACAGTTGTGGATGCATAAAGTTTGGTTAACTCTTTACAAAATGATTAACCCTTTATATACTGGATTCAACATCTTTACAGTATTTTTGACCTGGCAGTTCTTAGTGTAAACCTTGTTTACTGTAATTCCGTGATTACGGCAGCGTCACTGTGTCTCTCCTCCCGGCTCCCGCAGAATCGTGGTTTGGTAAGTAGTGTGATCTCTGCTTAGGGGCATGAGATGTCTCCATTATCATTATATACCTAAATAATCAAGGGTAATTTTGGGGGTGTTTTGTCCCTTTAATGCTGGCCTCACATGGAGTAGTTTTCTATTGTGTAAGGGTCCTTAGCAGGCTTTTAAGACATTGTTATCTGGTTATAAAGATTCATTTAGCAACAGAAATGATCTGTAATAAAACTGTTACAAAAAACCTAGTTTAGTGACAGCAGAACTTGCTGTCAAAATTACTGTATAGGTCAGTGTCAAAATTACTACTATAGTCAATGCAAAAGAACTGCTTGCAACAACTGTAACTGGGCTGAGAATCTGAGAATACTGAAGCTTATATCATACCTTCTGCTGAGCACATTTGATTGTTGTGATACACGCTGGATCCACAAGTGGCTTGGGCCTCTTTGCAGACTCCTCAATTAAGCTCTGCCACTGTCGTGGAAGTCCTGTAAACTTCTGTTCCCGTTCATCAAAGCCAGTATGCACACGATGCTCAAAATTTGAGGGGGCTGAGATCTCAACCCGCTTCTTCTTTTTACTGAACATGGTAGCTAATGAACCTAAATGGAGAATAATGCATATAAAGCCTGGCTTTAGTAAAATAAATAAATAACAGCCATGAACTCACAAAGGTAACAGCACAGCATTTAGTAACAAATCTAACCAAACCACACTCAATTTAAAACCTACCGTACCTCACATTGACTCTGAAATACAACTGTCTCCTAACATTAAGAGCTCATTTCTACTTTGCTGTAATTCATACATTTTGCTGTTTGCCAAGTAAGGTGTCTTTCTATTGAAATTTCATTGAAGCTTTTCCACTTATTGCACTGCAACATGCAGCATATTCCAAATGCATCACTGCACTATATTAGGTATAGTCAAATAAGGCAGTCTATGCCTGAAAGGAAAAATAAACATACTAGTAAAAAGGGTTACTGAATTGTGTTAAAAAAATCCTCAAACTTTTGTTTGTGCTCAGGGGTATGGGTTTTGGGGAAAAGTGGAAGAGATACATAATAAAATAGATATTTGTTACAAAAACTGTTTAAAATTACCATATATTAAAAACCTTTAAAACAATCACTTATGCCTATCCACAGCTAGGGGTAATGCAGGCTTTCCTCTGTGCTGTTCTGATGCTTGCTTGGTCTGTATAGCTCCCAAAAACTTCTGCACACAGGAATAAGGTTGCTTATAAACTACTGCAGCAATCAAAAACAACTAAAAGCACTAAAAATGTTACAAAAACAGTCCATTAGCAGTTTTTTGTTGTTTCAATTCTCTGCTATAGGGTGACCCCTTTAAATTGTGGTGGAATTGTGGGAAGGTATAACCCACTTGGTGATAGCTTTGAGAGATAGTTCCCACGCATTTCAATGATTATATCCTTACAGCTTCATCAGGGATAAAGTGTGAAATGTCTCTCTGCCTTTGAAAACCGAGATCCACAGCACTTCCTGTTTTCTGTAACAGGAAGTGACACTTGTGTTCCATTTGCTGGCTGTTTGTGTTCCAGCAGCCATCTTGGATTTCATACTCTTTAATAAAGTTTTTTTTTGCCCATTTGAGTCCGTTTTGAATAGTAAAATGTATGTGTTCAACATTGTAGTTGTCTCCTTATTCAAAATATAGGTTTCTTTTAACATTAGCAGTAATAAAAAAATGTTTTTATACTGGCTGTTGCAATACAGCAAGGAGGAGGAGTCTGGGGAAAGGGAGATCTCTAATTGTTAGCTGTGTGATAAAGAAACATGATAAAAATATGGGACAGAATCAAATTAATAACAATGTTCTTAAAAAGGTGTATATAAGAGGTAGTTTAAAAAAAAAAAAAAAAAAAAAAAAGATACCTGGAAGGAAGGTCATATTTATGATAAAAAGATTACAGGTATCCCACACCTCCCGGTAGTTCCGGGAGTCTCCTGGGGTGGTCTGTCACACAACTACGAGAGCAGCACAAACCCCCGCGAGGCGCTGTGGTCATGCCATGTAAGTTAGGTACAAGGCAGCAAAACTGGTTAAAGGGGGTTTGGAAAGTGGGTGTTGGTACTCACGTGGTGGCCAGGAAAATCAACATCTTAGGAAATTAACATTAATTAACAACATTAATAGTGTGAGATTTCTGAGATTGACAGCCTTAAAATGCTTTCTTAAAGTTAATGTGCACCCCAAAAACGAAAAATGTCCTGCAGGTAGAGGACCCCCCAACATGTAAAAACACTATATTTACCTTTTCCATACTAAAGCCTCATACACACGTCCGATCATTCGGATGACGAACGACCCCCGAGTGCAGTCCATCAATCCACCATGACGGATCAATGAATAGCGCCCAATGGAACACATACACATGTGCGATTAACGGCTGTTCGCTGGTCATATGCCATGCGTTCATTGGTCATCCGGCATCTGTCATATCGGATGTGTGTACGGACCTTTACTTGTAGACTGGGATATCCTTCCTGTTTTTCACTGTTCCCTCTCACCTCCTCCTCATGCCCTCACAGACTTCCAGGTTTATTCTTCAATCAGGGCCATGATAGGTGACATCATGGCCAATGACTACAGAGTATTTATGGAGACTCATCTCTTCAACGCTCTGTGGGGATGTGCAAATGTTCTTAGCATTCACATAGCACAGAAGAGGGGGGGTGTTGAAGTACCAGAAGAATATCTCAGTCTCAGTAAGTATAAAAATGGTGAGTATAGCGTTTTTGGGTGTTAGGGAATCTGTGGCGCTTTTGCCTGCCGCCACGACCGTTGACGATCGTCCATATCGGAAGAAGGACATGTCAGTAAATCGCGGCCGATTATGCGGTTCCCTATGGGACCGCACAAACTGTCAGCTGTCAGACATTTGTCCCGGCCGAGCGCTCAGTCAGGACAAATAGTGCCTTTTGGCATCCCCACCCTAAGGTTTCTAATTTATGGAAGAAGAGTCATTTTAAACTGGTGTTTACAGATATCTTGATCTTAGCCTATTTTATTATTTTTGTCTCTCTATAAAGGCTTGCACACACGCATGATGTGCGTCCCAAGCCACGGTCCCCGACACCTACATGTGACGAACGGCCGTTTCAGCCAAGAATTGTCCGTGTGTATGCGTTCGGTCGGGGGTCATTCCTTGGTCCGTCCAGCCTGACCGAACGCATACACACGGACGGTTCTCAGGCGAAACGACCGTTCGCCGCGTGTAGCCATCGGTGTCAAGGGTCGTGGCTCGGGCGCATATTGAGCTTGCGTAAGAACCTTAACCCTTTTCCCAAACCCAGTAGAGCACAAGAAAGTTTTTTAAAAAAAATAAATATACGGTACCTGCTTTCTGATATACAGCTCATTTAAAACACTTAAATAAGAACAATGGTCTAAAACACAAATATCTTGAATAATAGCACAGCAAATGTTATCTAAATATCTAAATTATAATTTTATTAATTACTGGCTGCCAATGAGAAAATCAGATCTACTGCCCCATGTACAACATACATGCAGCTCAATACACATGTGCGATCGCAGGTGCCAACCCACGAAGAACGTGTATGCATGGCTGTTTCGGCCTAAAAATCGTGCTGTGTATGGGTACTTTGTCATCCTCGTCCGAAGGGCTGTTTCAGCCGACAAAGTGCCTATACAAGGCATGATTATTGGCCAAAACGGACGTGTATATACATCGTGCGTCTCGGGTCGGCACCTGCAATCGCACATGTGTATAAAGCTTTAATATGGGTGCTAACTACCTGGTCACTTTCTACCGCGCAATTGCACGTGTGTACAAAGCTTAAAGCTCTGCAATAAGTCAGTGACCATAAACAGATGGGGCAGAGCAGGGGGGCGCATTAGTAGACCTAAATGTATACCGGGGAAGCAGATTGCTGGATGATTTTTAAGTACAAGGAAAGAAGCATTATTGTTCTTTTATTTTGATATAAAAACTGGAGAAGGGGTAAAAAAATGAACTCCTATTTAACTCCTTCCAAACCAAAGTTACATAAATTATTGGTTGAAAAAAGTCCAAACTTTTTAGCCTACCCATGGGGTATATGTAAAGTTATTTTGAGGCTGATCTTGCCATTTAAATTCCTGTGAAATTTCCAGGCCAGATCTCATGGTTTGTGATCGATATTATAATTGTAATATTTATTAAATAATTAGGTGGTTTTCAAAATATCGTAGGGACTTGGTCAGGTAAGTCAAATGATGAATGGGCACTTTTAACCATTGTTATGCTGGCTTGATAATGATATTGCATTGATTCAACATCAATGTCAAAGAGTTCTAAACATTGGGCCATGTTGTATCCAACAGGCTACTTTAATAACAATGAATGCAAAATAAAAATTTACTTTAATAACAATGAATGCAAAATTATCAGTCAATGGTATTTGTCAGAACACCACAGGAACATGAAGAGGTAATGCTTGCCTTACACTAGAAATGCACCTCCCGTCCAATGTTCCCTGTAACCTAAAATTCTGTGTGCTGGAATTTATTTAGGGCTAGGCCCCACTAGGCTCAGCGCACACCCGCACCGTACTCTGCCTAGTGGGGCCTAGCCCTTACAGTGCACATAAAAAATGAAATTTATTATGGTACACACCGCAGCACTTATATTCCAGCAGATTTTTGTGTGTGTACCACTTTAGCCATTATACAAAGCGCACAGTTTAGAGGGAACACTGCTATCGTCTTTCTGGTCACCAACTGGGCTGATCATTATGTCGTGAACATTCCATCACAAAATGTAGAATATTGTTAGAAGGTAAAATCACAATTTTTTTAGAAATCGAAGTCAATAATCAAACTTTGAATATATAGAATATCTATTTATATCTATTAAGTACATAGCCATGCCCATGATGCTAAACTAAGGATCTTACAAAATGATATAATAGCTAAAAAAAAACATTTTTTATACAAAGTACGGTAAAGATCTGCTTTGTTTGTTGAAAAATTCTAATCAAATAACCTGTAATCTTCAGCAAATCAGAGTTAATAGGCATTCCTTTTCAACATTCCTATTCAGCATTCCTTTTTTGAAAGTATACAATCAAATTCACATTTCCTTCCTGAGATCTGAGCCAGTAGCAAAGTACACAGCAGGATACTTAAACCATTCCATTTAATGGAATAAACTATATTCTCAGTCTAACAAGAGGACTTAAAGCTAGGCCACACTAGCACGATTTCTCACATGCTTGAGATTGTCCTGCATGCATTGAAATCTGCTTTCGGAGCTCATACAATCAGAATTTTTTGTGAAATACATGCTCTCCGATTGTGTCAAATTGTGCAAAAGGCAGAGGAAACTGGACGGAAATGCGCAAGTTTTACACACTGACTTGCCTAAAAAATTTGAGTAAAAAAAAGTTTTAACAACAGCTAGAATCAGTGTTTCAGAAATCCAGTGACCTAGTGGGTTAACTGCAGTTACTGTTAAATTACAAAGTCAAAGCACTTGCAACACCTGCTTTGCTGGGTGAAAAGTCATAGCATGGATGCCCAAGTATAAAAACAGTTGGATGGATTCTCAGTGTTTATGATATATTGTTGTTGGTCACAAAGAGAGATGGACCCGAATCCGGTTCTGAAGCGCATTACACAGATCCCCCAGAACTCAGACTTTGCAGATTTCTGACTTTTTAAAAATTATTAAAATTATTGCATGTTTAATTCAAAAATCTACATTGTTCAATATTTTTAGAAATTCCCATTTAAATATCCCCATTTTTAAAAATTTTCTAGAAATCTCGATAATACTACGCGTAATGCCAAAACAGGAAGTGCATGAAATTTTCAATACTGGACTGTATTTTTTTTTTAAAGATTTTGGGCATTGATACATGTTCCCCAAACCATTTACCAGGTCCCTGAGCCATTTACAGTAAGTTATCATTTCTATATGTACACCTTTATTTTAGGTGGAAGGTTCTGATTTTTTAACTTCCATTGAGTCTGCTTACAAATTTTGAGTTTTCACATTTTTAAAATCTGCGAATCTGTAAGCTGAACGGATTTCAGTGAGTTTGGCCATTTCTTGTCATAAATGTTTATCCTGAACATTTCAAAACACTACAACCATGCAGTGGTAAAATAGTGTTTTAACCTAAAACCACACGTTTAGTTACTTCTTTTATTCTATCAGTGGAGCAAACCCAGTATTGGCATTGTGTAGGGGCTGAAACCGACTGACATGCCAACGAACAACCGTAGTCGGTTGGAAAATAAAATTTAAGGGATCCAATACTATCGCTGACAGATGTGTGCTGAGAGATACCAATGTGATCTGTTGGCAAAATGTGATAGGGATCGCATGTGTATGGCCGCCTTAGTTCTAGGCCACACTACCGTAGTCGGATTCAGAGCACGATTCAAACTAGCTAGCAACTGCACAGACCTATACAACCCTTCGTTTTCTGAGCGCATGCAATCACCATTGTTTGTGCCTATCGCATGCATTTGATAGGGTTCAATTTCGGAAGCATATGCAAGCACGCTTGAAGGCACACACCTCTGCATGCCACTGCAATGGTGAGTTCTTCCATGCGCCCTAGTGTGGCTGCTACACCTATCTTTTAAACTATGAAATAATGAAGATGTTTCCCCACACACTGTGTAACAAATTCTACCACAACCAATCACTAAGGATCATACTTTCAAAAAAATATAACAATCAGTAGCATCTCACTGGTCTCAACATTAACCTCACTGAAAGTTAAAGGAGCGCATATACATTACGGTAATCTGCCCATCCAGGATTTTGCCTTACTGTTAGCAGAACCCCTTTTAGTGTCAGTTACGTTATGGTCTTGCTCATGATTCAGCCTCTAGGTTGATTTAGTTGCTCAGCAGAGATTTAAGCATGTTTGACCCATTAAACAGCCAATAGGTAGAAAATAATTTTAGGAACATTCCAAGGAATTGTGCATGCTGGGAAGGAGGACCATTACAGGACCTGAAATGGCAGCTCACTGCTGACCACAAAAAAGCATAGCAGAAGGTATGAACGCAACTGTTTTTCAAAATGGGAGTAATTATGTAGAACAACTAGGTATGAGTAATATAAACTAAAACTTTACAAAATATTTTCTACTGAAATTCGCAATTTTTCTGCAGCAGTGTGGCCTGTTGCTAAATGTAAGGGGATGCATTTGGGATTTACCGTAATAATCCCTGTGCCACCTACACCATAAATAACTCTGTATTAAGTGCATCTATAACAGAAAAAGATTTAGGGGTTCTGGTAGATAACAGACTTAGCTATAGCAAACAATGCCAGGTAGCAACGGCTAGAGCTAATCCCTGTGCCACCTACACCATAAATAACTCTGTGTTAAGTGCATCTATAACAGAAAAAGATTTGGGGGTTCTGGTAGATAACAGACTTAGCTATAGCAAACAATGCCAGGTAGCAACGGATAGAGCTAGCAAGATATTGTCTTGTATAAAGAGGGGAATAGAAAAATATTATTCTCCCTCTTTACAAGGCACAGGTAAGGTCTCATTTGGTATATGCGGTGCAGTTTTGGAATCCCATATACAAAAGGGACATCTTGGAAATTGAGGCAGTTCAGAGAAGGGCAACTAAATTAATAAGGGGAATGGAGGGGCTTGAATATGCAGGAAGATTAGACAAGTTAAGGCTGTTTACATTGGAGAAGCGACGTTTGCGTGGGGACATGATAACCTTATACAAATATATTAATGGGCCATACAATAAACTCTCTAGAGCATTGTTTACCAGAGGACTCGTGGACATCCTTTATGGTTGGAAGAAAAGAAGTTTCATCTTCAGGTTAGGAAAGGTTTCTTTACAGTGAGAACGGTGAAAATGTGGTGAAATGTGGAAATGTCTTCCAGTGGTAATGGCAAGTTCATTGAATAAAAAAGGCCTGGATAAGTTTCTAAAACTAAAAAATATTGAGAATTACTGGTATTAATGCATATATGTAAATATGTTTTGGAGATTCTTGATCGGCGCACACCGGAGTTCCTGGAGTCCACACTCATTGGTTAGATAAAACACGGCTTTATTAAGGCGTATCTCGCCATACAAACTACAAACATAAAAACATAGTACAAAGGGACCCCGCCTTACGCGTTTCAAGCCCAAAGGCTCTTACTCTCAAGATTACACTAGATCACACATGTTCTTTGTATATGGTTAACACATGTTCTTTGCCTATGGTTTAGGTAATGGGCAACTAAAGTTATCATCAATTCTATACTATTCTCTACTCTCCAAGTACAGCATTGTTACAGCTATATGTATACACCATTAATTTGGGCTGCTTATTCATTCATTAGATTCTTTTAAAACACATTGACAAAATGGTACCCTGCAAAAGTGCTTTGTTTTCACGATGATGATGATGATGATGATGCAAATGATTTAAAGGGCAAGTCCAGCCTAAAAATAAGTAACTTTTAAAATGATGCAAAAGAAAATTTTGTAGACAAAAGTACATCTTGTAGCACAAGTTTGTATTTTTAGTTACACAAAGGAAAACAAGACATTTTGTCTTAAAACATGCATGTTGCACCAAGATTTATGTTTGAAATGGTGTAAACTGCAATACAAATGGAATGGGTAAGCTTTACCGTTAATCTTGATTTAAAAAAAAAACTGGAAATTGTTTACTTCCCTTATTCCATCAGCAAAAAAATATTACAAATATAGACTCTGCCATAATATATTCCCTCTAACTCGCTTAAAGAAGGAGGGGACCTACAACATATTAAAAGTTTAAAATTTAGGTGGACATTTACTGCATTGCGGGATCCACCTGTCATGTAGAGCACCGATCTGCACCTCTGAACTTACAGAAATTCAGGTACTTGCTACAAGGTAGCGCAACAACATCAACTCTGTCTTATTGCATGGCTGAGCTGCCTAGATTTTTGGAAATAGCGCGTCAAAGCAAAATTAGTGTAAATCCAAGGCAAACCCGAAATACCACGATACCCTAGCAGGGTTGATGTTGTTGCCTGTAAAACACACAATTTAACATGGCCCTGATAAGTTTATTTTTTGCTATGGCAGTCCTTCTGTTTAGATAGATAGATGAGGTTGTGGTTTCTTATTGACGGTTTTCTTGAAGGGAAAATGTAGATCAGAACAAAGTTAAATGTCAGTTATCCCACCAATCCGAAGTCGCAGAGTTCTCAGCGGTTTAGTGTGCGTCTTCACACTTCCTGTGAACCACCCACAACTCCTGCGATGGCACCACCTGTATCTCTACCCCCAGAATGCCCTCCCTCCATCGGTTAATTGTCCCTCGTGCCCCATCCACCGGATGACATCATCACCCATGCCAACGCCCTCTTCCTTATTCCCACCAGGACACCCTCCCCCACCCAAACCTGCCAGTAGCCACATTGGCAGGTGGGAGGTCGTAAAGTAAGGAGATACAAAGAACAATGGACTGTGCCATTTATAGTCTTGCTTTACAGCAGATTTGACGGAAACGTGTTCTAATTTACCAGATTGTGTTTTTTTTTTGGCCAAAATGAACTGAATAAGCAATTAAAACCATATTTTTTTACTGCAGTATTTGAAGGTTTGGAGAAAAGGATGCTGTAACATTGGTTCACCAGCGAATGAGAAAAATACATTCAATCAACTTTACGTATAGGTGCGGTAGGGTTTGGGTATAGGTGGAATATTGAGCAGTCATATAGATTTGTGTATTATCAGCTATAAACAATCTTTCAGGGAACAAAGATTCAGAAAATTGTAGGACGGACACAATATCTGCGGTGTGTGTACTTATCCGAAGGGGCCATACATATACCGGTATTACTACCCTGACGAGCGCTCACGCGATGTTCGTTCGATCCTCCGGAACCGGCCCGTTTCTTCTCCGACTTCTATGGACCGACATGCGATCGCAAATCCCATTTCATTTTTTGTCGAACGCATGCGGTCCGCATAGAAGATTTGAAGAAGCGGTTCTGGCAGGATCCAAACTAACATCGCGTGAAGCCGTGCGTTCAGGTTAAAGTAATATCGGGTATATGATGTCACCTTAGTGTGCGTACTATTAAACTTCTCCAAACTTCAATTTTACAAGAATATTAATGATAGATAACATTAAAAAAAACACCACCAAACCTTTTATTGTAAAAGACGTAGCAGACGTACCCGTCCTCATGTTTCAGAGTATGAATACTTTTATGTCTCGGTGTGAATGACCCCTTGTGCATGAAGTACTGACAAGAGCTTTTAACACGACAAACAAACACAGCACATTGTTCTTCATTCATTTCTATTGAAAAACAGGAAGAAAAAAAAAATTAAAAGTGAAATAGGAACTATATCTAAAGAACAGTCAATCTAAACCGAACCGTTAGTTATAGCAGTTTAACCACCCAAAGTAGAATTCATTTATATTAATCAAAGAGGGAGAATAATATATAGCAATCCCCAAACTGCTTGGAAAAAATCATAGCAAATAAGTTTTAAACATAGAGACTGGTATACGCAACTTAAATTGCTACTCATTACAACTAGAGATGAAGAATGGGGGCTGCCATAACTTACTATCCTGTACCCACTTAGTATCACACATGCCATTAGCCATGCTTAGGGACTGAGGATAAATAGCGAAACTATCTTTTATTTTGGCATGAGTTGTATACTTACTAATTAATACTGCATCTATATCATCCTCTATTATTATAAACCAAAAAGTGCTGCGTCCGTGATGTGGTGTTCCTGGGCACTGTTTGTCACTGCAGTTTCTTTCCTCCTGTGCCACTAGTGTTCCACACTCCTCATTACTATCAAACTGCTGCGAGTTCCTGCATTCCTGACATTGCATGTTCCGTTTTGTGAGCAGGCATTGCTGCAGCAGATAAGGTAGGTGGGGGAGGGAGGGGGGGGGGAGGGGGGGAAGGGCTTGTCCACGGGGTGTGGGGGAGGGAATGTCACAGAGGGGGAAGTCACGGGGACGACTGTCACACGGGGGGGTTGTCACACAGGGGGGGGTGACTATGCACAGAAGGGGGAGTATCAACAGGTGGGGTGTTTGTCACAGAGGGGGGACTTGCCAGGGGCGACTCACAGAGGGGGCGGACTGTCACAGCAGGGCGGAACTGTCACGAGGGGGCGGACTGACTACGGCTACGTACAGAGGGGGCGGACTGTCAACAGAGGGGCCGAAGCACAAGGGCGGGATGTCACAGAGGGGGCGGACTGTCACAGAGTGGGCGGACTGCACAAAGGTGGAGACGGGGGCGGACTGTCACATGAGGGGGCGACTGTACAGGGGGCACGACAGAGGGGGGACTGTCACAAGGGGGTGTGACTGTCACAGGGGGGGGACCCTGTCCACACAATTGACTGCACTCGACCTGGGGACACTGAGGGGGGTGTCTTTTGGGATTCTAGCGCGCCCGTTTAATGTAATGGTCTTAATTTCTAGCTGGTTCCGTGCCTCCATGTTGTGGTGTGTCACTGCAGTCCCAAGGACTCACCACTAGAGGGAGAATGTAGATTGTCTCTGCAGTTCTATTGACTCACCCTAGAGGGAAGAAACAAAAGGAACAAGCAATCGGGTACCTGAGGAAGGGGGTTGGACCACCCGAAACGTGTGGTATTGGCATTTAGTTGTTTTCAGCACGTTAAAATGAGTATGTTTGAATTACAATATGAGTGTGCTACCTTACAAACTATATATGTAACAAGTACGGAGGCAGAAACACAGGCAATTACAGAGACCGCAGGTAGGTTGCTGGACAGAGGGGGTGGGACACTGGATTTGGGACAGGGGGGGGGCTGTAGTTGGGACAAGCGGGAGGCTGTATGGGGGACGGGGGGGCTTTATTGGGACTAAGGGGGGGCTGTATTGGGGACAGAGGGGGGGGTGTATGGAGGACAGAGGGGGGGCTGTATGTGGACAGAGGGGGGCTTGTATTGGGGGACAGAGGGGCGTATGGGACAGAGGGGGGCTTGGGACGTAAGGGGGTAGTTCTGTATATTGGACATATTTTTGGATCAAGGGGGCTGTATTTGGGGACAGGGGGGGCTGTATTTGGGACAGAGGGGGGGCGTATTGTGGGGACATAGGGGGGGGCTGTATTTGGGAACAAGGAGGTGCTGTGTATTATGCACGGCGCGTGGATGGGAATGGGGGGCTGTTATTTGGGGACAGAGAAGGGGGCCTGTATTTGGGACAGGGGGGGCTGTAATTTGGGACACGAGGGGCTGTTATTTGGGAACAGAGAGGTGGGCTTGTATTTGGTACAGAGGGGGGGCGCTTTATTTTGGAACAGAAGATGGGTGGGGGCTTGTATTTGACCACGAGATGGGGGGGGCTGGGATGGGGGACCGAGGGGTGGGGCTGATGAAAGGGGACAGAGAAGGGGGGACCCTGAGGGGGGACAGAGGGGGGGACCCTGGAGGAGGGAAAGGAGAGGGGCGGAACCTGGAGACAGAGAGGGACATGGATGGTGGACAGAGGGGGAACTCGGATGGGCGGTAGATTGTCTCTGCAGTTCCTATTGACTCACCACTAGAGGGAGAAACACAGGAAACAAGTATGTTGAGGCAGAACACAGCAAATTACACCAAAACCGCAGGTAAGGTGCTTGGGACGGGTGGACCCTGGATTTGGGGACAGAGGGGGGGCCTGAAGGGGGACCGAGGGGGGGCCCTGGAGGCGGACCGAGGATGGGACTCGGCCTTGGACACTAAGAGGGAACCTCTCTGGGAGGAGGATGGCTTGGGACATTGAGGAGGGGCTATGCCTTGGGACATGGAGGGGCATGGGTTTAAAGGAGGAGGGGGCTAATGGCCTGGGACAAGAGGAGGGGGCTATGGCCTTGGGACATGGAGGAGGGGGCTATGGCCTTGGGACATGGAGGAGGGGGGCTATGGCCTTGGGACATGGAGGAGGGGGGGGCTATGGCCTTGGGACATGGAGAGGGGGGATATGGCCTGGCATGGAGGAGGGGGGATATGCCTTGGGACACTAAGGGGTACTCCTGGGCTTCTACGCCCATGTTGTAACAGGGCTTAATGTCTAATTAGATTATAAATAGTAATGTATATCTAAAAACACAGGAAACAACACAGAGGTAGAACACAGCAATTACACAGAGCACAGGTAAGGTTGCTTGGGAACGAGGAGGGTGCCTGAATGTGGGACACAGGGGGGCTGTATTGGGACAGAGGGGGGGCGCTGAATGTGGACAGAGGGGGGGGCGAATGTGGGACAGAGGGGGGTCCCTGAATGTGGGACAGAGGGGGGGGGTCCCTGAATGTGGACAGTAGGGGGGGTCCCTGAAATGTGGGACAGAGGGGGGTCCCTGATGTGGGACAGAGGGGGGGGGGGTCCCTGAATGTGGGACAGCAATTACACAACCCTGGTCTTGGGACCCCGAGGGGACCCTGGCCATGGACACGAGGAATGGGCTTAATGTCTCATAGATTATAAATAGTAATGCACTACTAAAACTGTGGCATATTATTTTAAAAGAATAAGCTTTCTATTTTTAAATATAGTTATAGATGCTCGTTTTTCTTGTGTAGGCTAAACAAAGTAAACTATTTCTGGAAAACCTACAGTCTAAACTGTATCCCGGTTAAAACACCCTCCATGTGCTGAAATTACTGTATCCCTGTAAACTAGTTATTTCCTCTCTTTAAATGTTTTTTTATGGATAGTACATATTGTATGCAGACCTGCACAGCACATTATGTCAGAATATGTTACAAATGCTGTGACATATCCAATATTGTGCACAAACTTACCCTTTGACATTCCCCATTTAAAAGGTACACACAAGTGCAGAGCGCAGGGGAAGGGTAAGTGAATCAGATTTTAGCACAGCTCTAGGAAATGCATTTCTCATGTTTTCATCAGTGTTCCTTATTAAAAGGAATGTGGAGGGTATTTAGAAATCTGCTTCTTATGTGGCATCTTTTTATAACCAGTTATTGTTTTGCCTCATCCTTTCAAATTAAACCAGGACAATTTA
This sequence comes from Hymenochirus boettgeri, assembly GCA_019447015.1. Taxonomy (NCBI): domain Eukaryota; kingdom Metazoa; phylum Chordata; class Amphibia; order Anura; family Pipidae; genus Hymenochirus; species Hymenochirus boettgeri. The sequence continues at coordinate 225,648,406 of CM033476.1, read as the reverse complement.
AAATAGTAAGTTAATTATATAAAATGGCATATTTTAGGGCAGCCAAATAAATCAGTAGATGTGTGAATCCAATGATAACTTCAGTGCTCTACCCTTCAACCGCTCCGTACCCAGCGGTAAGCGACCACAACTTCAAAAGGTGAAAGGGGAGCACCACACAGCAATCATACTGCAACAAATTTATTAGCAACATGTTTCGGACCCACAGGGTTCCTTTCTCAGCATATTTAGGGCAGCAATGGTTTAAATGATCTTAGTTGAAAATGAACGCAAATCCCAGCATCCTTTACAAGAAAAATTTCTTAGAAGCCTAATGGGCTCTGTTACATTTTTGGCTCTTAAAGTGCACTAACTGATTTATTTATATCAAAGATGTCTTTTTGCTTTTATCAATGACTAACACGTAAAAATTCTCTACTCACAACTTTATGTTTCTATAAAAGTTTATTTTTAAAGGGGTAAGGTGTGAGGGTATGTCCACCCTGAAAATTAACTTTTAGTATAAGCCCGGGAGGTAAGGAGGTATGCCCTTACCTTCCCCCTTTAAAAAAAACAAAAAAAAAAACTGCAGTCGTGCGGCTCCCTTCAGGTGTATTAAAGGGTATGTCCCACCCCAAAAAACGATACTTTACTTTGTAATGTTGCAACCCCCTTCCAACCCTAATTGCATTGTCTGTAAAAAAAAAAAAAAGTAAAGGAGACTTACCAGCCCAGGATCCCTCGCTTCCAACCTCCAATCAACCACCCTGGGAACACATTGGGGAACTTGGCCGGCAGCCCGCATCTGTGATTGGCTGAAAGTTACCAGCTATTGGTTTAGCCAAGGGATCCTGTCTTAAGTACATTTCTTTATTTTTTAAACAGACCATGCAGTTCAGGTTGGGAGGGGGGGAGCTACATAAACAGCAAGTAGGTGCTATTAAAATGTTAAACTAAAGTGCAGCGCCGAAACGGAAGTAGTCGAGACCTGTCCAGTGTGGCTATGGTGGCACCACGCAAAAGGTAATTATTTTAACACTTTACAATTAACCTTGATTACTGATGTGAAAACGGAGGTAAGGCATAGCTCCTTAACCTCCCATTTTTCAATCAATGCTTAGAGGATAGTTCCACTTTTCCAGGTTCCTTTAATAGTCAATAAACCAAACACACTCGCATTGAAACCAAAGCAGTCTGCAACATCATTGTAAAGTAACAAAATGTGGGTTAAAGCATTGGAAATTTTTCATGGTTATTAAAGGGGAATTGTGGTCTCCATACAAGTTAAGTTAAAATAAATGAAAGGCCAGTTTCCTACCTTTAAAAGAGCACCACACCCCATCTCTAGCGTCAGACTCCCACAGAGGCCTCAAGATATAAAGAAAATGACTACCCCAGAAAGTTAATGGGTGGGAGGCTGACATGTGGCATTCCTAAGGCTTCTTCTGCACAAGTGCCGCCGGCGAGCACAGCCTCAGACTCCCTCAGTGTGTGAGGGAGACAGAAGTCCCTCCTCCTCTTCTGCTGTGTGAAGGGACCTAGTTAGCTGCAGAGAATTAAGGTAATCTACAGCCTTCTCTCTCACTATATGAAAACAGCCTGGCAGAAAACGTCTGTTTACACGAGTTTTCGTGGGGGGGTCAGAGTGGCCCACAGCCCTGTGAGCGGGTGGGGCTTAGGTTACCTGCGATGGGCAGGGCTTAGGTAACCCGCGAGTGGGCGGGACCACGGCATCCACGAGTGGGCGGGGCCACATGGGGCTGTAGGGAATAGGCCAAGGGGGGCCTGCAACTGAGGGACTATGGGTCCATGAGTGGGAGGACCTGGGGGGCTGCAAAGGGAAGGAAGACAGGGCAGATTGGACTGACAGGTTCAGAGCAGGAAGTGCAGGGGACCTCGTGATGCTGCTGCCATATCACACACAAAAATGCAAATATCTTCAAAACTATGGCAAAAAAACAAGGAAATAAATTGCAAAAACTCTCAGGAAGCAATTCTATCAATTTACCTAAATCATTTTTGGACCACAAGTTCCTCTTAAGGAACTAAGCCCCATGAGAAATTCAAGGCTACCGAGCATATCTATTGCTGAATATTCGACTTCGGATGGATAATTGTCACTATGAAAAAACAGATGAATCTAGTGAAATTCTTAGTGCAGTATTTCTAGCCTTTAAGCCTAAAGGGTTTTTTTCCCCACTGATGTTCCCCTTTAAATACACTTTAGGATTTCTTTATAGCCACTGTGTGTATTTGTTGCTACATTAACACGAGATAGTGATGTCTTATTAAAAATGGGAATTTAAAACAATGATACACAAAAAAGTGGACCACGACAATGCCGGACAATAACTAATACTATCCTTACTACTCAGTGGAGTAGGCCTTTCTGTAGGCATGTTTAACAATAGTTTAGATTTTTTATTGGTGGCTACAGCTGATTTGTCATCACCCTAAAGCCAATATTAAAATTACGGTTCAACTTACATCATCATCATTCCCATTAGCAAGAGGCATGAGGCAGGGGTGTTCTTTGCCCCCCTACCTGTTTTGCACAATAGAGATGTTAGCAATACAACTACAAACCAATACATTTATCTATATGATGATGATCTCATACTATATCTGGCAGACCCTAATGCATCACTTTCAACGGTTAAATAAAGTAGTCTCTAGGTTTGGTCCTTACTCAGGCCTATACATAAACTGGGCTAAGTCGGCCATACTCCCAATTGACCCCAAACCATGATGTATACATTGTAGCAGGTACATGTGATGAAAAAAATTGTATTCTTCTTTTGCTCAATAAAACAGAGTTTAAAAAAATGGGAATTTACCATAGTATGTGTTACAATGCAGTCAAGGCCCCTCCTTCCAGGAACTCCATAATGACCCACAGTTCATCACCCACAAGGTAACTGTTGTACATCTCTACAACATTCTCATGCTGGTAATCCCGCATAATAACAACCTATACAAAACAAGTTGAACAATAAGGATTTGATTACTACTACAGGAAATACTAACAGGGTTATTCAATATAAGTTCTTATAGTTTAAAATGGTGCTATTTTGCCCCAACAATCAGATTCTCGCTTTCAAATGTTAATAAGATCTGATAGTTGGGGCAAAATTAGCACCTTTTAAACGATAACTTTTATTGAATCTCCCTGTAAATGTTTAATTTAAAACAAAGAATGTCAGAATGATTTTTGCAGGAAGAATATTCCTAAAACAGAAAATCCTAGACTGTTCAATTTATTGTCAGTATTTCAGAAAGTGCAAGAAAGTATTCCTGATCTCACCTCTATTGAAGAAAGCGCCTCCCTCCGTTGTTGCTTGCGAAGGTCCATCTTTTTACAGCTACCAGCTTTCCACTGCTTTTTACAGTGCAATGCAAACAATTCCTGTTGAACCTTCTCCAATCTTAATAAAGTTTCTAGGCAAGTCCTTGGATCACCAGGATCTACAACCATCTGGAGGGCTGCCCGAAACTGCTCATGTGACACTCTCTGTGGTTCCCTCTGTGGAGAACGGGGCTGGGAAGGGTTCTGTGTCTGTACAGGCCGGGAAAGTTGAGGCTCTGAGCTGTGTGGGGGAAGAACAGATGGGTGAGGCTTTTCTGGAAGTTTATGGTTTGATTGCCCATGCTGGGGACGGGAGGATCCTTTGCTTGTAGTGCTTTTAGAATCAAGGGGAACAGAAGACTGGGAGTCAGAGACCTAAAAAAAAAAAAAAAAAAATAAGCACAACCATGAGAAAGATATGTCATTGATTTACAGCCTATAACAACTATCCACCAAATATTCCTTCTATACACCTTTGAGCCACAGAATTATCCAGAAGGGAGTTAGCACAGACTATCGTATTGTTACTAAACAAGTTGGCCCAGGCACGGTATAGATGCTCTCCAACTTTAACCCTTTATCTGAAATGTAAGGGTCTATTATTAAGCACAAATAACTTTCCACTTGTAATAAAGCTTGTACCTCTGCCTATTTGGTTCAACACTTTAAAGATATTTGTGGCCCCAGCATAAAAGAGAACCGGTATACAAGATTATTTGCAAGGTTAGCTTCCTTTAGCCTGCCTTTATAGTAGAATGCATTTCACCCACTAAATAAAAAACTTTCACAACGAAAATACATAATTTTCAGTTCAGTAACGCTAGCCTTTTAAAGTAATACATTTTTGGCATTATAGGTGGAGATATGTTGTTATTTTTAGCCTATTTCTATAACTGGGCATGCCAATAAATGGGTCAAATGATTACCTGGTGAGAACCCCTCTGCTGGGGTCAGTATCAGCACGTGGGTAGGTATTAAACGGTCTTCCTGTCTGTGTCGTCTCTCTAATCCCTCCCTAGTGGAATTATTGGATGTACGGATATTAGGCCCTGAAAGTGGCCTCTTATCCCTAGGAGACTCTGGGCTACCCTCACTTATAACATATGTTGATTTAGGTCTCTTCTCTTCTCCCTTTTCTCTTTTCACTACTCGCTCAACAGGTTCACTGTAACCACGATCAGCCCCTGGATATTCCTTCTCCCATCAATCCTTCATGTGAGCGAGTAGCTTTTTTATCATATAGTCTTTGGGATAGTCTGGTGGTGGTGGTCGGTGCTTGATGCTTGGCTCCTGCCCTCGTGGTTGCTGGGGAACTGCTCTGTGTTCCTCTTTGAGTCGATCTCTCTCCGTGATGCTCTGTCCTTTTTTATCTGGTCCACTTGACATATCTCCCCTTTGCTGTCGTGCACGGACATCAATTACACATTTTGGTGTGGATGGCGGTTCTCTCGAGGGTGACATGGTGGACTTTCCCCGCGCAAAGAGTTTAGAGCGGCAAACAGACATAGACTCAAATTCATCCAGCAGCCATGCCAAGGATCCATCAGGGGTTAGTTTTCCCACGTACAATAGTCGTAGAAAAAACAAACATTTCAATGTAACACAGGTATGTGTTTGCAGGAATTTTTGCAAATATAAGAGCCTAATGCTGGCCATACATAGTAAAACATAAGATAAATTCAAAGTTCGTTTTCAAATTTACCTCTATGTACCTCTATGGTTTTTAAAAGTTCCATGAATAGTCACAACTTAAGTTACTGATGACATTCATTTTCCAAATAACTGCTGCTACTTTTGTAGTAAGCAAGACAGTTGTGGATGCATAAAGTTTGGTTAACTCTTACAAAATGATTAACCCTTTATATACTGGATTCAACATCTTTTACAGTATTTTGACCTGGCAGTTCTTAGTGTAAACCTTGTTTACTGTAATTCCGTGATTACGGCAGCGTCCTGTTCTCTCCTCCCGGCTCCCGCAGAATCGGGTTTGGTAAGTAGTGTGATCTCTGCTTAGGGGCATGAGATGTCTCCATTCATTATATACCTAAATAATCAAGGGTAATTTTGGGGGTTTTTGTCTTTTCCATAAGCTGGCCTCACATGGAGTAGTTTTCTATTGTGTAAGGGTCCTTAGCAGGCTTTAAGACATTGTTATCTGGTTATAAAGATTCATTAGCAACAGAAATGATCTGTAATAAACTGTTACAAAAAACCTAGTTTAGTGACAGCAGAACTTGCTGTCAAAATTACTGTATAGGTCAGTTTCAAAATTACTACTATAGTCAATGCAAAAGAACTGCTTGCAACAACTGTAACTGGGCTGAGAATCTGAGAATACTGAAGCTTATATCATACCTTCTGCTGAGCACATTTGATTGTTGTGATACACGCTGGATCCACAAGTGGCTTGGCCTCTTTGCAGACTCCTCAATATACTCTGCCACTGTCGTGGAAGTCCTGTAAACTTCTGTTCCCGTTCATCAAAGCCAGTATGCACACGATGCTCAAAATTTGAGGGGGCTGAGATCTCAACCCGCTTCTTCTTTTTACTGAACATGGTAGCTAATGAACCTAAATGGAGAATAATGCATATAAAGCCTGGCTTTAGTAAAATAAATAAATAACAGCCATGAACTCACAAAGGTAACAGCACAGCATTTAGTAACAAATCTAACCAAACCACACTCAATTTAAAACCTACCGTACCTCACATTGACTCTGAAATACAACTGTCTCCTAACATTAAGAGCTCATTTCTACTTTGCTGTAATTCATACATTTGCTGTTTGCCAAGTAAGGTGTCTTTCTATTGAAATTTCATTGAAGCTTTCCACTTATTGCACTGCAACATGCGCATATTCCAAATGCATCACTGCATATATTAGGTATAGTCAAATAAGGCAGTCTATGCCTGAAAGGAAAAATAAACATACTAGTAAAAGGTTACTGAATTGTGTTAAAAAAATCCTCAAACTTTTGTTTGCTCAGGGGGTATGTTTTGGGAAAAGTGGAAGAGATACATAATAAAATAGATATTGTTACAAAAACTGTTTAAAATTACCATATATTAAAAACCTTAAAACAATCACTTATGCCTATCCACAGCTAGGGGTAATGCAGGCTTTCCTCTGTGCTGTTCTGATGCTTGCTTGGTCTGTATAGCTCCCAAAAACTTCTGCACACAGGAATAAGGTTGCTATAAACTACTGCAGCAATCAAAAACAACTAAAAGCACTAAAAATGTTACAAAAAACAGTCCATTAGCAGTTTTTTGTTGTTTCAACTTCTCTGCTATAGGGTGACCCCTTTAAATTGTGGTGGAATTGTGGGAAGGTATAACCCACTTGGTGATAGTCTTTGAGAGATAGTTCCCACGCATTTCAATGATTATATCCTTACAGCTTCATCAGGGATAAAGTGTGAAATGTCTCTCTGCCTTTGAAAACCGAGATCCACAGCACTTCCTGTTTTCTGTAACAGGAAGTGACACTTGTGTTCCATTGCTGGCTGTTTGTGTTCCAGCAGCCATCTTGGATTTCATACTCTTTAATAAAGTTTTTTTTGCCCATTTGAGTCCGTTTTGAATAGTAAAATGTATGTGTTCAACATTGTAGTTGTCTCCTTATTCAAAATATAGGTTTCTTTTAACATTAGCAGTAATAAAAAAATGTTTTTATACTGGCTGTTGCAATACAGCAAGGAGGAGGAGTCTGGGGAAGGGAGATCTCTAATTGTTAGCTGTGTGATAAAGAAACATGATAAAAATATGGGACAGAATCAAATTAATAACAATTGTTCTTAAAAGGTGTATATAGAGGTAGTTTAAAAAAAAAAAAAAAAAAAAGATACCTGGAAGGAAGGTCATATTTATGAAAAAGATTACAGGTATCCCACACCCTCCCGGTAGTTCCGGGAGTCCCTGGGGTGGTCTGTCACACAACTACGAGAGCAGCACAAACCCCCGCGAGGCGCTGTGGTCATGCCATGTAAGTTAGGTACAAGGCAGCAAAAACTGGTTAAAGGGGGTTTGGAAAGTGGGTGTTGGTACTCACGTGGTGGCCAGGAAAATCAACATCTTAGGAAATTAACATTATTAACAACATTAATAGTGTGAGATTTCTGAGATTGACAGCCTTAAAATGCTTTCTTAAAGTTAATGTGCACCCCAAAAACGAAAATGTCCTGCAGGTAGAGGACCCCCCAACATGTAAAAACACTATTTTACCTTTTCCATACTAAAGCCTCATACACACGTCCGATCATTCGGATGACGAACGACCCCCGAGTGCAGTCCATCAATCCACCATGACGGATCAATGAATAGCGCCCAATGGAACACATACACATGTGCGATTAACGGCTGTTCGCTGGTCATATGCCATGCGTTCATTGGTCATCCCATCTGTCATATCGGATGTGTGTACGGACCTTTACTTGTAGACTGGGATATCTCCTGTTTTTCACTGTTCCTCTCACCTCCTCCTCATGCCCTCACAGACTTCCAGGTTTATTCTCAATCAGGGCCATGATAGGTGACATCATGGCCAATGACTACAGAGTATTTATGGAGACTCATCTCTTCAACGCTCTGTGGGATGTGCAAATGTTCTTAGCATTCCCATACACAGAAGAGGGGGGTGGTTGAAGTACCAGAAGAATATCCAGTCCAGTAAGTATAAAAATGGTGAGTATAGCGTTTTTGGGTGTTAGGGAATCTGTGGCCTTTTGCCTGCCGCCACGACCGTTGACGATCGTCCATATCGGAAGAAGGACAGTCAGTAAATCGCGGCCGATTATGCGGTTCCCTATGGGACCGCACAAACTGTCAGCTGTCAGACATTTGTCCCGGCCGAGCGCTCAGTCAGGACAAATAGTGCCTTTTGGCATCCCCACCCTAAGGTTTCTAATTTATGGAAGAAGAGTCATTTTAACTGGTGTTTACAGATATCTTGATCTTAGCCTATTTTATTATTTTTTCTCTCTATAAAGGCTTGCACACACGCATGATGTGCGTCCCAAGCCACGGTCCCCGACACCTACATGTGACGAACGGCCGTTTCAGCCAAGAATTGTCCGTGTGTTGCGTTCGGGTCGGGGTCATTCCTTGGTCCGTCCAGCCTGACCGAACGCATACACACGGACGGTTCTCAGGCGAAACGACCGTTCGCCGCGTGTAGCCATCGGTGTCAAGGGTCGTGGCTCGGGCGCATATTGAGCTTGCGTAAGAACCTTACCCTTTTCCCAAACCCAGTAGAGCCCAAGAAAGTTTTTTAAAAAAATAATATACGTACCTGCTTTCTGATATACAGCTCATTTAAAACACTTAAATAAGAACAATGGTCTAAAACACAATATCTTGAATAATAGCACAGCAAATGTTACTAAATATCTAAATTATAATTTATTAATTCTGGCTGCCAATGAGAAAATCAGATCTACTGCCCCATGTACAACATACATGCAGCTCAATACACATGTGCGATCGCAGGTGCCAACCCACGAAGAACGGTATGCATGGCTGTTTCGGCCTAAAAATCGTGCTGTGTATGGGTACTTTGTCATCCTCGTCCGAAGGGCTGTTTCAGCCGACAAAGTCCCTATCAAGGCATGATTTTGGCCAAAACGACGTGTATATACATCGTGCTCTCGGGTCGCACCTCAATCGCACATGTGTATAAAGCTTTAATATGGTTGCTAACTACCTGGTCACTTTCTACCCGCAATTGCACGTGTGTACAAGCTTAAAGCTCTGCAATAAGTCAGTGACCATAAACAGATGGGCAGAGCAGGGGGGCGCATTAGTAGACCTAAATGTATACCGGGGAAGCAGATTGCTGGATGATTTTTAAGTACAAGGAAAGAACATTATTGTTCTTTTTATTTGATATAAAAACTGGAGAAGGGGTAAAAAAATGAACTCCTATTTAACTCCTTCCAAACCAAAGTTACATAAATTATTGGTTGAAAAAGTCCAAACTTTTTAGCCTACCCATGGGGTATATGTAAAGTTTTTTGAGGCTGATCTTGCCATTTAAATTCCTGTGAAATTCCAGGCCAGATCTCATGGTTTTGTATCGATATTATAATTGTAATATTTATTAAATAATTAGGTGGTTTTCAAAATCGTAGGGACTTGGTCAGTAAGTCAAATGATGAATGGGCACTTTTAACCATTGTATGCTGGCTTGATAATGATATTGCATTGATTCAACATCAATGTCAAAGAGTTCTAAACATTGGGCCATGTTGTATCCAACAGGTACTTTAATAACAATGAATCAAAATAAAATTTACTTTAATAACAATGAATGCAAAATTATCGTCAATGGTATTTGTCAGAACACCACAGGAACATGAAGAGGTAATGCTTGCCTTACACTAGAAACACCTCCCGTCCAAGTTCCCTGTAACCTAAAATTCTGTGTGCTGGAATTTATTTAGGGCTAGGCCCCACTAGGCTCAGCGCACACCCCCACCGTACTCTGCCTAGTGGGGCCTAGCCCTTACAGTGCACATAAAAAATGAAATTTATTATGGTACACACCGCAGCACTTATATTCCAGCAGATTTTGTGTGTGTACCACTTTAGCCATTATACAAAGCGCACAGTTTAGAGGGAACACTGCTATCGTCTTTCTGGTCACCAACTGGGCTGATCATTATGTCGTGAACATTCCATCACAAAATGTAGAATATTGTTAGAAGGTAAAATCACAATTTTTTTAGAAATCGAAGTCAATAATCAAACTTTGAATATAAGAAATCTATTTATATCTATTAAGTACATAGCCATGCCCATGATGCTAACTAAGGATCTTAACAAATGATATAATAGCTAAAAAAAAACATTTTTTATACAAAGTACGGTAAAGATCTGCTTTGTTTGTTGAAAATTCTAATCAAATAACCTGTAATCTTCAGCAAATCAGAGTTTAGGCATTCCTTTTCAACATTCCTATTCAGCATTCCTTTTTTGAAAGTATACAATCAAATTCACATTTCCTTCCTGAGATCTGAGCCAGTAGCAAAGTACACAGCAGGATACTTAAACCATTCCATTTAATGGAATAAACTATATTCTCATCTAACAAGAGGACTTAAAGCTAGGCCACACTAGCACGATTTCTCACATGCTTGAGATTGTCCGGCATGCATTGAAATCTGCTTTCGGAGCTCATACAATCAGAATTTTTTGTGAAATACATGCTCTCCGATGTGGTCAAATTGTGCAAAAGGCAGAGGAAACTGGACGGAAATGCGCAAGTTTTACACACTGACTTGCCTAAAAATTTGAGTAAAAAAAAGTTTTAACAACAGCTAGAATCATGTTTCAGAAATCCTTGACCTAGTGGGTAAACTGCAGTTACTGTTAAATTACAAAGTCAAAGCACTTGCAACACCTTCTTGCTGGGTGAAAGTCATAGCATGATGCCCAAGTATAAAAACAGTTGGATGGATTCTCAGTGTTTATGATATATTGTTGTTGGTCACAAGAGAGATGGACCCGAATCCGGTTCTGAAGCGCATACACGATCCCCCAGAACTCAGACTTTGCAGATTTCTGACTTTTTAAAATTATTAAAATTATTGCATGTTTATTCAAAAATCTACATTGTTCAATATTTTTAATTCCCATTTAAATTCCCCATTTTTAAAAATTTTCTAGAAATCTCGATAATACTACGCGTAATGCCAAAACAGGAAGGCATGAAATTTTCAATACTGACTGTATTTTTTTTTTAAAGATTTTGGGCATTGATACATGTTCCCCAAACCATTTACCAGGTCCCTGAGCCATTTACAGTAAGTTATCATTTCTATATGTACACCTTTATTTTAGGTGGAAGGTTCTGATTTTTTAACTTCCATTAGTCTGCTTACAAATTTTGAGTTTTCACATTTTTAAAATCTGCGAATCTGTAAGCTGAACGGATTTCAGTGAGTTTGGCCATTTCTGTCATAAATGTTTATTCCTGAACATTTCAAAACACTACAACCATGCAGTGGTAAAATAGTGTTTTAACCTAAAACCAACACGTTTAGTTACTTCTTTTATTCTATCAGTGGAGCAAACCCAGTATTGGCATTGTGTAGGGGCTGAAACCGACTGACATGCCAACACAACCGTAGTCGGTTGGAAAAATAAATTGGGATCCAATACTATCGCTACAGATGTGTGCTGAGAGATACCAATGTGATCTGTTGGCAATTGTGATAGGATCGCATGTGTATGGCCGCCTTAGTTCAGGCCACACACCGTAGTCGGATTCAGAGCACGATTCAAACTAGCTAGCAACTGCACAGACCTATACAACCCTTCGTTTTCTGAGCGCATGCAATCACCATTGTTTGTGCCTATCGCATGCATTTGATAGGGTTCAATTTCGGAAGCATATGCAAGCACGCTTGAAGGCCCACACCTCTGCATGCCACTGCAATGGTGAGTTCTTCCATGCGCCCTAGTGTGGCTGCTACACCTATCTTTTAAACTATGAAATAAGAAGATTGTTCCCCACACACTGTGTAACAAATTCTACCACAACCAATCACTAAGGATCATACTTTCAAAAAAATATAACAATCAGTAGCATCTCACTGGTCTCAACATTAACCTCACTGAAAGTTAGGAGCGCATATACATTACGGTAACTGCCCATCCAGATTTTGCCTTACTGTTAGCAGAACCCCTTTTAGTGTCAGTTACGTTATGGTCTTGCTCATGATTCAGCCTCTAGGTTGATTTGTTGCTCAGCAGAGATTTAAGCATGTTTGACCCATTAAACAGCCAATAGGTAGAAAATAATTTTAGGAACATTCCAAGGAATTGTGCATGCTGGGAAGGAGGACCATTAAGGACCTGAAATGGCAGCTCACTGCTGACCACAAAAAAGCATAGCAGAAGGTATGAACGCAACTGTTTTTTCAAAATGGGAGTAATTATGTAGAACAACTAGGTATGAGTAATATAACTAAAACTTTACAAAATATTTTCTACTGAAATTCGCAATTTTTCTGCAGCAGTGTGGCCTGTTGCTAAATGTAAGGGGATGCATTTGGGATTTACCGTAATAATCCCTGTGCCACCTACACAATAAATAACTCTGTATTAAGTGCATCTATAACAGAAAAAGATTTAGGGGTTCTGGTAGATAACACACTTCTTACAAACAATGCCAGGTAGCAACGGCTAGAGCTAATCCCTGTGCCACCTACACCATAATAACTCTGTGTTAAGTGCATCTATAACAGAAAAAGATTTGGGGGTTCTGGTAGATAACAGACTTACTATACAAACATGCCAGGTAGCAACGGCTAGAGCTAATCCTGTGCCACCTACACCATATAACCCTGTGTTAAGTGCATCTATAACAGAAAAAGATTTGGGGTTTCTGGTAGATAACAGACTTAGCTATAGCAAACAATGCCAGGTAGCAACGGATAGAGCTAGCAGAATATTGTCTTGTATAAAGAGGGGAATAGAAAAATATTATTCTCCCTCTTTACAAGGCACAGGTAAGGTCTCATTTGGTATATGCGGTGCAGTTTTGGAATCCCATATACAAAGGGACATCTTGGAAATTGAGGCAGTTCAGAGAAGGGCAACTAAATTAATAAGGGGAATGGAGGGGCTTGAATATGCAGGAAGATTAGACAAGTTAAGGCTGTTTACATTGGAGAAGCGACGTTTGCGTGGGGACATGATAACCTTATACAAATATATTAATGGGCCATACAATAAACTCTCTAGAGCATTGTTTACCAGAGGACTCGTGGACATCCTTTATGGTTGGAAGAAAAGAAGTTTCATCTTCAGGTTAGGAAAGTTTCTTTACAGTGAGAACGGTGAAAATGTGGTGAAATGTGGAAATGCTTCCAGTGGTAATGGCAAGTTCTTTATAAAAAAGGCCTGGATAAGTTTCTAAACTAAAAATATTGAGAATTACTGGTATTAATGCATATATGTAAATATGTTTTGGAGATTCTTGATCGGCGCACACCGGAGTTCCTGGAGTCCACACTCATTGGTTAGATAAAAAACGGCTTTATTAAGGCGTATCTCGCCATACAAACTACAAACATAAAAACATAGTACAAAGGACCCCGCCTTACGCGTTTCAAGCCCAAAGGCTCTTACTCATATGATAAGAGCCTTGGGCTTGAAACGCGTAGCGGGGTCCCTTTGTACTATGTTTTTATGTTTGTAGTTTGATGGCGAGATACGCCTTAATAAAGCCGTGTTTTATCTAACCAATGAGTGTGGACTCCAGAACTCCGGTGTGCGCCGATCAAGAATCTCCAAAACATATTTACACATAGAACAGAACCAAAGCGAAGGGTTCGGGCAGGCGGCACCCGGACCACTAGAAGGAACTGGTGAGTACCATTATCCTTGTGTCGTTGACTGATTATAATTTCAGTGGTTGGAAAGAAATCCTAGCGACGGGCACAGGGTCTGTTACACCTGTGCCTAAGTTCAAAGCAAGTGAGTTTTCATACATATACTCGCTGGATTGGAAACAGATTGTTGGATAGCATATTAATTAGACTATTAATGCATATACATCTGGTTGATCCAGGGATACTTTCCGATTGCCGTTTGGAGTCAGGAAGGAATTTCCCCCCCCTTTTTAGGGGTGCGATACGATTGTGCTTACGATTTGCGTTCCGCATTTTCAAATCGCAATCACATGCGTTTTCCAATCCAATACTTAATGAAAAACGCATGCACAAATGCAACAAAATCGCATATGAAATCGCATGCGATTCTGTGTGCGATTGCGTTTGCGTTGCAGTGTGGCCGTGCCCTAAAGGTTAAGCCACAATTCAGTTAGAAGTCACTCGACAGATGCTCCACAGTGACGATGCCTGCATTTGCATTTGAAATATGAGATTTCACAAGCATAAAATTTCCCAAATATCTTATTCTTTTATAGGGGTCAAAATGCCTCTTTAAAAAAAGGCAATCCTGTCTGACTTTTGCATGTCATTAGAGAGAAATGCAACTACAGCAGCAAAGTTCCTCTAGTGATAATGGAGAATAAATTCAATGTCAATGCTTTTTACTCCCAATGTCACCTCAGCTTTAGGGAAATAACTTCCCTTTAAGCATCCAATCATGCTTTTTTTTATTTTTAAGATTCTGTCAGGATTATGGCATTTCATGTTGTACATCTAAATACAGCCTCACATTAAGATGCCAGTGTGTCACTCAAAGGAACCAAGACAGAAATGTAACAGCCAGAGTAAAACAGATCCCAGATTTGTGTAATTTGCAAATTATATTCACACTAAAGGCATCGAAAGTAAAGTTCATGCGACCACACCCACAACTATATCAAAACAAGGATCTTTTCGTTTTTGTGGATGAAATGTTCCCTGTAGTCACTGTTTGTTTATCTAGTACAGGGATGTTAAACTTGCGGCCCTCCAGATGTTTGAAAACTACAACTCCCAGCATTGCCTAGGAGCATACTGACAATCCCTGATCTAGTACCAATATAGATTTATCAGCACTGGACAAACTGCTAACTGCAGTGTACTGATATTGTACTGAATCGATCGATACAAAATATAGCTACTGTTACTGATTCAATAAAAGTTTTGTTCTTCAGAGCATTTCTGTTAATCCTTCACATATTTAATATTGGGAACTCACCCTTAGCAACTCCTGCTGTTTCAGACACCATAGAGTCCCTTATATCTCGCCAACATCCCAGGGTAGAAGCTAAAAATTCCCAGAGATAAGTTGAAGGTTCCAAGAGGAGATTCTCTCCACAGACTGAAACAATGTGTTAATTCTGCAGTGGGAAAGTTTCTGTTACAGCTAACTAGGCCCTATGTGCTTTCTCACTGTCCCTGCCAGTTTCATGACGATAACAAAATGCTCCTCCCCAGAGTGAGAGTGTTAGGAGGAGAGCAGCAGAAAAGGAATGTACTGGGAACTAAAATGAAGCCAGAACACAGGGAAAGGAGGGGCCAGAACACAGAGATAGGAGTGGCCAGAACACATAGAAAGGAGGGGCCAGAACACAGAGATAGGGGTGGCCAGAACACAGAGAAAGGAGGGGCCAGAACACAGAGAGAGGAGGGGCCAGAACACAGAGAAGGGAGGACAGTGAGAACAGAATACAGAGAAAGCAAGGGCAGGCAATAGAACCACAGAGATGACTAATAGAGTATGAACAGACACGACACAATATTGAACAGATAGTGAAGGAATGCGTAGGAACATCTTAACTGTGAAATTAAATTCTAACCTAATTTGTTCAATAATTCTTGCAGCCACACTCGTTTTTGTTCTTCGTATACTTTTTCAATATAGATCTAAAGCTAAAATATAAATCAGAAAATAGAAATGAAGACTGTGACGCACCAACATCTGCCCAGTGTCAAAAGGCCCTTAGCCTATTTATTATGAATCCCACTGATGTGAGTTTCTAATAAATAGGCTAAGGGCCTTCTGACAGCGGGCAGGTGTTGGTGCGTCGCAGTCTTCTGAGTAGCATTTTTGGACATGGCCAGATGTCGGAGGACTAGCACCACCAGGAAACAGTGGCACCGGGGAGTGCTGGGAGTGTAGGTACACTTTCCATTTATGTAAAATATAAAACAGCCTGATTCTATTCTAAAATTCCAGTCACTGTGTAAAGCATGTTACACACCATGCGACTATTCCTCCGACTGTCAGTCGGACATGGACGAAAACCCATGCAATTATTTTGGCCAATCGATCGATACACTGAACTATCGATCGATTGGACCAAAATTTTGAATGGTGTGTCTTTACCCTCACCTCAAAAATCTTTAATTCTGTGGGTGTCTGGTATTTCTGGTTTTTGCAACCTTCCTTCCAAGTTCCTATTGATAATAATTGGTTCTAAGTGCCCAACCATTCTTGCAGAGAGGCCACTGGCAGGTAGAATGGTAGTAGCTCTGGTAGGGGGAGAGGGATGAGGGACAGAGAACTCACTAAGCAAATGATGTGCAAATGGTGTTAGAAAGAGGGCTGCAGTTAAAGCCAGAAAACTAGAATTAAATAGATTTTCATCTCCACATTGCTACTGATTTCTAAAGTTAGAGCGATAAATCTGAGTTATAGAATTCATTCAGGTTAATTAACATTTTAGTTTCAGTTCTCCTTAAAACATATTTAATAATATGATCGTAAACAATAAACAAAATATAAAATGAAATGTATGGAAATGCCCAGCAACTGTATTCCTAACATATTGTTTTGTCAAACAGGATTCAAGTCAGATGCCCAAACAGACGCCAGGTTTTCCTGAAATACAGGAGAAACAAGTTCTGAACCAGAGGGCAGATAAATTATTTAGAAGCACTCAGGGGATACACCATACTATTGGAAGAACAATTATGGAACAAGTATGAAGCAGTTTCTCTGATTGTAGTGCAATAGTTAATTAAATATTACCATGTAACTTTTTGACTGGCTAACACGGTACAACCAAATCAACACATTTACATGGCACAAATGGATACAGATTTCCTGCATAATAAATGCAACATGGTTTAAAAGGAGTGCAAATAACAGCAACCACACTGGGACATGAGATATATGTTGTAAAATCATCTGTACCACAGAACATCTCACGATACATAACACATGCTACTAACATGTCCCAGTAAAGGAAAAACAACTACTTCTCGTGCTCAGAAATTATTTACTTTAACACATTTCTGTCTAAGGCTGGGTACACACAAAAAGATTTTTTGGGCAAACAGACAGATATTTTGTTGTATCTGAGCTGTTTTTGTGGCCAGCCTTGATTGATGTTATAAGGACTATCGGACAAAAGGACTATCATACAGTTCGGTAAATCACTAAATGGCTACTTTTGCAATGACCGACAGTGATTCATTCTGGCTGCCTGCTGGCTAGTGGGGAACAGTTGGTCGGGACAAACAATTTGTTTGTGTGTAACTACTATAACTTTATTCAGATTGGACATACTCAGCTTTCTAAGCTAATAGCATGTGAGACTGATCTGGGCTGTGCTGCAGAACTATGAATGCTCCAAATCCAAACCCCTAATTTCTCTGCTGAAGTGGAGGGGCTGTGCTCTCTATTACCTCTACATCATAAAACATGTAATATCATACTAAACTCTCTATATCAGTGATGCTGAACCTGTGGCTCTCCAAGATGTTTTGAAACTGTAACTCCCAGCATGCCTTGGTTGCTGAAAGACATCACTGCTCTATATTCACTGCATCACGGTGCAAGTCTGCAAGGAGTTTGTATGTTCTCCACGTGCTTGCGTGGGTTTCCTCCAGGCACTCCGGTTTTCCCCACAATCCTAAAGACATACTGATAGGTTGTTTGTGTAAAATAAATATGACCAAGAAGAAAACAGAAAAATAACATGCACAAGATAAAACCAAGTAAGTGCTGGGCCACACCAGCATGTTTTTGGCGGGTTTGCGATCGCATGTGCGATTTTGTTTATAATGGAAATCCCGGGAAGTAAAAATATGTTGCGATATCAGATGGGTTGCCTTTTGCGCATCTGTTTTTCTTTTTGTAACGCATGCGATAACCATTTTTTTGTGCAATTGAATGTGTTACCATCACGAAATCACAAACATGCACTATATATAGCGCTGGTAAAACTCAAGCAAGTGAGCGAGTTAGCGTCCGCAATTCTGGTGCATTGTAGAGTGGCCTCAGCCAAAAAGATTTAGAACATACAGTGAAAAAAAGCAAAGTTGGTACATCTTTTTGCAATTGCTGTTATGTACACAAAAAAAGAAACTAAGCAAAACCTTATTGTATACTTTTACTTTAACTCATTTCTTGAGTTAGGAATTCAGTCCGTAAGTAAAAAAAAACAACCAAATGTGTGCTTCCAGTAATTTAACCCAATCGGAACGCGTGCAATACGCACCAAAAATAGTGATCCCATGTGCTCAGAAAATGTCTCAGAGAGCATCGCATGTAGTGGGGCCTCTCCTATAGGGTTACACAGGTCAGTGCAATTGTTGTAAAACGCAATCGGAAAAGCGCTTGTTGGACCTAGCCCTGCAGATTATTTTGTAGACCAATCACCCATGTTCGCTGCACAGATCTGAAATCAGTTCAAGTCGGTAAACTGGCTAATATATGAATGCCCCCGGGTGTGGAGTGTAAGTGCTCCTGAGGTTTTCTTCAGAGTCTCTGATGGTGAGGATATTGCGCTGCTCAGGAACACAAGGTCACAACCCCAAATGGAACCAAGAACCCACTATATAGAGAGGATGATGGAGAGCAATAGGCTAGTCAGCTGAACAAGAAGTATAGACAATTCTCAGGCAGGAATCAGTCAGATGTATTCCAAGGAGGGGCTGATGGTCAAGGCAGACGGCAGATATAAAAAAGTCGTAGGACAGGCCACTGACGGTGAATGCAGGTGGCAGACATACGGAACCAGAAAACAGGCCAAAGTCGATAACAGGAGATCAGAAGAGTTAGAAAGTCACAGGCAAAAGGTCAAGGGCAGGCAGAAAGCAGAACATATCCATGAACTGAGTCAAAAACTGGTATTTAAGCAGAAGTTACATAGTATGAGAGCTTAAAATATAATTCTACCCTCATAATTAAATCTTTTTGAAATAATGGGCTCTTTAAAACATGTTGCAATATCCTACCTTGTCCTCATTAAATTTTGAGGAGACTTGGTATACAACTTTTCAGGACCCGGAAAAAAAAAAATAGGCTACTTTACAACTTTTACAAACCACCCCTCAACCCCTAGTGTGAAAGCTGCAGGTGCTGGTCATGACATGGTTAAATTTTGCATGTAGGTCCCTGCAGGTGAAGGTCAGATCATGTAGCGGGTGTGGGTCTGCTTGCAGGTTTGTTTAATTTCGGGTGCGGTGTTGGGGTCTGGCTACTTGTAGGTTGAGTTTATGGAGCAAACCACAAAGCAGTTATGGGGTTTGCTGTCTGTTTAATTTCAGATGCATGTAATGGTTTCACGGACTCTAATCTCACCTTTGAGCTGCCATCTGTTGGTGAATCGAGTGATTACCCCTCTGAAAAACGACTAAGCCCAACATAATTTTGATTGGAAGAAACCAGGCAATGCTGGGTACTCTGCTAGTATATGAATATATTACTCTTATATTAGTATATATAAAATTCCTCTTCTGAGAAGCTCAATTTGGATATTCGAGGTAAAGAGATTAGAAGCTGCTAATCTATCTAGAGGAGAGGGGTTTTCTGTTTTCGTCTTAATAATATTGTCCTTGATTAATATTTCCAGCCTTGTGTGATGATCTAATTATTTGGACACTCTGGGCATGGGGGTATAGTTACCTCATCTCTCTGGGACAAGGGGTGTTCTGATTTTCTCTTTAAGCAGCTATAAAAGCTGTACTTAACATGGGGTTTCAGTCTGGGCCATGCCAAAGTATATCAGCCATTTCTGCAACTGGAAATGTTTATGTGTAGAATAGTGACTAGTTTTACAGAATATCAGAATATCAATGCTTTTGTACAAAAATGTGTAGCAGAGTTTCTAGGATGGGTAACCAATGCACATGCAGGTAGAGCATAACCTTATTATTTAAATGGCTGACACTGAAGTAGTCCTGGCTGGATACTGACTGACTTAGGTTTACCTGAAACAAACAGATGGTATGAAAGAAGAAGCTTGATGCAGGCTAATGGACCTTGACTAGGCTGGACACTGACTGATATTGAAAAAGTCGTGGCTAGATATTGACTATCAGTCTTGACCGTGATGGTGATGTCACAGTCAATGGCTAACGGCCATTACAGAATGAGCCTCCTTTGCTGCTGTGCATGCTCATAACCAGCTTGCAACAGCAGCAGAGGAGGTGTTGCCACACCATTTAGGGAAACGGAGGTTTGTAAGTAGAATACTAGGAGTGGGACATGCCCTTTAACACTCTGTATGACTTTGCGCTAGCTATTGACTGGAGTTAAAAAGAGTCAAGCAGAAAAGTCTGTGATCTTTTGCGAAACCTGTGCATCCAAGGGACCTCTTTGTGGGCAATGTGTGGGGCAATGTGTCTCAGCCCCAATAGGCAGAAACTACAAGGCAATTCCAAGTAATTTTTTACACATTTTTAAAACAAGGATTTGTACAAAAAGATACCCATGTTTAATGACAAGAGGAAAAAATGGCTCTGCAAACCTGCATCTACCACTGGGTTCATTATGATAGTTCATTTACAGGTAAAGGATAATAGTAAATATAAAGAGAGATTATCTTATTTAGTTCCACAAAAATTGTAAACTGCTAGATTGTGAAAATCCAGAATGGTCTGATTTTTAAGGAAAAATGAAATGTAGTACACACAAAACAATTTTCACATCAGACAGACTACCAGTTGTTAAACCTGATTGTTGCTGGTTTGATGTAAATGGTAGAGACAATATTTCGCCGCAACCAATCACGTGGGTAATTTTAAACCTTGAGATTGGGTCAAAATTTCCTTCATGTCCGATCCATCTTTCAGGTAAAAGAATCTGCTAAAAAGTTTACAGTAGTGGTAGTATTTTTACATGATATCAGGTCATGTATACACAGCCTTAGGCAAACACTTAAATGTTCAACACCACTGAAAAGTATATTGTGCCCATTAATATTGGTGCCAAAGTAACAGATACATTGTTTGGTGTGGTATGTTTCATTCTCAATAAAATGCATTATTTTTGGTTTTAAATTAAAGGGCATGTCCACCCTCAAAACTATAATCCCCCCCACTACTGGCCCCATTGTGTAGTGTAGTTTAATCCTTACCTCACTTCCCAGCTCCATATGGTTCTCCCCCCAAAGGAAAGCAGAGGGCCGGGCAATGCGGCGGAGGAAAGAGGGAAGGTAAATAATGTTGGGGAAGTTTCTGGCAATAAATATATTGCAGTTGGGGCTGGGTGACAAGCAGAACATTATATTAAAATTTGTTAAGAAGGGTGGATATACCCTTTCATTTACATGTAAGATATATACAAGCAAATTTTACCTATAACAATCGGAGAACAAATTGTGAAAACACAAGAATGCATGGACAACAACACAAAGTTTTTTTTAAAAAATGACTTGTAAATATATAAGGATTGGGTTTAGTTTCAGGATCTGAAAATAAATGTATATTGAGTAAGAAATAAGTGCAATATTAAGGGTAGAAAGTAGTGTCTAAATTACCATTACATTTAAATGGTGCAATGGTCAATGAAAATACAGGATTCTGAAAACAGATTTGTCAAGGAGAACAAACCACAGAATGTCTATTGACATATTAGTAGGTACTTGTCATGTCCAGGGTGAAGGGTCAATAAAGGGGGGTGGAGAAGTTATGCCAGGAATGTTAACAAAGGCAGTAAGACCATCATCTCCAAGAGGTTTCTGTAGTCTTTGATAAATTTGGGTTGAAGAGTCAAGGTTGAAGTCAACTGAAAAAGGATTTAGGGGGAGATACAAACAGCAATTAAAAATATGTATTAAAAACTGAACGCAAACAGCCACATCGAAGTTGGTTTAGTAAGAGTTCAATCATGGCTTATTTTCTGAATTATTTTCTTCTGACATGGACCAGTTAGATAAATAAATTGGCCAATGTCTGGCATCCATTTGATAGACTGCCCTTCATTAATGGAAAATTTGCCATAAATCCGATTAAAGCTGAATTCTCTTTAAGATAGATGTCACATGATGGTGCAGTTCAATTTGTACTTCCAATCGAGTTTTAATCAGAAAATACATTAATCTAACCTGAATTGGCTTCTTAAAGGACCTTTTTTTCCAATGCTATTTGCTGCGTGTCTTTTCTGTTAGTCAAATCTTCATTAGCAACCAATTCTGTAAACTTAAAAGGGGCCAATAAAACCATTTGAAAAGGGCCATGGGAAACAAGAGATACATTATCCAATTGTTTTTAAAGCATTTTAAAGGCTCATTCTAGTTTCAATTATATTAGGTGACTTGTCTATTTTGTAATGTAATTTATCAATTGACTTTAATTCTCATTTAATTGCGGGAACTGATTTTTTTTTCTCAAAATATATTTCTCCACACGTGCATATCCATGTACATTGAATGTCCACTTTGTTTTTTTATTTTTAGACTGCAAAAGAAAACATTGCTTTTGCAAGAATTGTAACTTGTCATCTGACTCATATTTGTATTAAAACCATCTAAACTGTGCAACAAAAATATTACAAAGTAAAAGCATCCACTTTGCGCATCACATGGACACCGTGATTACATTAAAATAGTTGGGGTGTATACAGGGGTGTTCCTAGGGTTTTTGACACCTGAAACAACTTTTAAATGCCAACTATCTGCAGATGGGGGGGGCACGTGAAGCGAGTTTGGCTTCATCAGGGAACATACGCGTGGCTTGTGGAGGTGGGTATGGTGGGCTGACTAACACTGATTGGTAAACTTATGATGACATGTGGTATTGCAGGAAGGAGGATTGTAAAAAATAAATTCGAAAATAAAAAGTTACAGATAAAGAAATAAAGTGCACTTTTAGAAATGATAAAGATTTCTCTAGATTTTTCCTATTACAGCACTGTACATTACTATGCAATCCAAGACTGAAAAGCATTTTATGTAGATTGTTGTATTGGTGTCTTGAGGAGGAAAAGTAATGCATTTTGTTTTATATTACATAATAATAATAATCTTAGGGCTAATACACTTAGATTGAGAGTTTAGTTTGATCAACCACCCTGACTTATTTTAGTTAATTGAGCAAAAATATCACCCATAACTTCCAACTTACCAATTGCTGCTGTCTAACTTTTTTTGACAAAATGAAAGTCTAATCTATATAATGTCTAAAGAACAGATTTTTATTGTCTAAAGAACAGCGGTTCTTGCTTTCTGATGTTCCTGTGACATTACATCTGGCCCATTCATTTGCTGATCACAAGATGAAAAAAAGGACAGACTAGATGGTTCTTGGGACATCTCACGAATTTTCGGGACAAATGTCACACGAGCATCGGAAAGTGAAATACAGTGTATGGGAACCTTAAGGAGCCAATAATAGATTTGAAATTCTCAAGGCATTCACCTGTCCTTGTCTACTGCCAACCCTTTGTAATCCTGACCTTTAATTGTACAATAAATATATATTTTATAAGTACAATTGTATTTTTAATAATTTTATCTTTTATTTTTTAGACTCTAGCTGAAGACTCTGTCTGTGAGCCAGTTGTGAAGGAAGTAAGTAAAAATCAAGTTCACATTATGCTGTAATATCTGAAATTCAATTGACTTTCCTATTAAGGCCAATTAGGCAATAGTTTTTAAATAAAGTGAAACCAGGATGTGCTCAGCCATTTTCTTATTTTCTCTAGGGAAGCTATTGTATTGGGTACATGGTACAAGGTACACGATTGAGAAGATTTGTAAACATTTTCATCTCATTCTATACTATCAAACCTCTCCAACCCTAATACTTCATTGTATAATTTTTTTATATGTACTATCAGATTTTTATAACTATAACCTGGTCACTTTTTATATTATCATTGCTGGTCATACACTAGTGATATATTAGATAATTAGACGTATGTCTAATCTAATGTCTAAAGAACAGCGGTTCTTACCTTCTGATTTTCCTGTGGTGGCCCATTCATTTGAAAAGTGATACTTGGGACGTCTCATGAATGTCAGGAGCAATGTTGCAGAAACATTGAGATGAAATACAGTGTATGGGCACCTTAAAGGGTCAATAGAAATCTCAAGGCATTCACGTATCCTTTTCTACTACCAACCCTATGGAATGCTGACCTCTAATTGTGCAATAAATAAATATTTTTAAAGGTGCTCTGGGTAAATCTTCCAGAAGAGATTTCCGAGAGGCTGTGCAGCTCTGTGTGAATCTCACCCAGTATTAAGTCATCTATGAGCAGTCGCCACAACCTAGGGGTTAAAGTCACGCTGACCAAATGTAAATCATTTAACCTCTAAGTAGAGCACAGCAGAGACACTGCAGCTCTCCGTGAATGAGCCTGTATATTTTTTATCTACAGTAGACAATTATTTCCTTCTTTACACAGAGTGAAGAAATGACTGACATCCTGGAGGCAGGATTGGAAGGTAATGTAATTCATACAGTATTGGTTTACTTGTGATCTTCAACCTGGTATTGGCTGTTACTTCCTATTTATGCTTCTAGAGATAGTAGGGATGTGCAGTTAGAAATAGGGATTCTCATTAAATACGAACTGAAACCTAAAATAGCCAAATCTCAATTTACCTTACAAATAATTAGAACTTAAACCTTAATATTTAAGTGCTTTTTAGCTAAAAGAAGCATTTTCAATATTAGTTATATAATTAGATAGGGAGAAATTGATGGTTAATATACCCATTGTTACACATATATATATATTGCTATACACACATACTGCTACAGAAACTGCATAAGTATACACTATTAAACAAATAGCAAAACCTGACAATAATAACCCTTTATTTATAGTTTGGTTCTGACTCCATATTATATATACTTTAGCTTGTGTTGCAATCCAGTTTTATTTGTAATTGTTAAAGAGGAACTATGGGCCAAAAATGACTTTAGGTAAATTGATAGGAATTGCTCTCCTGAGAGCTGAGAGTTTTTGCAATTTATTTCCATTGTTTATTTTGCATAGTTTTGAAGATATTTATATTTTTGTGTGTGATATGGCAGCAGCATCACCAGGTCCCTTGCACTTCCTGCTTCCTGCTCTGAAACCTGTCAGTCAATCTGCCCTGTGTCTCCTCCCCTTTGCAGCCCCCCAGGTCCCTCCCACTCATGGACCCCATGGTCCCTCCAGGTGCAGGCCCCCTTGGCCCATTCCCTTAGAGCCTCATGTGGCCCCGCCCACTCGTGGGTGTCTAAGCCCCGCCCACTTGCAGGTGCCTAAGCCCCACCCGCTCACAGGTGCTGTGGGCCACTCTGACACCCCCCCTACCCCCCCCCCCAAAAAAAACTCTGTCTGAAAAGGCTGTTTTCACTAGTGAGAGATAAGGGCTGTAGATTCCCTTACCTTCTCTGTCAGGACTTCACACAGCAGAGTGGAGGAGGGAGATTGCATTGCGTTTTTAGACTGTACTATGTAGGTGGGGGTAGGCTAAAATAATATTATACATAGTAAAAGTGTATATTGTAATGTAAAAGGTATAACATGAATTAGTTTATTAATATGTACAAAATAAAGATATAGAAGTGTGTAGCAGTGTGTAAATGGCATATGAAATAAAAAATAAAAAAGTACTAACATACAGAATCTCCCCACGTTTAAATGGACTGGTCAAAATGGGAGCTATAGACACACCTCTCAAATTTATTAAATTCTGCATGGAAGTTTACTGTCATTTCCTTATTCTCCTTATTATCCAATAGGTGTGCTTCTGGTAGCTGCTGTAGCACTACATCACATCCTGACGCAATGCATGCTTTACAGTAACATCCTTTAGCTTTGCATTGTGGTAGAGACTTACTGAGCATGTGCGAGTTAATGGCCAATCAAAAGAAAGTTTGCTTTCCCAGTAAGTGTAGATGATATCCAGCTGTATTGCATTGTGGGAGAGACTTACTGAGCATGTGAGAGTTAATGGCCAATCAAAACAAAGTTTGCTTTCCCAGTAAGTGTAGATGATATCCAGCTGTATTGCATTGTGGTAGAGACTTGCTGAGCATGTGAGGGTTAATGGCCAATCAAAATAAAGTTTGCTTTCCCAGTAAGTGTAGATGATATCCAGCTGTATTGCATTGTGGGAGAGTGCTTCACATCCTAATGCAATGTGTAGTGGAAGCGGGTGGGTGTGGCCAAACGACACTGTCTGTCTCTCTCTCTCTCTGTCTGTCTCTCTCTCTCTCTCTGTCTGTCTCTCTCTCTGTCTCTGTCTCTCCCTCTGTCTCTCTCGCTCTCTCTCTGTCTCGCTCTCTCTCTGTCTCTCTCTCTCTCTGTCTCTCTCCTGTCCTGTTAGCAGCAGTGCTCACAATGATCAGCTTCCAGGTTAGTACAATTATTATAAATTGTCACATTACTGTAATAGTGGCCGACTGTATTCTAGCAGCCAATAGGAATACCCCATATTAAACAAGCACCAGGTTCCTCCTTACTGCCGCATGTGTGTAAACTACAGCATCTAACAAAGCCCTTCCACATTGGTCGGAGTCCAGGTAAAAGCCAATAGTGTTCCGTTTAACTGAGAGAGAAGACATTGCCTATAGAAATGGTGGGCGATCCCTGCTGTTGCTAGGTATTGAGATGCTGCCTGTTCCTGCTTGAGAGCCCTGGGGATTAGCTGGAGGAGGGAGTTAATGTGTGTACAGTATTGTATGTATACAACTTGACAGCACCTGGTCTGGGGCTCCAAGTGCCGATGGAAGCCCCACGGAGCCTCCCAACACTCGCGGCAGGGCCTGGGAACCTGGTTTTTGGCCGCGAACAACCGCAAACACCCCTTGGAAGACAGAACTACCGGGAAAGGCTCCAAGTGCCACGGACCCTCCCAACACTCGCGGCGGGGCCTGGGAGCCTGGTTTTCAGCCCGAACAACCGCAAACACCCCCTGGAAGTTGGAACTACCAGGAAGAGCTCCAAGTACCGCGGGAAGTCCCGCGGAGCCTCCCAATACTCGCGGCGGGGCCTGGGAGCCTGGTTTTCGGCTGCGGACAACCGCAAACTACCCCTGGAAGACTGAACTACCGGGAAGGGCTCCAAGTGCCATGGGAAGCCCCGCGGAGCCTCCCAACACTCGCGGCGGGGCCTGGTTTTCAGCCGCAAACTACCCCTGGAAGACGGAACTACCAGGAAAGGCTCCAAGTGCCTCGGGAAGTTATCATTAGGTAAAAACGTATCTTAAACATAATAATTACACTACAAAAATAACAGCATTATTACTTAATATATGTCATTCTTAGATAGGACTACCCTAATATGGAGGGCCTTGTAAGTGGTGGGTAGCTTACACTTATTATATATTAATATATTTTAATAAATATATGTAACTAACACTCCAGCAAATTAAACTATATAAAATTAACACATAAAAAACCCACTGTGCACCAACGGGCACACTTTTGCTAGTCAACCTATAAAGTAAAACGTATTCTACTTCTTGACTAAATGGTTTTGTTGATATTAACAGTTTTGTCTTTCAATGCAGTCAGACAAGAGGAGAAAAAAGCAAATGAGAAAAAAAGGAAGAAGTCCAGAAAAAGAAAGGACTTGAGATAGAGCAGGACCAAGGGAATATTGAAAAAGACCAGAAAAAGAAAGGACTTGAGATAGAGCAGGGCCTTTGAAAGATGGAAAAATTCCAGTAAAAGAAAGGACTTGAGATTGAGCAGGACCAAGGAAAGAAGGAAGAAGTCCAGAAAAAGAAAAGACTTGAGATAGAGCAGGACCAAGGGAAGAAGGAAAAAGACCAGAAAAAGAAAGGATTCGAGATTGAGAAGGACCAAGAACAGAAGGAAGAAGTCCAGAAAAAGAAAGGACTTAAGATAGAGCAGGACCAAGGGAAGAAGGAAAAAGTCCAGAAAAAGGAAGGACTTGAGATAGTGCAGGACCAAGGGGGGGGGGGGACAGGACTGAAGGGGGGGCAGGACCAATGGGGGGGCAAGACAAAAAGGAAGAAAAAACAGAGGGAGGGCAGGACCTAAGAGGGGAAAGGCCTGAAGGAGGGCAAGACCAGAGAAAGGACAGGACTGAAGGGGAGGCAGGACCAAAGGGGGGTCAGGCCGATAATGAGGAAAGACAGCCAGGGAATCAGGACGAATGGATAGAAGTAGAAGGGAGGAGGGGGGAAAAGCAGAAAAGAAAAGGAAGGAAGAGGGAAGAAGAGCAGGGACAAAAAGGACTTAAGGTTGAGTCAAACCAAAGGGGGGACAGGACCAGAGGGGAGAAGGCCCAAATGGGGCTAAGACCATTAAGTGGGAAGTCATAAATGTGACATGACTGAAGGAAGGGCAGGACCAAAGGGTGGGCAGGCCCATGTGGAGGGAAGACCGGCTGGGTATCGGGAAGAAAGGAATGAAAAGAAATGATGGAAAAAGGGAAAGGAGGTGAGTTGGGGAGACAGAGTGGGGCAGTACTTATGTACAGAAAGATTGGGGGCTGTACCTAAAGGAGGAAAGAATGGATGTAGTGCAGAACCAAATGGCTGAAAGACCCGAAGGGGAGCAAGAGGGGGGGCACGACCATTAAGTTGGCAGACATAGAGTGGGGCAGGACTGAAAGGGGAGCAAAAACAAAGGGGGGAGGTCCATGTGGAGGGAAGACCGGCTGGGTATCGGGAAGAAAGGAAAAAAAAGAAACATTGGAAAAATGGAAAGGAGGTGAGGTGGGGAAAAATTTAAACCCAGGGGAGGGGGGGGGGGGGGTTTGCCTTCCTCTGGATTAAATGTTAACTGTTAGAATAATAAGAGAAATGTGGAAATAAAACAAATTCATTTTAAAACTATTTGGTGTCTGCCTTTTCTCTATTTCTCCTCTCAACTTTTCCTTTGTTTACTTGACCATTTAATATGTAGAATTGTTACCTTTTTACTACAAATAACACAAGTATAAGGAGTGGGCTGCACACATCATAAACATTAAAAATCGATCCTTACTCCAGATAAACATTAAAAACACATCACTTGTCTGCAGGGCTATTCAGCATGGGAAGGACAAGGAAGGTGCCTGATGTGTTACATGACGTCAGGTCACTTCATCATAGGCCGACAACCCTTGTCTCACATGGTAAATATATAAAGATGGGATAGTATACAACCACACATTACAGAGTGCAACTGGTGACCAATTAAATACAGTTAAAGACATACAAATAGAAGCCTAGTGCACATCCAGTTCAAATTGCTTACATGTTTTAGAGTAGGACCTAGCTGAAAAAGCAAACCTTGAAATGGTAACTGGACTTAAAATAATTTTACTGAACTAATTTCTTTTATTTATCCAGAGAGAAGGGCAAGCTTTTTAAAGCAGCATTATAAAGGGGATAAAACAAGTTTGAATTGGATGTGCACTAGGCTCATCTCACATACCTTAGATACAGAAAATGAAGGAGGGGCATATAGATACAAAAGTTATAAAAACAATTTAAAAGCAACAACATATCAATGAAAAAAAAATCCATTATCGTATCAAATACATATCAAAGCAATATTATAAAACAAATTTATCCATGCTGCATTTGAGTGCCCTTTGAATTTCCACAGATCCTGCAACCCACAGATTTTGGTGGAATGTGGTGTGTGGTTTACGTTATCCTTGAGTAAAACAAGGAGAACTCCTGGGTGTAGGTGGGAGTCAGGGATAGCAGAGCAACATTATCTATTAAAGCAACCTAGGCAGCAGCCTAGGGAACAGTAATCATTAGGGTGTCCCACCCCAGTACTCAGGGGTGTTTCTAGGGTTTTTGACATCTGAAACAACTTTTAAATGCTGCCTATCGGCAGATGGGGAGCACCGGGTGTAGCGGACGTGGATTTATCAGGGAACAAAGACATGTCTTGTGGAAGTGGATATAGTGTGCTGACTAACGCTGACTGGTAAACTGGAGGGCGGACTTAACACTGACTAGTAGACTGGAGGGCGGACTTAACACTGACTAGTAGACTGGAGGGCAGACTTGTGCTGACTGGTGCTGAAATGCAGTATTGCTGGAAGGAGGATTTTTTTTAACTGCCGGTTTTAAAGTGAAGGGGCGTGCCCTGAGCAAATATTTCAGTTTGCTTCATGGTAGGGGCACCCCTGGGTGTATACCCCACTATCTTTGTTGTGCTCCGTTTTTCCAATGCATGTGATCACTATTTTTGGTACGCATCTCATGCATTGTTATTCAACTAAAAACCCAACACATGCACTAATGGACAAAATCATTTATCCTAACCTGTTTTGATTTTTGGAGCGGTATAGTGGGGCCTAAGCCTAACAAAGACCATAGTTTAACTAACACCCCTGCAAATTACAAATTTACATTGCATAGTTGTTACCGTATGTAATTTCGGTTAAGTTCCAGAAAGTAAATTAACTTCAGTGAAGATTTTATTTAACAAAGATCAGTTCAATAAACAAATCAAAGCCTACTATCAAAGGCCACCCAGGACTGACCAGAGACTAAAGTTGGACTGACTGCAGATCATCTACTGTACATCATGTTCATCTACAAAGAACCATTTTTACGTTCTAAAAGTGTCAACAAACAGATTGCTCTTTGCTGAAATCTAACAGCAGTTTCTATTGCCTGGGTTTAGAGGTTTCCCAGAACAGGCTAAAAACAAGATAGCTCAGCTGCAAATGCTCTTTTTAGAAAAAGCCATAACCCTGCAGAAATACAGATGCTGCTAAAATTAGAGGTGAGTTACAGCTATCTACTAGTTAAGAATAATGTAATAATTAAAACCCTCTGTACATATTTCAATATTGTAGAACATGTAAACAAAATTACATTTATTTAAAAAATATATTTAGCCCTATTTAAAGAGGGGAGGATTTTTCCTGAACCTTTCCGGTAATAACTTCTCACAAATTTTACCTAAAGATGTAATTTAGGGTTCCGTAACCTATGTGGAAAATTTGGGAGACCCCAGTTACCCTTACATTCTGGCTTTTTCTCACTATTAGTGTTAATTACCGTTCCATTTTTTTAGAGGGTTACACATCTGGAAGGGGATTGGTGGTTATCTGAAAAGTGTATGTGAATCACTGCAATAAAAGCATTATACAGTATTTAGTAGAGTGCATTGGTTCCTTTCATTTTGTTTTCTATGAGATAAGTCTTGGGGTAGAAGACTATAGAGGTTTGCCCCTTCTCCTTTTGCTGCAAATTTGTCCATCCAGTACCCCTAAATAAGGAACTTTTTCCATTTTTGCGGAAACAGCATTGTTTGCAAAACACATTTGTGTCACTGCCAAAACATTTGGCCATTACTGTACACAAGTACATAAGTACACAAAGGTTCCTTAAGCATAAGTCCTTCTCGAAACTATTGATCTGTACATTTCTCTAAAAGCGTCTTTTATTCATCTTTATAATATGTCTATTAGAGTAGTGTTATTACACATTCCTACAATATACTTGTTATAATCAGTTGTATTTCTTTAAAAGGATGGTTGAATGAAGGTTAAACAAAACCTTTTTTTGCAAAAAGTCTCTAATCTTGATTACATAATGTCCTCCTACACATTTCGGCTGGGCTGCCGTCCTCAGGGATACCTGCCGTCCTCAGGGATACCGTCCTCAGGTATTCCTGAGGACGGCAGCCCAGCCAAAACGCATTGGAGGACATTCCCCCAACAATCCCTGACCCGGTACACCACGAGGTGTACATAAATACATTAATATTGTTATCCAAAGCAAAAGAAACCCAGGCAGAAGAAGCTGTGGCATTGGAAATGGTTAGCAACAGCATTGATTCAGAGCCTTACATGGTTTATTACAGTCTATAAAATAAGTAATAATGTATCATATTCTGCATGTATATAGAATTAGAGGGATATTTACCCAGAACCACTTTCATTCCAGGTAAATCTTCCCCTCCTAATTCAATATGCGCCTTGCACACATGGGTAAATCCAGAACATTGTACAACCTTACATCAAACTGTATATTGACTTTCTTGCACCGGCTTTTTGCGATACCCATGCAGCCGGCGTAGTGAAGATGTTAAAGTCATGCTAACCAATATTAAATTGGTAAGAGCAACTTGAATTCCCTTAAAGGATATGTACACTAAATTTTAAATTGACCATAACTGAAAACTATAATTCTTCCCAACCACCACTGTATAATTTTTTTTGTTGATCTGCCCCCTATTTCTTTAGATATTCAATCTAAAACGTCTTATATTTCAGCTGTCAATCAAGTTCCTTGCTCTCAAAAACTATTCTTCTATGAGTAGTTTTACTGTAGCTGGAATGGTGACAGAGTTTGACAGTTGGAATGCTGTATGCTGTGTTCAGGCTTGACAGTTGGTTTGTGGGGGAAAAGTCAGGTTGGATGGAAGTGGGAGTGGTTAAAAGAGGGAGGGGGGATACTGCTCCTAAAAAAATGTGTGCTGGATTGAAGGCATGCAGCAACACACACACCTCAGAGTGCTACTTACATGTATTCAATTATAGATTAAGATGAGGCCAAGTCATTTTTTTCAGTATACTGTCCCTTTAATAGGATCCTCTTCTCAACTGTCATTTTTTTCCTCAGGTACTTCCTGATTTCACCAGCATTAAGTCTTAACTGAGCATGCTTCTCCCCCGGGGCAAACGGGCGGGGCAGAGGTCAGGTGATGTCACTCAACCTACTGGAAGTAGGAATTTTGAACATTCACCCCAATGTAATTTGTTACAGACTCACAGGCTTTCATTCAACGCTAACTTGTT
This sequence comes from Hymenochirus boettgeri, assembly GCA_019447015.1. Classification (NCBI taxonomy): domain Eukaryota; kingdom Metazoa; phylum Chordata; class Amphibia; order Anura; family Pipidae; genus Hymenochirus; species Hymenochirus boettgeri. Next base: position 225,615,722 of record CM033476.1, on the reverse strand, counting down.
TTGAGACCACAGTTGCCCTTTAATATTGCCCATTACTGGAAACGGTATGTTCTGGGGGCGTGGCCTTGGAAAGTGTTAAAATAAAAAGTATTTTACATAACAGTATTTTTGCATAACCATCCATTATTTCATTTTTCAGAATGTAAATTAGTGATACTTTTGTGTGATTGGTAATGGTTACATGTCTGCTAAGTGCCCAAAGGAACTAAATAACTGGACAGTGACCATTGCTACATGAAAAATCCACAAAAATCATTTAGGATTGATTATTCCTTTCTAACAATATTATTTTGCTGAGGAGCTACAGCACGTACAGTTTTCATTTTCCAGGTTAGTTCTGAACTAGCCCTTTATTAAAGATGGTGCTGAAGCCAGGAGGAAGACTGGCAGAATCAGTTTTCTTTAGGCTGGCACTCCTCACTGAAACAATATTGGGAGGTAGAAATACCAGTCCTATATCCCTGTCCCAAGTACTTTTACATTTTAACTGTTTTAAAAAAAAAAAAAAACTTATATACTCAGTATAGTTCTTCTATAATCTATGCATAGATCACAACTTTTAAACTTATTTTGTATTTGGCTATTCAGAATCTTTCTTGTAGGCAGACAATCCCAAACATGGCTGCCGTCAATGGAGAGTGCTGCAGTCAAAGGGCATGTCCAACCCCAGAACTATAATTTCTACTGTCCCCAATGTGTAGTTTAAAAAAATCCTTACCTTGCATCTCTGCCCCTTATGGTTGTCCTGCAGTGTTCAAAGTCCAGGAAACTGAAGAGTAGGAGTTGTCTTCCTGTCCAAATGTCTCGGCCTCCTGTCTTGCCTCTGGGAGATAGTGTGACATGCGCAGACGAGCCCTTTCCCTCCGACCATCCAAATCCCTTTCTGCCTGCCCTTTCCCCTTGCGTAAAATCGTTTTGCCATAATGTACCTCTTACCTGCCCACCCCCAACCATTAGTTCTGTAATAAAAATTCCCAATCCTGTCTTCTTAGCCAGGAGCCGTGTGACCAGCAGCCAATCACAGGCGTGGCTGCTGGTCCGGCCCCTCTCTTTTGGGCTGTATCAACTCTAAATCCAAGATCTTTTTTTTTTTTTTATTTGGTAAAAAAATTATTCAGTTTACACTTCCAGACTCCAAATGGCAATCGTAAAGGATCCCTGGACCAACAAGAACTATGGGGCATATTTATATAGGTTCATTAACTTTTCGCTGCCGTTTTCCCGCCATTTTCGCCAAAATCGGGTTTTCTGCGATTTATGAATGGCCGGTAACAGGCCGCGAAAAGTTAACGAAACGTTAACTTTCCGCGACTATGATAATAGTTACTGCCGCTTCTATTTATAAAGCGGCGGTAACTGTTCCGCATGGCTAATCTCAGGTGTTTTACTTTGCCACCTTAAAGGTGGATATTGTACTTAGCATTGCGCTAAGTGCAGTATCGCCGCGAAGGGACTTACTATAACCGCTGGACATCGCGGCCGCGATACGTATATGATGGCGCTCGCCATTATAAATATGGCGATAGAGCTATTTTCGCGGCCGCAATGTGCGGCAGTAATTTTGGGGCTTTATAAATATGCCCCTATATGTATTAATACCAGTCATTTTTAATATTTTTGAATTTTAGAAACCCATTTTAAAGGGCATCTATAGTGGGAAATTTTTTTTTTCTCTGTTCCATGAGTTCTATAATTCCCCCCAAACCCCAGAGTGTCTTCACTTTGTTTAGATTCCTTCTCTGTCCTGAGATACCCAAGTTACAAGAATACCTGATTGCATTCCTGTACTCCTACTTGTACTGTCAATCAAATCCCTGTGATGTGATCCTCTTCCCTGCTCAAGTCCCTCCCTCCTCGATGCTCTGTAATAAACATAGAGATAAGAGCATTAGCAGGGGGAGAGAGGTAGCTTTAATGGCAGAGTTAAGGCTGCACTTGACCCCCCTTCTTGATAGACTTCACTGATTGATGATGGGTCACAAAGAGAGAGATCAGGGCACGGAGAGATCCATGTCTCCAGGACAGCTTGCTTTCCACTGGCCACTGTGCGTGGGTGTGTTTTTCAGGATGTTGAACTTTTAACTCCTACTGCACATGATAAGCTTGTCGGTTAGCCGGAGTTGAGACATGGAGGAGGTAACAGAGGGGAGGGGGAAGGGGGGAGTGCTGCACACAGATCTGACACCATGGAAAAGTCAAAGACAGAGATAGAATTAAGGCAGCACAGAGTACATGAATTTAACTTTGCAATAGACCAATGTGTTTTTTTCACTATAGATGTCCTTTAAAGTTATTCAATAAACTTGCAATTACCACAGTTTAACTGTTCTCACGGTAAAGAAACCTTTCCTAACCTGAAGATGTATCTTTTCTGCTGTCCACAGTCATCTGAAATGTCCCTATTGGTAATCAGTGCACCAGAGTGTTTATTGTATGGCCCATTAATATATTTGTATAAAGTGATCATATCCCAGTGCAATTGCTGCTTCTCCAATGTAAACACCCCTAACTTGTCTAATCAGACTGCACAGTCAACCCCCTCGCCTTATTAATTTAGTTGCCCATAAACTAGAAGTCATGAAGGATTTTTCTGTTCCCTGTGATTTAAATATTTTTATAAAGATAATTATTGATTTTCCATATAATATTCAGATGTTGATTACATATATTGTTTTGTTCTATAATAGCATTGGTAACATCATATATACTAGCATAACACCATATATAATAGCATAACATAACAGCTGGTGAAGTTTGGAGGAGGAATAAGGGTGTATTTAAATATTCTAAATGCCCATTTTATTTATTTCCCTTGTTACCTGAACATTAAGCAACACATTTGCAGACCTAATTTTTTTTACATTTGTTCCGTAAAGGTATAAATTTAGAAGTGTAATAGTTTACTACCCCGTTAAAAACAGTCCACTTCTGTTCAGTATCTTTACTCAAGATCACCCCAACCTATGAGCATGAATTTTTTTGTTGTTTTGGTTTGACATTTTAAAAATTCAACTACAATATTACTTTTTTTTTTTTTTAAATCTTTTTTATTAATTTCTTTAAAACAAATTATTTGTAAAATTTGTTGATATAAAATTTAAATTGCATAATCACAGAAAATCACATAATCAACTGCGATCACAAAGATAATAATGCAGCAAACGGATCAAAGAGCTGTAGTTTGTTAAGTCACTTGTCTTAGAAGGCTTGCTGAGGAACACATGCACAGATTCTACATTTCCACTTTCTTAGCACTTATTCTTGATCATCCAAAAATCATCCACTATCTCTCCATTCTAGAGAAGAGATTGGCACCGATTAGAAAATAATATCAAATTAATTGCATTTGTGTACAGAAAGTTACAACCACATTACTAAAGATTTAAAATTAGGCTAGAAGAATATAAGAAAAACATTTTTTCCAGTTTTCCCACTACCTTAGAGTACAAAATTTAACGCCTATTAAAGGCTATGTCCACCCCTAAATTCGAATTTTAATATTCTGCTCCCCCATGTCCCCCAGCCCCAGCCCCATGTCCCCCAGCCCCAGCTTTTCAAAAAGCTCCCCAAACTCTTACTTACCTCCCCTCGATCCTCCGCCGCACTGCCGGCCCTCTGCTTGCGAGAATGCAAGCAGAGGGGCGGGACCGGCAGTCGCGTCTGTGATTGGCTGAGCGGCAGCCAATCACGGACGCGGCTGCCGGTCATTCAGTGCAGCGGAGGAAAGCGGAGAGGTAAGTAAGAGTTTGGGGAGCTTTTTAAAAAAAAGGGGCTGGGGGACATGGGGGAGCACAATATTAAGGGGGATTTGAGCTAGGGGGAGGGATAGTAGAACGGGAGGGAGAGGGAGGGAGAGGGAGGGAGGGGGGAGAAGGGCTGCAGCACGCATGGCAGGAATCTCCGGGAGGCCAGGTAGCAGGCAGTGTCCTATATGGACCTGCTAGCCTCCTGGTGGGCAGTTTTTGGAACTTTGGGGGGGGACTACAGGAGAACCAGATGGAGTTGGGATGTGAGGTAAGGATTAAACTACACTACATGGTGGGGCCAGTAGTTGGGGGGGATTATAGTTTTGGGGGTGGACATGCCCTTTAAATGGAGGCATAAACCATCATCTTACCTGACCTCAATCCTGCAATGCAGTAAGTCTTGTAAAGAGATCTAGAGATACGGTCAGTAAGTAATGGCAGTAAATATATCACCCCATAGTCAGCTTTTCACTGCTATTTTTGTGTAAAAAAAAAAAAATGCCATAGCACTATAGTTATGTAATTATTTACATTTAATTTTTGTTATATCTTGATTCTTGTGAAAAATAACATTTAAAGTAACCTTATACCGGTAGTTTCTGACCTATAAAAGTGTGGCCTTATATGTTTCTATGGTCATATTTCTGATGTCTAACATTTGATAACAAGTAGTAACAGTTTAAATATTGACACATGAACTGTTACCTGGTCATCTGAGACTTGCTGAAGGTGTATGTGTGTTTTGTTGGCAATGTGGACTCGGGTATAGCCATAGTCTTCAATTCTCAGTGCACTCCATGCTCGGGGTAACGGAAAGAATGGGTCTAGCCTTTCCTTACATCCCTTATATGGAAAAAAAGATGCTGAACATAAACAAGTATATAAATATTACTTCGCTTTTAATTGTAAGATGTCAATACTTACTGCAGATCCTGTGATGATATGGACTGGGGCTTTGGGGTTTGTGTATGGAGCTTCAGTTGATCCGTTGTATACCTGAACACAGAGGTTAAATATGTAAAACATCTGCATTTATTGATCATAATGTTGCTGTTAATGTTCTTATATGATAAACTACTGTGGAAAAAAAACAAGAAAATACAGTGAAATGCAGTAACAATGAAATGCCTGATTTTGATAATGCAAAACAGCTTGTATGGCATACATGGCTTGTTTGCTTAAACATTAAAACCTGCAGGAAAGGCTGGTTCCAGGGAAACAAGAAGTTGCAGCCATTTTAATTACACAAAGAGGCTTTCCAGGATGGGTTTTCAACATTGTTACCTATAAGTGACTTGATGAGGCCAAAGTGTTTTACTTACCGACCATATATGCTTGAATATAAGCCGGGGTTTTAGGCTTTAAAATTTGCCTGTAAAGCTTACCTCGGCTTATACTGGGATCAAAGCAAATTTATGGCCGCCAATTGAATAAAGAATGGAGCAGTCAGGAGAGCCGTAAGTAGAAGGCACATAGGCGCGCGAGAAGCAAAGTTATAGGGAAACTGTGGTCCAAAAATGACTTTAGGTAAAATGATAGGAATTTCTGTCCTGAGAATTTTTGCAATTTATTTTCATTGTTTATATTACATAGTTTTAAAGATATTTACATTTTTGTGTGTGATATGGCAGCAGCATCACCAGGTCCCCTGCACTTCCTGCTCTGAAACCTGTCAGTCAATCTGCCCTGTGTCTCCTCCCCTTTGCAGCCCCCTGGTCCCTCCCACTCATGGACCCCATGGTCCCTCCAGTTGCAGGCCCCTCTTGACCCATTCCCTTACAGCCCCATGTGGCCTCTCGGGTGCCGTGGCCCCACCCCGCTCACAGGTGCTGTGGGCCACTCTGACACTATCCCCATCCCAAAACTCTGTGGAAACAGACATTTCAGGCAGAGTGAGAACTCTGAAAAGGCTGTTTTCACATAGTGGGAGAGAAGGGCTGTAGATTCCCTTACCTACTCTGTCAGGACTTCACACAGCAGAGAGGAGGAGGGACTTCCTGTCTCCCTCACACACTGAGGGAGTCTGAGGCTGTGCTCGCTGGCGGCACTGTGCAGGAGAAGCTTCAGGAATGTCACAAGTCAGCCTTCCACCCATTAACTTTCTGGTCAGTCATTTCTGTATATCTTGGGCTGTGGAGCACATAGAGAGGTGGTTGATGGCTCGTTTTAAAGGTAGGAAACTGGACTTTCATTTAAACTTAACTTGTTTGGAGACCATAGTTCCCCTTTATGCACCTCCTTTTAACAATATGTGGATGTAATGGAGGAGCAAGTAAGGAGCTCTGACCAAACCAAAATATGCTGGGAGTAGTAGTTTACAAACATCTGGAGTGCCAAGGAATTGGCTGTTACTGGATGTGGCTTACCTATTATATTGGTTGATATATTGGTGATAATTTATCCCCTCGGCTTACACTCGAGTCAATCAGTTTTGCTCGTTTTTCAGGTAAAAATAAGTACCTTGGCTTCTAGTCAACTTATATTCGAGAATATACAGTATTTCAGAAAAGTTACCATTTTTTACAGCAGTAAACCATGTGATTAGGCACACATGGATTGTGGGAACAAAATAAAACAGTAAACAAAAAAAAAATGTATGCACATATTTTTAAATATTTGGAAATGGGATGAGTGTTCTGTGCCATTACATAAAATAAGTTCATTACAAGTCCAGAGGCAACGGGTGCAACGCATACAAATTAAAAAAAATTGTGGTAAACAATGACAGTAGTATAAGCTCTATTAATCTAATCTGCACATGCTCACAGTGTAGTTGTAGACAGGCCATAGACGTTCATAGGAATGCTCATGGGCCCAGATCTCCAGATCTACCCCTAAATAACACAAGCATATATTGGAAGGTAACTGTATAGATGTTTTATTTACATAGATAACAGTATATTGTAACATGCAGAATGTGGTAACGGATTACAATAGATTCATGTGTACAGATAATACTATATTGTTACATAATAAATAAACATGTTTATTTATGGTGGCTCAGTGGTAAGAACTGATGCCTTGTGGCACTAAGTACTGAGTTCAAATCCACCCACATCTGCAAGGAGTTTGTATGTTCTCCCCGTGCTTGCATGGGTTTCCTCTCGGTTTCCCCACAATCATAAAGACATACTGATTGGTTGTATGTGTCAAATAAATGTGCTTAGATTGTAAGCTCTTTGGGGCAGGGCCTGAATGTATACATGTAATTGTAAAGCGCTGCAGAAGATGTTGGCGCTTTATAGATCCACAATAATAATAATAACTAATCCAACATTTCAGATTGGTTTAATAAAAATAGTATTATTTGCACCAAGGACATTCAATTAAATTAACCTTTAACTGTTCACTTTACCACTAATAATCAAGAAAGTCAATAAATGTCAGTATATTCAAGAACAGATTTGAGAGGGAGGCTTTTGTAAATTACTGACATAGCTTAAAGGGAAACTTTTAGTTTTAGATCAAACCTGTTCCTTCTTATGTACCTAAGATAAAGACTTACAGGGTTATTCAATAAAAGTTCTTATTATTTAAAATGGTGCTAATTTTGCCCCAACCAATCAGATGTTAGCTTTCAAATGTTAAATAAGATCTGATTGGTTGGGGCAAAATTAGCACCATTTTAAACGATAAGAACTTTTATTGAATCTCCCTGATAAAATGCTAGTTCCTCAACCCTGGAAGTAAAAAAGGTCAGGGGGAAATATTTTCTGAAAGTCCTACTCCCTGGTCCGCTCTGGCACCATCCCCCTCGTATAAATGGCACATCAAACATCTCACAGTCCCTAAGAGGGGATGGAACAGAAGTGGACTTTAAAGTATATCTATACTCTAAAAATTAACTGTTTAAAAATGGAAAGTAACTAGGGCAGGTTTTGTTTGTTTGTCTGAGGAAGGTGTGCATGTCACACCAAAACCTCACGTGTAATTAAAAGCACCATTATTTCTAAGTCTGGTGTGTGTCCAGGATCATTTTTACTTTTGCATACCTGGGGCAGGGAGGCAGTATTGATTATTCCCACCTCACAATATAATTTTGTTGAGGAGCTACAGCACTAAGAGTTTTCATTTGCCAGGTTAGTCCTGGACTATTCCTGTATTAAAGATAGTGCTGAAGCAAGGAGGAAGACTGCCAGAATCACTTCAGAATCAATTCTTTGGACTGGTGTTCCTTACCAATCCTATATGCCTGTCCCATGTACTTTTCAGTTTAAATGTTTTTTTAAATAAACTTTATACACGATAGTCATCCTTTAAAGGGCATGCCCACCCTTTATAAAAAAGTTTTTATATAATATAGTTCATGTTCCCCCAGCCCCAACCGCTATAATTATATCATCAGAAAGTCCCCCGATCATTACTTACCTTACATCTCTCCTTCGCCGTTGTGAGCAGCCGGCAGCTGCGTCCGTGATTGGGCAGTGCAGCGAAGGAGAGAGGTAAGGTAAGTAATGATCGGGGGACTTTCTGAATGATATAATTAAGCGGTTGGTGTGGGGAACATGAACATATTATATAAAAACGGATTTATGCTAGGGGGAGGGAGACCAAAGTGGGTGGGAGACTGATGTCTCAGTGCTGTTTCCATGCATAGAAAAGCACAGAAAAGCAGCAGAAGGCAACTGAGGGAACAAGGGCTGGTAAGTATTCTTACTAGCCTGGCAGAACAGTTCAGACCTTGCTAAGTCTAGGTTTTGGGGGTTGTTCTATTAAATCTAACATTTTTGTTGGGGGGATGTACATACCCTTTAAGGGTTAACTGCACAAAATGTTCTGTCTGAGCAATTTGTTATAATATTTGTTAGAATATATATTCTTGAATCTGTTATAGATGTCCATATTAGAATTTTGCTTGTGTTTATTTTCCATATTGCAAGATAAAGCAGATTGTTTTAAAATGCCTTATTCTAAACAAAAAACAAATACACAGGGCTTTCACTACATAATGAACCTCCTCACAGTATATATGAAACAATATAAAATACCATATTTATAGAACAGGTCCTCTAGTCCATATTGGCCTCCAAATATTCCTTTGCGGACCTAAGAAAAATTAGAAAACCATTTTAGCCAAGCCCCTCTTAAAGGACACTCCAATGTTAAAGTATACCTTCATTTTATTTTCCTTTTCCCTAAACATTTTTTTTGCATAAATTGTTTAAATCCACTTTCAGACTGACACTCGTTCAATTTGTGATGATTTCAGGGTGCCAGAACTGCAGGTAACTATAAATCAGCACCTGTAATTGTTACACCCAGAGAAGGGGATAAAGTAATTAAAGGAGAACTAAACTTAATTTTTTAAAATCCTAATGTGAAAGCTTTTTTACACAGAACACCTATACATTGAAAGATTCTTCTCTAGTTATTTGCATTTAGTAGATATATAAGTAATAGATTCTGTAACAAAGGAGGCTTCCATGTTGTTGCTAGTACAACTCACAGCCCATGTTGGCTTCAAAGAGCCATGCCCCTTGACCCCAGGATTCACTGTATCTATGCACAAAATTTCTAGCTTCTTTCTAGCGAAAGATAAACAGGGAGATTCAATAAAAGTTCTTATAGTTTAAAATGGCGCTAATTTTGCCCCAACCAGATCTTATTTAACATTTGAAAGCTAACATCTGATTGGTTTGGGCAACATTAGCACCATTTTTAACAATAAGAACTTTTATTGAATAACCCTGAAAGTATCTAAATGTACCTGTAATCACAGTTAAGTTGCTGATGGCGCACAATGTAAATGCTGTTTTTTTAGGAGCACCAAGAGGAACACACCAAGAAGTCACAAGTTCTAATCCCCGAGTTTATTTATGAAATAATATAACATAGTCTACTGCCTGAGTTTATTGCTTTTTTTGTTTGTTTCCATGTTTCTAGAAAAAATATAAAATTTTCTACATATGTACAAACTTTATATATAGCAGCTGTTTTTTTATTTACCAACCAGCGTGAATTGCTGACAGTCTTCCAGTAACAATACAAAATAGTGAACTGATTTTACCGACATTTACTGAAATGTACTTCTATCTATTGCAAGTTCACTGGAGGTGCATTCTGCTATAGTGCTGGGTTATTACAAGAATAGACTGTTGGGACACAGGTTTGATTCCTCATGCTCCTTTTGTGTTTGTTTTTATTATTACATTGTATTTATTATTACATGTACTAGTTAATTACTCATTAGCCTTTGTGGCATAGTGGAAGAAAGCTTTGTTTTTAGAAAGACACAGTATTGAAGTTTGCTGGTTCGATTCCCCATACTTTTATGTTCTGTTTCTTTCATCCATGCTAGCAAAGACATACACTGCAAAGATTACTTTTCTTTTTTGTATGAAAAGCAAATAAATGTATCATTGTTAGGGACAGGAGCATTTGCAATGTGTTTACAAAAAACCTGCACTGAAATCTCTGAGCTGTAACATGATTGGCTGTCAGCTTCCAGGAAGCAAGACTGCAATTTCCTGTAAATGTGTACTGCGCACACTTAGCGGGGTGTTCCCAGATAAGGTGAATTATGGGGAACACACAGGTTATTTTCATAAATCACCCAGCATCCACAGCAAAGGGAGAGATGAGACACAGCTTGCTGTGTGTTTCTGAATGTGCTCTGTCTATTGGGACAATGTTGTCTGAGGACTTTAGTTCTCCTTTAATGATTCTCAAGCATGATGCTTCTCCTCTGGAAACTTTACTGAGAATTATATATTTAAAAAATATGTACAAAATTCTTTTATAATCAAAATTACTTTACCAATGTTAGACATTCCCTGATATATAAATGTAATTAACATTGATAATTTTACATACAGCAGGTAAACCTCATGAATATATATATAGAAACCATAGAATTATCTATTAATCCATAACATGGTATATGTCTCATTGAACTTCATAACAAGCAAAATATATAAGAACATCACATACCATATAAGGGAAATGCATACAATGTGTATAGTGCAAACTGACCACATGGCACATTATGAAATAGGGAGAGTTTAGCTGGTTACTTAACATTATATAATTTAATATATTACAGAAATAAACACAGCTTCCTAACACATATAACTATATTTTAACCTGATTTAGACACTTGTGCCATACCTGAGAAGGAGATAAAGTAATTAATGACTCTCAGGCATGTTGCTTCTCCTCTGGAAACTTTACTGAGAATGAGGCATCATGGTCTAGAGCTCCCGCACTCTAGCCTCTGCAGGCATAGCTAATCAATAACTAATCAATAAGGAGCTAGACTAAACAAGCAGATCACAGGTAGATCACACTGATATGTAAACAATAGGTTTCTTCCCTTTGTGCTTATTAACAATTCTAATTTAACATATGGAACATTTTACATTCAGAATTATGAAGTAATTAAATAATTTATTAAGGAATTCAATGTGTCACATAATCCCCCCTAAAATCACCTATTTCGTCCATTCAGCTAATCATATGCCCTTTCTAAAGGTACTTAACACCTCTCTACAATCACATCTTCCAATACCCCAAAACAGGATTAGGGAATTAGGAAGACAAGGGATGTGCAGGGATAGCACATCCTAAACAAGCATATTCTGTCCTGTTTGCCTTAATGAATGATGTCTAAGATTTTTACATTTCAGGTAACTGGTTCAATATTTTGCACTTTTCTAATGCATTGTTGGTATGTTTCTGTCAAAATCGCATGTAACACAGTTCTATGGGAATGCAGGAAGTGCATACACAAATCAAAAAGATATGAGATTATCTTTTTACCCATAAGCCCCTGGGAAATGCAAGCACACACAAAAGCAGATACTAGCAGACACAAGCACATGGCAAAAGGGCACTGGATTGCAAATCACTTTTTTGTGCATTGCAGTGGGGCCTCAGCCTCAGTGTTCCTGTTTATTCCCTTTCATTTTGACCTTTCCTTGTGTTTACCACAGTATTGTGCTGGAGGCAATCATCCTTGTCAAAATTGGAGCAGTACATAGGACGGTGACCCATTGTAATAATCCATGGATGCACTGACCGTTTCGTGGGTTTGTTGGCTTCCTGTTACACAAATAAAAGTTATCACAGTTCAATTACACTATTTTTCTACAAGTATCCAACATAAATTTCAGCAATGAAGATTTGTAATACAAGGAATAGGAATTCATTAAGAAGCCCATATACTTGGGGTAACTAAGGACACCCAATTTATTATTTGAAGTTTATGTCTGACCTGAAGGTCCTTCTGTAGCCATTTAAATTGCTCTGCCACCACCTCTTTTCCATAAATAATGAAAAAATATACTTCTGTAGATAGAGAAATTATATGAGCAGGGCCCAGGTCCCAGCTGCAAAGGAAAATAACACAACACATCAGACAGTTATTACTAGAATCAATCACATTTAACAGCCAAACATTTGTTTACCTGTACCAAAGACCCTCTGTGTTTCCTGGCATTGAAAACCGATTCCGATAATTGGAAAAGTTACTGAAAAAAACAATGATAAGTATTATAAAAATTATAATCAAATTATCCAGTGATATTCCAAATTATCAACAACACAGCATTTGGGGGACAGGAACAAGCATTAGTGTCTTAAAGGGCATGTCCACCCCCAAAACTATAATCCCCCCCCGCTACTGGCCCCATTGTGTAGTGTAGTTTAATCCTTACCTTACATCCCAGCTCTATCTGGTTCTCCTGCTATCCCCCCCTAAAGTCCAAAAAAACGCCCACCAGGAGTACTGCAGAATCCATATAGGACTCTGCCTCCTGTCTCCCCTCCGGGAGAAGTTTGGCATGCGCACTGCAGCCCTTCTCCCCCTCCCTTCCCCTCCCTCTCGATTAGGATTCCCCCCCCTAAATCCTTTATACATAATATTCTCCCTGTCCCCCCATCCCCAACCGCTATAGTTTTAAGTTCAGAAAGTGCCCCAAATATTACTTACCTTCCCTCTTTCCTCAGTCACACTGAACTCCCGGCAGCCACGTCCATGATTGGCACACAGTTTGGTTTCTGACTGTTATGTAATTCATGTGTGCCCACTCCTAATTAGAGATGGACTAGAACTCGAACCCGAGTTCGAGCCGAACTATTCGAATTCGAACGAATTCAGACTTCTCCAACTATCCCGGACCCGGATTTTCAATATTTTCGGACTTTCGATAAATATCGAATGTTCGACTGTTCTAATATACGAGTAAAATGCCTATTATTCCTATACGCGAGCATCGAATCCGTGAGTAAAGTGTCCATTAAAAACTACAATTTCATTTCAGATTTATACATTATCTGGTGTATTTTTAGAATCCAGAACAATTAAAGATTGCCACTTACTATGCCTCCTCATGGTTTCCTGGGCATGTCATGTAGGGTATGTAGGCTGCAACTGACTCAATCTGGCGCATAAATTCATCACCTGTTTGAGCATTGTCCTAAAATCAATGAAATCCAATCATTTGATAAATACTAGTAGATTAAACGTGTGCCGTTTATATAGGTCATGCTTGGTCGGTACGAATGCAGCTGCTGATGAGCAAATATCCTTCATAAATGGAAAAGAAATCAAAACATTTTCTATGAATACCATTACACTTATAGCTGTATAAAAGAGTGCTGTCAAAAAACAAATTGAAACATTGCAGTTAAACAAAAAACACACAAATGGTCTGAACAAAACACCCATCTTTAACTAACAAGCTGGGCCCCTAACCTTACAAAAAAACGATAGGGGAAAAGACCCCTATCAATACAAAATAAATAAAAGTAAGTAATAAGGGGGAAGTACTGTAAATACCAAATTAAATCGGATTTTTCCTTTAATAAAACAATTGTTTTATTTGTTAATTGTTGCACATTAGCTGTAGGGGATTGCACTTGTATTATTAAAGATTAAATGTGTTTTATTTATTACTTATTGTTTTATTAAAGGAATAATCCGATTTATATTTGGTATTTACTTCCCCCTTATTACTGACTTTTATACATTGCAGTTAAACATTACATCAGTGCAGTTTGCTTACTTTCATCCATTATGGGGTTTATAAAGGCCAAAAGGGCATGTCCAGCTCCTCAAAGTTCAAATAATATTAAGGTGCAGCCAGTGGAGATAGGGAAGTATATTTATGTTCTGGTGATTAAGTTAATTCATCTTTGTACAAGCTGATTATGAATGTTGATCCTCCATATTCGTTTTAAATGTGCTTCAAATAATTTATTTTAAATAAATAGAATTAATAAACAATACCATAAATGTTATCTGCTAAAAAAAGTTCCTGTTAAAGCAACTCCAAATTTATATCAAATGCTGCTCTCAGAAGGATCTGGAATTTCACCTTTCTGTAGAATAACAATTGCAAATAGAGTTTAAGTTAAGAAGCATTTTACAGTAATACCGTATTTCTTCAATAAATTATTAAAAACAGCCTTTAGGGCGATACAGTTGCAAACTTATTTTTCCTGTACTTTTAAATGAAACTATGCCAATACTAGCTATATTTTGACAGTAATATCTTCACCAATGTATCATGTAATGTAATTTTCGGTATTTCACTTGGAATTCATACATTTGCATACATATTTATGAGAGATTTAATAAAAAAACACATGACAAGGGAGGTGAGACAAGAAAAGATAAATGTTATTTTATACCCTGCAGCAAAACAATAAAGCCTTTAAAAAAAGCACTGGTGCATATTGATAACAAGTTTTACTGACTGGATACCAATATGAATAACAATTTTAAGTGACACTTAAATCTACAGATATTTTGCAAATGGACCTTGTATTCCAAAGTGGTGTCAATAAGTGGTCCTAGTTAGAAGCCTTCTACTTTAATCCCCCAGATGTGCATTTGTATGAATATATACGAAAATCTAAAATGATTTACCTGGTGTAAGTCATAAGCAAAATCCCCTGAAAAAGTTAAATAAACATAAAGATTAGAATGCACCTTATATCTAAATCAAAGTATTAGAATGCACCTTAAATCTAAGTCACTTAACCATCCAGCCAGTCCATAAAATAATACCAAATAAAAGCTCTACTTTAACTTACAGCCCACACTGTAACTTCTATGAATATCAATTAGATTTATGTCAGTGAGATAATCACCCACATGGACCTATCCAAAATGTCTTAAATGTCTTATCTACATCCCCATTCCCTTTTCATCACACACTATTCTCTCTCTCCCCCCCACACTCCCCCCCCCCCCACACACACACACAAACTTAAACTTCTCCCATCTAAACCAGGAGTATATATGAGGAAGGTTTTGTGAAATCTGAACTGTTAACTACAGCGCTAACTCAAATTTGCCCATTTTTAACATTTGTTTTGTGCTGTACATTATCACTGCCTTATTCACTGCACATACCAACATGTAGCACTGCATCATACATGCCCATCTCTGTTTCCTTTTGCAGCCGTGACAAGGACTGAGCATTTTCCTTCCCCATGTCACCAAACACAACCAGGCGAGGTCCCCATGAAGATCCATTCTGCATGGCACGAAAAAAGAACTGAGAGCTCCAGCCATAAATACTGCCACAAGAATATGCTAATGGGGAAAAGGTAATAGAAATGTCAAGGGATGTTATGGCAAAACCAGAATAAGAAACAGGAGAAAAAAATCTCAGCACATCTCTCTCAAATTTTTTTTTTTCTCTAAGCTCTTTTTCTTCTTCACATCTTAAGCCTATATGATGGATAAGGAGTGGGAAAATCAGACACCTCATAACTACCAGATCCAGTTACCCACTTTTTCCTGTATTTATTAAATAAAGATTGGCTGTAAATATGTCACAAACTAGTCTTAAAGCAGAATTGGAATTTAAGTTGCAATGCTATCACTGTCAAAATTCTTATGCGAATTTCAATAAAGAAATGTCATAAAAAAATTACTGGGATCTCACAAATCAGAAGCACTCCCAGTCTCTATTAAATAAGAAATGTATCAGATAATTCTGAGAGACAAATGAATCTATTATTTCAAATTGTACTCCTTTAAATACATACAATCCAGGAAGGATTATTAAGATTTTACAGGACTAAATGGGTAAAATGTGAATCAAGTCCTTTGCTCACCATATCTCTGCCCGGGTGTGAGACCTTTTATGTTTACTCTGTGGATAAACAGTTTTCTTTTCATCCATCCTCCATCCACAAATTCTGTGGTGTTTCCATATGCTAAAATATTCAAGATAGTCCCTGGAACAGCACCAAACTTGACAACCGAAGGAGTTAGGATGAATGTTGTCCATGTCACAGTCATTGAAGTAGGGTCACCTTAAGAAAACCTACAGTATCACTAAAAGTAGCCCAACAAAGCTAATGTGGATTTAACACTAAACAGTAATAGACAGAGGAACAAAATAATTGTTCAATAACCTCACACTAATCAGTAAACAGAAAATTAATAATCAGTAACATAGTAACATAGTAATTAAGGTTGAATAAAGACATACGTCCATCAAGTCCAACCTATTCACCTGCCAGAGGAAGGCAAAAAAACCCAGCTAAAAAGGGGGGAAAACTTCCTTCCTGACTCCAAACGGCAATCAGAAAGTATCCCTGGATCAACCAGATCTATATTCATTAATACCAATAATTCTTAATATTTTTTAGTTTTAGAAACTTATCCAGGCCTTTTTTAAAGATATTCAATGAACTTGCCATTACCACATCTGCTGGAAGACAGTTCCACAGTTTCACCGTTCTCACTGTAAAGAAACCTTTCCTAACCTGAAGATGAAACTTCTTTTCTTCCAACCTTAAAGGATGTCCACGAGTCCTCTGATATGACCTATTAGTAAACAATGCACCAAAGAGTTCATTGTATGGACGATTAATATATTTGTATAAGGTTATCATGTCCCCACGCAAATGTCGCTTCTCCAATGTAAACAGCCCTAACTTTTCTAATCTGCCTGCATATTCAAGCCCCTCCATTCCCCTTATTAATTCAGTTGCCCTTCTCTGAACTGCCTCAATTTCCAAGATGTCCCTTTTGTATATGGGATTCCAAAACTGCACCGCATATTTCAAATGAGGCCTTACCAGTGCCTTGTAAAGAGGGAGAATAATATTTTTCCTCTCTTGAATCTATTCCTCTCTTTATACAAGACAATATCTTGCTAGCTCTAGCCGTTGCTACCTGGCATTGTTTGCTATAGCTAAGTCTGTTATCAACCAGAACCCCCAAATCTTTTTCCATTACAGATGCACTTAACACAGAGTTATTTATGGTGTAGGTGGCACAGGGATTATTAAATCCCAAATGCATCACCTTACATTTATCAACATTGAATCTCATCTGCCATTCTGCTGCCCATTTTGATAATATATCTAGGTCTGCTTGCAGCACTTGCACATCACTTGAAGTTTCCAAAGCTCTGCATAGTTTAGTGTCATCAGCAAACACTGAGACCTTGCTCTCAATGCCCCCTTCTAAGTCATTTATAAACAGATTAAACAGAAGCGGCCCCAGTACAGAACCCTGAGGCACTCCGCTTAGAACTTTAGCCCACATAGATGTAGCTCCATTTACCACCACTCTCTGTTTGCGATCCAATAACCAGTTCTCTATCCATGAACATATGTTTTCTTCAAGGCCAACAGTCCTCAGTTTATACATTAGTCGCCTATGTCGCACAGTTTCAAAAGCTTTCGCAAAATCCAAATATACCACATCCACTGCTGTGCCTGAATCTAACTTCTTACTTGCTTCTTCATAAAAACCAACTAAATTTGTCTGGCATGATCTATTTCTCATAAATCCATGCTTACTACTACTAATAAGATGATCTCTGGAGACAAAGTCAAGGATATGATCTCGTAACAAAGTTTCCAGCACCTTCCCTACCACTGAGGTTAGGCTTACAGGTCTATAGTTACCAGGCTGTGAACGACTACCTTTTTTGAATATTGGTATTACATTGGCTTTTTTCCAATCCAGCGGAACATCCCCAGACCAAAGCAAATCTGAAAAGATGAGAAACCGTGGTCTAGATAGAACTGAACTAAGCTCTTTTAAAATCCGAGGATGCAATCCATCTGGTCCTGGGGCTTTATTGATATTAACTTTGTCTAATTGTTTCCGTACCATATCCTCTGTTAGCCAATGTGAATACTCTTCATTTCTTTCCTGCATTTTATTACAATCCCTACTGTAAGGACAAGGATTTTGACTTAAAGATGATTGGTAAGTGTTGTTTAATAAATGTATTTTGCCCATTGAATCAAAGTAAAAGGGTTTAGAGCTTTAGGGCCCTTATACACACAGTAATGATAAAGGGGTGATTCCATCGAGATCACCCCATTTATCAGTTCTGTGTGTACTGGAAAAATGTTCCCGAGGCCAACGAACGGTCTTTGTTGGCCTCAGGGACGCTCATTCCAGACAGACAATTTTCCTCACTCACAGTAGTACAGGGAGCCAGCCATGATCGCTATGGGGTGTGGCTGTCCTGAGATATCTTCCCTGTACATAATATAGAGGCATAGCCACATCTTTACAAGGTGACAGACTCTTACAAAATTTGACATCTGTTAAAGATTGGGTACAGTGTGTACCCAGCTTTAATCTGGATCAACCAAACAGATGATTATAAATGTTTTCTAACTGTAGTAGACCATTAAAAAGGTAACATCTGATTGGTTTAGGCAAATTAACAGCTCAGGCAAACTTTTGCACCCCTTATTGAATAAGCCCATTTATGTTTTACAATAATATGTATTTCATCATGTATTAAATTTATGTTTAGAACTTAAACATTTTGACTTTGAGTAATTACCTGTAAAGGAAAGATGAACTTGTTCTGGCTTTGCCTTCATAATTCCAAAACATTTGTCCCTTGTAAGAGCAAAAAGCAGAAGAAGATTCAGCACCTGCATCACTACCCAGAGAGGGATTGAATCACACTGCAAACATTTACTCAAAACCTATTGTGACCTTATCATGCCATTTAAAGCAAATCTTTAACCTAATATAGGCACAAAACTGTATACTGTCAACTGATTCCTAACACTTTTCATTTCAGTGTGCAAAGCAGATAGATTACGGAAGTGATCATGACACTGTCAGCTGATCCAGCCAGAAACACAACACTAAACATAACAGGGTGCACATTCATTATGAATCACAGCTGCCACCCTATGGTTTCATAGGGTAATGCATCTTTGTTTAAATTTTGTGTGCACTTCCTTTAGATAACACTTTTGACACTTAATAAGACGTTGAGTGATTTAATGGATAGGTTACTTCGGCCTTTTATGTAATTTCCTGCTAGTTTTTTTCTTACCTTTAAGAGTTATTCTTTAAGAGGTTCGTTGCCCGATCGACCGGGCCGTTTCGGCCGATAAAGGGCCCATTCACGGGCCAATTATCGGCCATAACGAACGTTCGAACACATCGTGCGTTGCGACCCGTGAAAGCATGTGTGTAAGAGGTTTTAGGCCACACTGCTGTGTTTTGTGATCAGTAAATTTGTAAGAATCGCATGCCAGTGCATTACAGTGTGGGTGGCCTTATAGTATGTACTGTGATGATCCCTTTCTAAGCACATGCCATCCCAATTATTAGAGCGGATCGCATGGCCTCTGATAATTAAATATTGGGCAAATCTTGACACAAACTGATGGCAACATGTATGAAACAATCTTTATTGCAATCATGCATGTTTCCATCTGTTGTAGTGTGGCCACAGCCTAAAAGAGAGAGTAATCTCAGCAAACTTAATAAGTGACCAATGGGCACTGTGGACTAAGTTGGTAGATGTGTTTCTAGCAGCAATAAAATAACACTTTTGCAAGCTTAGACTTGCCAGTATCTTCCTGCTTTTTGTTCTTACCTGTTAAGTAAGTTATTTAATACACTTTGGTATAGAAACAAAACATTGCAATAGCAAATATAGCTCAAAAGAAAAATGTGTCCAAAAATGACTTTAGGTAAATTGACAGGAACTGCTTTCCTGAGTATTTTTGCAATTTACTTTTTTTTAAATATAGTTTTGAAGATATTTAAATTTTTATGTGTGGTATGGTAACAGCATCACCAGATGCACCCTACACTTCCTGTTCTGGAACCATGTGACAGTCCCTCCTCCTTGTCTTCTGCTCCTTGTGCCCCCCCCCTTAAAACCCTGTGTCCCTTCCCACACCTCCTTCAGTCACTGTAACTCAATTTCTTCCTGGTTTCTTCTACTTTCCACTGCACTGAGCATGTGCCAACTGCAGATTAGAAGGAGGAACTAGAATTGTGACTGCAGATTCAGAATCCTCCACCTCCTAACTTTCTGATCAGTGATTTCTTCATATATTTGACTGTGATGGCTTATTTTATTGGCCTTTCATTTAAAATCAACTTGTTTGGAGACCAATGGTCCCATTTAAGCTTACACTACCTCCACAAATACATAATGAATCAAGCATTAGAGGGTCAAAATAATTATTTACTGTTTCTTAGTATGTAGTATATGCATTTTTAAAGGGCATGTCCACCCCAAAACTAAAATTTAACCCACTACTTGCCCCACTCTGTAGTGTATAAAAATCCTTACCTTACATCCCAGCTCCAAATGGTTCTCCTGTAATATCCCCCCAAAGTTAAAAAAAGTGTCCACCAGGAGCCTGGCCACCAGTGAAATTGTTTCCGCCTCTGAGCTGTCCTCTCAGAGGTTTTTGGCTTGCTCAGAGCAGCCCTTCACTCCTTCCCCCCCTCCCTCTCCCACCCGTTTTTCCTCTCCCTCCCCCTAGTGTAAATCCACTTGTACACATATTAGGCATAGTTCCCCCAGGCCCAACCACCAATAAAATATTTATAAGAAAGTCCCCTGATCTTTACTTACCTTACCTCTCTCCTCCGGCGTTATGAACTGCCGGCAGCCGTGCCTGTGATTGGCTGCCTCTTAGCCAATCACAGATGCGGCTGCCAGTCCAGCCCCCTGCTTGCAGGCGGGGAGAGGGAAGGTAAGTAACGAATGGGGGACTTTCTTACAAATATAATATAGCGGTTGGGGCTGGGGGAACTAGCCCTACAACATATAATTTTTTTTAAAAAGGGGTGGACATGCCCTTTAAATTTGTTTGGCTAATATTTGAATTGATTGGGCCAGCACTAGCAAAACTGCAGGGGCCTGAGGCCCCCTTGCAAGTTTAGCGGCCAGGCCCTTGACACCCCCCACCTACCTCACCGATGATCACATGTAGGTAGTAAATGTGCGCATGATCAGTTATTTAAAACTTTGGTACTGGAACAGCAGCAGATACGTACCTTTAGTAGCATATGATCAGCTGGCAGGCTCTTTGTCCCCGGGCCCCACCACTTTAGGGGGCCCTGTAGTTACGCCACTGTTTACCAGTAGGTCTTTGGCTAGTACTAAAGCATCCTGTACACATTAAATGACTGCACAATGGTGCAGTTGATCAAGACAATTCCAATCAAAAGTAGGGTTAAAGGGTATGTCCACCCCCGAAAAAAACATAACCTCCCAAAACCTCAACCTTGGTAAGTTTGTAACTTCGTAAGACTCAGCTAACAGTACTTACCAGCCTTTTTTTTCCCTCTGCATGGTTCTGTTTGCTTCCATGCACAGAAGCAAGTAAAAGGGGCCAAACCGGCAACACCTACTGTGAATGGCTGAGACACTGGAGTGCATTCAGCCTTTGAGGGATTAAAGGTCAATGTCACTGTGATACACCAATTTTTGTAAAAAGAAACAATGCAAACAAATGGGGGTCCTGGTACTAAAGTATTAGTCCCAGAGAATATATAATTCAGAGCGCACACCAGTCTTAAACCACCAAACTGTGTTTATTAACACGTGACGTTTCGGTGCCCGTGTGGCACCTTCCTCAGACAAACAATAATTCAAACAAAGTGCAAGTGCAGTTAAAATATCAATTGGAGCCTTAACCCCTTAGTAGTATTTCAATCTAAAAACCAATACAAGTAAATTGTAATAGTGACCTCTAGTGTGCAATAAATATATAACAACCAAAGTCTATCTTGTACATTGACCCAGAACAACATAAGAAATATACATTAATGTACATCTTAAAGTGTATATCATAATATTCATAAAGTGCATATTTACGTTTTAGTGTTATCCCTGTAAGGGAAATATTGATATTAAAACATGTGTATACCCAATAGGTAATATTAAATATGTTTTAAAAATAAATATTTTGTGAATAAAATATAGTGAAAAAGTGAATAAAATACAATAAAAATACCATGAAAACTAAAACAGCATCTGCATATATATATATAGTATGAGGTCCAATCTTGATAAAACCTACAAACACCAAATAGTACAGTATTCATTAACTATCGTTGAGGAAACACCTTAATCCTAAATTGGTATTTAACCCTTTTGGTTGCAAAGCATTCAGTTTGTAAATCCAGTAGGCTTCCTTTCTTAATAGGGCGTTATCCCTGTTACCACCCCTCTTTAATATGGGAACATGGTCAATGGACCCATCATTAAGTCATGAATGGTAGATGACAAATTGTTCAATTTTCTGGTAGATGAATACCAGAAACCAGTTATGTATGGACTACCAAAAGTCCATAAGGATATAAAGAAACACCATTCAGGCCAATCGTATCCGCTATTGGATCTGCACTGCAACATTGGCCAATTTATGACTTCTTCCTTAATCCTTTGGTCAGACGCTTCCATCCTACAAAAAGACACACAAGAATTCCTGCAACAACTTAGGACAATATGAGACATGGGACCCCACTTGGATTATTATTAATGGACATTTCTTCACTATAACACATCGATTACACATGAATTGGGACTTGAAGCAGTCGGACACTTCCTGTCATTGGAACACTGTGGGACACCACCTAGCGAATTATTATGTTGTTTGTCATTAATACTGCATAACAATTACTTCAAATTCGAGAACCAGTTCTACATACAGAGCGTTGGTACGGCCATGGGCAGTCCAGCTGCGCCATCCTACGTGAATTTGTATGTCGGTTGGCTCGAAAAGAAATTCATATACCCCAGTGACTTATACCAAAAATATTGTAAAAAACTAATGCGTTACTTAGACGATTTTTTGTGATATGGTGGCAGTAAAAATGAGATTCTTATCCATAGAATTAAGCAGTGTAATAAATTCCTGGGCTTGTGCTTCCGTGCCTTCCCATATCACAAATAAATCGTCCATTATTTGGATGTCTGTATCGAAATTAAAGATACTGGGTTACATACGACACTTTTTACCAAACAAACTGACAGGAACACATTACTTAGAGCCGATAGCTTCCATCCCAGACATATTATCTCCAATTTACCCAAATCACAGTTTATCAGGATACATAGGATTTGTGATGAGACTAAGGAACAGGAGTTACAACTAAAAAGGATGACAGATAAATTTCTTGAGAGGGGCTATAATACACAAAACATACAGAAAGCCAAACTTGAAGCCGCTAGACATACAGTGTCACAAAAGGCACAAAAACAGGGCTTACCCTTCACCCAAAAATATACTGTGGCATCTGAAAAAATCAAATTTGCCACACATAAATATTGGCCAATCATACAGGGAGATGTGGACCTCAGCACAGATATAAAGGATAAACCTATGATGACATACAAAAAGGGTAACACCTTATACAAACAACTAGTACAAGCTGATCCTGTATACAAATATCAAAAACAGAAGATTAAGTTATCCAATAAGACTGGGTGTTATAAATGCTTTAATTGCAACATGTGTAATGCATTGATTACAGGTCAAATCTTCTCTCACCCATGGAATGGTAATAACTACAGGATAAAAGAATTCTATACATGTAATACTGAATTCTGTGTTTATCTACTGAAATGTCCCTGTACCAAGATATACGTGGGCAAAACAATTGGCCCATTCAAGAAAAGGTTCCAACGCCATAGAAGCGACATAAGGTTGGCATATGAAAGAATTAATCAGTCTTCATCTTCTAAAATAGAAACATCCCCAGTAGCCACACATTTCGTAGAATCTAAACACGCAATTTGTGATCTTAAAGGGATGGTCATTGACCATGTTCCCATATTAAAGAGGGGTGGTAACAGGGATAACGCCCTATTAAGAAAGGAAGCCTACTGGATTTACAAACTGAATGCTTTGCAACCAAAAGGGTTAAATACCAATTTAGGATTAAGGTGTTTCCTCACGATTAATGAATACTGTACTATTTGGTGTTTGTAGGTTTTATCAAGATTGGACCTCATACTATATATATATATGCAGATGCTGTTTTAGTTTTCATGTGTATTTTTATTGTATTTTATTCACTTTTTCACTATATTTATTCACAAAATATTTTTTTTAAAACATATTTAATATTACCTATTGGGTATACACATGTTTTAATATCAATATTTCCCACTTACCGGATAACACTAAAACGTAAATATGCACTTTATGAATATTATGATATACACTTTAAGATGTACATTAATGTATATTTCTTATGTTGTTCTGGGTCAATGTACAAGATAGACTTTGGTTGTTATATATTTATTGCACACTAGAGGTCACTATTACAATTTACTTGTATTGGTTTTTAGATTGAAATACTACTAAGGGGTTAAGGCTCCAATTGATATTTTAACTGCACTTGCACTTTGTTTGAATTACTGTTTGTCTGAGGAAGGTGCCACACGGGCACCGAAACGTCACGTGTTAATAAACACAGTTTGGTGGTTTAAGACTGGTGTGCGCTCTGAATTATATATTCTCTGGATCTTACAGACCGTTGGGCTATGGTCTTCTGAGTGGCACCCAGCAGCTACATTACCTTGCAGGTGTGCGGGAGAAACAAACAACTTGGGAGATAGACAGACAGGTAGCCAAATAATTCATGTGCAAGCAGATATATAGACACATTTTTTGCAAAGAAAGAAAAATATAGTTAAGACAGTAGATAGACAGACATATAGAAATCTCAATAGACTTAGTGAGTGTATATATCATAGACATTATTGATGGTAGATATTGTATTGACAAATAGTCAGTCCATTAGATAACCGATACATACATATTGACAGATAGCAGTCCAGATACATAGGTCTGTACGATAGGCAGCATAGTTCCAATAACCAGGTAGGTTTAGGGATGGATAGATAAATAAAGATAGATTACAATATATGATTTATAAGTTATCTTTTAAAATATTTTTCATAGATTTCTGAGAATGTCATGGCAGAACCAGGACTCAAATACATGAGATCCAGAACGACCAGGAGGGTAGATAAAAAAAATTTTTTTCACCTACATCCGTGTGTGCCCCACTGGGCGCTACAACAGCGCATGCCCCCATTTCTCACTGCTGCTCCGCGATGTACGCTTAGTGCATATGTGGGTGAGGTGTCAGTGATACATCTTGAGCGATACCTCACAACACGCCCTGCGGGAGAAACGGCCGCATTCAAGTGGTGCCAAGCAGTCAAACACTTCTACATAAGAGAGTTAAACTGCAGTCTAAACTACGACTTCACTTCCACTGCAATGGCCTTTGCTTATGTCCATCGTTTTCCCCACTGTTACCATAACCACATTGATTATGATTAGACTGATATTGTGACTGTTTTTTTTAGAACAGGAAAAACAAATCTTTGTATTATAATTAGCCTCATGTTGTTATAGATTATGCATGCACAACATACTTACAGGTCTGGTGAATTGCTGTGATGGGCTTATATACAGGTTAGTGGGTGATTTAATGGACAATCATACAGGTCCTTAGGTCTGTATGGACAGATATAAGGTGAAGTGTCTGATCGATAGGACATATATACAGGTCAGTGGTATTTAAAGGAACATATATACAGGTCATTGGGGTTATGTAATGGACTAATATACAGGTCAATAATTGATGGACATTATACGTTCCTTGGGTGATGTGATGTGACATCACAACCATCCCATATTTCCTGTAACCGGTCACCGAGCTGATCAGTTATTGGCTATTTGTGCTTCCGCTGCACGGAAGTTGACAGTGGGAAGAGCTGAAGCCTTGTTGTGGTACTCTGCTGCTCCGTCCATGTGTCCCTGCTAAGACTGTACTGTCTGTCTGTCATCTGATTCTGACGGTCCCTTCACCTGCTGTGCTGCTCGCAGCTGCTTAGTTGTTGTGCGCTGTATGCACCAGCCACATCTAAAATCCGAGTCCACTCATAAATCTAGTATTAAATTTACTTATAGTATGAATGAAAGTGACAACAGAGATAGGAGAGATAGATTAACATCCAACAGATATCTATAATAAATCGATATTATTAGACAGATAATAATAGACTGATATATTATGGTAGAGAGGATATATAGATAGATAGATAGTTGATAGATTATAGATAGATAGATAAGATAGATAGATGATGATAGATAGCTAGAATAGATAAGATAGATGATGCTTACGATGACATACACTATCTAGATAAAACAGACCAGACGATCGCCCGAGAGCAGGCCGCCTCGCTACTGATGCAGGGTGCGGCAACTGTCGAGCGGCACCCTGTAGGAAGCGGCACTGCCGCACTGTCATCACACTGTATTTTAATTTTTTTTTTTTTTTTTAAGCTGAGGCCGGCCTCCCACCGTCTACCCAACCCTCTTATTCTGTTTGGGGGGGGGGAGTTTTTGGCGCGCCGGACCTGTGTAACTTCACCACAACTTTCGCGAAGTCCTATCTGACTCCGCCTCCATCCCGACCCCGAACGATCCATCAGACCATCCTCAACGTCGTTATCGTTGCGTTCGCTGCTCGCCTGATTATTGACTCAGCGCTGCAATTCCAGCCCGTGCAGACCAGACAGGCTGCTGAGCTGCGCCGCCTGCTTCGGAGATGGAGTGAATTCAGTGACAGTGATGTGAGAATCATATAAAAATAAATTGGACTTGAAATCCTACTCCTAACTAATAAAGGCAAACAAACCGTTAACAACTTTAGGGATGGCTGGATATGGCTGGGGCCTGACCCTGGGGCTGGGGGTTTTGTTCTGTAATTCTGTTCTCTGATGGCCCAGTGACTTCAGGCCAGCAACCACTAATATCATGTGCCCGGCAGCAGGCCCTAGCATACATAGATTATTACCCACCAGAATTTATCGATAGATAATAGATAGATAGATAGCTCGATAGATAGATAGATCGCTAGCTACTTTAGCTCAATAGATCTATAGAGGCTAATCGATCGCTCGCTGCTCTGAATAGCTGATAGATCGATAATAGAGGACAGGGATCGAGAATGGATAGATGATCGAATAGCTATATGTTTTAGATGATTAATAAATAGCCTCTCCTCGCTTCGATACGCCCTGGATCAGCCACGCTCGCTCGTGCACGCAGCTCCTGATCGCTCTCTCGCTCGCTTCAGCTGCACTCGCTAGCTCGATCGCTAGATCGATCGACCGCTGGCTAAAGCTGGCCGGCTCTCAGCGCGATAGATCGATCAGCTAGCTCGCTCGTAGCTCGCTCGACTCGCTCCTCGCTAGCTCGCCTCCATCGCTGCTCGCTCGATAGATGATATGCTATGTCATGACCGGGATATAAGATATTAGATTATCTCAGATAGATAGACAGCCAGACAGACAGATAGAATGGAGAGACTTATCGATAGATAGATAGATAGATAGACAGATGATGATAGATAGATAGATAATAATAGATAGTCTAGGAAGATAGATAGATCTACAATAGATAGCTAGATAATATATCGTATAGATAGATAGATCATATAGGAGAGATATAGATAGTCATAAGATATATAGATAGATAGATTGAGAGACATAATGATAGATAACAGACAGACAGACAGACATATATATATCTATGTGAAATCTATAGTCAATCGACAGATGATAGCCATAGATATATAGATAGATAGATGAAGATGGATCGATAATAGATTAGCTAGACAGATGATAGATGATATATAGATCAGATAGATGATACATCAATAGACAGATGATAGATAGTAAGATAAGATAGAGTAAGATAATAGATCGATAGCTCGATGCAAGATAAATGATAGCACAGATCGATAGATACTGATATCTAGACCTATGATTCTGCTAGATAGTATATACTAGATAATACTCGATTGCTCTATCTCTCGCTCGCTAGCTTCTATCGATGAGATACCCGAGATAGATAGATAGATGATAGATAGATAGATAGATATATAGATCGATAGATTATAGATAGGCTTATAACAGATGATAGATCAGATGAGCATAGATAGACAGATGATGAAGATGAATAGACAGATATATTAGATAGATTATAGATATATATACAGATAATCGATAGATAGATGATAAGATAGATAGATATATGATAGACAGCTAGATAGATAGATGATAGATAGCGATGATAGATGATTATAGATAGACAGAATAGATTGATGTAATGATTGATAGTAGCTAGACAGATAATATATGATAGATTATAGATAGATAGATGATAGATAGATACATAGGTAGACAATGATAATAATAGATAGATATATAGATGATGATGAGAGATCGTGATATATTATCTTTGGGGATGCTAATTTCTAGAGTGTGGGTCCTTCAAATGTATTGTAAATAATGGGAATATATTTAAAATACAATGATAATGACACAAGTTAAATCAATGGTATAAAGCCCCTCCCACCTGAAACCAAGCCACATCCCACTTCCGACAAAGCCCACCCCTTTCAATTATACAACCACACCCCTTTCGCGGCAGTCAGGGGGCAAAGCATTTAGAATTTTGTGTCAGTTGGCAAAAGTCTAGAGAACGGCCCCCTGATAGCCAGATGATGATAGATAGATAGATAGATAGTATAGATAGATAGATAGCATAGATAATAGATAGACATAGATGTTAGATTAAATCGATAGATAATTATAGTATAGATATATAGAAGATAGATAGAGAATAGATATAGATGGATATATGTTATATGATAGATAGATATACAGGGATAGAAGAGATGATAGATGATAGATAGATGATATGTTAGATAGATAGATATATAGATAGATCGATATATAGATAGATAGATAGATATATAATATATATATAGATAGATATATAGATAGATAGACAGGGATAGAAGAGATAATAGAATGATAGATCGATAGATATATAATGATAGATAGTAGATAATAGATAGACAGGATAGATAGATAGATCGATAGATATGATAGATGATATATAGATGATAGATAGATGGTGGTGGGGTGTGGCATAGTATAGATATTCGATAGATAGATATATATACATGGTATAAGAGAGATAGATAGATGATAGATAGATAGACGATAGAGAGATAGATAATAATAGATAGTAGATATACAGACAGACAGACAGATAGATTGAGAGCATATGATATAATGATAGATAGATAGATAGATATCCGATGATAGATGATATATAGGATGATAGATAGATATAGAGATAGATATATATATGAGACAGATGATACTAGATAGATAGATAGATAGATAGATATATAGTATAGATGATAGCTATATAGGATATATAGATAGATAGATAGATAGATGATAAGATAGATATATAGATTGAGATACATATGATATATAGACGACCGACAGACACCGACAGATAATATATATTATAATAGATAATAGCCAGATGATAGATTATATAATAGATAGATAGATATATAGGATAGATAGATAGATAATGATAGATATATAGATCGATTAGATAGATATACCGATGAAGATAGATCGATAATGAGATACATCATAGACAAATGATAGATAATAGATAGAATAGATAGATAGTAGATTAGATAGACTAATGATTGACATATAGATAGATAGATGATATATATACAGATGATTATGATGATGATAGATAGATGATTGATAGATAGATAGATCGATAGCTAGCTAATGATATATAGATAGATAGATAATAGACCGATGATAGATAGACTAGATTATAGATAATAGATGATAGATAGATATATAGAATAGATAATGATCGATGAATAGATAGCATGATAGACAGATAGATAGATAGTGATAGATAGACAATGATGACTGATATAGACAGCTAGAATTGTATAGATAGATAGACATATATAAGATAGATAGATGATAGATAGATAGATAGATAGATATATTGATTATAGCCCTATAGAATCGATATAAGATGATAGATAACAGATATGATGATGATGATTGACAGATAGATGATAGATCGATGATTGGATAGATAGCTTAACAGATACATAGATAGATAATGGATAATAGTAGATAATATATAGTCGACAGATGATATATTAAGATATACATGATATAGCTAGATATTGAATCTTTTGGGTATGCTATTCGGAGTGTGGGTCCTTCATGTATTGTAAATAAATGGAGGAATGATATGTAAATACAATGAGATGAACCCAAGTACATCATGTGTAATAACCCCCTCCCACCTCTGAACAAGCCACCTCCCACTTCCGGACACAACACCCAAAAAGAATTTCAATTATACAACCACACCCCTTCCGCAGCGAGGGGGGCAGCATTTAGAATTTTTGTGTCGGTGGCAAAAGTCTAGAGACGGCCCTGATAGCCAGATGAAATGATAGATCAGATAGATCCGATAGAATAGATCGATCGATAGCTATATGGTAGCTCAATCGATAGATAGATGCTAGAATCATGATTAGATAGAGCTAGATACATCGATCGCTATATGTTAATCGCTAGCTCGCTCAGCTAATGCTAGCTCGCAGCCAGGGATACGCCCAGCTCGACTCGCTGCTAGCTCGCTCTCTGTTTCGATCGATCGCTCGCTCGCTCGATCTCTCGCTCGCTGCATCGATAGCTCGCGAGATCAGATGACATGGATAGACGAGACCATAGATCGCTGCATAGCCTAGCTCGATAGATAGATAGATCATATAGATAGCTACGCTAGCCTCGACCGGGCTAGATCGACCTAGAATAGATCGATCAGATCGATCGATATATAGCTATATAGATAGATAAGAACTAGCCATGGATAGAAGCTAGATAGATTCGATGCTAGATAGATCGTAGATATATAGATTAGATAGATCGATAGATCGCCAGGGCTAGAGAGATAGATAAGATAGATAGATAGATATACAGACAGACGACAGCCATATCGATTGAGAGACATATGATAGATATCTAGATAGATAGATAGATAGATAATAGACATATGATCGATTAGATAGCATAGAATAGCTAGATAGGATAGATAGATAGATAACAATGATACACATTAGATCTGTAGTGTAGAGATAGAATAGATAGATGATGATAGCTGCTAGATCGATAGCTCGTATCATAGATAGCTATATAGGATAGCTAGACTACCGATAGATAGATTAGAGATATAATAGCTAGATCGATAGATAGATAGATCGATAGATTGAGAGCATATGATAGAATCAGAACACAGATAGATTGATCGATAGATCGATAGACCGATAATAGATAGATAGTGATAGATAGATAGATATATCGATAGATAGATAGAAGATCCGACAGATATAAGGAGAATAGATTAGAATAGATAGATCGATAGCTAGATAGCTAAGAAGATAGATAGATTAGCTATATAACAGGTAGAAGAGATAGATAAGATAGATAAGATATTCATAACAGACCGACGACATATAATTGAGAGACTACTGATAGATGATAGCCAGATAGAATAGATAGATAGATAGACAGATGATAGATCGATAGATAAATAGATCAGATAGATAGATAATAGATCTATAGAACAGATGAGACATAGAGAGAAGATAATAATAGATAGATAGATATATCTTCATATATAGATCGATATATAGGATAGATGAATAGATAGATGATAGATAGATTGAGAACATATGATAGATGACAGACATACAGACAGACAGACAGATAGATTATAGGATAGATAAGATAGCCGATTATAGATATATAAGATAGATTAGAGGATATATAGGATAGATGATTATAAGAAGATATATGGATAGATAGATAGATAGACAGATGATAGATAGATAGATCTTGATACATCTAATTAGACCTTTGATAGATAGATAGATAGATAGATAGATAAGATCGATGATATAGATAGAAAACTTATAGACAGATAGATAGATAGATTGATATATAGACAGATGATGGAGATGATGATACTAGATAGATTGATAATAGATGATATATAGATAGATATATAGATAGATAATAGACAGATGATAATAATAATGAATAGATAGATAGATCGATAGATAGATGATATATATGATGAGAGACAGATAGATCGATAGATGATAGATAGATCAGATGATTACATGATTAGTAGACCAGATAAGATTGATATATACGATGACGATATAGAATAGATCTATGATGATAGATAGATAGATAGATATATAGATAGGATAGTGATGATGACGATAGATCGATAGATGATAGATAGACCAGATGATGATGAGATAGATACAGATAGATGATAATATATTATTGAGTAGATAGATTACAGATAATAATAGATGTGATAGATAGATAGATAGATGGTAGACAGAAATGAGTAGAATAGAGAGACGATGATGATAGATAGATAGATGATCTTTTTGGGGGATGCTATTCTTAGAGGGTTGGTCCTTCAATGTATTGTACATAATGAGACTGAATATTTAAATACAATGTATAACTTGCACAAGTTAAATCAATGTGTATAAAGCCCCTCCACATCTGAACCATCCAAATCCCACTTCCCGGACAAAGCACCACCCCTTTCATTATAAAAAACCACACCCTGTCCGGCACGAGGGGGGCAGCTTTAGAATTTTGTGTCAGGTGTCAACAATTCTAGTAGACGGCCCCTGAATATCCAGATGATGATAGATAGATAGATATATAGATAGATAGATAGATGATTTGAGATAATATAATAGATGATGATAGATAGTAGATAGATAGAGATAGATATATATAGATATATGTTAGATAGAT
The DNA here is from genome assembly GCA_019447015.1 of Hymenochirus boettgeri. Classification (NCBI taxonomy): domain Eukaryota; kingdom Metazoa; phylum Chordata; class Amphibia; order Anura; family Pipidae; genus Hymenochirus; species Hymenochirus boettgeri. The sequence goes on along the minus strand of CM033476.1, from coordinate 225,582,985 downwards.
AGATCGCTCGCTCGCTCGCTATTCTCGCCCCGGCTCGACAGCGCTCTCTCGCCTGCTCGCTCGCCATCTCTGTTCGCTCGCATCGCTCGCTCGCTCTCTCGCTGCTCGCTCCGCTCCGCCGGCTAGACCGGGAGAGACAGCGAAGATCGAGCTAGCGTCGCTAGATCGCTCGATAGATCGATAGATAGATAGCTAGTTCGCTACGCTGATCGCTCGATCAGATAGCCAGGGATACGCTCGCTTCGCTGCGCATCGCTCGCTCGATCGCTGCTAGCTCTACATCGATACACTAGCTCGATCGATCGACCGGGTCGACGCACGCGATCGCCTCGTCGCTCTCTCCTCGATCGCTCGCTGCTGCGCTCCGCTCCTCGATCGCCAGGGCTCGCCTCGCTCGCTCGCTCGTCGTAGCTCGCTCGCTGACTAGCTAGATAGATAGATAGATAGACAGACAACAGACCGCACAGATCGATTGAGAGACATCTAGATAGAATCGCTAATAGTATTAGATTATTAGAAGATCATACATAGATAACAATGATCAGCTATAATTAGCTAGTCGGATAGATAGATCGTCGCAGATTATATTGATAAGCATAGATAAGATAGGATAGATCGCTAGATAGATAGATAGATAGTATAGATAGATACTATATAGGATATATAGATAGATATATAGAATAGATAGATGATTAGAAGAACATATGATAGATAGACATACGACATACCATAATCTATAGGATAGATGTATATAGACAGATGACATATATAGAAGATCGATAGATAGATAGATAGGATATATAGATAGATAGATTAGATATATAAGGATAGATAGTAGATATATGATAGACAGATGATGATAATGATAGATAGATAGATAGAGATACATCAATAGACTATGATAGATATGATAGATAGATAGATAGATAGAAGATAGATATATTAAATGATATACAGATAGATATAGCATGATATATAGACAGTGATGAATGATGATGATGTAGAATAGATTGCTAGATGATTAGATAGATAATAGACGATGATAGATAGATAGATGAATAGTATAGATAATAGATAATAGATAGATGATAGATAGATGATAACAGATGATAGATAGATATAGATAGACCAGATGATGATGATCTGAAGATAGATTGTATCTAGATGATAGACAGATAATAGATAGATAGAATGATGATAGATAGATGATAATAGATAGATAGATAGATAGATAATAATAGAATGATAACAATAGATAGGATAGATGATAGATAACTAGTGATGATGATTATAGATGAGCAGATAGATTGATAGATAGATGAATTATAGATAGATAAGACAGATAATAGATAATAGATATAGATAGATAGATAGATAGATAGAATAGTAGATGTAACAAGGGATAGCAGAGATAGATAATATAGATAGATTAGATAGATAGATTAGATAGATAGATAGATAGATCGATCGATATAGACAGGATAAATAGGTAGATCAATAATAGATATATTATAGATAGACGGGATAGAAGAGAGATAGATATATAGATCGATAGACAATGGATAGAAGAGTAGTGTAGATAGACAACAGAACAGACAGAATAGATTGAGAACATATATAATAGATGATAATAATATATAGATCGACAGAGATGATAGATAGAATAGATAGATAGATAATAGATAGATAGGATAGATTAGATAGATATATGATAGATAGACAGATGATACATCGATTATAGATAAGATTATAGATAGATAGATATCATAGGATAGATGATAGATAGATAGATCGTAGATAATATATAGGATAGATTGAGACATCTGATAGATAACAGACAGACAACAGACAGACAGATATATATAGTAGGAATAGATAATAGATAGACAGATGATAGATAGATAGATAATAATAGATAGATATGATAGATCGATAGATAGATCGATAGATAGATATGATAGATTCGTATAGATGATATATAGATAGATAGACAGCTGATAGATAGATAGAGAGATGAAACTCATAGACGATATAGATAGATAGATAGATAGATAGATAGATATAGATAGCGATAGATAGATGATAGCGATAGATATAATAGATGCATAGATAGATAGAATAGATATATAGATAAATGATAGACAGATAGATAAGATAGATAGATATATAAGACCGATGAATGATGATGATGCATAGTAGATAGATTGATAGATAATAGATAAATGATAGATAGATAGATAGTAGACAGATGATAGATAGATAGATAGATAGATGATAGATAGATGATAGACAGATAGAATGATAGAATAATAGATTAGCAATGATGATGATGATAGACATATAGATGATAGAATAGATCGATAGATAGACAGAGAATAGATGTAGATGATCATAGATAGTTATAGATAGATAGATATATAGATAATGATAGACAGATGATAGATAGTGATAGATAGACAATGAGGATGATGATAGATAGCCGATATATTGATAGATAGATGAATTGATAGTGGATAGCCGATAATATATAAGTATATGAATAGATAGATAATAGAGAGATATATAGTATATATAGATAGATAGTTAGACAATGATAGATAGATGAATGATGATAGATAGTGAATGATCTGTTGGGGATGGCTATTCTAGAGGTGGTCCCTTAATGTCTTGTAAATAAATTAGGAAATGATATGTAAAATACAATGATAATACACAATTTAAATCAATGTGGTATAACGCCCCTCCCACATCTGAACAAGCCACATCCACTTCCTGACACAGCACCACCCACTTTCAATTAAACCCACCCTTCCGGCAGCGAGGGGGGCAGCATTTAGAATTTGTGTCAGGTGGCAAAAATCTAGAGAACGGCCCTGCCCGAGATCTAGATAGGCAGATAGCTAGTTTAAGAATGGTAATGTATCCATTCTCTATCTTTTTCTGTCTTCTATTTCATCTATCTGTGTGTCTGTCTGTTCTGTCTGTCTATCTATAAGAAATAATAAATAGATAGATGGCTAGACAGATTAGACGGAGTAGATGTATAGACAGAGATAGAACAAATGGATAGAATATTGATAACTAGATAGATAGAGATAGAATTGAATATCAGATATTTAGATCTATCCATTCTATCCATTAGATCTATCATTCTCTAGTCTATCTGTCCTATCTATCCACTATCGGTCTGTCTATGCATCTTCTATATATCTATTTATTCTATCTTATCTCTTCATTTATCTCAGTCTGTCTATCTAATATAGACCGACAGAGAAACCGTTCATATCACATTTTTACAATGTTTTAGTTTTTAACTCGTATATGTTTATTTTTTTAGTAATTATAGCAGGTGTTTGTCAGGGGAGGAGGAGTTTGTGTTGGGTGTCATGGGGGGGCCCCATCCCAATGTTTCTGGGGCCCACTGATTTCTCTTCTCCCCTGTACATGTTTAGTGGATAGCTTTGTTGGACATAGCAGGTGGAGTGGGTGCTGTGTTGACATAACACTGTCAGTGGGTTGATGGGATAACATATTTAATAGGTTACGTGTGTGCTGTGAAACGACATATTTACAGGTCATAGGTAATGTGATAGACATATATTCATGTCAGTGGTTGGCTTTAATGGCATATTTACCATGTCATAGGTTGTAGCATTTTATATTTACAGGTCGGTAGTTTTGCGGTGGAGTAGTCCTAGCGCCGTTAGATAAGATAACTGTTCAATATTTCTATGCTCACAGTGGATGAGTTTACTTGAACAATTGAAAACCGTGCCGAGGTGAGGAACGCAGGATTTCATTACTAACGATCCATCTTTAGAACAATTTAACAGAAACACGGCGGAAGGATCTACCAATTTGGAATATTGTGATATTCAACAATTTTATCTGAAGACCCAATAATTGTTCAAAACAATGGTGACTTGTGGAAAATGTTTAGCTATGCTTCTGAAAAGCAGAACGTCGTGCTGTTACAAGAGTCGATCAAATAAAAGAACTAATATCCAAGGTTCCCATCTTCACTCTGCATATGGATACGAGGAAAATACCGAATGAATGTCCTCCAAAGACGTGTGATTGTATTGCAAGATTTGGGGCACACCATAAGACAGTCATCCAAAGGAGCGCAATTTGATGAGGTAATTTAAAGAAATATCTTTTAAAGACGCTGTAAATAAAGGTTATATCCACCTCAAAATAAAAATGGAAGGATCCCAAATCTAGACCGCGCTAAGTTTAAAACCTACAAAATCAGTTCTAAGTATACTTCACTAGAAGACCATCTTTCCCACCCCTTTCTGCTTCTCTTTCCACACTAACAGCAGAAGGGTCTGACCAGCATCAGTATCTATGCTTGGCTGAAATTTAGCTTATCCAAATCAACCGACTCGCTTGATAGTTTTGGCCCTTCTTTTCAGTTGAAATAGCACAGTAAGCAGCCGATGTAAAGAGGTTCTTGTAATTACCTTAAGCATCAGATTCTGTCTTTAAAATTAGCATCATTATTTAGAAGGGGCTTTCCTACATTTTTAAGAATTTGTTTGTCTGAGGCATAATGCCTAATTGACATCTCCCTAAAGTGAATCGGGGGAGAGCTCCACGACACACACTTCTCATTGCGCATGAAGAGGCAGAAACAGAATTACACAGTGATAAGCTTCTAGTCTTCATTTTCCCTTACTTTATGTAGGTCCCTGGTGGAAAACCATATGCGCAAAAGAAGAAATGTAGGATCTCTTAATACTACACAGTAGGCAAACAAGTTAATCAATTTATTTGGAGGGGTTAACATACACAAAACTTTCACTCAACTGTCTTCTCCCCGACCTTTGGCCTTACAAAAATATAGTATTTTGTATTTACTTTTATACGAAAGAAAATTTACACTCTCATATAAAACCCAGCATGATGGCAAACATAATGTCTCAGCACTCCTTTCTGGTTCCCCCTATTCACCAGAAACAAGTTACCTGCATAATAAAAAATACTAAAAAACAAAAGGAATTGTGGCGTTCCTGAGATATAATAGTCAGTGGTGCCTTAGTAACCCACATTATATCTAGTGTATATTACCTAAATGTAAAGAAAAAATAAAAAGCCCCAATATAGTTTTAAATATTTATTAAATAACAATAACACATGTTAAGTCAAATAAAGGCATATTACAGTAATAGAATACTTAAAAGATGAATCATGAAGTGTATAGTGATACCCTTTCATTATGGATTAACAGTTTATTTTGGGAGATAGGCATCTGTCCTACGCTGGGACCCTGCTTAACCGAAGATGGTTCAGAAGTTTTGCTCAAAAAATGAATCTATCAAATTATTGTAATCTATAATATAAGGTTTGCCCATATACTTGTCCTTATTATTACATTTAACTTGACCTAACCCGTCCACACAAGCTTATTAGTGTAATAGTAACATACGTAATTTATGTATATTATATTGTGTAATATATTTAATCCGGTAGTATATAATTCGAATTAATAATATACATGTATAAATACTCTGTAATACAGTGTATAGTGTGTACAGTATATATATATTTTATTCTTATAAATGCTAGCGGCTTCATTCCGGGGATTGGAACGTCGTCCTATCGTACCTTTACTAATGATGATTTATGGATTCCCGTCCTCGGAGGTAAACAACGAAACCCTTTCCATCTTGGGTGTAGAATCAACGATTAAGCCTCGTTTTCCAGACCAGCGGGTCATTATACTGGTTTATAGAGGCAAATGACTACTTTGCTGAGGAGAGGCATTGGATTTAGAGATGTAATGTTAAAGCTGGTGGATAAAATGGTAAATCTCCATAGTTTTTTGTTTATTTTCTGTTTAAATATTCAAATGTTGAGTATTCTTGTATATATGCTCAATTTTTTTTTCCTAGTGAAACGTATACTTATTCCTGATTTTTTCCATGAAATGACATTATACTACCCTCCTCCCTCCCCTGCTCCTCTTCTTATTCCACGCTTTTTATACCTAAGAGCCGTTAGTTCCTCAACCCAGGGCTATTTTGGCCTTACACTGATAGACTTACACAGAGCTGCTCCTCTCCCTAAGTCCTGCTTCCGCATGGACCAGTAGGCAGACATGCTCCTGCCGAACGTATCTATCTTCCTATTGCTTGTCGCCGATGGAGAGGTGTGGGCGGAGCAGCGCTGTGTACGTGCAAAACAGCCCAGTGGTGAGGACCACGCGGTTTAGGTAAAAGCATGGATATAAGAAAGAGGAGCGGGGAGGAGGTAATATATTGTCCTTAACAAAGCTTTGTTATGTGCCAGGTTACTGGGGTACAAGGATTTTGAAGGCCTTTGATTGTGGCTATAAAATTCAGACCAGGTTTTTTTATGCTTTGATAACGTTGAATTAAATTCAGTATATATTATCGACATGTCATGATGTTATAAAGGAATAGGTCACAGCAAAATTGCCAATTTCCTTTCATGTATTGATTGAATGGACCGGCAATTAAGGAGCTATGTCCCCCCATGCCTTCTCTTCGCCATTCTTAAATCACTTTCTCAGGACCCTGGAACAAAGGCAAGACTATTTACTCTTTCACATAGGTCCTTTCCCGCTTGCAACTGACAATTGTCAACTGCTTCCCGGTCTTAGCGTGCATGCACCAATGATTGTTGCCTATATTGAACTGAACCTTTAAGCGATTGTCCCGTCAGTGTGGCCTGGAAAGACCACTTTTCAAAATATCTCTTACCTTCGTTCCTTGGCTTTTGAGCTATGGTTGAAGAACGCATGTGAAGGCATAGCTCCTTCTCCTCCTAGACTTCAATCAATGCATTAAATGTAATCGTTCCTTTTTCAATGAAACTCTTTCTTAATCAGTTTACGTGAGTTTTAGGTAAGAGATATTATAATTAGAATTTTATTGCGCGCTTGAGCAGTTCTTTGCTTCATTTTTTACAAAATAGACAAAACACTTTAAAATGTATCTGTTTCTATTATAACAGTACGATAATACTAGATTTTAACTTTCCTATTGGAATGTACTGCTGCCTTTAGTTTTCCTCCTCTGATGGTCCATGAGACTTGTCTATTAGGACATGGTTAATGCTTAACACCATATTAAGACAACCTTGTTTTTTTTTTTGTCCAACAAATGTCTAATTTTCTAGAGAGAATACTTCATTAATGTTAAATAAAGTCTGCTTGGAAAGCTATCTCCACCCTGTTGGTTGCATTTGAAAACGTGCAACCAAACCTCGCTTTAAATATTGTTCTTTCTGTATTTTTGGCTATCTAATACATCATTTAGTATTATCCACCATTGACTGTATGAATAGAATGATGAAACCAGGGGAAACAATTGAAGGCGTTTCTTCCCTTGTCTAAAGAATTTGTTCTTGGGGTGTTTAATCACAGCTTGATGTGGTTTTTGCATTTCTGTTTTTGAAAAAGAGCTGCCCAAGGTTTCTTCGTGCATACATGCCATCTATCTGTAAGTAATCGCTTGGTTCTGCATTTCAGCATTTTGCTGTGATACACTTCGAGTGCACCAGTATGGCAAAACATTTCATTGCATGATGTCGTTTACTAAATTTGGTGTCTTGTCACATTTTTTTGTAAATTTTTTTTGAATGCTTTATCCTCCTGTTTCATCCATGGTGGTGTTTTCGATTTTTTTTGTTTGAAGGTTTGGATTATCACATGTTGGCATATTGGGGGGGGGGGGGGGGGGGGAACAAAAAACATTTGTTTTTTGGAAACTCATTTTGTTCTGGTATTTGATACAGGAGTGTCTCCATTTTGCAATAAGAAGCTCCGGATCATGGTTTGCAATGTTTTTTGCACAGTTACCACAGGTGGTTGGTTATCGACCAATCCAACTATTATATTCTATTGTAGTGACAGAATCCTCAGTTTGGTGTCTTGCTTGCTACTACCATTTTTTGGTTTAGTCCTTTGCAAATGCGCCCCACATCAAATTGGTGGCTTATTCCATGGTATTTTTCGATCAGTTTTCGGATGCCGACATGCCTGTCTTTTGCCACATCCTTACCCTCGATGTTCTTGTCCAATACTTCAGTGAGGCCATTTATCAAATGTTTCCTTTCTCCAATCCAACTTAAGACTTACCAGTCCTACTTGATCAATGTAAAGTTTATTATTTTATTTGTCATTAATTCATCAAAACTGTATGACAAAATTTTGTACTACAACCAGGGCTGTCATACTGGCCTCCGCATCCACGTACGCACAGCCTTACCTTCCATTTCCCTAAACATTTTCTTCTCTCTGCTTCCCATTGGTAGTGAAAAAAATTTCCGAAAATTTGCGGATCCTCGAAGCCGTAGCCGGATTTTGCGAAGTTCGGACACTCTATTCAAAACAATTGGAAGGGCTTAATGGTTTTAAAACCACCCTGGAACCCTTGGAAATAATAACAATTTGGTAAAAAATGAACAGAGCACATCCTGAAGCGGTCATTTTCTTTGGCATCAATAAACTTTTTTTGGGCCATTATTTCTAGATCAACCAAAATTTTTGTCCTGTAAGTTGAAGGCCATTTTTTTATTGATTTTCGATGTTTTTCTCGGGAAAAAAGGATGAAGAACCACATTAGGGTATTTCAGTGTTTTGTCCAGTGCCATGGGGGGCATCCGCTAACTAGTCAGGAAGGCATATTGGATTCTCTGAACTGAACTCCATTAGTGCTTAACTATTATTCAATGTACTGGGGTATTTCATTTTTTTAAAACTCATAACAATAGATAGCTCCTAATGTTGTCTTGCAGATGCCCATTGTTTAAAGTCTAGAAAAGTGAGAGTAGGAGCTGTCTGTGTGTATCAGTATCTGCCCCGCCCTGTTCCTCCTGGAGGACTCCTGTGGGCATGCCGCAAGAGAGCTTTCCCCCCTACCCCTCCAGGTACTCCCTCTGTGTTTAAAAAAAGAAAAATTGCTGTAGTTTAAGGGACCCTCCAACCCTAGGGGTTTTAAAGTAAAAAAGTGTCCAGAAAATGGCTTACCTACCTCTTACCTCTTTCCCTTGGCTGTAACACTGAAGGCTTTTCATTCATGTGATCACATTAATGTTATACTGAAAACAACTTTGTTTATATATATATTCCTTTGCCCTGTGCAGCATCCAAATCACAATACAAAACTAACTCAATAATGTGCACTCAGAGGACTTGACTTACTTCAAATTCAGATAGTAGTTATGAACAACTAACCCGGTGGGCAGCCTACACACAGGCCGGCATCAGAGTGCGTGATGACGACCTCTGTGTAGGCTGAAATGATAGGTGTTCATAAATAATAGTTTGGAATATGATTTTTTAAAGTCCTCTGAGTGCACATTCCAAGATATGATATAATTAGTAACAGGAAATTAGGACATTAGTAACAGAAATTGTTACAACAAGTTTAAAAAAACCATTCGTATCACACAGAATAACTTACAACTGAATAACAGTGACCTCCTGTGGCAGACTAGAAAAGACAATGATAAACTTCACATGATATACATTGGTCAATCTCTGTTTAAAAACTAATTAAACCCCTTTTGGATTAATGTATCTATTCTATTGAATCCACCAGGACTCTCTTTTTCTTTAGCTTTTGTAGACGATCGCCTCCCCTTATTGTTTCATCTGTACCTGTTCCAATACCATTATCGCATTTGGTCGGCAGTGTGCCCTTTGCCTTATAGGACGTGGAACAGGTAATGTGTCCTGTCCTGTACGGATGGACGACCTAATTGTTGGGTTAATACTCATTTACTTTTTGGGAAAGTTTCCTCCCCACATATAATAGTTGCATGGACATATCATTACATATATAGTCAAACGTGTGGTCACAAGTGTAGCACCACGTAAGTGAAACTTTCCCCTTCCTGGGGATGTAGAAAATTTCTCACCTTGATCACTTTGTCACAACATATCCCATCTACATGGATACACCCCTTATTACGGCCTTCAGCCAGTTATTATCTTTCTTCTTCATGTAACTCTTATATTATTAGAAACCACCATAGAACCTATAGTCCCCTACCTTTTCTGTAGAGATAAGTGGAGGGGAACAAACTCTTAATATTTGGTAGGGAATCCGGTAACGATGGGCCAATGTTTGTGTAATCAACTGCCCGACCTGTCTCCCTCTGGTGTCTAGATGTAACAAATGGCACCCTACATCCGTATTCCTCCTGTAAGGAATTTCACTATCATCCTATTTTGTATCGAACCTAGCATTCCGTATCACTGTTCTGGGATAACCCCTTTTCCTCAACTTCTTACCCATACGTTTTTAAACCCAACTTTTTAACTTCAGGTTGCTCACAATGCGATCTACTGCTTGAGTTTTGACTATACGGTATAGACCTCTTAACGTGAACTGGATGTTGACTAGTATAAAGGATCAGCTGATTTCTATCTGTGGGTTTCTGATAGATTTCTGTATGAGATGTATAACCTCACTGTAATTACCCGTACATCCAATAAGTGTATTGATTGTCATAGCTTCCATATCAAACTTTCTTTTGATGAATCCATTAAGCGCGCGGGATATAATCTATAATATATATAGACTTTCGTAAGAACGGGGCCACTCCACAAGGGCTTAGCGAAGATAAAACTTACTTTTTATTTCAATGGTCTATGCATTTTCGCTTTGCTAACCGAGCCTTCGTCAGGACATCTGATAAAACCCATTTCCGTGTATTTAACAGAACAGTTAGGGAAGTAGACATCCCCCAACCAACTTCCCCGCCCCCATCCCCCCCCCGGCCGTACAGAGCTAAAGAGATCAATAAGAAAACATAAAGCACATAAGTAAAACAATTAAAAACAATGGAGTAAGTTACTAAGTAACTTAACATATTGCGAAACCGATAGTACTAAGGACCTATAAATATGCAATATCTGAGGCGCTAAGGGATCATCATCATAAGCCATGTACGTGGATAACCTATACCGCTATGGCCTTAAAGAATGTGTTAAGCAGAGTTTATAGAAGCAAGACAGATAATTTGTTCATTGATCCCCCGGGGGTAGTATCTAAACGGTGGAATCCACCGACCTTCACTACGTTGTAAGAGAATCCTATTGCGGTTTCAGTCCTCTCTGTGCTGAAAGTTCAATGCCATTACCACCGCATATTATTAAGTTGTGAACCGCATTTTTGAAGTGTCTGGCAACAATTGTTCGCCATAGAGAGTGTTGTTTTTACCTCCTTCATGTCTCCACTAAGGTGCAGCTCTAATAGCCGACCGATGGTTTTGGCCATCCTCACGGACCGCTGTCCGCCGTTTTGGCCGACATAGTAAGTCCCAACGGACATTTGATAATGTAAATGACGTGAGTGCTAAGGCAGTGTGATCCTTTCCCATGATTTTAAATCTTGGCCGTTATGGGGATGGGGAAATCCCCTCCGTACTGACCGAAGCGGTCAAGTTTGGCATCCAGACACCTGTACACCCGTTTTAGAGGATGATTAACCATTGTTAGGGACCTATAGGCTTTGCTACGTAAGTCTGTACTACCAATAGGTTCCTTAGGTTCTTACCTCTTCTTTCGCGAACACGGGCAACCGTTTTTTTAAATGGGAGGGAGCTAATCTGAGCTTAAAATGTCCATGTTGCGTGACACTTTGTTTAGAGTGTTAGAATATTGAGAGAACTGCATAACAAAGGGAGGTAACAAATCGGCTCGATATCGTACTCCTACCCTATTCCTAAGGGCCCCCTCCTCTGCTTGGATCCATACTCTCGTTCAATGCGTGCTCGTGTTAGCTGTTCTATAACCACCTCCCAACGATCCCCTCTTGGAGGATTTTTGGGTCATCCCCTCCATTGATGCTCACACTTGATGGGATCCGTGTTATTCCTTAATACCCGTAAAAATTGGGAGAACAGTACCCGCCTCGTTTGGAGGTAAAACGGGTGGTAAACTCTGTGCGTGTAGATGGTATTCGTCGGTGGATTTCGTGAATAAGGTCGTACCATCTTAGAACCCTCCCTAAAAATACGTAAATCAAGGAACTCCAATAGAGTTTCTCATCCATCGCATGGTGGATGTTTACAGGGGTTTACGGGATTTAAAATACTCTAAATCTCTAGACTCCCACATCCGCTCTCCCTACTGCCTTCGCAGATCATGAATAATCGTCTATATAGCGTTTTATCATATAGTTTATCACCAAATTTAGGGTAATAAAAACTTTTCGAAATTTTCATATATAAAATTCGCAAATGATTGACCAACCATTTGTGCCCATCGCTGTTTTCCTGCTATTTGTTGGAAAAAATTGTCCTCCAAAACGAAAATCATTCTGGCCCAAGTAACTAATGTCAACAAGTCAGTGAGGAATTCAAACCGAGGTCATTCGGGCCCTTACTCAAAAGGGCTTGTTTACACAATCTCTATACCCTCTCCCATTGGGGGATTAACAGTATAGGTTCTTCAATCACAAGTGACAAATATAGCCTCCTTCAAGGGTCCTACTTGAATAGTACTGAGGTATGCCCTTAAGGTCCCCCACTGTCCCTCAGGAATAATCATCGATTGACAATGGGTTTGTGAAATTGATCCACAAACCGAGGGTGATTTCAATACTGGACCCCAGTCAGGAAACAATTGTTGGCCCCGGAGGATTGATAACAGTCTTATGATTTTAGGGACCGTATAATAATAGGGCATCTTGGATCCTCACATTAACCAAATTTTTGGCAGTTTCCACTCGTTGACCAGCCTGCCTTGAACTGCCGTGTCTACAATGGACTTCTTTTTACATATGCTATTTGTGGTGTCCCTGTTAATTTCATGTATGTCTTAGTATCGGACCGTTGTGACATCATTCCGTCCTGTAATATCTCCAAGTTGCGTAGACAATAGCCCCCCCCCTTGTCGGCAGGGCGACTTACTAAGTCCCGATCTTCCCTTAGGGCCTTTACCCATCTCTCTCACCCTTGTAAGGTTGATCTTTAAAAACAAACAAAAAAAAATCTATGAGACCTGGTATCATTATCTTGATTTGATATGATCATGTTTTTATAATTATTAAACACTTTATAAACGGCGGCTGTAATTGGAGGATCGAATGTGCTGCGTGTCCCGGAAGGGAGAGGGAAGAGGGAAGAATTGCTGATTCTGGTTTTGAAAATTATCTTTAAGTTTGAGGAGTCTCTGTAATTTATATAGATCTATCCTCAATCTTGTAGAGATCATGGGAATAAGTAGGTCCCATGGATAGACCCTTGTTGAGGTACCTGCATATTCGTCATCTGTCAGGCATGATTACTCAAAGTATAACTACGTTAGTCTCCTCGATCTTGGGGAGACCGACCACACCTTCTTTTTAGGTGGCCCCCTCGTCCTTTCTGGGCCCGCCGCCTCCGCGGGTGTTCCCCCCTATCGTGTGTTGACCCCTAAAAAAGGCAATGTGCTTTTAGTAGAATTGGCATGGTGGTCGAGTTTAGACGTTCCTGTGTATGTGGGATCCCCATCATTATCAGAGACTTGTGACTCTCAGAGCTGTCAACTTGTACGTGGGCTCTTCCTAAATCTGCTGGGTTCCCACGTCGATTTTCACCCCTCCATAAAGCCACGGCGACACTCGTCCGTGAACGGATGGCCCAACCATCGGTCGGCTATTAGAGCGCCCTTAGTGGAGACCATGACGGAGGGTGAAAACAACCCTGCTCTATGGCGAACAATTCTGTTGCCAGACCTTCCAAAGTGCGGGTCCCAACTTAATCATATGCGGTGGGAATTGCCATTGAACTGTTCAGCACAGAGAGGACTTAACCGCAATAGGCTTCTCTACAACTTTAAGTCCCGTTGGATCCACCGTTTAGATACCCTATTCCCCCCTGGGCTCAATGAACAATTACTTGCTTGCTTTTCTATAAACTCTGCCTTAAACATCTTTCTAGCCATGTGTATAGTTATCCACGTAGATTGCTTATTGATTGATCCTTAGCGCCTCAAGATATTGCATATTTATATTTCCCGTAGTACCTGCGTTTTCCGCATATGTAATGTACTTCAGTAACTTATTTAATTGTTTTTAAATTGTTTTACTTATGTGCTTACTGTTTTATTATTGTATCTTTTAGCTCTGTATCTGCCGGGGAGGGATGGGGGCTTGGTGGGGGAGTGTCTACTCCCTAAACTGTTTCGTATCCCGGAAATGGGTTTTTAATCAGAGGTCCTGACGACGGCTCGTAAGCACCGAAATGCATAGACCATTTTAAAAAATAAAAGTTAATTTTTTATCTTCGCTAAGCCCTGTTGAGTGTGTCCCCGTTCTTCCGACAGTCTACATGTTTTTATCGGGAGCACCCAGGCATCAAGAGTGTCGATCAGGAGTGCGATTTTCCCAGTGCTTTGTATTGTTTTGTCCCTAAAGCCGCACCCGCGCCTTGAAACAACCCAGCGATTCCTCCAAGCCTCCCACAATCAGAGCAGCGTTTAGTACGGTACCGATTTTACCACTATGGAGGAATCCCGAGCGACAGAATTTGTAACATTGGATACTTCCGGCCGAGTTTACTTTACCAAGATGATTCCAAAGAATTTTATTCACGGACCCAGTATTGGCCCTCAGCGAAAATTAGTAACAAAGGGACACATATTTTTCATCTCTTACGTAGGAAAAAAAAAGAACAAGATCTTTATTTACAACGGAGTGTTCTTAATCCACTATCATCGGGAACATAAAATCCCCAGGGGATTTCGTAAGACCATACTCCGACAATAGGTCTTCTGATAAGGATTTCTTTCTTCGCTCACGTTGGTGCGCGATATTGAATAAATGTCGTTTGATTTATCTTATTGGTCATTGAACAATGAGCAAGAACTGCATCAGTCAGGAAAGACTGATACACGACATTAGAGTCCCACAGTCTTTGAACCTACAATCTGATTGTATCCTGTAACTGGCTTGACAAATTGGAAAGCGATATTAACCGCTACCCGTGAGGATTTAATTGGCATTTAACAAGGAAACGGTATTACAGTTGTTAACATTGGATCCAGACTAAACCGTGAACATCGGATCTATGGATGCGTATGGATGGGGGGAACTCGATCGTGGAAAACCCAGAAGATTTAGGAAGAGCCCACTACGTTGACGTCTGGAAGAGTCCACAAGTCTCTGCTAATGATGGGGATCCCACCATACACAGGACAAATCTACCCCGACCACCATTGCCATTCTAATAAAAGCACATTGCCTATTTTTAGGGGTCACCACACTCTCGGGGAAACCCGCGGAGGCGGCGGCCCCGAGACGAGGGGGCCACCTAACAAGAAAGGGGTGGTCCGTCCCCCAAGATCGAGGGAACTAAAGTCAGTTTATATTTGAGTAATCACTGCTGACAGATGACGAATATATGCAGTAACTCAACAAGGGTCTATCATTTGTACCTCCTTACTATTCCCCATGATCCTCTCCAAGATGAGATAGATTCTATATAAATTCCAGAGACTCTCAAACTTAAAGATCATTTCAAAACCAGCATCAATTCTCCCTCTCCCTCTCCCTTCCGTGACACGCAGCACATTCGATCCTCCAAATACAGCCGCGTCTATCAAAGTTTTAATAATATAATTAAACAGGATTCTATATCAATCATGATATGATCCAGTCTCATAGATCTAGACCTTACTAAGGGTGAGATAGATCGTTAAAGTCCCTGAATGGAAGATCCGGGACTCGTCATTCGTCCCTGCCGACCAGGGGGGGGCTATTTGTCCTACGCAACTTGGAGTATTACAGGACGTAATTGGATGTCACAACTGTCCGATACTAATACATACTGAAATTACAGGGACCCCACAATGCATCTGTAAAAAATTTAAGTCCATTGTAGACACGGCATTTCACCAGGCTGGATCAACGATGAAACTGCAAAATTTTTGGTATGTGAGGCTACCAAGATTCCCTATTATTTTACGGTCCCTAACATTCAAAGACTGTTGTTATCATCCTCCGGGGCGCCCCTTGTTTTCCTCCTTGACTGGGGCCTATTGAAATCAACAACCCTCGTTTTATGTGATCTTTTCATACCAACCCATTGTCAAGTCGTGGATTCGTGCCTGAGGGACAGTGGGACTTAAGGATACCGCTCAGGTATATACAAGAGCCCTTGAAGGAGCTATATTTGTCACTTGTGATGTAAGTAACCTCTTATACTGTTATTCCCCAATGGGAGGGGAAAATAGAGATTTGTAAACAACCTTGTTGAGTAAGGGCCCGATGGACCTCCGTTGAATTCCTCACTTACCTTGTTGACATTAGTACTTGGCCAGAATTATTTTCGTTTTGAGGACACTTTTTTCCAACAAATACGCAGGAACAGCGATGGGCAAAAATGTTGGTCCATCATTTGCGAATTTATTATATGGAAAATTTCGAAATAGTTATTTATTTACCCTAATTTGGTGATAAACTTTATTGTAAGAAACGCTATATAGACGATCTGATTATGATCATGGCGAGGCAGTAGGGAGGAATGTGAGGAGTTTCCTAGAGTATTTAGAACTCCCTAAACACCCGTAATTCACCATGCTGTGGATGAGACTCTATGAGTTCCTGATTTAACGTATTTTTTATGGAGGGTTCTAAGATGGGTACGACCTTATTCACGAAATCCCCGCATCCCCCGTAATACCCTCTTACCACTACAGCGTTACCAACCCACCCCCCCGTTACCTCTCAACGAGGGGGTACTGTTTCTCCCAATTTTTTCACGGGTATTACGGAATAACACGGATCCCCTCAAGTGTGAGCATCAATTGGAGGGTAGACCCAAAATTCCTCTAAGAGGGTATCGTGGGAGGGGGATATAGACCAGCTCACACTAGCACGCTGAAGGAGATAGTGATCCCAATCAGGAGGAGGGGGCCCTTAGGAATAGGGGTGGAGTACCGTATCGACCGATTTGTATCCCCCCCTTTTGTTATGCAGTTTCTCCTCATATTCTAACACTCTCCAACAAGTGTAACGCAGAACCACGGGACATTAAGCTCATATAGCTCCCTCCCATTTAAAAAAAACGGTGGCCCGTGTTCGCTAATGAATAGGTAAGAACCTAAGACCTCTGGTACTACAGACTTCGTAGGCACGCCTACTAAGGGTCCCTAAACATTGTTATCATCCTCTCCTAAAACCGGGTTGTTACCGTGTCGGGATGCCAACTTTGCCGGTCGCTCATTACCGCGGGGATTATTTTCTTCCCCATCCCCATATACTCCAATAGATTTACAATCAGGGACACCGACACCTGCCTTAGCACTCACGTCATTTAACATTACATCACATGTCCGTTCGGACTTTACTATGTCGGCAAACGGCGACATCGATCCGTGACGGTGGCAAACCATCGGTCGTCTATATATGAGCTGCCCTTAGTGGAGACATGACGAGGGGTAAAACGAACACTCTCTATGGCGAACAATCTGTTGTCCAACACTTCAAACAGTGCGGGTCACCCAACTTATAACTTCTTTGATGGCCATTGAAACGTTTCAGCACAGCGAGACTTAAACCCAATAAGTCTTCTCTTACAATTACAACGGGAAGTCCGGTGGATCCACCGTTTAGATACCCTATCCACCCGTTTCTCAATGAACCCATTATCCTTGTCTTGCTTTCCTATAAACTCTGCCTTAAACATCTTTAATAGCCAGGTGTAAGTTATCCACGTATATTGGCGTATTGATATGAGCCCTTAGCGCCTCAGATATTGCATATTTATAGTTTCCTTATTTCCTATCGGTTTCCGCATATGTAATTTACTTATTAACCTTATTTCTTGTTTTTAACTTGTTTTTACTTATGTGCTTTAAATGTTTGTATGATTGTATCTTTTAGCTCTGTACTGTACGGGCCGGTGGAGGGATGGGGGGCGTTGGGGGGGAGTGTCCTACTCCCTACTGTTTCTGTTAAATACCACCCCCGGAAATGGTTTTTATCAGATGTCCTGACGACGGCTCGGTATCTAGCCGAAATTGGGCATAGACCAGTTAAATACAAGTTAAGTTTTATCGTCGCTACACCCTGTGGAGTGCCGCCCCCCGTTCTTCCCGAAAGTCTACAAGTTATTTATCGGTAGCACCCAGGCATTCAAGAGTGGCGAGCAGAGTGCAGCTTTCCCAGTGCTTTATATATCTATATATATATTATATATATATGTATGTGTATATATACATACGTAACCTACATACACAACCTGTTCCATTCGAGGAAGCATCAAGAAGGTGCAGGACTACGCGGTATTATTGATTGGCTGAGAATCGTTGCCTCTCCCATCATCTGACGCCGTTCTATTCGCAACAACACATCACCAGAAGCCAGCCGAGTAAACGAGGGCTGGTAAGTAATAACATACAAGCCTCTGAGAACAGGTTAGATCTTGCGAGATCAATGTTATAGGGGGAATATTTATTTAATAAAGCAGACTTTGTTGGGAGGGTGTACATAACCCTTTTTAATATATAGTGGATAATGCACCCCTACACCCCCACTGTAAATTATAAGGCTTACTAAAGGCTTCTATTTTTTGTATATATTATAGGTCCCCTCAGCAGCTCCGTGACCATATAACGCACGAGGCCCGCAGCCCGATAGCCTTTTATACAGGCAGGGACTACAAAGGTGACTTCTAATTCCTTTTAATATACTATTCTGGGTGCATATTTATTATAACCTACCCTTGTAGCATCTGTGTTTCCTGGGGTTTCCTTCTCCTCTTGGAACTGTATAGATTATAAGCTATAATCTTACCGTTCCTCTCATAGAATCACTACAGGGTAGGTTATAATTGAAATAATATTCTAAGTCATTACTGTATGAATGTATTAAATTAATCACAATGCAAGCATATTGTCACTCACAAGGAAATGTTGAAACAAGGTTTGAATCTTATAAAGACGGTAGTCCAAGCACTGAAGTAACCATTTCAAATAAAGGACTTATAAATTATATATCAGTATGTCACAATCACAGCCCAAGAACTGGTGGGAAACCAATCCAGAACAGTTAAGTAAACCAGAAAAAGTATTACAAGGACTTTTGCCAACTAACTACTGCAAAAACAAAAAACAAACATATATTTACCAAACAAATAACTTAACTAATTTGATAAACTTCAGGCAAAATCATGCGTTCTGTTTAAGCATCTTTCTGTCTATATACGATCTATCTGTTTTATTTTTTTATCATCTATCTTGTAATTAACTGTCTAGTGTATGTTTTGCCGGATATCTGTCTGTCTATAATGCTGTTGTCCTTTTGGTCTATTGGTTATCTATCAATCTGACTACCTTATACTCGAGTATAAACGCAAGGTTTTTCACAGGCTTTACAAAAAGCCGGAAAATCTACCTCGTTTTATCTCGAGTCGCCTATCTCCCTCCTAACCTTGTCCGCCGCCGCGGCGATCCGGCATCCCTCCTCGCTCACAGCCCCTGCGGCTCCGGATGATGTCCACTACCCTTCCCACAAAGTGAGGGCTCCAGGTTTGACATCATCCGGAGCACGAGGCTGTGGACTCGAGGATGCGATCGTGCGCCGCCTGACAAGGTAGGAGAAACATTTTTTTTACATACAGGGACCACAGTGGCAATACTTACAAATAAGGTAAAACCTTCTTTATTTGTGCATCCTGTAAGCAAAATAACAGGAGGATTTTACCCCTATCTATTCTATCTACCGATCTATAAAATTTTTATATCTATCATCTATCTATCATCTTATCTATCTATCTATCCGCTTATCTATCTTCATTCATCGTACTAATCTTTCATCTTATCTTTCTATCATCTTATCTATCATCTTATCTATCTATCATCCTATCTATCTATCATCTTATCTATCTATCATCTTATCTATCTATCATCCTATCTATCTATATATCATCTTATCTATCTATTATCCATCTGTCTATCTATCATCCTATCTATTATCTAGGCGATCTATCTCTTATCCCTTCCTATCTATCTCCTATCTTTCTATCTATCATCCTTCTATCTAGCTTTCATCTCTCTATCTTCATCTTATCTATCTATCATCTTTATCTATCTATCATCCTATCTATCTATCTATCTACTATCTATCTAATCTCTCTATCTATCTATCTATCTATCTATCTCTCCCCCTATTATCCTATCTTTTCTATTTATCTTATCTATGGTATCCTTTATTTACTCTTCTAACTATCTATCTTTCTAATATCTAATCTATCTATCGTATCTAGCAGTTATCTACTATCATCTACTTCTATCATTGTATCTATCTAATATCTAATCTATGCATTTTAATCTATCTATCGACTATCTAATTTATCTACTATATCTATAATTTTATCTAATATCTAATCTATCCTCTTCTCTATCTTATAGTATTAGAGAATTTAACCATGTTACCATAGATGAAAGTGAAGACACTTGGATATAAGTAATACCTGTTTATTGCTCACTAAAAATGGATTGAAACGCAAAGCTTCGAATGCACTAGGCTTCTTCCTCAGCATATATAACAATAATGAATCTTATAAAGCACTGTATTTTATAAACATACTAGAACAAGACTTTCTGACATACATAGTTTTACATAGTTGCAAAAGATAACATCTTATGTAATGTCAAAAGTCTTTGTTCTAGCCATGTATAAATACAGTGCTTTATAAGATTCAGTAGTGTATCATACCTGAGGAGAGCCTAGTGCTTCGAAAGCTGCGTTTTCAATCTTTTAGTTAGATTCCATAAAAGGTCTTACTTATCTCCAAGATGTCTTCACTTATCTATCTCCTTAATATCTAATCTATCATCTTAAAGCTATTCCTAAATTTTTTTTTTTATCTAATGTATCTCTTCTAATCTATTTATCGTTTATCACATCATATCTATGATCATCTTATCTATCCCTCTATCTATCATTTTTAGCTATCCTAATATCTATCTACTCTTATCAATCTATCCTTGTATCGATATCTATCTCCTCTATCTTTGCGAATATATCTAATCTTTCTAATAGCATCGATCTATCATCTTAATCTATCCATCATCATTTGATCTATCTTATTGAATTATTTTAATCTATCTCATCTATCTGTCATCATATCTATCTATCTTCTATCTTCTATCTTATCTATCTATCTATCTATCATCTATCTATCTATCTATCTACTATCAATCTAATCTGTCTATCTTTGTAATATCTAATCTCATCTTTCTTACATATCTATCTTTTCGATCTTCTTCTTATCTAGTATATCTATCTAATCTTTCTCTCAAGTCCACTGTTCACATAAAGGCAGCACACCAAGTGCTCTTGTCAGTCACTGGCATAATCAGTATGGCAATTTGTGCACTGTCACAAATAAGTGTTCCTTTGGAATGTGTGGAGTTGTCAAGATTCACATGTTCCCATTGTCACTGGCATTATAAAGCAAAATAAGTGTTTCCTTTGGAATGTTAGGGCACACAGGAAGTGTACTATGGTTCAAGTGGCATTGGTTTGTACAGTCATGTGAGGTGTGGGTTTTTTCTGTGCCATATAGGTTTTCAATCAATGGCCCCACCGGTCTATGAACCTTTCGTCCCATCCGAGATGTGGTCCCGTACCTCAAGCAAGTATTTTACACTCACTGTATCGACACACAACACACACAACACCCACGACCGGCCTCTTCCTCTCCGTTTGTTACCCTACCCTCACACGAAAATCATTCGATATCTGTGAACTCTACTTTTACCTCACAAAACTAGCGCTAAGTCGACCCGTCACATTCCTCGCACGACGCTTGTGTTGCTAAGACACTGTCTACAAAGATTTCCAGAACGGCACTCCTCATCCAGTAGTCGATATTTAATTTTCGTCGGCTGACGGAGAGTAGTGTGGAGTGACCACCTTAGGCTTCCTATCCCCAGATTTTGGCCTTCACTGCCTACAGCAACACTGATATAGGTGGCTTGTTCTTCACTCTTTTTCAACGACACTAACATTTCCCACCTTATGTTCTTTTAACACTAAATATTTCCCTTTAGGTTCGTACACACATGCGATTGCGGTGCCAACCCGTGCGCACGATGTGTACGAACGGCCGATAATCGTGGCCAATGTAAATTAGGGTGGCACTTTATCGCTAAATGGGTGTCCTGGTCGATACACTTGCACGAATTAATCCAAACTGCTGTTCGCACATGTCATGCGTCGGCACCGCGATCCCATGTGGTGCACGAACCCTTTTTAGACTTATATATTATAAACTGCCAGGTAGGTGGTGTTTGGAAGTGAGTGCCAAATATTGTAAGTGTTATGACTCTTAACAGGGAGATTCATCACCCAGAGGCACCTCTCTCTGGGAAAATCCTCCCGTACTGGATTTACCAGAGGCTGTTCGATTTTGGGTGTCTCACCCGCAGTATTGTATCGCCAGTATAGTTGGTTGTTAATACTTAGGGTAAGAGGCAAACACCGAGTGCCTCTTCTGTACTTCGCAGCTTTGCCGCGCAAAGCGGGCCATTCAACCTGCGCCACCCAATCGGCCCTATATGCGTCCCCCTAATCCAATCGTCAATAGCTATGTATGTAAGGGAAGGCAGATGTCACTTGCATGTTCAACCCTTGGTAGGAAGTCACAAAGCATGACGTGGGCTTTAATGTCTGTAAGTCAGGAAAATGTCTTATTCCAGGTGTATAAAACTAACAGGGAGATTCAATAAAAGTTCTTATCGTTTAAATGGTGCTAATTTTGCCCCAACCAATCAGATCTTATTTAACATTTGAAAGCTAAATCTGATTGGTTGGGGGCACTTTTATTGAATCCTCCTGGAAGTTTTTCAGAATTCTGTGCTTAGGGAATGCTGGGCGTTGTAGTTTTAAACATGCGAAAAGTTCATTAAGAATACACTAACCTGCAAAACAGGAATGCTGGGATTTGTAGTTTTTCAAAATGTGAAAGGTCACACTTAGGCGGTAATTAGATGTAGACATATGCTGGCTACGATTTAATAAAAAACTTACTGCAAACAGAGATGCTGGAATTGTTTGGTTTTCAAAAACACGTAAACGGTCACAAGTTAACACGCCTGCTCTATAACCATTAAGCTGTATTATATATATCTAGACACATGCCGTTACACAGGCATAATAAAGATACTTTTCATGTCCCCACCCATTTTCTTTAAATGAGAAATTTTGGTGTTTATATGTTATATTATTAAGGCACTGCTATTATAATAACTGATTCTGATGAGGTCCTTCTGTTATAAGAGGGCTCTATTTCATTTTAGAATCTGTGTGGAGCTTTAGCTCTCTATCCACACTCCCTAATATGTATATCAATCAGTAATCCTGTGCTCCCCAAGTACTAAACCCATAGGTTAGTTCACTTGTTGTGGTAAATAACTAATAAATGATGAACCTTGCATGTTAATCATGATACTGTATAGGATTTAGGTGGCTATACATATATCCTATTTTCTTATCCAACCAGGGCTCATGTAAACCCTCTAGTTTGATCTTGCCAGGGTAACCACCTTCCCATTATCTATGCCCCACAGACAGGCGTTTCTTTCTTGCGGGAATCGTTCTAATGACTGGAGTCCCTCGGTCGGGCAATTAACAATCGGATATATGTATAAGGGCGGTTGCTTTTGATTGCCCAACGGTGCTTGTGTTAGATTGCCTTGGGTCAGTTGTCAGACCTGGCAGGTTTTATTTCACATAGACCCTCTATATTCAGCTGGCAGGTAGGTTCGGTAGATGGATATAGGTGTTGGTTTTGTTTCATTTATAGATGTGCAACCCAATGTGAAGAAAGACCATCAACTCCAGTTGTTTTGGCTCTTGAATCATATGTATCAACAAAAATAAATTATACATGGAATAATCCAGTCATAAACACAACTGACATGATCTGCCATTCTAAAGTGCAATTTGCACCTCCTCCTTTTAATAGCTTCATTCTATTGTCTTTTATTAAGCTCAGCACGAATTTCAACACCAAAACCATTATGATAGATTTTTGCATCGATTTGTACAGATAAGTCATTAGAAACCTGTGGTGTGTTGTTACTTTCTTTTTCTGTACTGTGAGCACACTTAGCAAACACCGCTCATTTTCCACAGAGTATTGGTCGTGGCAACTTTTTGAGGTTTAAAAGTCAGGCATTAACTTTTTCATACTTTTTCAGTAACTCCCCTATTGCTAAAAACCATTCGTGATGCTCGATTACCTCTTCGAGGGAAAGGTACTTTCGACGGTTACAAAACACGTATTGTTCTGTACCCCTCGAAAGTAAAATCGTTCCGAACCCTCAATTTAGGCACATAAGAAGCTGTGCCCAGGGGAGGTTTCTTTCTAACGAGTTAACTTTGGTCCATATGCACGTGTTTCCCCCCCCTTCCCTTTTGCTCCAGAGGTGCCCACAGCCATTTTTAAACAGTAAGTTCCGTTGAATTTTATTTTGTAATGTATCCACAATAAGAAGCAATTAACAGGTTTCGCCTTTACATGTATTATTATGTAATTATTAAGGGTTCTATACAACATACTATAATTTTCTTACCTATTTTCCCTGTTTTTTCTTGCACCACCATATTAGCCAATGTTGTAAAAAAGAGGCCTTTTCTTTGCAATATTGCAAAATCCATAGGTTTTCTCTCTTTCCAACTACCAATATGCTAGGGCATGAGCTCCTTCTATCACTCTAGAATATTTGTAACTTTTTTGCTTGGCCTGGTCTTCCCTGCTTCCCCTCTTTCTCCCTTAGTCAATCTTTAAACCCTCGCTAACCTCATGCATTGTTTTTTTTCTCATAAAAATTCTGATTTTAATCCTACTGCATGTCCTCTGCTCCACACTCATTATCTGTTGCGCTCGCAGCCCAAAATTACGTTGTTAACATATGAAAGGGGAACTGTGGTCCAAATTTAACTTTAATGTAAATATGAATAGAGATTCCTACTTTCCTGAGTAATTTTCGCTTTATTTTCATGTTTCTAATTGTGCGTAGTTTTGAAAACAACCTTGTTTTGGTGGTTTGGAATATGGCCAAGCAGCATCACAGGCTTCCCCTGCAACTTTTCCTGCTTCGAACCATGTCACATTATATCTTCCCTTTGGTCCCCTCCTCCTCTGCTCGCGTCCACGTCAGCCCCCCTTGCCCATTCTCTTACAGCCCCATGGGGGGCCCACTGCCCACCTGTGGGATGCAATCAGTCCCCGCCCACTCTTGGGTGCACAGCCCCCCCCCATGAAAGTGGGTCCAAGCCCCTGTTCCACTCATGGCACATACGCCCCCACCCACGTCATGGGTGCATCAACGCCCCCCTCACTGACCCACAAGCCCACCCACTCACCACCCCCTACAGAAAACTCGGTCCTGGTGGTAGATTCCTTACCTACTCTGTCAGGACCTTCACTCTTCGCAAGAGGAGGCGAGGCGACTTCCTGTTCTTCCTCATCACACTTTTTCATCTGAAGCACATTCCTGGGAGTTTAAAAACATCTTCTCATACCACCTGTGGCACGTTTATATTTGAAAAGTTTTATCGACCTTTTCTGCAATTTACAAATTGTTAGCATAAATTATAGCCTCCCCTAACACCCTACCCAAAGTAAAACCACTTCTCATACGATACAACGCTCTCGTCCTTTAGGGTTGGACGCCTACAACTAATGCGATGTGCCGACCGCTCGTTCTCTTGTTGATCGCACTTCCACTTAAATGTATATCAAATCTAGCGCCGTTTATTAAAAATAAATCGGGCCAAAGACCCTTAAAGGGCATGTCCACCCCCTAAAACTAGACGAGGGGGTCATAGGGGAAGGCAATCTAAATCCCTCGGTCCCTAAAACTAGGCCTCTATATTGTTAGGGTATTGCCTAGCTCTGGCACGCGTGCTCATCACTCCGCTCCCAATACGGAAGGACACGATGGAGCTATAGAACGTGTCGCTCGTTGTACAGTTTCTCCACCCAACCCCTCCCAGGAATAGGAGACGCGCCACGCAGAGGATAGCAGAGTTCCATAATTGAGATACTCCTGCCTCCTTACCACTTGGCCTAGGGAGGTTTAGGGCAATGCGTAAAGCAGCCCTTTCTCCCCCTACCTCCCGATTTGGATTCCCGTGCGCCCTGGTGTCAAACTCGTCCTTTTTTTGACTCAACATGTGCCCGTGTTCGCCCCCCAGCCCCAAACTGCTATGTTTATGCGTAAATATCAGACAACAATTGCCCAGAACTATACCTTTTTTACTTCTTCCCCTCTTTCCTCGCTCTCGCCGTGGCGACGCACTCTACCGGCAGCACGTCCCGTATGGTCGCTGCCTTCTCAGCCAGATCACAGACGCGACCTTCCGGTCCCACGCCCTCTGCTTGCATTTTCTTGTGACAATGCAGAGGGGCTGCGGCGACGCGGGGCGGATGCAATGTGAAGGTATCGTAAAGTCTTCTTGGGCATTTTCGCTGATACTTACAAACCTGTAGTGCGGTTGGGGGCTGGGGGATAAGGGACAATACGTTTGTCCGTCCATGAGGGGCGCGGGGGGGGGGTGGTGGGGGGCGGGTGGGCTACTTCGTTTCCTTCGGCGTACTTTACTTCGGCCTTTTATGTAATTTCCTGCTAGTTTTTTTTCTTACTTTAAGAGTTTATTCTTAAGAGTTTCGTTGCCCGATCGACCCGGAAAAACCGGAACATCAAATCGTGCCGATAAGGGCCCATTTCACCTGGCCCATTATCTGCCCATAACGTTAACTAACGTTCTGAACACCATCGTGTCCGTTGCGACCCCCGTGAAAGCAATGTGTGTATGAGGTTTTAAAGCCACAATGCTGCCGCTGTCGTTATTTGTGATCATAAATTTGTACAGATCGCATGCCAGTGCATTACGTGGGTGGTGGCTTATAGTATGTAGCTGCTGGATGTGGTGCCATCGCTCGTCACGTCATGGTGAAGAGTGATGAAAAACCTCTATCTAAGCCTCCTCGCCTCTCCATTAATTAGAGCGGATCCGCATGGCCTCTGATAATTAAATATGGCAAATCTGACACAAACTTATGGCAACATGTAATGCAACACAATCTTTATTGTCATCATATGCACTGTGTTTTCCATCTGTTGTAAGTGTGGCCAACAGCCTAAAAGAGAGTAGTCTCAAATCTCAGCAAACTTAATAAGTGACGCACTGGGGGCAACTTGTGGACAAGTTGGTAGATGTGTTTTCCTTCTAGTTTTCTCACAGCAATAAATAACACTTTTGTTTGTGCAAAAGCTTAGACTTGCCATATCTTCCTCCCTTCCTGCTTTTTTTTGTCTCTTACCTTTTCCGTAAGTTATTTAATACACCTTTTGGGTATAGAAACAAACATTGCAATAGCAAATATAAGTCAAAAGAAAAATGTGTCAAAAAAATGACTTTAGAGGTAAATTGAGCAGAACTCTTTCCTGTTAGTATTTTTTGCAATTTAACTTTTTTTTTTTAAATATATTTTGAAGATATTTAAATTTTTATGTGGGTCATTGTACAGCCTCACCAGATGCACAACCTCTTCGCACACTTCCTGTTCTGGAACCATGTACAGTCCCCCAATCCGTCCCTCCCAGTCCATCTTCTCCTTAAGTGTTCGGTCCCCCTTAACAGACCCTGTTCGCTTCCCAGCAAGCGCCTCCTTCCCGAGGTCCAAGTAGTGAAGGTACGTCGCCCTATCTCCCTAGTGTTCTGCTGCAATACCTG
This sequence comes from Hymenochirus boettgeri, assembly GCA_019447015.1. Classification (NCBI taxonomy): domain Eukaryota; kingdom Metazoa; phylum Chordata; class Amphibia; order Anura; family Pipidae; genus Hymenochirus; species Hymenochirus boettgeri. The sequence continues at coordinate 225,555,269 of CM033476.1, read as the reverse complement.
TCGTTTCCTCCTCCCTTCCCCTCAAGCCTCTTCCTGTCCGACCTTCGTCGCCTCCTGTTCTCTGCTTTCTTTTGTTTACTTTTTGTTTAAAATGTGACGGTGTTATTGTCCTGTGTAGTCCCAGTGCCCCCTCCAGTCCCTCCTCCTCGATTGCAGTCCTACTGCTTGCTCTGTCCCCCCCCCTTAAACCCTGTGTCCTTCCCACACCTCCTTCAGTCACTGTAACTCAATTTCTTCCTGGTTTCTTCTACTTTCCACTGCACTGAGCATGTGCCAACTGCAGATTAGAAGGAGAACTAGAATTGTGACTGCAGATTCAGAATCCTCACCTCCTAACTTTCTGATCAGTGATTTCTTCATATATTTGACTGTGATGGCTTATTTTATTGGCCTTTCATTTAAAATCAACTTGTTTGGAGACCAATGGTCCCATTTAAGCTTACACTACCTCCACAAATACATAATGAATCAAGCATTAGAGGGTCAAAATAATTATTTACTGTTTCTAGTATGTAGTATATGCATTTTTAAGGGCATGTCCACCCCAAAACTAAATTTAACCCACTACTTGCCCCACTCTGTAGTGTATAAAAATCCTTACCTTACATCACCAGCTCCACTGGTTCTCCTTATATCCCCCCAAGTTAAAAAAAGTGTCCACCAGGAGCCTGGCCACCAGTGAAATTGTTTCCGCCTCTGAGCTGTCCTCTCAGAGGTTTTTGGCTTGCTCAGAGCAGCCCTTCACTCCTTCCCCCCCTCCCTCTCCCACCCGTTTTTCTCTCCCTCCCCCTAGTGTAAATCCACTTGTACACATATTAGGCATAGTTCCCCAGGCCCAACCACCAATAAAATATTTATAAGAAAGTCCCCTGATCTTTACTTACCTTACTCTCTCCTCCGGCGTTATGAACTGCCGGCAGCCGTGCCTGTGATTGGCTGCCTCTTAGCCTCACAGATCGGCTGCCAGTCCCCCCTGCTTGCAGGCGGGGAGAGGGAAGGTAAGTACCGAATGGGGGACTTTCTTACAAATATAATATAGCGGTTGGGGCTGGGGGAACTAGCCCTACAACATATAATTTTTTTTAAAAGGGGTGGACTGCCCTTTAATTTGTTTGGCTAATATTTGAATTGATTGGGCCAGCACTAGCAAAACTGCAGGGGCCTGAGGCCCCCTGCAAGTTTAGCGGCCAGGCCCTTGACCCCCCCCACCTACCTCACCGATGATCACATGTAGGTAGTAAATGTGTGCGCATGATCAGTTATTTAAAACTTTGGTACTGGAACAGCAGCAGATACGTACCTTTAGTAGCATATGATCAGCTGGCAGGCTCTTTGTCCCCGGCCCCACCACTTTAGGGGGCCCTGTAGTTACGCCACTGTTTACCAGTAGGTCTTTGGCTAGTTACTAAAGCATCCTGTACACATTAAATGACTGCACAATGGTGCAGTTGATCAAGACAATTCCAATCAAAAGTAGGGTTAAAGGGTATGTCCACCCCCGAAAAAAACTAACCTCCCAAAACCTCAAACTTGGTAGTTTGTTACTTCGTAAGACTCACTAACAGTACTTACCAGCCTTTTTTTTCCCTCTGCATGGTTCGTTTGCTCCATGCACAGAAGCAAGTAAAAGGGGCCAAACCGGCAACACCTACTTGTGAATGGCTGAGACACTGGAGTGCATTCAGCCTTTGAGGGATTAAAGGTCAGTCACTGTGATACACCAATTTTTGTAAAAAGAAACAATGCAAACAAATGGGGGTCCTGGTACTAAAGTATTAGTCCCAGAGAATATATAATTCAGAGCGCACACCAGTCTTAAACCACCAAACTGTGTTTATTAACACTGACGTTTCGGTGCCCGTGTGGCACCTTCCTCAGACAAACAATAATCAAACAAGTGCAAGTGCAGTTAAAATATCAATTGGAGCCTTAACCCCTTAGTAGTTATTTCAATCTAAAAACCAATACAAGTAAATTGTAATAGTGACCTCTAGTGTGCAATAAATATATAACAACCAAAGTCTATCTTGTACATTGACCCAGAACAACATAAGAAATATACATTAATGTACATCTTAAATGTTATATCATAATATTCATAAAGTTGCATATTTACGTTTAGTGTTATCCCTGTAAGGAAATATTGATATTAAAACATGTGTATACCCATAGGTAATATTAATATGTTTTAAAAATAAATATTTGTGAATAAAATATAGTGAAAAAGTGAATAAATACAATAAAATACCATGAAAACTAAAACAGCATCTGCATGTATATATATAGTATGAGGTCCAATCTTGATAAAACCTACAAACACCAAATAGTACAGTATTCATTAACTATCGTTGAGGAAACACCTTAATCCTAAATTGGTATTTAACCCTTTTGGTTGCAAAGCATTCAGTTTGTAAATCCAGTAGGCTTCCTTTCTTAATAGGGCGTTATCCCTGTTACCACCCCTCTTTAATATGGGAACATGGTCAATGACCATCATTAAGTCATGAATGTTAGATGACAAATTGTTCAATTTTCTGGTAGATGAATACCCCAGAAAACCAGTTATGTATGGACTACCAAAGTCCTAAGGATATAAAGAAACCACCATCAGGCCAATCGTATCCGCTATTGGATCTGCACTGCAACCATTGGCCCAATTTATAGACTTCTTCCTAATCCTTTGGTCAGACGACTTCCATCCTACATAAAAGACACACAAGAATTCCTGCAACAACTTAGGACAATTGAGACATGGGACCCCACTTGGATATTATTACATTGGACACTTCTTCACTATAACACATCGATTACACATGAATTGGGACTTGAAGCAGTCGGACACTTCCTGTCATTGGAACACTGTGGGACACCACCTAGCGAATTTATTATGCTTGTTTGTCATTATACTGCATAACAATTACTTCAAATTCGAGAACCATCTACTACAGAGCGTGGTACGGCCATGGGCAGTCCAGCTGCGCCATCCTACGTGAATTTGTATGTCGGTTGGCTCGAAAAGAAATTCATATACCCCAGTGACTTATACCAAAAATATTGTAAAAACTAATGCGTTACATAGACGATTATTTTTGTGATATGGGAAGGCACGGAAGCACAAGCCCAGGAATTTATTACACTGCTTAATTCTATGGATAAAATCTCATTTTTACTGCCACCATATCACAAAAAAATCGCCCATTATTTGGATGTCTGTATCGAAATTAAGATATCTGGGTTACATACGACACTTTTTACCAAACAAACTGACAGGAACACATTACTTAGAGCCGATAGCTTCCATCCCAGACATATTATCTCCAATTTACCCAAATCACAGTTTATCAGGATACATAGGATTTGTGATGAGACTAAGGAACAGAGTTACAACTAAAAAGGATGACAGATAAATTTCTTGAGAGGGGCTATAATACACAAACATACAGAAAGCCAAACTTGAAGCCGCTAGACATACAGTGTCACAAAAGGCACAAAAACAGGGCTTACCCTTCACCCAAAAATATACTGTGGCATCTGAAAAAATCAAATTTGCCACACATAAATATTGGCCAATCATACAGGGAGATGTGGACCTCAGCAAGATATAAAGGATAAACCTATGATGACATACAAAAAGGGTAACACCTTATACAAACAACTAGTACAAGCTGATCCTGTATACAAATATCAAAAACAGAAGATTAAGTTATCCAATAAGACTGGGTGTTATAAATGCTTTAATTGCAACATGTGTAATGCATTGATTACAGGTCAATCTTCTCTCACCCATGGATGGTAATAACTACAGGATAAAGAATTCTATACATTAATACTGAATTCTGTGTTTATCTACTGAATGTCCCTGTACCAAGATATACTGGGCAAAACAATTGGCCCATTCAAAAAAGGTTCCAACGCCATAGAAGCGACATAAGGTTGGCATATGAAAGAATTAATCAGTCTTCATCTTCTAAAATAGAAACATCCCCAGTAGCCACACATTCGTAGAATCTAAACACGCAATTTGTGATTCTAAAGGGATGGTCATTGACCATGTTCCCATATTAAAGAGGGGTGGTAACAGGGATACGCCCTATTAAGAAAGGAAGCCTACTGGATTTACAAACTGAATGCTTTGCAACCAAAGGGTTAAATACCAATTTAGGATTAAGGTGTTTCCTCAACGATAGTTAATGAATACGTACTATTTGGTGTTTGTAGGTTTTATCAAGATTGGACCTCATACTATTATATATATGCAGATGTCGTTTTAGTTTTCATGGTATTTTTATTGTATTTTATTCACTTTTTCACTATATTTTATTCACAAAATATTTATTTTTAAAACTATTTAATATTACCTATTGGGTATCACATGTTTTAATATCAAATTTCCCTTACAGGGATAACACTAAAACGTAAATATGCACTTTATGAATATTATGATATACACTTTAAGATGTACTTAATGTATATTTCTTATGTTGTTCTGGGTCAATGTACAAGATAGACTTTGGTTGTTATATATTTATTGCACACTAGAGGTCACTATTACAATTTCTTGTATTGGTTTTTAGATTAAATACTACTAAGGGGTTAAGGCTCCAATTGATATTTTAACTGCACTTGCACTTTGTTTGAATTATTGTTTGTCTAGGAAGGTGCCACACGGCACCGAAACGTCACTGTGTTAATAAAACACAGTTTTGTTTTGGTGGTTTAAGACTGGTGTGCGCTCTGAATTATATATTCTCTGGATCTTACAGACCGTTGGGCTATGGTCTTCTGAGTGGCACCCAGCAGCTACATTACCTTGCAGGTGTGCGGGAGAAACAAACAACTTGGTGGAAAGTATTAGTCCCAGTAACTATTAAAAGGGACTCTGTAAAGTCATGTACCTTATTACCTAAAACCAACAGGAAAACAGGCTTGCCCTTAAAAAGACTTACAACAAGCACATCCACGTAATGGTTCCAAAGAGTAAAAATATTGTTTATTGTACACTCAGTAAAAACAGGAATATACCTGGTTCAATTTATTCTAACAAGATAAGGTCACATAAAATCCCAAAACCCTCCCGCCCAAACCACCCACTACAAACACCCCAATCCGGGCAGATTTTTGTGAAAAACATGGTGGACGTATCCCCCTACGGCATTGTTTTGGTTTAGAAACTATTATCCTGGGAATTTGTGGTGGTAATTTGCATGTCTGGTCCTCCAGAAGGAACTCAATTGGATCTATATGCTAAAAACATATTCCCCTTTTGGGCTAAATGAGGAACTCCAGTTTTCTTGTTTTTTAGAAAAGGAGTAGTGTGTAAGAACAGTCAGGATTTTCAGGTGTTTTCTTGAGTCTGTGTATTGTAAAAAACTGTTAGGTGTGGAAGTCATGATTTTGATGTAATTCATATAATTGAAATTTGTGTAAGGTGTATTGGTGAAGTTCAACTACATTGATGTTAAATTATGATACCTGGTATGCAGAATATGAGTAAAAGCCATCTTGGAAATAACTTGGTTGGACTAGTGCAAGTGGGGAGTTTAGATTCCACACACCTAGGATTGATATGAATATCCTGCCCTATATCCTTTAGGAACCTTACCCTTTAAGAGACGAGGGGTGGTTCCAGCACATGATACCCGATAAAAGAGACCGCCCCCTCAGACCTTGTGACCCTGAGGATGCTATGGCGGATTGGAGCTAAGTGAAACACGTGTGTGTATGCCTTGGGGAGTACAAACTGGAGTGGCGGTAAGCCGGAACTGGTGCCTAGCCGGAGATACAAGAGTCTTGGATAAAGAGCAGTGGGATCGTTCAGTCTATGTTCTGACATACGAGTGAAGAGTGTGGTCCATCCACGGGAGATGGTGTAAACTCCTATCAATACTTACCAGGAGTTTCCTTTCCTGGCCATCCTTCCAGGCAGCAGTAACTAACAGGTTAAGCTCCCCTGTAATGCTGGTAATAGAAGAAAACACACCCACCAAACTAATAAAGGTACTCCTTCCCCTCACCTCCAGCAGTCTAGTTTTAAAGATAAGTAAGGTACCAAAAGGGAGGGTCTGCTGCCTGGAAGGATGGCCAGGAAAGCAAACTCCCGGTAAGTATTGATAGGGGTTTACACCTTCCTGGCCATCCCCAGGCAGCAGTAACTAACAGGTTAATACCCAAGAACTTAAATTTAATATACGTTTTGGTCACGGTCAAAACTCCGTGACCAAATGTAGCCTCTGATGCTACCCTAACATCTAACTTATAATGTTTAACAAAAGTTGTAGAGGTATCCTAAGTTGATGCCTTGCACACAGCCTCAGTTGTGGCTCTTGCTTCCGCCGCCAATGATGCATCCAATTGGCTCAACAATTGGCTTGTTAAGAAGGAATTTAGATAATACCTTAGGCAAGAATTCTAAATTTGGGAAGAGAATGACAGCATGAGACAGAAACTGAAGATAAGCTGGCTCTATAGATAATGTTAGTAATTCACAGGCTCTTCTGCCTGATGTCAAGGCTACTAACAAGTCTAGTTTCAATGACAAATTCCACACGGATGTCTCCTCTAGTGGTTCGAAAAATAAGTTTCGTCAAGGCCAACAGGACTAATGATAAATCCCACTGGGGAAAGAGTCATCTTCGGGGTGGTCTAATTCTCCACGCCCCTTGAAAAAATCTCTGTATTAAAGCATCCTTAAAATGATTGATGTTTAAGGTGGCTGCTAGCGTTGATGCCTGGACCTTAAGTGTGTTCAAGGAGAGACCCTTTTCCAGGCCTTCCTGAAGAAAATCCAGGATCAGGGGAACCTGTGATTGTAAAGGCTCCAGGCCCTTCTTCACTGCCAAAGCAGAGAAGGTATTTCAGACATTAGCATATCTGCTTGTAGTGCCAGGTTTTCTGGCCTTAAACAAAGTCTCTATTACCATCTCAGAACAGCCTAAGTCTTTCAATCTAGCCCTGTCAATCTCCATGCCGCAAGATTTAGGCTGGCCGGATCTGGGTGAAGGATCGGACCCTGAGACAGTAGGTCCTCCCTCCATGGAAGATGTATTGATCCGTTGTTAGGGAAATTAAAAGTAGAGCCACACCAGTCTTGAAGTCGATAGTAGAGATTTATTCTCATATGCATATAAACACATGTGTTGGTCACTCAACTGGATGTGAGTGACAAAGAAAGCTTATACGGACCCTTTTCTTATACGCAATCTTGACCATACGTCACTAGCCCATCCTATAGGAAAGGACTTGGCAGTCCCTTTTTACTTTTAGACATGTAACCTTATATGGCCATTTGTTACCTTACATAGCTTTAACAAGAAACATATGTTATCCCTTTGTGACTAGAGATCCCAGAGGTCCAAGTTACATATACATTCCATATTCATGCCACGTCTACACAGTCATTGCCTAATGCATGTAGCCAATACAGTTTCTATACAATGATAACATTGATAAATTAATAATCTTTAACACCGTCTACCTTCATTCTCATCAGCAACAGGAACCATGGCCGTCGTGGCCAATGTGGGAGGATTGCCAGGATGTAGACTTTTGTGAACAGAATTTTCCTCAATACCCTGAAGATCAGAGGAAAAGGCCAATCTTGGGCTAGCGCATCGGTCGCTACTGCTGCCCTGTCGTGGAACCTTGAAAAGTAGAGTTACACCTTCCTGTTCTCTTTCGATGCCATTAGGTCCACCTCTGGTGACCCCCATCTGTGGGTAATCATCTTGAAAAATTCCTGACTCAGACTCCATTTCCCCATTCAGAATCCTCTTCCTGGAGAGGACATCCGCCTGAACATTCTGGGAACCTGGAAGATAAAGAGTTGTCAGGTGTAACAGATTCCTCTGTGCCCATAACATAATCGGGGTCTCTTCCTTCATCAGACTGGAGCTCCTGGTCCCCCCTTGTTTCCTGGTGTAGCTGGCCACCGCCTGATTGTCGGCCCTCACTCTCACGGAGGAACCATGAAGTAATGGTTGAAACATCTTCAGGGCCTGGTGAATAGCTTTCAGCTCTAGAACCCCTGATGGAAGGTGGGAGAGGTTTTTCTCCCAACGACCCTGAGCTTTGAAGCCCAACAGGTGAGCCCCCCAACCAACTCCTGAGGCGTCTGAATATAATTCCATCCACTCTGGCTCTTGAATAGGCATTCCCATTTTGAGATGACTCGGAATCCTCCACCAACCTAGAGCCTTCTTGAACTTCCAGTCCAATACAATCATCTGATTGAGGTCCTGACTGTTCTTGTTCCACTTCCTCAAAAAGTAAAGTTGCAGGGGCCTCATCTTCCATCTCACTATCCTGATCAAGAAGACTAGGAGACCCAAGAACTTCAACAGAAACTGAGCTGATACTCTGGATTGATGAAATAAATCCATAAATCCTGGTTATCTTCTCTTTCTGCAGGAGTAACAAACCCGGACGAGTATTTATTTCGACTCCCAAATACACCAAGGTCTGTGTTGGACACAGGTGACTCTTGGTCTTGTTCACCATCCATCCGAAAGTTTTCAACGTTAGAAGAGTCAGGTCCCTGTGGCTGCATAGGAGTTGCCTTGACCTTGCAACCAGTAGAAGGTCGTCTAGATAGCGGTAGATTTCCACACCTTCCAACCTTAGCTTTGAGGTGATGACCACAAGGACCTTTGTGAACGTCCTTGGCGACGTTGACAACCCGAATGGGAGACAGCGAAATTGATAATAAGATTCCCCTAGTGTGAATCTTAGGAATGCATGATGTCCTGCAGCAATTGGCACATGCAGATAGGCATCGGTAAGATCCACCGTACAAAGCAAATCCCCTGGCATGATGGCTGCCTTTACGGTCTGTAAAGTCTTCATTTTGAAGCTTCGACAATTGATATACTTGTTGAGTCTTCTTAAGTCCAGGATGGGACGTAGATCTCCTGAGGCCTTTGGTATGAAGAAGAGTGGAGAGTAGAGCCCTCTCCCCTGTTCTTGAATAGGGACTGGAGCAATAGCCTCCTTGATCAACAGTTGCTGAACATATTTCACTGTGAGAACGGTAAAGCTATGGAACGGTCTTCCAGTGGACGTTGTTATGGCAGATTCATTGGTCAGTTTCAAAAAAAAGCTGGATGAGTTTCTGCAAACAAGGAATGTTGCAAGTTACTGGTATTGATACATAAAGTAGAGTTGATCCAGGGAAATTTCTGATTGCCACTTGGAGTCAGGAAGGAATTTTTTCCCCCTTCATAAATTTGGTGGGTTTTTATTTCCTTCATCTGGATCAACAGTTAGGCAGGAAATGAGGATATTGCTAGATGGGTTGACCTGGATGGACGTATGTCTTTATTCAACCTCAAATACTATACTATACTATATTGTAGCAATAAAGTCCTCTTCCGAGGAAACAGAGGAAGAGGAGTCTGTATAAAGAAATCTTTCTTCGGTTTTATTCCGAATTTGAGGTGAAAACCCCTGGTCACAATCGAAAGAACCCAAGAGTCCTTGATATGCTTTGCCCATATTGCACTGAAACAAAGCACAGGCGCAACACGTACAGGCCTCCTGTCATGCTGACTTAGCCTGTTTTGGGGATCTGGAGATATTGGGCTTGAAGTCTCGAAAAAGTGAAAACTTTTCAATTAGAAGATCTAGTATATTCCTTTCCAGGACGATATGATCTGGCTTTGTCTCTTCTCTGATCTGCCCCTCTACCAAAGGATTTCTTTTGCTGTTCACAAAACCTTCTTGGTGCTTGGGGTAAAAAGGTGCTTTTACCACCTGTTGCCTTGGCAATAATGTCATCCAAGGCACTACCAAATAAGTGACCGTGTTGAAACGGTAGCTTACATAACGATAGCTTTGACGGTGTGTCAGCATTTCAAACTCTGAGCCACAAAGCTCTTCTGATGGACACTGATAACGCCATACCCCGAGCTTGAACCTTGGCCAGGTTTGCTGCTGATTCCAGCATAAAGTTAGCTGCCAACCTAAAATCAGCAAAACTGCTGAAGGTATTCTTTTCTAACACCTTCCTTGATATCATCTTCCAGTCTGTCCATCCAAACCGCCAGAGCTTTTGATACGGATAATAGGGCCACAGAAGCTCTACAACCTGCGCCAGAGGTTAAATATGCTTTCTTCAGCTCTGCTTTCATGAGACGCTCCATCGGGTGCTTAAGAGCTGAAGCATCCTCAATAGGCAATGTAGACTTGCTAGAGGTCTAGCTACCGGAGCATCAACCTTCGGAGCTTTCGTCAAGAGCTGAACAAAATCTTCCCCAAAAGGATACAACTTATCAAATTTGGCATCGACAGGCACCCGCCTGGAAAATCTTTGCCAATCTAACTTGATAAGATCCTCCACCTCCTAGTGAAAAGGGAACACAGGCCTTTAATTCTTATGAAAAAGCACCTTGCACAAATTGCTCCTCCTCTTCAATAGTTAACTCCTGCTTAACCAACCTAATTAAGGAATTGATCTGACTTAAATTAAACCCAGATTACTCTGGTTCTTTAGACTCTGAAGCTTCAGAATTCTCCTGATTCGGCCCATCTTCTTCCCTGACTATAGCAGGTTGAAGGGAAGAAGCTTCTTTAAATCCCTCAGCCACAGCCTGAGATATCCATCTTAGGATTTCGGGTTGTTCTTTACTTGGACCTTGCTCTCTTTTCCTTCCCGTGAGAGCCTCCAATCTCAGATGCATCCTCATGTAATAGATCAGACATACACTGTCTGCATAAACTTTTGCCTTCCATCGCTGGGTTGGAACAAGCTCTGCAATTCCTAAACTCCATAGACTTGGGACTAATATTTCTTAGTCTCTTCTTGGAAGCCTTCCCAGAATAGCAGACTAGAAAGAAACACAGAAAAGCTCTGTCTTAGGCAACAGCACAATACTAGCACAAACAGGAAGTTTGGCAATCAGACCCTGCTCCTTTAAATCCACACAGCACAGCAATCTGTACTCACCTCTTGGCAGCCGGCTCCATGACCCGCTTTACAACTGGTGCAGGCACAGGGCACTGAAAGCTGCTTACGAGCGCCCTTTTAAATTTTGCAGGTTGCGCGATAATGACCGCATCACACCAGCGCGCATACGCATTCCACCTGCGTTCCAGCAAGGGAAGAGGCCAGACGTCGGAGGATCCCACTTGAAAGGGCGCTCAGTTCTCACATTAGCAGGACTTCGGCCACAGGGAGCAGGGGAGTACTGCAGCCAGTAGAAACCACACAGGCATAAGCTGGCAGAGCTGCAAAGAAAAATACCTACCGGCACTCCAGGAGAAAACAAGACTGCTGGAGGTGAGGGGGAGAAGTACCTTTATTAGTTTGTTGGGTGTGTTTTCTTCTATTACCTGCATTACAGGGGAACGTAAGCTGTTACTGCTGCCTGGGGATGACCAGGAAAAGTATACCTCTAACCTGTGTGACCTGGCTTCTCACAAGAAGTCCCGTATTAGTTGCACTCTGTATGTGGATGTCTAAGCTACTGTATAGGATCGGGAGAGACCGTGGATGGTTTTAATAACTGTGGTTTACTTAGCCTCTGGACTAGGATCCTCCTCACGGTGTATTTTTATCCAGGGGACACCCGGATTGGGGTGTTTGTAGTGGGTGGTTTGGGAGGGAGGGTTTTGGGATATTTTATGTGACCATATCTTGTTAGAATATATTGAACCGGGTATATTCCTGTTTTTATTGAGTGTACAGTAAACAATATTTTTACTCTTTGGAACCATTAAGTGGATGTGCTTGTTTTAAGGGTTGGTCTTTTTAATGGGAAGCCTGTTTCCCTGTTGGTTTTTGGTAATTAGGTTTTTTACCACCCTGATCACCACTCAGACTGGGGTGTTCCACATGGTTGGCCTATGAGCTGTGCATCTATCCATAATTGTAAAAGGCATGTACCTTGCATCTACATCTGTTTTTAGTTGAGCACCTGAGTTCCAGGGTTAAACTTACCTGCCAGCACTCCACCTGCAGCTTTTCACCAGCAGATGACACACTGTCACAACCAGCTCCTATTGTTTGCATTGCCTAGGTGCTAGACTCCAGACTCTGCAGGGGGTAATTAGCCATAATGAATCAATTTATATCCATGTTAGAGACAAAATATATGTTAGGATTCAAATCACTTTCTGCATTTCTGCAACCATCATTCTGTAAACTTTTACAAATGGGACTCCGGAGTAAAAGCCCTTTCATGGAAATCCAAATGGCTGTGGTCTAGATTTTGTGGAACGCAAGATTGACACTTTGTTGTTTTATAGATTAATAGTAAGCATATCAAATTTGTTATCTATGAATCCATCTAGCCACCCTGGATACAGAATTATAAGTTGTCATGTTAGGGAGTGTTACCCCGTCACAAAAAGAGATTTTGCAAGGATAGCCACCTTGTAGGTGTGTCTAGGAGACCACCTAGAGTGTGCTACACTCCTCTTGCTCAGCACACACCTTTCTGACCGGGTGTGGATAACTGGTTACAACCCTGTCCAGCGGTATAAGAATGGCTCAGAAACCAAAAGAAGGAGCTCTCCTTTACCACAAAAATGTTGGAATATTAAGAGTTATTTCAAGGGCCAATAACTCTGGAAACAAGTCTGGAATCCATCTTACCATGATTTACATCCTCCACTTCATTCTGTAACATTAAGGACTAAACTTTAGTATAATTTTCTCTTTTTCCTCCCATTTTGCTTTTACTGTTGCTTGTGTTGTTTTTTTTTTGTTATATTTTTCTGTAACTTATTTTTTTGCAGTTTTTATTATGAAACAATATTTTAATTGCTGAATCTTTGATTGCTCTAATTAGAATGAAGGAACTCTGCCTCTGAGATGCTAAGTTTACCAGTATATTTTATAGTATTGTTATATTCCTACCTGTGCTTGGTAGTGAATGAACAGTCATTATTATTAGTTTCATTGTACTGCTATCCATGCTGGGTAGGTTTTTTTTTTTTACTGACTAACACACAAGGGCAGTTACCAATGGTTTATGGTAAATATATATAAGTGAAGGGCAACTCTCAGTCGGATTTTAGGGGTTATCACTCAGCAACCACACTCAGCAACCAAAATCTATGCATCTTTAGGAAAAAGGACATGCGTTTGAGGATTGTAATGTCAACATCTTGGAAGCCATTAATGGCAAAATAAAGAAACCAAACATGAATAAAGGGTGTGTGTGTGTGTGTGTGTGTGTGTGTGGGGGGGGGGGGGGGGGGGTTAACACTAAACCAACCCAAACCAATATGCAACAGGCAATATGCTCCAAGTGAAGTACTGATGAAAATTTAACTCTTAACTCCACACACTGAAGGTTTAAGGATTCTTAAAGTGCCATAACAGTGATCCCTATATGTAGGTAATCCAAGCACACAGCAAAAAAAGATTTGGTTTTTATTAGAAAACAAAATGCAAAAAAAACTATTTGGGGATGCTCCATGATGCTTAGTCCTTGTTGAATAATTTCTCTTCTTTAGAGAGACCTTTGTCTACACTAGGTCTAGCTCTAAGCAAATATTACTGAATGAAAATAGCAGGAACACTATTTTTTCTTTTTGACATGGGCACAGTCATACTTGCCCCTGACTATCTTGAGTTTCACTCCTGGTAGGTCCTGAGTGCGTCCTCCCTCTACCAACACAATGTTATGCTCCTGTAGGTTATGTCCTTCTCCAGGTATAAAGCAAATTACCTCTTTACCATTACTTAGCCGGACACGAGCACACTTGCGGTTGGCAGAATTGGGTTTTTTGGGCTTTCGGATCATGGTTTTTAATACCACACCCTTTAATTGGGGACAGCTATAGGTGGGGCCCAATTTGCATGGTTCAGGCTTTGGTCTGCCTGCACGGTGCATCTGGTTTAGGGTGGCCATGTTACGAGAGATACAAGGCACTGTAGTCCTGAAAATCCATTGGTCTAGAATCCTGGAAACTGGGCAAAAACCTGGAGAATATTAAGCAAGAAACAAGAGATCAATTTAATTTTTTCCCTACCTTTAATTATTACTATTTCCTTATGAATACAAAGGTCTTGGGATTATATAGAACTTACTTGATCTAAAGGCTACTGAGGCAATACTCCGGAATAGAGATAAAGACATCCTTCAACAAGCTGCTTTTATCTGAAAACAGAGTTTTATTACACTTACTACAAAATATCACGCAAACATAGCCAAACTTTTTATTCTGCAGGTATTCAGGAGCACCTGGGATTATCTAGTTCTGGGGATTTTTTGAGGGGGGGGGGGGGGCGCAATAAAATCAAATATAAATTTCAATTTTGGGTAATGGAGATGCAATTTAAAATCTTAATTGATATTTAAAGTACATTTTCGGACTACAGATGCCCTTTAAACACATTTATACACTAAAAAACCTACAAACCAATAGAACAGATACTGAGAGAACCAATCACAGTTTGCACCAGCTGTGCATTATATCCAATATATACTATAGTATCACTGTGCTATTATGTGTGACCTGGGTAGTCTGAATAAAGACAGATTACGTAATTTGGAGGATCTATTTAGCAAAACAGGTATTTGTACAAATATTCCTGTTACTAAGCATTAGGAGATATGTACATTTGAAACATTTACATTTTAAGTACGCTTGTGTTTGGTGGAACGTGAACAGCTTAGAGAAATATCATGAGCTACAGATATTTCCTAGAGGCTTATGTAGCCAGGTTGTCCCTTCCTGAGAGGCTGATGATGAATTTAAAGGAACACTAAACCCATAAAAAGAACTATGTGCCATCCGTTTCTATTATTCACAGGGAGGTGAGAACGCTATTCCTTCACCCCCTGTGAATAATAGGACCTCGGGGCCTGGACTACTTACCTTACCACCCCGCCGCTCCTCTCGCAGCCGCTCCTTCACTGAACAGCTGTTATCTCCCGATCGTGTGCCCTATCTTTTGTATTTGTGCGCATGTGCCTAAGATAAGGCGCACGGTCGGGACAGAGCAGCTTTCAGTAAGGAGCGGCTGCGAGAGGAGCGGAGCGAGGTAAGTTCCAGTCCCCCGCGTCCTATTATTCACAGGGAGGTGAGAATAAGCGTTCTCACCTCCCTGTGAATAATAGAAACGGATGGCACATAGTTCTTTTTATGCAGGATGGGGAGTTTACAGTCACTTTAAGAAGGAATGGGAACAAGCATTGAGTGACTGTGCCCTAAGACAAATTAAATTACTTTTAACACATGATAAAAAAAACTGTTGGAAACAAAATTTAAATTGAAGCGCTGACTCAGAATATTCAAATTAAACTGATCAGCTGACTGATTTTGAAAAGAATCTTAAAATTGATTTGGACAGACTTGAGAAGGAATTAATTAAACGTAAGAAACAAAAACTTACCGTACTAGGGATCAAACAGACTACCAGAGCAACCAGGTATATAATTGTCACAAAGGGAACAGTAGGTTCAAAAGACTTAAAGGGCATGTCCACCCCCCAAAACTATAATCCCCCCAGTAATGGCCCCATTGTGTAGTGTAGTTTAATCCTTACCTCACATCCCAGCTCCATATGGTTCTCTGTTAGTCCCCCCCCCAAAGTCCCAAAAACTGCCCACCAGGAGGATAGCAGAGTCCATATAGGACTCTGCCCCTATCTGGCCTCCAGGAGAAGTTTGGCATGCGTACTGCAGCCCTTCTCCCCCTCGCTCCCGATTAGGATTCCCTCCCCCTAGCATAAAATGCTTCCATATATACTCCCCCTGGCCCCCCAGCCCCAACCGCTCTATTTATTTTATTAGAAAGTGCCCCAAACATTACTTACCTACCCTCTTTCCTCCGCCGCACTGAACTCCCGGCAGCCGCGTCCGTGATTGCCTGCCGCTCAGCCAATCACAGACGCAACTGCCGGTCCCGTCCCTCTGCTTGCATTTTCTCGCAAGCGAGGAGGCCTGGCAGCGCGCAGAGGAAAGGTAAGTATAGTTTGGGGCACTTTCTAATAAAATAAATAGAGCGGTTGGGGCTGGGGGGACAGGGGGAATGATATACCCAAAAAAATTTTCAAGGGTGGACATACCCTTTAAATCAGCAAAATAGAGTAAAGGGAAAAGAGATAATTAAAAAAAAACCTTTCCACAAACTAGCACTGACATTGACTCAACTGACAGTGAAGGAAATTCTTTTTTAGGACTGTCCCCTCGCAAACTAAGATCAGGAGGGTTCAGAAGAAGAAATCTGTAAAGATGGGTG
This sequence comes from Hymenochirus boettgeri, assembly GCA_019447015.1. Classification (NCBI taxonomy): domain Eukaryota; kingdom Metazoa; phylum Chordata; class Amphibia; order Anura; family Pipidae; genus Hymenochirus; species Hymenochirus boettgeri. Next base: position 225,539,081 of record CM033476.1, on the reverse strand, counting down.
GTTTACTTATAGACCACCAGCCGGTTTGTCCCTTGGACAACATTATATCATCCATGACAGAATTACAGATTATACATTTTTCAACACATCATTTTACACCCATTCAGAGGTTAGTTTTGTCTAAAGGGTTAAAATTTTGGCCCGATAAACATATTGACAAATTTACAGCTGCTAAGGATCTCTATTTGTTTTGCAGAAGGCTGGCACTTAAGGCACACTTCGCAGAACAAAATGACCATCATAAAGTCGCAATGGACACGCTACATGACCTTGAGCAGCAGGCACTTCAGGATGAACCTAAGAGTAAGTTTAGATCAAAATCTAAATTCACTCCTCCCTTTTCAGATTTCCCCAGTATTCAGACTTTTCATCATAATACTTTAATTGAAATTGATAAAATGAATACCACACAGTTGGGCTGACATAGTAATTAAACCTTCTGAAAAAGGGGGGGGAATATCATTCTCTGGCCCGATGTATGTATAGGGAAGAGGCGATGACATCTCAAAAAAACCCTTAACTATAACATGCTGCAAAAATATTAGTCCTCCTCCACACTGGTAATAGCAGATTGGTTACCTCTATCTATGCTTACCCCTGCAAATTCATTGATTGGCACCTCCAATCGCATGTCACGAGCCTTGATTCTTATATCAAAAAGATACATCTGACCTCATTGGTAAGTTACAGAATATTGAGGTCACATCTAAACAACTCCTCGTGACATGCGATGTGGAATCGATTTATACCAATATTGCCCATCAGAATGGCATAGAGGCTGTTCGATATTTTCTTAATATGTAACAAAGATGCCTCAAAGAACAGATTTATTTTACATCTTTTAGAGTTTGCCCTTACCAAGACCTTTTTAGTTTTTGATAGGTGTTTTTACATTCAGACTATGGGGACTGCGATGGGTGTGAGATGTGCTCCCTCATACACCAACCTGTTTCTGGGTTGGTGGGAGCACGACTTTGCAGAGGACCTAGTGTGCTTCACAGCATATGTGGATGTCTGGTACCGCTTCATAGATAACATCTTTTTTCTGTGGAGCGGTCCCAGGTCCCAGACAAGTTTTATTGGATTTTATTGGAATTTTAAATTCCAATTGTTTTAAAATCTTTTTGACACACCACATTTCTGCCACGCAGGTAGAGTTTTTAGATGTCCTCATTAAAAAACACGATGGACATCTGATAACTACTCTTTTTAGAAAACCGACTGCCTCTAATGCGTTGTTGCACTTTCAGAGTTCCCACCCATAAACACTGAGAAAATCTATATCTAAGGGACAATATTTATGTCTAAGGAGGAATTGCACCCTCACTGAGGACTATGATGAGGCAGCTGAGGATCTTACCACAAGATTTACTGAGAGAGGTTACCCCCTACCCCTTCTGAGTAAAGAGTGTAGGGCAGCCAGGAAATTTAATCAATCTGACTTGCTTGAATATAGGGTAAAGAGATCACACGGACGATCAGATACATCTCTACATTTGGAGCAGAATGGCATCTTCTCAGGAATGTGTTAGGTAAAACATGGCATGTATTGAGAAATGATATTGACATTGGTCATTTTGTTTCAGAGAGGCCTTCAATCACGGCAAGAAGGTGTAAGAACCTTGCCGAGACATTGACTAAAAGTCCTTATGTGAGATATACAAATGATCGCGCAATGGGCCAAAAACTCAGGAACTTACCCGTGTGAGCATTGTACATTTTGTGAACTTATGCACCACACTTTAGATGTACGTTCTTCTAACAATGACTATGTTTTTTTATCCTAAACACTATTTTAATTGCAAAACGAACAACATTATTTACGCACTCCAGTGTCCGTGTAACCTTCTTTATGTTGGTAAAACAACACAAAAATTCAAAAATAGGTTAGGGAAACACCTCTTTGACATCCGGTTGGCTCAACAACAGATCAGGGACAGAAAGACAGTCATAACCATTGCCAGACACTATTTTGAAAAACATGGGAGATCATGCAGAGGTATAAAGTGTTTGGACTGGAGAAAAGTAATATCTCCATAAGAGGGGGTGACTCAAACTCACTTATTGAGAATGGAGAGCCGCTTGATTTACAGACTCAAGACACTAGTCCCTAATGAACTGAACGAGGAGTTAGATTTTACACTATTTATATATTTCCTTCATTTTTTTCATCATGATTTAGGTCCATCTTATCCATGTTTGTATTGTTGGACTTGCCACGGTCTATTATATGTCCTTTCAGACCTATGGACTGGAATCTGCATTGTGATCTACTGGGTAGGATCAATGATTTAAAACTATATTTTAAAACTATATTTTGGAACGAGATTTCGGGGACTACAATGTGGTGATAAGCCTGTTCTTGAAAGAGATATTTTCTTAACTTTGCAATACCTTTGCCTAACTACATCCATCAAGCGATAGATGTTACAATGGAACTTATCTATTGGTGACATATTAGAACTTATTTGAGGAGTCTTTTTCCCCATTTGGAGAAGCTGCATTTAAGTGCTATATAGCTCTTTAGGACGTCTTACGTTCAAACATCGCTATGATATTTGTTTATCGGATATCTAACTTGCAGATGTTACCATTGGGGATATTTACTTGGATTTCTGGCTACTTGAGTTCTCTGTGACTTTTGATTTGGATACTATCCTTGTCAGGGCCGGATTTCCCACTAGGCCACGGCCTAGGGCGGCACAGCCACCAGGGGCGGCAAAAAGAAAGAAAAAAAGAAAGAAAAGGGTAAAGCAGCATTGCACCCCCATTTTAAATTTACACAATGCACATTAGTTGGCACACAGCAGAGCTTTTCTGTTAAATCAGAAATAGGCAGCATTTGCAGATTTGCTAGGGGGGCAGGTCCCTCTCCCACTTACAAAGCTCTGCTTCAGCTAATAAATGACCGCGCACAGGTGTACAGGCATTACAAGTTAGCTAGCCTAGGGGAGAAAAAAGTATAAATCCGGCCTTGATCCTTGTTGATACCTACTCGGATATTCTGGATACCTGGACACTCTGTGTGGATACTTACCTGGATATCCTATATTATTCTCCTGCTCATGACTATATGTTTTTTCAGTTTACTTGTGCTGAAAAAGGATTCATCTCTTACCATATTTAACTTGGAATCGACTTCTCCTTTAAACTCATTTACACCGATACCTTCTATTTATCAACATTGTATATACTTTTTTTATGTGTTTATGCTAGTCAGACATATTCTTCACTTTGTATATATTCCTCCTCCTCCTTTGAGTGCTGTAGCTGACAGGGGGGATGTTGGATAATCTACATGTCCTCCCTCTGCAAACTCTGTGATACCCCATGGTGACTGTTAACTGCCAGACAGATGAGTATATGGGGTGTGGGATGTTACTCCTTTATGCTAGGGGTTTGTACCAACCCAGATTAACGGGTCTACTCTACCAACTTGAATCCAAGATTTTGTATGTTTTTAAATGTTTTTATTAGCACATTATTTCACTTTTTTCATCCCCAGTGTTGAACAATAAAGGGACTGTTTACAATCATCTCATACTATGGTTGAGTGCCTGGTTCTTAATCTTAAAGGGCATGTCCACCCCCAAAACTAAAATTTAACCCCTTACTGGCCACATCAAGTAGTTTAAAACAATCCTTACCTTACATTCCTGCTCAAAATAGTTCCCCTGCTGTGCCCCTCCAAAGTTCAGGAAACTGCTGTGTAGGAGCAGTGTGTGACTCATGCTGTGCCTGAGACTTCCTCAACCTCATCAAGGTTGAGGCATGCTCAGTGCAGCCCTCCCTGCCTCTCAGCCAATCACGGACACGGCTGCCGGTCCCGCCCCCTGCTTTCAATTCCATGCAAGCAGAGGGCCTGAACACTGCAGCAGGGGAGAGAGGGCAGGTAAGTAAGAATCGGGGGACTTTCTAACAATTATATTAATGCAGTTGGGGCTGGGGGAGCATGCCCTACCACATATCAAAAGTTAAATTTTGGGGTGGACATGCCCTTTAAATGTTTATTCTATTATACAAATTTCTAACCAAGAGCACTTCTAGTCTACTTAGATGGTTATTACTCTGTGCACTGCAAATCCCTGTCTAGGACTCTCCCTGTCCCTGTCTCCAAACACAGTGAGAGACAGACACACAGAGACAGACAGATACACAAAGGCACGGCAAGAGAAGCTGTGTGCTAAGCTGGCACTGGTAACATGGTTGTCTGTGGCACACACTAGTCTATGTTTGGCAACCACTGTCAGGCTCAGGTAAAATGTATGGCAAACAATGTTCCCACTCAAAATAAACATCCCATACCTTGGTTGGACTCTTGATTATTCACAAGATCTCTCCACATTCCCAGTCCTGTCACTGCACAGCACGCGCCTCCCCCCCCGATGTTTAAACTTTCCTTACATATCCCCCCTCACTACAAATGTATAATTTAACCCGGACAGGTCGCAATCGTAAGCAGAGGAAACAACCTAAAGCTGTCAGTATATCAATACCTTCTGGGATGGGATCCTCACCACCGCACCAACATTCTCATTCACCTTCACTAGCTTCCATCCACATCCGGGTCACTTGGCGAGTAGGCGGAGCTGCAGAGGGAAGGACGCGCAGTGTTACTAAATCGCTATAGTGGGGGAGATGGGAGTTCTAGTCCCGTCACATGACAGGTGTGTAGACTGAGAGAAGTGACACCGATTGCAGTTACGTGAAGATCCGCGTTGGTTCTACTTTCCATTTGCAGTTGGATCTCCGTATACCAGCAATGCTGTCACTCTGTACATAGGACTCTCCGTTATATGGGATCATGGGGGCATCGCGGTCTGTGGATTACAAGATGGATCTGGACCCCTATCCGGATGACATTCTAATTGTAATTCTCAGCTTTGTACCTGCCCGGGACCTGGTTCGGAACTGCCGGCGGGTGAACAGGCATTGGCGACACCTCGTGGACTCCCCAACGTTGTGGAGGAACAAATGTGAGCGGGAGTGGAGCTCGGAGCCTTTCCGGGGCGCGCTCGGTGTCCCCAACATGAACTGGCAGAGGGCAAGTGTGAAAAGCCCCTTCTCCAGGAACCTCATCAAGAACCCGTGTGGGAAAGGTAGGAGTGCAGCCAGGGGACAGCGCGAGAGCTTGGACTGACACGGCCCAGGGAAGTTCCTAGGCTGAACCTACAATGAGAGGTTACTGGCTCTGTCAGTCTAGGCGTGCCCTATTCACATGTATTGACTCCTCTCTCTCCTTTTACAATCACATTAACTCTCTTGCTAAAACCTGCCACTTTTTTCTTCGTAACATTGCGAAGATCCTTAGATTCCTTTCTCTTCCAACTACTGCTATGCTTATCCATGCTCTCATCCTATCACGTCTGGATTATTGTAACCTACTTTGTGGTCTTCCTGCTTCTCATCTCACAGAACCATCTCTTATATAGACCCCCCCCACAAACACTGCCTCCTCTTGCCTTAAACCTTTTTCTCTTCTAGCTCCCGTTCCTGGAATTCTATTCCCCTCTCTCTACGTCAAGAAACCTCAACAAAAAAGTTTAAATTTAACCTCTCATCCTATCTCTGAGCACAGCATAGGACTGTTGACACTGCACCAGTTATTACTTTAGCACTTCCACCCTTTCCTATGCATCTGTATGTTACCCACCTAAGTAGATTGTAAGCTCTAAGGGGCAGGGACCTCTTTCCTCATGTTACATGTTTTAAGCACTTGTATATTTAGTGATGCTCATACTTATTTATATATTTATGTATTTATTTACTGTCCCTCTTCGTATTTTTTGTATTCTATATTGTACAGCGATGCGCCCCCTAGTGGCGCTATATAAATATACATACATACATACATGTACCTCCTACCTGCTGAAGTTATTTCTGGGCACTGTGTGTGCTGCACGCAATGCAAACTACTTTAGGGCACGCCCCTTTCCCCACCCAATTAGGACCCTAGTGTTAGGGGCAGATATTGATATGGAGACACATACAGATAGGATAGTATTTATAATAATCAGGGGCAAGGGAGGGATTCCTAAATAGGTGTCACCACTGAACAAGCCCAGTAGGACGTTCATGAGCAAATACATCCATATATTCTAATATAACATTATATATTCTACTTGCCATATTTATTATCACAGTTATCCAATACTGGGATATTTTTATTACTTAAAGGGCAAGTCCAGCCCTGAAATGAAAACTTACAGGTAAATCACCCCCTAAAACCCTAAACGGTAATAGTTTGAAATCTGAAAGAAATAAGTCTAACCTGAAATCCTGCACAATGTCCCGTTTCCCCTGTTTCTGCTTCCTGGTTCTTCCAGTTAGTAACTCAATTATGGATTTGAAAGTTCACATCACAGCCAATGACTGAATGTTAATCCCCTATCTGACTCTTCTGAGCATACAGGTTTCTAAATTGCTCAGTTTCCATGAGGCATCCAGAAGCATAGCAGGCATACAGTAATGAATTCATAGGACAAACTATGATATAGCAACATATTTTAAAGAGGCCATTCTTTTTAAAAGATGTTCTTATGAGGGTGGAGTTGTCCTTGGCACAAAGTTGTAAAGGGGCATGGCAATCATGTCCAATTGAAGTCAATGCTGTTTTGACACCTTGCCCTGGGCATTCCTATAACACCTCTTAGCCACTATGCAATCCCGCCCTTAACACTTGGATGTGATATGCTAATTGGGATTTTCCAGGGTACATAATTGCCACAGATTCTTGTACAAGTCATTCTGAATTGAGAAAGCCAGTCGGGTGACTAGCGAAACGTCTACAAGAACTAAACTTCAAGTCCAGTTGATCTAATTGAATACAACAGATATACCATGACCTGGATGAATGAGAACCATCACAAGCAGATTTTAAACTAGGTTTTGGGTAGAGGGTACTGTCAATCTCACTGGGGGGGAGGCAGGTGGAGTGTGGCGACCTTGCAGAGGAGAGCCAGGACAGTGCACCAGGGTTCCAGGCTTGTTAGAGGGCTGAAGTGAAAAGGTTGGGACTTGGGGTTGGATGTCTAGTGGCAGACAGGTGGGTTGATTATGTCTTTAGGGTAGAAATGCCCTTTAATAATGGGAAACATTGGTGTCAAGTATAATTTATGTTATGAACATTGAGGCGATGGTCATTTTCTTGCAGATTCTAGAGCATAGAATTCTCATTGTAGGGAAATTAGAACAGTCATAACACTGTTCTAAAAATAAAATCAGTTGGCTAATAAGTTTGAGCTTATTAGTTCAATCTAGTTCTAATATATTATCACACCAACGGGGAGATTCAATAAAAGTTCTTATCGTTTAAAATGGTGCTAATTTTTCCCCAACCAATGAGAACTTATTTAACATTTGAAAGCTAACATCTGATTGGTTGGGGCAAAATTAGCACCATTTTAAACGATAAGAACTTTTATTGAATCTCCCTGTATATGTCTTGTTTGGTTATAGAAATATAACTTTTATAGGTCTGGGAATGTGAGTAAAACTAAGTATGTAAGTGCTAGGCACCTAAAGAGGCAGTGGACCCGTTGTTATTTTTAATTAATAAGGGATAAATATGGCTATAGGACAGGGGAAATCATGTATAGAAATGATTGTGCTTACACATTTTTTCACTTCTGCTTTTCTCAGAAGGTCTGCAGCATTGGAGAACTGTGGATCGTGGTGATGGCTGGGTAGTAGAAAATAACCGCACCGATCTTGAAGGGTCAGAGTGCCAAAAAAGTTTTGTCACATCATTTTCGTAAGTACCATGAGTGCCTGCATCCTAAGGCCTGGCTGTGAATACCATAAATACCTATTTTTCTATCCAGATGGTGTGAGAAAACTCAAATTGTAAGCCTGTTAAAAGAAGGACTATGGGAAGAAATCCTTGATTCATACCAGCCTCACATTTGCATCTCTGATTGGTGAGTTTCTGCTGGTGATCCATCAAACCTGCAACCTACTATACGGTGTCTTGCTTAAAAGAAATCTTTCTACCTCTATCCCACAAAGGCTACTAGATGGGATATAAAAACATGTAGAATCTTATCTTTTGCTAGGAACATAATATAAACAAAAAAATTAGCCTGGGGAATTGAACCTTTGTCCCAATGGTCTGTTTATTTCGAAAACCAGCACTTCAGCAGTGAGCCGCCACTGCACATGTAGAAGAAGCAGGTACATGTAGAATCGTTATCTTTTGCTAGGAACATAATGGTCTGTTTGTTTCCAAACAATTTTTTTCAGATTGCTTCAGGAAGGCTGTCCGCAATTCACACTGGTTTGTACACATGTAGAAACTTTATATTTTTTCTAGAAACCTGATAGAAACAAACAAACCAAATAAAAGCAATAAACTCAGGCAGCAGACTATTTAGTAATGTGACCTCTTTTTGCTGTGTTCTATTTTGCTAGAAACAAAAGCATAAAAACAGTGAATCCTGGGGTCAGGAGGTGTGGCTATTTGAAGCCTAAAAGGGTTGAAAGTTGTATTGGCAACTACATGGAAGCCTTTTGTTACAGAAACTATTACTTACATGTACTTAAAGTATATGTACACTGAAATAGTAACCTAAAGTTATTAGATATCTGGAGCTGTAAGCTGTACATGTGTAGGGTTTTTTTTTGTTCTATTCCCTTCCCACCCACTACCTCAGTGTCTTTGCTGTCTGGCTTCCTCCTCCATGGTAAGGTTGCTCCTAGGCCCGCCCCCACGAGATCTGGTTTGCCCTTCCTTACAGGTAGGTCCAAGGGTCTAGCTGCCGTTTGTTGCGCGCGTCTCCTTCATATAATGCAGCCAGATCTCACGCCATCTGTCGTGCGTGAAATTACGTCACCAAGCGCAAAACCACGTAACAAACGGCAGCTAGATCCTTGGACCTACATGTTGGGAATGGCAAGTCAGATCTCATGGTGGGAAGGGAATAGAACAAAAAAAACCCTACACGTACAGTTTACAGCCCCAGCTATCTAATAACGTTAGGTTACTATTTCAGTGTACATATCCTTTAATGCAACTTACTAGAGAAAAATCTTACAATGCACAGGTGTTCTGGGGAGAAAAGCTTTCACATTAGGATTTTAAAAAATTAAGTTTGGTTCTCTTTTCTATCATAAAATTATAAAGGAAAATATTGGTTCTTTTGCAAGGTTTGCTGGTCGTGACGACTGTGGCTGTGTATATAAAATTTCTGTTGAGCTATTGGCTGCAGACAGAGAGCGTGTAATTGATGAATTCCATGAAAATCCTGACCCGATTCCACAATGGAATGATGAATCCTACCACCAGGTATATAGATCCTACTGGGGGGGTTCAAGCACAATTGGGACTCGGCCACCTGTCTGAACTATGAAATTCTGACCACTGTAGTTAGAAAGCAGGAAATTAAACCAATACGTACCGTAATTTCTGTTTCCGGTCACCTTTCCTGGACAGCATTCACCAGACTGGGCCAGGTCCCCGGATGTGAACAGGAAATGCTGAAATAAAAAGATCTGCTCCTCCCCTGGCAAACCCTCTTCTTTCTAAAGTCTTGTCAAATAAACTCAAAACAATCATGGGAGGGAAGTAAATCTGGTGAATGCTGTCCAGGAAAGGTGACCGGAAACAGAAATTATGTTACGTATTGGTTTAATTTCCTGTTTTCCCTGTCATCCCTGGCCAGTCATTCACCAGACTGGGATTAACCAAAGCTAGCCAATAATAGGGGAGGGAGTCCAAATCTCATTGCTTAAACAAAAATATTTTAATGAACACACAAGTAATCAAGATTGAGCAACTGCCTCTAAGACTCTTCTTCCGAATGTTGCTTCTTGTGTAGTAGCTATGTCTATGCGGTAATGTCTCAGAAAAGTCTTCACCGATGACCATCTTGCCGTGTCAGATATTCTTTAGAGGCATCTTGGACTGCAACGCCCAGGATGTCGCCAATGCCCTCGTTGAGTGAGCTTTTAACCCTTTTGGTACCATCTCACCTCTGATCTGATAAGCCTTTACAATGGTCGCCACTATCCAGGCACTTATGGTTCTTTTTGAAGGTGCTAGGCCTTTTCTCTTGCCCCTAGGAATGAGAAACAATCTGTCTGATTTCCTCCAGGTAGACGTTCTATTTAAATAGTATCTTATTAGCCGAACTAAATCCAACGTATGCCATCTCTTTTCAAGGTCAGTTTTTGGATTTTCACAAAATGAGGGAAGATTCACCTGAAGCTCCATATGATATTTGGATAATACTTTGGGTAGAAAAGTAAAAGCTGGTTTAAGTCTTACCCTATCATGGAATATGACAGTATCCGGTTCATATGCCGACAACTCTCCCACTCTGCATGCAGATGTAATTGCTACTAAGAAAACTACTTTTAGAGTCAAAAACCAGTCTGATGCTTTTGAAAGTGGTTCAAAAGGAAACTCTGTTAGGACTTGGAGAAGAAGGGGAAGATCCCGTGGCGGCAGTGATGCAGGTATTTTTCGTTTAATTCTTATCAGTGCATTGAAGAATCTAATAACTATTGGGTCTTTTGATAATATGATTCCTGTAATTGCTGAGAGTGCTGATATCTCTGCAAGATTCATCTTAAAACCAGAAAATAAGAAACTTATTATTAAGTTGGCATCTGGGATCACTGTATCTTTACCTTTTTCGTTTGCAAACCTAACAAACTGCTCCAGACTTTGTAGTACTGTTCAGAGGTCAATTTTTTTCTTGACGCTAGGAGGACCCTTAGACTTAAACCTTAGCCTTTCAGTTACCAGGCCATCAGCGATAAGTGATGATCCTCCTCCATCTGAACTGGGCCTTGGGACAGCCATCCTGGAAAGGTTTGAATCTTTAGTGGTCCCTCCTTCAACAACGTCTTCAATAGGGGAAACCAGGGTCTGCGAGGCCAGTTGGGAATTACTGCAATGACTGAAACTTTGTCTCTCTTGATTTTTCCCAGTACTCTTCAAATAAGCGGAATTGGAGGAAACACATACAGGAGGCCTTCCGTCCAATCTTGGGCCATGGCATCCGAAGCTAGAGCTTGCGAACACGGGAACCTTGAATAAAATCTCCTGCATTTGCGGTTCTGAAGAGTTGCCATCAGGTCTAGGACTGGATAGCCCCACTTCCTGCACAACTCCTGAAAAGATATGCCGATGCAAACTCCATTACCCTGGAGCAAGTTGGTGTCGGCTTAAGTAATCTGCCTTCACGTTCTCTATTCCTGGAGTGTGAACTGCTGTTAGGCCCTTCAGATGTTTTACTGCCCAACCGAATATTCTGTCTGCTAAGAGACTTAATGTCTTGCTCTTTGTGCCTCCTTGATTCCTTACATAAGCCACTGCTGTGGAATTGTCTGAGATGATCTTCACATAGGTCCCTTCTATATTTTCTTGAAAGCTTTTTAACGCTTTTAAAATAGCTTTTAGCTCTATCACATTCGAAGATATTTTTGCCGCTGACCAGGAACATTGAACTGTCAGCCTATGTGAGCCCTCCAACCTACTGACGATGCGTCCGTAGTGAGGGGAACCTACTCTGGATCTTCTATTGGTTTCCCTACTGAAAGATTCTTTGATTCTGTCCACCATGCCAAACTTTCCTTCATTGTGAGTTTTAAAAGTAACCTCTGATTCAGGCTGTCTTGTGGTTTTCGCACTTGTGACAACAAGCCGTCTCATCCGCCACCTTGCCCAAGGGACCATAGGAATTGAAGCTGTCATAAGGCCTAGGACTCTCAGAACTTGCCTCACTGTCACCCACTTCTTTCTGTAACTGTAAAACCTCTGTTCTTAACTTTACCATTTTTTCGTGCAGAAGAAACATACAACCTTTTACCGTATTGAATTCTGCCCCTAGAAATGTCATCTTTTGTGTTGGGATGAATATACTCTTCTCCTGATTTATCAGCCATCCATGACGTGAAAGGAAGCGTACCACTTTCTCTAGACTCCTTGTCGCTTCTTCTTCTGAAGCTGTCGAGACAATCAGTATGTCGTCCAAGTAATGGTACAGTTGTTTTCCTTTGTTCCTTAATTCCGCAATAAGAGTGACTAGGACCTTCGTGAAAATTCTCGGAGAGGTTGCTAGGCCGAATGGTAGACATGTAAACTAAAGATGGAATCCCAGGGCTGCAAATCTCAGTCATTTCCGATCCTTTCTGTGAATGGGAACATGAAAATAGGCATCCTTTAGATCTAGCTTTACAAGCCAAGCGTCTCTCTACTGCCTTTGTTATTGAAGGACTCCATCTTGAATTTTTTGATGTTGATATATCTGTTGAGATCTCTCAGATCCAAAACTGGCCTCCAAGCTCCCGAGGCCTTTCGTACCAGAAATAGACGAGAATAGAACCCCTGATTTTTCTCCTTTGAAGGAATGTTTTCTGCTGCCCCAATCTCTAGCAGCTGTTGAATGTATTGCCGTACCACCAGTTCTTTTTCCATTGAACTTGGAATGCTTGATTGTAGAAAATGGACTCTTGGGGGAAATGCCTTGAACTCCAGGCGATAACCCTGAACTATTATTCTTTTTATCCAAGAGTCCGAAATTGTAGAGGCCCAGATCTCTGGGCATACCTCCATCAAACGGCAATTGGCACAGGTTGTTTTTTGAAGCCATATCAGGCGACCAAGATCGTAGCCATAAGGCTCTTCTTGTTGCCACTGTCAGGGACATACTTCTGGCTGATAGATGCACCAAGTCTACTCATGCCTCTGCTACAAATTCTGAAGCTAATTTGCAGTCTTCCAGCATCATGATAAGCTTTGATCTCTTAAAGGGTATGTCCACCGTTATTTTAACTTTTATGTTTCCAGTTTAACTGAAGGACAGGAGGTAAATGCGATATGTCTTACCTCCTGTCCTTCAGTAAAACTTACAGGAGACCAGAAGAAACTTACCGCGTAACGATCCAGCGCTGCTGACAGCCTCCAACTACACTGACTTTCCCCAACGGATCCACAGTCCTTTGCATTGTGTGCGCGTACACAGTGCATAGGAGCGTGGACACGGCGGAGACTGTCAGTGAGGCCGGCGCTGGAGCGATACGTGGGTAAGTTTCTTCTGGTCTCCTGTAAGTTTTACTGAAGGACAGGAGGTAAGACATATCGCATTTACCTCCTGTCCTTCAGTTAAACTGGAAACATAAAAGTTAAAATAACGGTGGACATACCCTTTAACATTCTTTTCCACTGCATCCTAGATATTCGTCAGCCATTCCTTCAAAGCTCGAGATACTGAAGTTAAGGCCACTGCAGGGCGACAGGCCGCACCTGCTGCCATGTATGCTTTTTTTAAATTGAAATCCGCTCGACGATCCATGGGATTCCTAAAACCTGCAGCGTCATCTACTGGAAGGGCCGTTCTCTTGGCTAACCTAACAATTGCTGCATCCACTTTTTTTTTTGTTTTTTTCCATTCTCCTGCAATAACTTCTTGCATGGATGAGTGGATAGGAAATGTAGCCATTTTCTTCTTGATGGTAGGGAAGAATTTATCTGCTACCGATGTATAGGGCTGTTCAGCACTTAAAGATAGGGTAGATCTGACAGCTTTAATTAACTGCTCAATTTCTGAATCTTCATCCTCATCTGGATCAGATAAAATAGCAGAAGATGTTTCCGGATTCGTAAATATCGACGTCCGACATTTCCGAATCCGAAGTCTCTTGCCTTTTCCTGTTTTTTTTAAGGGCTTTTTTGGAAGTTGTAGCTTCCTGTACTCCCTTAGCTATTGCTGTTTTAATGTACTCCATAAATGAATCCATCTGGTTAACAGACAATGGAGGGTTAGGCGAAGATAAATCTACTTCTTCCACTTTCTCTTCACTCTTAGCATGCTTGTCAGTGGTTGAGACACTAGAAGATAAACAAAAGGATAATTGCTTTTAGCTATATGTCCCTAACCTCAGCTCTTTTAAAGAAAAAAACAATACTTACCTAACACTTACCTACGACCTTTAGGGTTGTGTACGGTGTCCATTTTAGGACATCATCAGGTGTCAGGTATCGGGTATCAGGTGTCAGGTATCAGGTGTCGGGTATCAGACATCAGGTATCGGGTGTTGGGTATCAGGTATCGGGTATCAGGTATCAGGCATCGGGTATCAGGCGCCAGGTATTGGGTGTCAAGTTTCGGGTGTCAGGTATCAAGTGTCAGGTATCGGGTATCAGGTATTGGGTATCAGGTGTTAGGTGTCAGGTATCAGGTATCGAGTGTCAGGTATCGGGTGTCAGGTATCAGGTGTCAGGTATCAGCTATCGGGTGTCAGGTATCATATTTTGTGTATTAAGCTGGCCATACACTAAGCAATGGGGAATAACATTAAAAAATGTTTTAATAGAGGTGGGCATACCCTTAACAACCAGTAAGTGAAGATAAATGTGTGAAAGAGTATGTACCTGTATCTGTGTGGGGGTGGGAGGTATTAGCATTTGCATTTACGACCATGAAACTAATTGTTTTGATGACATGACCCTTAGGCTGAGGCCTCACAGCAACGCACAGGAATCGCGCACACAATCGCGAGCATTATCGCACGCGATTGTGTGCGCGAGTCTTGTGCATTTTGCTTTTTCGCCATTTTGCGTTACCAAAACGCTAATGGACACGCAATCGCATGTGCATCGGAAATCGCGGGAATTTTCAACTTCCCGTGATTTCCATTTTAGCAAAAATCGCAGGCGCAATCAACGCGTGCGCAAACGCGCTAGTTTGGCCTAGCCCTTAAACCTCGAAATATCCATATTAGAAGATTGTACCCTTTATGGGAAAAAAATATCCTGATATTTGCCGATAATGCAGTAACGCTTCCACCGATTCCTTAGCTAGCTAAAATAGAAAGAACAGTAATTTAGCTTTTCAAGCCAAATTAAAAAAAAAAAAAAAAATATAATAATAAAGCTGAAAATAAGCACCATCTATTGCAAAGTTTGCACATGTCCCTAAAAGTACAGAAAAACACATCTTTGTGTCATTCCTCAAGTTTCAGGTTTCAGAGTCAGGTATCATTCATCAGTTATCAGAGTCAGGTATGATTCATCAGTTATCAGAGTCAGGTATGATTCATCAGTTATCAGAGTCAGGTATGATTCATCAGTTATCAGAGTCAGGTATCATTCATCATGTATCAGAGTCAGGTATCATTCATCATGTATCAGAGTCAGGTATCATTCATCAGGTATCAGAGTCAGGTATCATTCATCAGGTATCAGAGTCAGGTATCATTCATCAGGTATCAGAGTCAGGTATCATTCATCAGGTATCAGAGTCATGTATCGTTCATCATGTATCAGAGTCATGTATCGTTCATCAGGTACCAAAGTCAGGCATCAGAGTCAGGCATCATTCATCAGGTATCAGAGTCAGCTATCAGTCATCAGGTTTCAAAGTCAGACATCAGAGTCAGGCATCAGAGTCAGGTATCATTTATCAATGATATCTGATGGCTGATAACTGATTCCTGACTCTGATACATGATGAATGATACCTGAATTTGATAACTGACTTTGATGCCTGATGAATGATACCTGACTCTGATACCTAATGAATGATGTGTGACACTGATACCTGATGAATGATACCTGATGAATGATACCTGATGAATGATACCCGATGAATGATACCTAATGAATAATGAATAACACTGATAGCTGACTTTGATACCTGATGAATGATACATGAAACATGAGGAATGACACAAATTATGTTTTTTTCTGTACATTTTAGGACATGTGCTGACCGTTACATCCAATAGAGGGTGTTTATTTCTAGCTTTAATTTTAGTTTTTTTTTTAAATTTCACTTGAAAAGCTAAATTACTGTTCTTTCTATTTTTTTATCTTTGACTTCTTTATTTAATAATTTTTTTTTATCATTGATCAAAAAAATTTTTTGACCATAGTTACCCTTTAAGTATGCTGCCACAGAAATGGAAGGGTAGATCTGTAGGTGTGTGTACCTGTATCAGGTTAGGGGTTAAAAAAAACAGACTTTTTTAATGATTAGTCAAAAAAAATTTTTGCCTATAGTTACCCTTTAAGAATGGCTTCCATGAGAACGGAAAGGTTTGTGTTTATGACCATGAAACAAACTGTTTTGAAATATCCACATTTGAGGATTGTTACCATTATAGTCTATGGGAAAAAATGTCCCAAAATGTATCAATAACGCTGTAACGCTAAGGTAATAGCACACTTCTCCTATATGCCCCGCATGTCTGTACCAAATTTCATGTGTCTAGCTCAGAAACTGTGGGAGGAGATACGGTCCAAAAAAGCGAAAAAATAAAACGGAAGAAGAAATAGAAAGAACCGTAATTTGGCTCTTCAAACCAAATTAAAAAAGAAATAAAAAATAAAGCTAGAAATAAGCACCATCTAGTGCTAAAATGTACAGAAAAAAACATCTTTGTGTCATTCCTCATGTTTCAGGTATCACTCCTCAGGTATCATTCCTCAGATTGATTTTACTGCTGTTACATCCAATAGATGGCGCTATTTCTAGCATTATTTTCTTCTATTAAAATAGTTGAGACTATACCAATGTGCAATCTGTACCACTATAAAATCAAATATGTCCACACTAATTAAGCCTTTATACTGACCAATTGACATTCTGTAAATATATATTTCTATTATTTACACAGGAAGAAAGAGGCAGACAGTGCTCCTTTTATGTCACCCCCCCCCCCCAAAAAAAAACGCACAAAAAAAACCCTATGTATTTTTAAATAGTCTGGTCCATTCTTAGTGTATTACATTTTCAAAATTAATGGTCCAAATTGGATTATCTAAAGGTAAAGAACCGCTGCATGTAAAATGCAGTCTTTAGACATTCGATCTATCTAATGTCTGCCTCCTGTATGGCCATGATACCTGATAACTGAATCCTGATAACTGATACATGATAATGATACCCAATACACGATATTAATAAACCACGCCTGACACCTGATAGACAATAACTACAACTAATACCTATCAACCAATACCTGACACATGACAACCGATACCAGATAAACAACACCTGACACCCGATACATGACATCTAATGAATGATACCTGATGAATGATACCCGACTCTGATAACCGACTCTGATACCTGATGAATGATGCCTGACTCTGATACCTGACTCTGACAAATGACGAATGATACCTGACTCTGATACTTGATGAATGATGCCTGACTCTGATAGCCGATGAATGATGCCTGACTCTGATACCCGATGAATAATACCTGACTCTGATAACTGACTCTGACACCTGACGAATGATACCTGACTCTGATACTTGATGAATGATGCCTGACTCTGATACCTGATGAATGATACCTGACTCTGATACCTGACTCTGATACCTGACGAATGATACCTGACTCTGATACCCGATGAATGATACCTGACTCCAATAGACGATGAATGATACCTGACTCCAATAGACAATGAATGATACACAATGAATGATACCTGATACATGAAACCTGAAACATGAGGAATGACACAGATGTATTTTTTCTGTACCAATGAATATATATATTTACAGAATGTCAATTAATTGGTCAGTAAAAAGGCTTAAATAAAAGCAGACACAGGTACACCCAGCTACTGACCTACCTTTCCATTCCTATGGAAGCAATACCTAAAGGCTAACTATAGTCAAAAAAAATTTTTGATCAATAATCAAAAAAGCGTGTTTTCTTAAATAAAAGAAGACAAAGATAAAGAAATAGAAAGGACAGTAATTTAGATTTTCAAGTGAAAGAAATTAAAAAAAAAAAATAAAGTAAGAAATAAAGCTGGAAATCTATTGCATGTAAAAGTCTGCACATGCCTAAAATGTACAGAAAAAAACATCTTTGTGTCATTCCTCATGTTTTCGTTTATTTATCATTCATCAGGTATCAAAGTCAGCTATCAGTGTTATTCATTATTCATTAGGTATCATTCATCGGGTATCATTCATCAAGTATCATTTATCAGGTATCAGTGTCACACATCATTCATTAGGTATCAGAGTCAGGTATCATTCATCAGGCATCAAAGTCAGTTATCAAATTCAGGTATCATTCATCATGTATCAGAGTCAGGAATCAGTTATCAGCCATCAGATATCATTGATGAATGATACCTGATTCTGACACCTGATGAATGATACCTGATGAATGATACCCGATAAATGATGCCTGACTCTGATGAATGATACCGATGAATGATGCCTGATGAATGATGCCTGACTCTGATACCTGATGAATGATACCTGATGAATGATGCCTGACTCTGATACCTGATGAATGATACCCGATGAATGATGCCTGACTCTGATGCCTGATGAATGAGATGCCTGACTGATGCCTGACTGATACCTGATGAACGATACATGACTGATACCTGATGAATGATACCTGATGAATGATGCCTGACTCTGATACCTGATGAATGATACCCGATGAATGATGCCTGACTCTGATGCCTGATGAATGAGATGCCTGACTCTGATGCCTGACTGATACCTGATGAACGATACATGACTGATACCTGATGAATGATACTTGACTCTGATGCCTGATGAATGATACCTGACTCTGATTCATGATGAATGATACCTGACTCTGATACATGATGAATGATACCTGACTCTGATACATGATGAATGATACCTGACTCTGATTCATGATGAATGATGCCTGACTCTGATACATGATGAATGATACCTGACTCTGATAAATGATACATGAAACCTGAAACATGAGGATTGACACAAAGATGTGTTTTTCTGTACATTTAGGGACATGTGCAGACTTTTGCATAGATGGTGCTTATTTTCAGCTTTATTTTTATATATATTATATATATATATATATATATATTTTTTTTTTTTTTTTTAATTTGGCTTGAAAAGCTAAATTACTGTTCTTCCTATTTTAGCTAGCTAAGGAATCGGTGGAAGGGTTACTGCATTATCGGCAAATATCAGGATATTTCTTTCCCATAAAGGGTACAATCTTCTAATATGGATATTTCGAGGTTTAAGGGCTAGGCCACACTAGCGCGTTTTTCACACGCTTGCGCACGTGTTTTGCGCTCGCGGTTTTCGCTAAAATGGAAATCGCGGGAACGCGAAAATTCCCGCGATTTCCAATGCGCATGCGATTGCGCGTCCGTTCGTGTTTTGGTAACGCATGTGTTCACCATTTTTGCTGCGTTAACGCATGCGTTTCCATACCACAAAATGGCTAAAACGCATGCGCAAAACGCGAACGCAAACACAAAACGCACAAGAACTGTGCACACAATCGCGTGCGATAACGCTCGCAATTTTGTGCACGATTCCTGTGCGTTGCAGTGTGGCCTCAGCCTAAGGGTCATGTCATCAAAACAATTAGTTTCATGGTCATAAATGTAAACACTAATACCTCCAACCCCCACACAGATACAGGTACATACTCTTTCACACATTTATCTTCACTTACTGGTTGTTAAGGGTATGCCCACCTCTATTAAAACATTTTTTAATGTTATTCCCCAAAAGCTAGGTCACATTTTGCTAATCTGTCTAATGTCTAACCTATTTAATGTTTGCTTAGTGTATGGCCAGCTTAATACACAAAATATGATACCTGACACCCGATAGCTGACACCTGACACCCGATACCTGACACCTGATACCTGACACTTGATACCTGACACTCGATACCTGACACCCGATACCTGACACCCAATACCTGACGCCTGATACCTGATACCCGATGCCTGATACCCGATGCCTGATACCCAACACCTGATACCTGATGTCTGATACCCGACACCTGATACCTGACACTTGATACCCGACAGCCGATACCTGACACCTGATGATGTCCTAAAATGGACACCGTAGTTGTGGCTTTTGCTCATGCTTCCAGAATCCATACTAAAAAGAAAGTATAGACTGGTAAGCAGTGGCCCAAAAAAAAAAAAAATGTACAATAGAAAACAACAGGGAGTGGACTTACATTATCCTTAGGTACTTGCTACTGCCCAAAAAACTGCTCACTCCACTCAGGATGCCGGTCTCAGAAGTATGCCAAACAAACTGCCGCATGTGCTGGGAACTACAACTCCCATAATGCCTTAAACAGGAAGTCGCGCCTCTGAAGTTACGTCCTGTCACTCGCATGGACCAGGAAATGTCGCAAATAACAGGAAATATGCAGCAAGACCGAGACCAGCATCTAACCCCGGCCACAACAGGGTTCTTTCCCCTCTGGCACTCGGAGGTGCAACTCGTGGGGGAGCATCAGGACGAAGAGAGTGAGGGAGAACTCTGCCTGGCAAAAGGTAAGCAAACCTGTTCACCTGACAGGAAACGCTGAAAAAGAGGGCTTGCCAGGGGAGGAACAGATCTTTTTATTTCAGCGTTTCCTGTTCACATCCGGGGACCTGGCCCAGTCTGGTGAATGACTGGCCAGGGGTGACAGGGAAAAATATGAATGGTCACCAACACATTTTCAGCAGTTAAAATTGTGTACTTTTGAGGTGCGGAAAAAGCCCAGCTGAAAAAACTTGTAGGGGACCTGGGCCCTTGTAGTTACACAACTGATTCCACCATTGTTTTAAATGGGAGCTAAGGTGTTTAACATTTCTACCCAAAGGAAGCATATTAAAACTAGTGTTTTATTAAAGGGCAACTGTGGTCTCAAAACAAGTGAGGGTTAAATGAAAGCCTGCAGTTTTTCCTTTAAAATGAGCCAACAATCACATCTCAGGTTGGAGCCTGTGAGAATTTTGGGGTGAATGTTCAAACTTCCTGCTTCCAGTAGGTTGAGTGACCTCACCTGACCTCTGTCCTGCCCGTTCGCCCTGGGGGAAAAGCATGCTCAGTTGAGACTTAATGCTTTGACAGTTGAGAAGGAGAGCCTATTAATGCAGGCAGAGGCTGGTCATGTGACTACAATCTGGTCACGTGGCTGAAAACAGGAAGTGTTCAGCAGGAAGTAATATTGCTAAACCTTACCAGCAATAACTTCTCACAAATTGTATCTAGAGATGTGAATTAGATTTTATTTTGAAGGTATGATGGAAGGGTTTTTATATAATTCTTTAATATTGGTTTGGAAGAATTCAAGACCACAGTTAACCTTTAATGAGTTCAATAAATCCCTTAGATGTTATTTATGCAATTTGATTGCGTCTAATAATACATATATTTAACAATGTTTCTTCAATAAGAGTAAGGGCCTTTTTACTCGGGAAGGCTCATACTCTTCAGTTTCCTGGATAGGAAATAGGCACTATCGATAACCATATGGAGCAGAGGAGAAAGTTAACGATTTTTTAACTACACAGTGGGGTCAGCAGTGGGTCAAATTTTTAGTTTGGGGGTGGACATGCCTTTTAATGAATTTGGGAAGGGCCTAAATAATATTCTTCGCCTTCTACTTCCAGGTGTCTCATGTGTTTCAAGACTATGGACCAGGAGTAAGATATGTGAAATTCAACCACAAAGGAAGGGACACACAATTTTGGAAGGGTTGGTATGGTTCTCGTATCACCAACTCTTCTGTAACTGTGAGATTTCACAAGAATTAAGATATTATAATTAAGGGAAACCTGAAGTAGCAAAATGTTATCACCATTTCAACATTACTTTCTTGTTGAACATGTAGCCAGGGAAAATTACTATTTAAATGTCGTCCAGCTGCTTTTTTCACATTGCTGTATATTGTATGACTACATTAATAGAAATGTATCTTAGAAATGCTTTGTCATTAACCACATTAAAATCATTTTAATGCAGCAGACTGATTTATTCAATATGAATTAATGGCTAGCTATCTTGACAGTAGCTGCATGCCCTGTGAGCTTTAATCCTATACTATAGCTTGACAATACAGGGGCATGAATAATATTGTCAAAATATAATTCAATTCAAATTTTCGTGGGAAGATTGTCTCCCTGACCTTGCATCGGATTAGTATTGAAGGCTATAACTTCCCCCCCGCCTACTGGCTTTTAACAAGGAGAGAAGAGGCCTGCCATCCAATGCTTAGTATTCAATGAGTAAAACCTCCAATTAAAAGGGACATGTTGGGGGTGCTACCACCACATGGAAGCTTGGTCTATCTTCCTGCAGAGAAAAACTCTGCTACATTACATAAACAACTACAATTACATAAACAATAAGGAGGGCTGTGGGAGCACACATGGGGGGGTTTTAGTTACAATTTTATGCATAAAAGTGAAAAGCCGTCCAACCACGTCAAGGTGACCCCAGTATGGAAGGTCCTAACAAATTACTTTGGGTCATTTATCTGGGCTGACACCCCCTACTTGGTTGCATTTTCATGGGAAGATTGTCTCCCTGACCTTGCACTGGATTAGTATTGAAGGCTATCACTACCCCCCGCCTACTGGCTTTTAACAAGGAGGGAAGAGGCCTGCCATTTTACAATTACCATATATACTATAGAAACACCTTATTTGTTAACTGAAAATTAGAAATAACTGTTTGACTCGAGTATAAGCTGAGGGTTGACCTCACATACAGTCCCATAGTTCCATCGACAGTCTATAGAAAGCCTCATACACAGACCCATAGAAAGTCCCATACACAGCCCCATATACAGATGTGCCCTGAATAGCCGGAATACTTAAAGGGCATCTATAGTGAAAAAAACACATTGCCCCTTTGCAAAGTTAAATTCATGTACTCTGTGCTGACTTAATCCTATCTATGTCAGTGGCTCTGTTTAACCATAGTGCCAGATCTGTGTGCAGCACTCCCCCCCCCCCCCCTTCCCCCTCCCCTCCGTTACCTCCTCCATGTCTCAACTTTGGCTAACCGACAAGCTTCTCATGTGCAGTAGGAGTTCAAAGTTCAAAATCCTGAAAAACACACCCACGCACAGTGGCCAATAAAAAGCAAGATGTCCTGGAGACATAGAAGAAGGAGAACAGTACAGTTTAGATCTCTCTCTTTGTGACCCATCATCAATCAGTGAAGTCTATCAAGAAGGGGGGTCACGTGCAGCCTTATATCTACCATGAAAGCTACCTCTCTCCCCCTGCTAATGCTGTTATCTCTATGTTTATTACAGAGCAGGGAGGGGGGATCACGTCACAGGAATTTGATTGACAGTCCAAGTAGGAGTAGAGGAATGCAATCACGTATTCTTCTAACTGGTGTATCTCAGGACAGAGAGGGAATCTGAACAAAGTGAGGGGAATTATAGAACACATGGAAAAAAAGAAAAAAAAAAGTTCATTTTCCCACTATAGATGCCCTTTAAATATTCCTTTTTAGAGATGTTTGTTGAATCCAGTTACTTCTCCCATTTTTTTCCATTTCCCTTGCAGTCTGGGCTGATCTATGTGTAAGCAGGATAACAATTGCCTAACCCACCAAAATCAAGACGATTCTGTGTGTTACAGGTACAAATTTTGTTTTCCCAGGGCTATGTGTTTTTGTCAAGCTGCTCCTTCAAGCATCCAGATCAGCCCAGACCAGAGCCGAGTTGAGACTTTTAGGATGATTTTAAAGGTAAAATTTCTTAGCTTATACTCGAGTATATACGGTATCTTTTTGTAAAAGGAATAGTTAAAAAGCAAGTTCTTTATGTATTTGCTAGGAATCGTTAAAAAGCAAGTTCTTTATGTATTTGCTTTTTAAAAAATTAAAATGTAATCAGTGCCAGAAAATCTATCTTCAAGAAAACAAAATAAAAATCAAATCATAATTACCGTGATTTTGGTTTCCCAGTCAGTCTGTATGGCAGCATTCACCAAATGGGTTAATCTCCACATCTACCACCACGGACAGGAACTAGTTAACGCATTTAAGCCTCCCCCTCACTTCCTGTGATGCCTTCCATTCCAAAAGCTGAAAAACATAAACTCACAGGGCGGGTTGCAGTGAATGCTGCCATACAGACTGACTGGGAAACCAAAATCACGGTAATTATGATTTGATTTTTATTTTCCCCAGTCATATGGCAGCATTCACCAAATGGGATGTACCAAGCTATCCTAAACAAACGAGGGCGGGAGACACACATTTATTCTTGCAATACAGCTTGCAAGACTCGGTTTCCAAATTTTGCCTCTTGAGAGGCCATTACATCTAATTTATAATGCTTAATAAAAGTTCTGGCTGAGGCCCATCTGGCTGTTCTGCAAACCTCATTGATCCCACCTTCGGCCTGCATAGCCCACGAGGAAGCCAGGGCTCTGGTTGAATGGGCCTTGAGACCCAAGGGAACCTCTTTACCCTTCAGTGTATAAGCCTTTTTTATACAAGCGACAATCCATGAACTCAATGTTCTCTTAGTAGGAGCTTGACCTCTTCTTGATCCATTAGGGATTAGAAACAGATGGTCCGACTTCCTCCATTCTTTTGTACGGGAAAGATAAATTGTAATTGCCCTGACCAGATCTAATGCATGCAGGACTGACTCCTTTTCTGACTTTGGTTCAGGGAAAAGAACTGGAAGACTTATCTCCATGTCCATGTGAAAGTCTGATATGACCTTGGGCAGGAAGTTAAATGAAGGCCTAAGCCTAACTGTTCTCTAGAACGACCGTGTCTGGGGGTTTGGAAGAGAGGGCCCCCAATTCCCCCACCCGACAGGCCGATGTTATGGCTACTAAGAAGACTAACTTGATGGTCAAGAACCAATCTGAAATCGTCTCCAAAGGTTCAAAGGGTGGGGCCGTGAGGGCTCTTAGGAACAGAGGAAGATCCCACGTTGGAAGGCTGGCTGGCCTTTTAGGTCTTACTCTAATCATGGCCTGAAAAAATCTTTTTATTAATCGCTCCTGAGCAAAAGACCTTCCTGCCAATGAAGTTATTGCTGACACCTGAGATTTTAGAGTCCTGATATGCAGATTTCTTTTAAACCCCAAATACAGGAACTTCACTACGTCCGAAGGCTCAGGATTAAGACATGAGAAGTTTTCTTCTTCTGCTGTGCCGGCAAACTTTTTCCAGACTTTATAATATTTCTGGGAAGTCGCTATCTTTCTTGACTTTAATAAGAAATCCACCAGCTCATTCTTAAACCCCTACTCCTTTAGGCTGCTCCTTTCAAATGCCAGGCCATCAGTGACAGGTGTTCGAAGTCTTGACATTGGATTGGCCCCTGAGCCAGACAACCTCGGACGGATGGAATAGGTACCGGACTGTCCACTGCCAGAGCCATTAGCAGTGGAAACCATGGCCTCCTGGGCCAAGCCGAGATTACAGCTATTACCTCCGCTCCTTCCCGTTTGATCTTGATCAAGGACCTCCATACTAGAGGGACAGGTGGAAATATATATCAGAGACCTTGATTCCATGGCTGCTGCAGGGCATCCACTGCCAGCGCTTCCTGACAGTATCTTCTGGAGAAAAAGAGCGGACATTTCGAGCTGAATCTTGTCGGGTGGGTCTATCCGTGGGTAGCCCCACTTCTGGCACAACATACGGAATATTTCTACGTTCAGACTCCATTCCCCTGTGTCTATGGTGTTGCGACTCAGGAAATCTGCCACCTGATTCTCTTTCCCTGGGACAAAAACTGCTGAAAGAGACCTTAGATGTCTCTCTGCAAAAGAAAAAATTGGCTCCACTTCTGCTAGTAGCGTCCGGCTTCTTGTGCCTCCTTGTTTTATTAAGTATGCTACTGCTGTTCTGTTGTCGCTTTTTACAAAAACCTCTTGATCTTTGATCTCTGGACTGAACTGCATTATGGCCTCTTTTATGGCTCTGATCTCCAAAATGTTTGATGGAACTCCCTCCGCCTTCCATCTGCCTTGTTTTGTCTTTCCCAGGCCTACTGCCCCCCAACCTGACTCTGAAGCGTCTGTAGTTATGCATAGACTTTGAGGAGGAGTCAAAGAGAAGCCTTTCTCTAAGTTCTCGTCTTTCAGCCACCAACCTAGGCCTGCTTTTAAGTTTTGAGGTAGAACTAACTTCTTGTTCATCTGGCGGTGAGGTTCTCTGACTCTGGTTAACAGAAACATCTGTAGAGGCCTTATATGCCATCTTGCCCAGCGGATTAGAAATACGGTTGCTGCCATTAGGCTCAAAACCCTCAGTAAGAATGATACTGAGGCAGTCCGTTGCTTCCTTAATTTGAGAACTTCTGCCTTTAAGATAGAGCTTCTGTTCGGGGGAAGAGATACCAGATTTTCTCTTGTCTGAAACAGTGCCCCTAGATACAGCAGAGACTGGGATGGTGTTAGGTTGCTCTTCTGATAATTTATAATCCAACCGTGACGTTCGAAGGTCTGAATTACTTCCCGTGTGTGAAGGGCACACATGTGTTCTGACCCTGCGACTACTAATATGTCGTTCCAGATAGTGGTATATCGCGATTCCTTGCAATTTTAGAAATGCCACTACCGCCACTACAACCTTTGTGAACACTCTTGGCGAATGTGATAGGCCAAAAGGAAGGCAGGTAAACTGCCAGTCTTCCCCGCCGACCTGGAATCTCAGGAATCGTCTTGACTCCGGATGTATTTGAATGTGGAAATAGGCGTCCTTTAGGTCTATGCTGGTCAAAAACATTCCTTTCTCCACCACCTTTATTATGGCCTGTAAGGATTCCATCTTGAATCTTTTCTTTGTCAGGAACCGATTCAATTTTCTTAAGTCTAACCCTGGCCTTAGAGCGCCTGATTCCTTTCTTACTAAAAAAAGTCTCGAATAAAACCCTCTTCTTCTTTGCAGAAGAGGCACTGGCTCGATTGCTGCGGATTCTGTCAGCTGATTTACGTAAAGAAAAATTGCTGCTCGTGCCTCCATGTCTTCTGGCACACGAGTGGAAACAAAATAGCTTTTGTTTGGGTACACAAAAAATTGTATCCGGTACCCTCTTTCTACAATATCCAGGACAAGCGGTCCCTTGTTGATACGGTCCAGACGTCCAGGAACTTTGATATTCTGCCTGCCACTTGACTCTGGACCTTCGTCTCCCTATGGTCGGGGCATCCTACTGTGGAAAACTGGCCTGGTAGCAGAGAATGCCTGCTTTCCTGTCTTCCATGACTGTTGTCTGCCTGGCTCCCCTTCCTGCTTTAAACGTTTTTGAGGGACGAAAGGAACGATCCCTGGAGTTATACTCCACATGGCCTCTCTTCATCCTTCTATCTTGGGGGAGAAAAAGGCTCTTTCCCCCTGATGCTTTCGAGATTATATCGTCAAGCTTGTCACCAAAAAGCATGGAACCTTCGAACGGTATCTGACATAAATTTGCCTTGGAGGCTGTATCTGCTGACCAAGGTCTTAGCCATAAGGCCCTTCTTGAGGCTACATTTAAAGCTGATGCTCTGGAAGCTAATCTAACTAAGTCAACTGAAGCTTCGGCAAAGAACTCAATACCTCTTCTGATGTCCTGGAACATTTCCTTAATCTTTGGCCTCTTTACATTGGAATCTAGTGCTTGTTCCGTTTCTTGAGCCCATAACTTCATTGCCCTGGAGACCGAGGTGAGAGCAATTGCCGGTCTTAATGAAGCCCCTGCAGCCACAAACGCTTTTTTCAAATTATAATTTACCCTTCTCTCCATAGGGTCCTTAAAGACTGAGGCGTCATCTACTGGTAAAGTAGTTCTTCGGGCTAACCGTACTACGGCAGAATCCACCTTTGGAGGAACTTCCCATAGTTTTAACTCTGTCTCCGAGAACGGGTATTTCTTTGAAAATTTTCCCGCCGTGACCACCTTATTTTCTGTCTTTTTCCATTCACTGGAAACTATCTCTGAAATTGCATGATGCACCGGAAAGGTAGTCGATCTTTTTCTGATTGATGGAAAAAGTTTATCGGCTGCTGACATCTTAGGCTCCTCTGCGGAGAGGGACAAGGAATGCCTAACCGCCTTAATTAAGGGTTCTATCATGGCCGTATCAAAACTGGACTCTGTCTCTAACTCATCTTCCTCCTCTTCCGACAGATACTGAATCGAATCCTCGGACTCTGAAGATATTTCACCTTCCGACAACTCGGATTCTGACCAAAACGTAGCATGCTTTGTGTGCTTCGACTTCTTCTTGGCCTTCTTAGATTCTTGAACCGCTTGAGTTACGGCTTGTTTTAGCACAGACACAAGAGAGTCTAACTGCAGACTTATGTTTGAAGATGTTCCCGCTGGCTCCGTCAATCCTCCTGGCTCGGGATCATTAGACTTCTTCCCTTTATCCGAGACTGAAAGGCTGCAAAGAAATAAAACCATCTGCAGATTAAATGCCATCTCTCTTCTGAAAAAATAGAGAAATCCTGCTTACCTAGGTCCCCTGGGGTGTCCTTTGCTCCCATTCCCTGATTCCATAGCTAAAAAACAAGCAGGAAGGGAATGAGGAACCAGGGGCTCAAAATACACTTTACAGAAACCAACTCAAAAACTTATACACTCACCAGGCTGTGACAGAAACAGCAACAGTGGTCAGTAAACAAACGGTGCACAGAACAGTCCACACTCCTAAATGGCGCCTGGCCGAAGTAGCAGCCTCACTGCAGAAACTCCCACGCTGAGACTGCTCCGGCTGAGGTTTAAATCTCCTGTAACGCCGGCAGCGTGAAGACGCGATAACGTTCGCGACCCCTGATGCCGGCGCCTGGAAATGACGTCAGACACCAGCCGAACCCGGAAGCGATGCGCGCCGAACGGCCGCACCACAATTCTGCATCCCACACCTGGCCGGGCTCAGCTCCACAGGAGGGGTACCGGCAGGCCCGACACCTAGGCCATCATCCCCACAGGCAAGACCTCCAAAGGCGCACACGGGGGGCATCAGGAGTAGAGAGAGGCAGGAGAACTCCTGGACAACGCCATCTTGGCAGGTAAGCAAAGCGGACAGGAAAAAAAGACATCACAGGAAGTGAGGGGGAGGCTTAAATGCGTTAACTAGTTCCTGTCCGTGGTGGTGGATGTGGAGATTAACCCATTTGGTGAATGCTGCCATATGAATGGGGAAAATAGTGCCATTACACAAGAAGTAGCCTCTATATTAAAGGGCAACTATAGTGAAAAAAAAACTTTGTCTCTATACAATGTATAGATCACTTAGTATAAGCTGCCTTACTTTCATGTTGCTGTGTGGCTTTGTTTCTTCACACTGGCAGAAGTTTGTACCAAGCTGTGTAGTCCCCCTCCCCTCTCTGTCTACTCCCCCTCAAGCAGTGACGGGCTGTATACAGAGTCCGAGCACTGTCAGTTGAAAGGACTTTAAATGAAGTGCTGACATCCTGTTGACCCCTCTCTTCCAGAGCTAGACTGCAAGCAATCAAAGTGTGGGATAAAGTAGCAATATGCTGAAGGGAGGGGCAGAGGGGGAGAGAGGACAAGTGGTGCTGAGATTCTTTACAAGTAAGTTACTGAACTCTGCCTCTGCCTGTGCTCTAACTTTGCTAATTGTTATTTATTTTTTACCTAAAGTTCATATCTCTCCCCCTGCTTAGCTGAGATCATAATCACTGAAGACAAGAGTCAGTGTAACAGCAGCTATAGTGAGACATTTTACAAACACAGTGACACTGCTTGTTATCCTGATACATTTCATTTGCTTTAGTCTATATATTTCATAGATTGCACTGTGTCTTGTTTGGTATATAGTCTGTATTACTGTATTAGTGTTCCATTTGAGTCACTGGTTTTGTATGTATATAAGATTTTTTGGGGGGGAGGGGCTGTTTTATAGTGTGTTATGCTCATATTGCTGGGTTGATGGTTTATTGATTGTGTTTAGCACTACAGCATTTGACTGTGTTGCACATGGTACTTACAGTGTGGGTGAAGGAGTATGTGACAGTACTGCAGGGGAGCTTTGGATTGTGTGGGTGTGTGCCTGAGTGACAGATGAGGTGTAGCAGCTCAAACAAATCACGGCATATTCAAATGCTTATATCTCTGGGACTATGAAGAATTTAAAGAAACTAAAGGTACCCTGGTGGTTGGGATGACTTATAGGATATATTAGAAGGAATAAAAAAAAAAACAATTTTCTCACTATAATTGTCCTTTAAAGGGCATGTCCACCCACAAACCAAAATTTAACCCACTACTGGCCCCACTGTATAGTTTAAAAAAAATCCTTACCTTACATCTCTGCTCCTTATGGTTCCTCTGCAGTACTTGTCCAAAGTCCAGGAAACTGAAGAGTAGTAGGTTTCTTCCTGTCCAAAAGGTTTCTTCCTCCTCCTTGTCCTCTGAGAGGATAATGGCAAGCGCAGGGGAGCCCTTTCCCTCCCTCCCACCATCCGGATCCATCCACCTAGTGTAAAAAGTTTTTTCTGTAGTGTAGGGCATCCCTGCCCACCCTGAATTGCCGTGTCATTTAAAAAGATTTAGACAGCCCTTTGTTCTCGTGGCACTCTCCATTGACGGCAGCTGCGTTTGTGATTGGCTGCCTCTCGGCCAATAACAGACATGGCTGCCGGTCTGACCCCTGCTTGCAAGTTTCGCCAAACGGAGCCGTATCAGTGCGCCAAGGATCAATGGGCTGTAAGTAAAGTTCTAAAACTTTTTTTAACATTCTGATGTGGCAGTTGGGCAGGGCTGCCCTACATTATATAAAATTTATTAGGGTGGACATGCTCTTTAATTATAATGTACAGAGGCTTGATCATCTTATGAGTAATATTCCTTTACATGTTCATTCCACAAAAAAAGTTTGAGCAGAATAGTTAATACAAAATTCTATTCTAATTTTTATAATTATGCTCCTCTCAATGTGCCAATACATTAGCACTTACCTGTAGATGTCCCAGGAAGGATTGTATAGTGCATACCCACCATAACAGATCATAAAGTGTTATGCTGCCAAGGAATGTCATGGGTAAGAATTGCTTCGGTATTGGACTTTAAAGCAGAATCTGCCTGTCTTTATATATTTTGTGTGCAAATATTCAACTGTGGACTCTCTGTTTTATATAATACTTGCATATTGTCCATGTTGATTAAAAGACCACCACATACAAGGCATTTCATCATTTCAAAAAGCTCAGAAAATATATGGATAGTCTTCCACTAATAGCACTCACAGTACACAAAAAAAAAAAAAAAAACACACACGAAAATCAATATGCTGTCTATTATTAAATCCAGGGTGGCGAGTACCATTAAAAAAAAAAAAAATTTATACTCTCCAGATATTGTGATAATAATGAATTGACCACTTATTACACTTGATATAATTGATGTATCAGGCAGCAGCAATTACAGTGCACCATACACAGGCCGATATTTTGGCCCTATAGATAGGCTACCACAATATTTAGGTTTATTGGGTCGAAATATTGACTGAAATATTCAATCAATCAGTAGATTTCGCCAAATCTGTCTTTAAAGGGACCGTTCAGTGGAAATTATCAATATTTGTTAAACTGTTAGTTTGTGTAATGCCTTCCTAGTTATTCTACATATTCTCTCCCATTTAGAAAAATCAGTTGATTTCATACCCTTTGCTGCTCCCTGCGGTTGACATTAGTGAGCTGCCATTTCAGGTTCTAACGGTCCTTCTTCCCAGGATGCACCACTTACTTGGAATGTTCCTAACAGTAATTTCTAATGATTGGCTATTGGATGGGTCAAAGATGCTCAGATCTCTACTGAGCAGCTGAATCAACCCAGGCGCCGGGTCAAGGGCAAGACCATAACGGTCTCTACTAGGGGTCCTGCAAACAGGAAGTCAGTATTTCGGGTGCATTTATTTATACACAGACAAAATAATGAATTGGCAGATTAAGGTCATTGGGGTGAAAAAATACTGCTCTTTTTTCTGAAAAGCATATGTATTTGCACAGAACTTCCCCTTTAAGGTGAGTTTGCTGAAAAGCAGTATTTATCGTGTTATTCAGAAATCTGTTTTCACATTTGATGGAAAAAAGGAAACTATGAGAAAAAAAAAACCTTACAATTGGATAAAGAGCTGTACCCAGGTATCTGCTTTGTGATCGAAACTTACCTCACTCCTAAAATAATGCAGGTATGTAATTTTAAAAATATTTCACTTGTGGGGATATTTTAGTTAATTTGGTAGACATTTTATGATAACCAAATTAGTCAATTTGGTATAATATTCTTGAAAGTGCTGTTTAGTTTGGGGGGTCTCCTGCACAGAAATAGTTGGGGTACCTACACACATCTGGTATCGCTGTACTCGGGAGCTTTTAGAAACAGTAAGATTTGTGTGTGACCTTAAATAGCTATATATAAAAATGGGAAATAACCATGAAAATGTGCAATTTTTTTTTTAACAATATTTTACCCAGAAATCCAGTTAAATCTCCAGAAAAGATAAAATTCTGTTATCTAAAATACTCTTTGTGCTGAAAAAAAAACATAATAATAATGGAGGGTTTCTTTCTGTAAAATTAGTCTAAACCGATTGAGGGCAAAATCCTGATTTTTTTTTTTCTCTCAGCAGAATCTCATCCCCATTTTTGAACTATGGACACGCGGAATTTAGGACATTGGGACATGTGAAAGGTGTGCTGTTTACTAGAATCTATTAAAAGCGTTTCCGAGTTATCAGCAAATACAGACTTTTTATGCATAGACTAATAGATGTGTAACAGACATAATCAACACTGAATACCTGCCTATTGATTGCATTCAGTTGTAACACATCTATTCAGTGCTAATTAGCCATCTCTTGATTGCAATCAGCTGTATAATGTAGCATAGTATTATAGGTTGATTAAAAGACATCTTGCATATAAAATAATACCTTTGGCTAACTAAAATGATAGTGCTTCGAAAGCTGGCATTTTCAATCATTTTAGTTAGCCAATAAAAGGCATTATTTTATATCCAAGATGTCTTCACTTACATCAATGGCTAACACAATTCTCTACTACTACTACAGGTTGAATAAAAGATATCCAGTTAAACCTTTTTAGCCTACTCATGGGCCACTACCAACAGAGGAAAAAGGCCAGTAGTTGGGGGGATTATAGTTTTGGGGGTGGACATGCCCTTTAATAAACTAGAACTAGCAGGGTTATTCAATAAAAGTTCTTATCATTAAAAATTGTGCTAATTTTGCCCCAGCCAATCAGATGTAAGGTTTCAAATGTTAAATAAGATCTGATTGGTTGGGGCAAAATTAGCACCATTTTAAATAAGAACTTTTATTGAATCTCCCCGTATATCTATTAATACCAGTAATTTTCAATATTCTTGCTTGTGAAGGTTCTCATTCATCCAGGTCATGGTATATCTGTTGTATTCAATTAGATCAACTGGACTTGAAATGTAGTTCTTGAAGACGTTTCGCTAGTCATCCGACTGGCTTTCTCAATTCAGAATGACTTGTACAAGAAGTACATAAGTGCCACAGATTCTTGTACAAGTCATTCTGAATTGAGAAAGCCAGTCGGATGACTAGCGAAACGTCTTCAAGAACTACATTTCAAGTCCAGTTGATCTAATTGAATACAACAGATATTTCAATATTCTTACATTTTAGAAACTTATCCAGCCCATTCTTGAAGATATTCCATCAAGACATATAGAAGAACTTTTCCATAGTTTTACTTTTTTTTTTTTTACTGTAAAAATACATTTCCTATGATAAAAACATTTATTTCAACCTTAAGGGCACGGCCACACTGCGCAGCAATCGCACACGGAATCACATGCGATTTCATTGCGTTTTTTCATTAGATATAGAAAAACGCACGTGATTGCAATTAAAAAAATGCGGAACACAAATCGCATCCGAAAACGCTCATTTTCGCAATTTCAATGATCGCAAAAAACACGCGATAGGGTGGCCTAGCCCTAAAGGATGTCCAACAAGTCCTCTGAAATGAGCTTTTGGTGAACAATGTCCCAGCTGTGTCACTGGCCTAATTAGTGCTGATTACCAGTCTTGATTGTGTTGAGCTGCATCTCAGGCGCACGTTTTAAAACTCACAGCACATGTAGATACATGAATAGAGCTTTGTACAGCCTTTCAAAACAAATTCATAGTTTATACTTATCGGGTATGTCCACCATAAAAAATGTTTGGGATTTTTAATACCCCACACTCACCTGAACCACCCATCTAAAAAGATGCACGCCCACCAAGGCAATTCATCAATAAAGCGCCTATCAGGAAAAAAATTGTGGTTTCTCCCCTATTCTGCCGGCTAAATACAGGTAGAAATGTAGATAATAAAGCCATATGTTTATAGTAATGTATACTATTTTAATATTTGTAAATGTTTTTATGTACTTAATAATAAAAAAAATTAAACTGTTTTGTTTATTGAATGTGTGATTAGCATAGATGTGGATGTTATTTAGCTGAATATTACAGCGTGTGCATGCTTGTGCTTCTGTGCTTGTCTGTGTATGCATATTTGACTGTGCATACTTATGTGTTTGCATGTTTATGCATGTGGTTAGTTTTGGGCTTCTGTGCATGTGTGATAGTGTGTGCAAGTGTTTTTGTGCTTCTGTGCATGCTTGTGTGGGAGGCATGTTTGTCTGTGTGTGGGCTTGTGGTTTTGTGCTTGTGTGCATGCTTGTATGTATGCATATTTGTCTTTTAATAAGCACAGGCAGATAACGTGTAACCAATGTAAGACATAACTGTACCTCCTTATACATACAGTGTTCAAAAATGCCGGTCCGATGTGGCAAATAAATAAGTTATAAATTGTAATCCTCCATGATCCAATATGTAGATAGAATGCTCCTATACGTTCAGAAATGTAGATACTGAGAAGGAACAGAATATATTTCTTCACTTCATTAATCAATTGGTTGGTAAGTCTGTATTGGTCAGCCATCAGAACAAAAGTGGAATCTAAGGGGTCATTCCACTGACATCAGTACATGTTCGTCACCTAAAGGGAAAAAGGGAGTTCCTGTTCAGGTACTAAGAGCGAGCATCCATCCTGCACGGGAACAAAAAAAGCACGGGTATGAGGTGACGTTGCCATGCTTGCTTTAACGCTGTATTGCTCCAGCAATAGGCTATCATAAAAATGTATGTATCTCAGGAATGGCTGCACAGTTTGGCATATTGTAAAGCTTGAGTAGTGGCAAAAAACATATTGAAATATGTGTTTGGGGGTGGACATACCCTTTAGTTTCCAAACAAATTAGCCTGCAGTCTTTCCTTTAAAATGAGCCCTGAATCACTTCTCTGGCTGTAGCCTGTGATAATTTATATTGCTGTGAATGTTCAAATTTCCAGCTTCCAGTCAGTTGAGTGACATCGATTTGAAACAGGTTAGTGGAGTCCAAACAGGTGGTGAGGTTCACCCCCTATGGTCTACACCCCATCAGAAGTATAAAATATTATTTTTGAAGGGAGGCACGCTCAAGTAATGCTTCAATTAATAAATGATTTAAGTGCTGAAAGCCAAGTACACAACTTTTTTTTTTGGGGGGGTGCCCCCCTTTGTCAGGTGTACACCTATGAAAAAAGGATATATAGGTAGGTATATCAACCAATAATTAGAAAGCTGAAAGATACAGGACTAACCTGAAATACTGCACAATGTCCAATTTACCCAGTTTCTGCTTCATGGTTCTTCCAGTTAGCAACTGTCAGTCATGGATATAACAGCTGACAGTTAAGCTAATTGCTGAATATTACTCCCCTTGCTATTCTGAGCATGTTCAAGTTCATAACCAGCTCTCTAAAATTGCTGAATGGAACATGAAAAAATATTGCTGTTTACCCACACCACTTCCAGAGGACAAGGTAGGAATAAAAAATGTAGCATCACATGGGAACCAAATCACAGTGTGCCTGATGAAAGACCGGAAAGGTCTGAAACATGTTGTGCTACACCTCCATTAAATATCACTAAAGCACTGTGATTTGGTTTCCGTGTGATGCTCCATTTTTATCAATCAAGTTTGAGGATTGGTGTGCTCTCTTCACATGGTTGATCCTGCTTTATGTTTATAGATATCTGCTGCCTGAGGATCACCCCCTATTGGACAAGGTAGGAATCTCAACATATATAAGTGTCCAGTCACCAACTGTCTGTAAACCTCTACTTCCAGTTTACCATTTTCCTTAACTTCTACCAAGCAGTCCAAGAAAACCAACACACACAGATCAGTATTTGATGTTTGACTCCCACCACCCTTTAGATCACAAGCTGGGTGTCATCGGAACCCTGCAACACAGAGCCGAGAACATCCCCACTAGCACAGAGGCGAAGGCTAAAGAAATGAAACATCTCAGAGGAGCCCTTAAAACTTGTGGATATCCAGACTGGGCCTTTGTCAAAAGAAGTAGAAGGAAAGAAAATAACACAAATACCAACAGTGAAGGGGAAAAGCAAGACAGGAGGAAGAACATGGTCATCCCATATGTAGCAGGGGTCTCCGAGAAATTAAAAAGAATTTTCAAAATACATCGTATCCCTGTCTGCTTTAAACCGAACAACACACTGAGGCAGCAATTGGTACATCCGAAAGACCCAATACCAAAACACAAGAAAAGCTACATCATATATGCAGTGCAGTGCAGTGAAGAATGCTCTGATTTGTATGTGGGGGAGACCAAACAGCAACTGCATCAACATATGGCCCAGCACAGAAGAGCCAATTCCTCAGGTCAGGACTCAGCCGTGTACCTGCATCTTAAGGATAAAGGACATAACTTTGAAGATTGTAATGTTAACATATTGGCGAAGGAACGTGACTGGTTCAAGAGAGGTGTTAAGGAGGCCATTTATGTGAAAATAAAGAAACCAAGCCTAAATAGAGGTGGGGGGGGGGGTTCGACACCAACTGTCTGCTATGTACAATGCTGTTTTAACATCTTACTCTGGGCGTTCCTATAACACCTCTTAGCCACTGTCCAATCACACCCTTAACACCTGGCTGTGATATGCTAATTGGGATTTTCCATTTTCTGAATATTGGCGGTGTAGCTCCCCACAGTGAGTAGACAATTTATTCCTGTGGATTTTCCAGGGTGCATAATTGCCACAGATTCTTGTACAAGTCATTCTGAATTGAGAAAGCCAGTCGGATGACTAGCGAAACGTCTTCAAGAACTACATTTTAAGTCCAGTTGATCTAATTGAATACAACAGATATATCATTTCAGGGAGGTTACCCACCCCCTAAAGCCCCACCTGTATGCATAATCCATGCATACAGACACACATGTATACAGTCAGACACTTCTGCATACAAACACATGTATCTCAACAGACACACACTCATGAAAATAGTCAGACACACATGCATACAACAAGTCATGTCACTATTAAGTGTTTTTGTCACTTGTTAACTGCTAAAAGACTCTGACATCATTGTGCTCCCTCGCTCTAATTCACAACAACACATTTCAGGGAGATAAAAGAACCGGACATCATTGTGCTCCCTCACTCTAATTCACAACAACACATTTCAGGGAGATTGTATATTATTTCAGGGAGTCAAGGATCTGCCATTAAAATCAGGGAGACTCCCTGAACTTCAGGAAGAGGTGGGATGCCTGAGCAAAAACTTCTCAAAAAGTGTTAAGTAGGTTCAGGGTTCATTATATATAAATGATATGGGGTTCCATATAAGAACCATATTCTTTCCCAGTACCAATCAGTGGTCGGTGATAGGATCAGATGATGTGGAGAACCTGTCAATCCCTCAGGAGAGTGAATAAAACACAATACAATCTATTTCTCGATCCAACCGACTTTCTAATGTACGCTCCACATAAAGTTTCGATAGTCATGTTATCTCCCACAATGCCGTTCGCTTCACCTTCCTAACCTTTCGTTCTATTGGTCAGTCCGTTCCAAATTCGCACTCTGATTGGTTGCGTTATGATTTCCTGTTAAAAGATGGCTGCCCGCATGGTTTTACTGTGTTTTGTTAGAAGTCGATGTCTTGTGTTTAAAGGAAAACGGACCTTGTGTACCAAACAAGCCAGGGAAAGGAGTCGGTTGTACAATCATGTCTGCGAGGGCTACAGTGCAAAGCCGCAGCTTAACATGGCGCTTCTGGCCGGTGAACTGGAGGCGGCTGAACTTGATCTCCTGCAACGAAACCCAGAGGCAACGCGCGGGGAGCTGCGGGGAGTGGTGAGGTCCAGACACATTGCCCCGATCATTCCTGTAACACTGTCCATTAATCATAGCCATGGCCCCGTCACTGACCATTGGGGGGGAACTGGGCTTTAATAGGATGTGGCAGCTGCCATTATATCGGTGGGTGTGATGTATTCATAGCAGAAAGAGAAACCAGGTGAAGGTTTATTTATTGCAGGTTTCTACAAATGATATCACATTCTTGCTGGCTGAGGTATGGCGCCAACAATTTCTTATGGCAAGGTCACTGTGTTAATGGAGAGACTGGAGTTGTCACATTCCCTTTCAATGGGCTGCTAAACTGCACATTAAAAACTAAGGAATGACCTCCGGGGAGGTATTAGACTCTGTCCTTTAGGTCCGTTCACATGTCCAATTGGACAAACGATACACAGACCCAAAGTACACGCATGATGAATGCCCGTTGCGGGTGATAGTCGCACATGTGTAAGCATTGTTTTGGAGATGTTCTTTGATCTGTGGATTGACTGACGATGCCTGAGTAAACGCATACAAACATGAATATTGTCCGTTGGTCACACTTTTGTCCACTCATTTCTCATCGGATGTGTGTATGAGGCTTTAGGCTATTTTCACACAGACCTAACGGTCCAGAGGTTTACCCCTAGCAAAACAGCATGCTGTTAGTAGCCTTACGTACCTTAACCCTGGAGATTTGGAGAATCTCGTGGGGGCAGTCCTAAAAATGGGTTTACAGTGAAGGAGGAAGTCAGCAACATTGAAGCACTAAAGCTAGGGTATGGGAGGATAATAGGACAAAAAAAGAAAAAAAACACCTTTATATTTAAAGCCAAAGTTATCCAGTAAGATAAAGTTGTTTTTACAGTTATAGTTAATGGTTTTAGGGCTATGCACTATGATTTTTGCATGTTACAAAATTATTTGGTTTTAATTTTGGTAAAATCCAGATTAAGAACACAGGCAAAATTTTCCACCTCTTATTGAAAAAGCCTATATAGTTGATCCTTATAGTATTTTTGATACACAATTTTACACTATGGTGGTGAACTTTTAAGATGTCCATACACTGCCCGGCAGCTAAGGACCACCAGGCAATAAGATGTTTAAAGGGCAACTCATACCTCATAAGAACACCTTTTAGAAAGAATGGCCTCTTTAGAATATGTCCTATGAATTCATTACTGTATGCCTGCTAGGCTTCTGGATGCCTCATGGAAACTGAGCCATTTAGAAACTGTACTGAGCCTGGGCATGCTCAGAAAAGGCAGACAGGGGATTAACATTCAGTCATTGGCTGTGATGTCAAAAGTCAAATCCACAACTGACAGTTACTAACTGGAAGAACCAGGAAGCAGAAACAGGATATTGTGCAGGATTTCAGGTTAGACTTATATATTTCACATTTCAAACTATAACCCTTAAGGGTTTTGGGGGGGTGATTTACCTGTATGCAAGTTTTCATTTTGGTGCTGGACTTGCCCTTTAAGCTGTTTTGACGTTAGTTACACTGGCTTTAACATCTTTCTAGTGTATGGCCAGACAAATTAGTTTTCAGATGCACTTTTTTAATTCAATATTTTCTGGGCTGAAAATCATTAAAGGGGAACTGTGGTCTCCAAACAAGTTTATTTTAAAGGCCAGGTTCATACCTTTAAAACGAGCCATCAACCACCTCTCTACGTGCTGCACAGCCCAAAATATGAAGAAATCACTGATCAGAAAGTTAGGGGGTGGGAGGTTCTGAATCTGCGGTCAGAAATTTTGAATGATAGAAAATTTACTGCCTTCATAAACTGCATATAAAGAAATACAACACAGAAAGTTGTGCTAACTGCTATTTGCTATAAGTAAAAAAAGTACAAAACGGAGGTTTTTTTATCCCATGTATTCCAAATCAGCTACATTTAACCAGTCCAGCTACCTTTTAACCAGAATAGAGCTAACCCTTTAGACAGTTCAATTTACCCATTTAACCCCGTCAGCTGGGGGGGGGCTACCCTTTAACCAGTTTCTCAGCATACCCCATTAACCAGTTCCATCTACCGCAAACCAGTTCCAGCCTATCTTTTAACCCAAGTTCCAGTTACCCTTTAATCAGATCCATGTCTACCTTTTTAACCAGTTCCATAACTACCTGAACCAGTCCCAGATACCTTTTAACCAGTTACCTCCAGCTATACTTCAAACCAGTTCCAGCCTACTTTAACCAAGTTCCAGCAACCCATTAACCAGTTCCATCTACCAATTTAAAAACATCTTCCAGCTTATCTTTATAACCAGTTTCAGTACCCTTTAACCAGTTCAGCTAACTTTAACCAGTGCGTAACTGTAAAACACTCTTAAATCAGGTTTAGAGAAGAAATGGGGGGAGATGAAAGAGTAATATAAAAGAAATATCAGATTTTTAGAAACAAGCAAAAAGGACTGACATGAACTAATTGCAATAAGATGACATGCGAAATAAGCAAATTCATGCTAACCAATTACTTTTGCCAATTAGAGTGAATGGAAAACATTATGTACTGTGCCCATCCACTGCCTAATCGAACTGCCAATGAAGAAGTATTGATACTTCGCAAGATCTGTGTAACAGACTTATGCAATTATTCTAGTTTGTAAAGACCAGACAGGTTCAGTGTATATATAAGGAAAAATATATTGGGCGGGGCTCTCAAATTATGGCGATATTTAAAATCTTGGGGTATTTTTGCAAAAGATTGCCCATTTTGCGTAATTGCTACGTTCGCTCTTACAATACCATGCGTTTAGCAAAATACCCAATGATATTTTATGAGCCGATTGTAATACAACAGTGACTTAAATCAACAATTTGGATCATAGATTTACGATGGGCAATTGGAGCTTACCAAAAATGATAGATTTTAGACCACAATCAGCAGATTTATAGACTCAATTCTAGATTAACGTCTTTCATTAGAGTGTCCGAACTTCGCCCCCAATCCGATCCTGCTCGAGATCCGCAATTTTGAAAAATTGAAAATCGAAAATCCACGATCGCGCCGACCCATAAAATGCAAAAAAATCTCGAAAATACTGAGCAAATCCTCGGTCCTGCCGATACGCGCCCATCGCCGAACAGGCCATCCCTACTTTACATATGTATCACGGTCGCATTATGAATATTTTAGCTTCTCCTAAAACTTTCTTAGCTTCTCACAAACATTTCAATCTTCAGTGCGAATTTAAATAGATATGAGGTTCTGAATAAAGAAGATTGGAACTAGCAGTGACCCTATTCACAGCAAAATGGCTCTATATTGGATATAAAGAACCCTTGATGCATGCTAGTAAATCACTGAAAATTTTGCAAGAGGAATTTTATCTTAATGAAACAAGCTCATTGCACGGACCAAAGGGAGGCTAAATTGCAAGTAATTCTTCGTGAAGTTAGAGTTTTCTATGAGGCGTTTA
This sequence comes from Hymenochirus boettgeri, assembly GCA_019447015.1. NCBI lineage: Eukaryota > Metazoa > Chordata > Amphibia > Anura > Pipidae > Hymenochirus > Hymenochirus boettgeri. Next base: position 225,497,680 of record CM033476.1, on the reverse strand, counting down.
AAGAGAATGAATGGCTAAAAACAAATCTAAACACCTCATGTACAGTACTCCATATTCTGTATAGAGTCTTGTAGCAGGCGTTAAAGGAATCTTCCACGACTAAATAAAAAACATCTGGTCACGTTTCATAGCCCCCAACTGATATATTCATTATTTAGATCATTAGTAACCAGAAAATTTACTGCTCTGCAAGCTGGCTTCCCCCATACCATGCCAGTCAATCAGGCAGATAATTGGCAGTTCACCATATCAGCTTATACCTCCTTATCACAAATTTTTTTTAAACATGGAATAGGGCCAGCCACACTGCCCCGCTCCGCCAATCGCACACGGAATCACATGCGATTAGATTGCATTTGCCGCATGACAGGTCTTCATTAGGTATAGAACGCAAGAGATGCGATTAAAAGCGGCAATGCAAATGCAAGTTTGACACCTGAAAAGAGTGTTGGTGTGTTGCCCCGCCGTTTTCATGCATCCAGGATTCAATGATCAATGCATCTCCCATAAGCTTTGTGTCACCATGGCGCCTGTGAAGCGACCTTCCCTTACAGTATACACATTTTTTGGCACTTACTGCAGCGCCATCATAGCGAGCAGTCAGGTGTTAAAGCCCTCGAGCCCTTCTCTTAGATGCTCCATGTATTAGTGTGTCCTTGCGCGTTCCCATGGTATTTCTATGGAGATAAAACATTCATTTATGCGGGTTATGTAACTACCCAGCCTTACCTGAATGGTCCAGGCAGATGGATGACTGAGTTAAGCCCGGACCTCGTCGTTGATACGAATTTATACGCAGTCTTTCTGAACATCTAACATGTTTAATTAATAATTGTTTCTTTAAGGCATAGAGGCCAAGTGGAAAAGGGCAGTATCAGGAAAGTAGAAGCTAGCGGAATAAGCATGCGGATAAGAAAGTGTGATGTACCGAATTGCCCCCCTCTCGGATGAAATAAATCAAGTTCCCTCTACATTCCAAGTGTTTTCTTAGCTCTTAACATCATAACAAGGGAGGACATAACAACTGGCGAACTTGAGCATTAAAGACTATAACCATTGTGAGTACCAGCATACTTACCATTGTGACTACACTAGTACAGTCACTCCACATAACAGGACCCAGTTTATACTACTTGCCTGTCACTGTCCATCATACAGACAGACTGCACAAGCTCTCATTCTACTTTTGCTGTTAAGTTAACTCTATCACTGCTGCCTATCAAAAGTAAAGTTAATATGGCTGAGCAACTAACCACAACTCTACCCAACTTGATTTGTCTGATTCATAATTTGCACAGAACTGCGAAACAATGGACTACCCGTTTGTACCAATTTCCTGGAAAGCGCCATGGCCCATTCCACCAGAGCGATAAAAGAAGAAATGCTTTATTACGTTCATATGCCACTGGTTCTGCTGTTTATCGACATTTCGCACCTACAACAGACAGCATATAGACTCTCAAATGCCTCTACAGACTAAATGAATAGTTTTAATCCTAAGCCAACATACAGATATGAAAGAACAGTTCAGAAATGCCTAAACACTACCCCGGAGACCATAGGAGACTCCTTTCTTGCTCACCCGTTTTAATGACAATTAGCACACAGCTGCAATTTTGATGATGTATGATGATGACATCAATTACACCCATCATGGTACCTGCACATACATACTAAGCTACGGCAGCAAAGCTTTACAAGCACAGATTGTTGCTTTGCAGGAGCTCTACACATGGCACGGTCCTGGAAATTCTGAGAGTATAATGCTGCTTATCTGGAACAAATTCACTAAGCGCAGGCCATTGTACAATCTAATTTTTACGCAATTACCGAAAACACTCCTCACTCAACCACTAATGTTACTCTCAAAACTGTCTTTAACAGGCCAATTAATACCATTCTTCAGAAATCCCTCAGTGACACAAATCCACCACATAGTGACCTTCTATTAGAGAAACAGGATTCTCAATCCAAACAGAAAATTGAAAAAACCCAATATGCGACCCAAAGACGTTCATGCTCAGTCCTCCCATGCCATGTCTAAAATGCATTAGGGTGGTCGGGTTACAAAAGCAGACATAACAAACAAACCTCGCATACATCCCAAGCCTTACCATGTATAGCCAGAAAAGGTAGCATGATACGGCACAGCGAGATGGACAATGCATACCCGCGACAAGCTTCATACGTTAAGTTCTCCCCAGTCTGAATAAAACATACCACAGGCAAAACAGACGCAGGAGTCAGAGAGTCACTCCTCAAAATTAGGAGGACAGTTCAATCACCCTGATAGCATGCATGTACACACTGCTGATACTTCAGTTTATCACCAAGCGGAGTGAGTGTCAGTTACCGATTCACGATACGACAACATGATTCAGGAGACGATTACCACCTGCCGCACCACGAAACCCCCACCAAGGCTTATTGAGAAATATAAGCTCTTCATTATATAAACTGATCTGTATTTTAATATGCCAGTGTTGCATATTATTCTTTTAATTACTATTCTGTCATGTTGTGTTTACCCTTTAAAAAAAAAAAAAAAAAAAAAAGAGGTAGGATGAACATCGACATGTTTAATTAATACTGTTTCTTTTAAGGCATAGAGGCAAGCCTGGGAAAAGGCAGTATCAGGAAGTAGTAGGGAATAAGCAGGGGATAAGAAGTGTGATGATACCTGCATTGATCTGTTTGAATAAATCAAGTTACCTCTACATTCAAAGTGTTGTCTTGCTCTTGACAACTATACAAAGGCGGAGACATAACAGAAGCTACGCATACAATAGGTATACCAACATGCCTATGCTTCTGAACGCGCGTCGGTTTTCTTACTCATAGGCAGCCCGGAAGATCTGCCGCCTTTCAATAGGATTTAATTCATTTCCATAATTATATAATTAGTCGCTTCCTACACAATTAATACAGAAAGAGAGGTCTCTTGATTAATAAAGATTTATCTTTGCAAAAATCTAAGACTTAGCAGAAGGCCTAATAGGGTTGCCAGTGCGTGCGTGGTAGGTTCCTTCCAGAAACTGCACAGCCACTTGCCCAAACCTGTTGTCAAAGTCGCAAGCAGAAAGAGGCGGTAAAAGCAACATTTTCGAGACCGGCAAGCATTTCAAGTTTGCGCGCTGGAGGAGAAGCAAAAATGCAGACACTCAAAGCCCAAAGAAAAGCACCCAGCGACTTACCTGCCTGTGTGCCCATCTATACCACAGCATATTTAGACACTCTTCTATATATATAAATAATTTTTAAGATTCAAGGATCTCGGTAGAAGTAAGAAGTCCAGTAAGTCAAAGTAAGAGCTGTCAAGATAATTCATTTAATGGCAGGCAACTCTTATTAGCCTAATGCACAGCGACACCAAACATATTACAGCGGAGTAAAGGCGTTAGTCTAGTAGCAGTTGCCCCTCCCTTCTGTCCCGAAGAAGCGGCGAGCCCATGCCGTGAAAATGTGTAGGATTTCTCTCACTGAGTGCAATGGTAGCATCTGCCTGGATATCATTGTTTCATAAGCCTGGTTATGATTAATCTATAGTTTCCCTGAGTACTGAAGATAGCGGTCAACATCCATCATAACGGAGTACTTGCGTCAGGTTTTGTATACAACACAGATCCTTGAGATTGAGGTTTGGGTCCTCACTGGATGTCGACTCTCTGCTTTTCCCTTTCATGCATGATGATCCAGGGAGAGCAGAGGCACGAATATTTATTTCTTACTATTTTATTGAGCCAACAAGAGATAAATTGACTATCAAACAGTGCCGCTGCTATTTAAATAAAAAAATCCCGGGCTTACAGTTAATTACTGCCATTAATTTCTCAGGAATGGATGCTCCCTCAGTGACCCTCCATAGCGAAATAACGCCTGCTTGTTTCGTGCGAATTAATATCATTTTACCACAGAGGCAATTTATCTTTCTTATAAACAAAGATCTAATTAAAAAAAAGAACAGTTCTAAAATATAGGGCCATTGGATCAATACACTAGTAGACAGTTATTACAGAAATGTCCCATGGGATATAAGTCATTAATAGATTGAAGGGCTGATTTGGAGAGAACATAGTTTTAGTATATGATTTATTTAGAAATATTTTTAATCGTAAGAGAAAAATGGTCTGCCCCTACAATACTAGGGAGTTAAAGCGTTTGCAAGAGTTATAACCTGCAGCAACCAATTAAAGAGTTATCTAAATGCTGTAACTCGGTAAAAAAGACCAAGACTATGATTGGATGTGCACATGCAATAGAACACCAGGCAACTTTTGCACCTCTTATTGCACATCAGCAAATGTATAATAAAAATGGTAAATGTTAGTTCCCATAGCAAGTTTTGTAGAACCTATTGAAGTTTTGAAAATATCAATTCAACCCAGTTGAATCGTATTTTTTTTCTAAATTTCGATTTTCAAAAACAGTGTTTTCCAATTTAATTTCCCCAAATATTAGATTTTCGGAAAAAAGGTTTGAATCTTAAGTTTCAAATTATCTAATATTTGTTTTATCGGATGACAAGTTTCAAATCTTCTGAAAATTCTGGCAGACTTCGCGATTCTTCGAATCCGGAACTTCAAAAGCGAAACCAGGTGGTTGAAAAAAAAAATCTAAATATGGTGAAAGCCCATAGAAGAGTACAATAGCATATTTATCCTACTATGAGTGCAGATTAATAGCAAAACATAGAGATGCTGATGAAAATCACTAAACCTGTTACCTTCCAGATTCTTGCGGTTACCCCAAGCAGACCCCATTGGACGTCCTCGGGGGTATCCCAAGCCAGCACCTATTGAAAGATCTCGGGTCCACCAAGAGACCCGGAAAGTCAATGAATGCATGTGAGTTTAAAGAATCTAGCAAAAAATTAAGTATAAATTAGAAAGAACAAAAGCTACAGAACGAATACAAATCACTAAAATACTTTAATGGATAGGACCATATTAAAATTCATAAAGAGTTTATATGCAACCACACATCAGTGCCAAACAGATAAGAATGAAGTATGGAAGAACTGCTCAGTGTGAAAAGGTTACCTCCAACGCGACATATCACTAGTCTGCAGTCTGTGTCTGGAAAGTTGCCAGGTTTAGTCATCCACTGGCGCGGCTGCCCATACGTAAGAGAAATGAGATCGCAGGATGATTTTCCTCTGCAAACAAGTGATTGAGCAGCTTTTATACATCATTAAGCGGTATAAACAGCCAATAGGAACTACTGTAAATGCCTCAGGGGCCTGGAAATGAGTCTGCGTAAAACCCAATAGCCCAAAATCTTTTAAAGAAAACATTTCTTTTTTTGCGCATTCTTTCTTAAAAAGAAACATTTCTTGTTTTGGATTCCGTTGCCAGTATTTAGAGATTTCTAGAATTTCAGAAATGTCAATTTGTAAATATGAAAATTACTAGAAAACCGGTTGGTGACCATTTCTAAATACACACACATTTATTGCAATCTAAGACTGTTTAATATCCCCTTGACAATCAATGACTACAGCTATGGTGCTTTTATAATAGCATGGAAACACCAACGGCCGTAACCAATCTTTTCAACCCAACTTTTCTTAAAGATGCTTTAAACTCTTTTGTTGCCATTTGCAAATACAGGCACTAAAACTGTGGGCTAGGCATATGGTTAGACAAAATTTCCTCCAGTCTGAATATATCTATAGCCTACAGTATGCTTTATCATTATTTGTCGTCTTCACTGGACAGTACAATATGCCGTCATTCAAGATAAAATATAATTGGGTAATTTAATGAAATGTATATGATATACAGCTATAGTACATTACTGATTATTTTCTTTTTATTGGCAAACAGTAGTGCTGCTACCGCCCCAATCATAAAAAGATCAGCTCAAACTTTATTGTGTTCAAATCCGAACAATACATACTGCAACTTTGCTCACAGTATGCTAACAATTTTTTTACTCTAGACCACTAGTTAAGCCCGAGGTAACTACTGGGTTACAAGGCTATCTGACCGCAATCATGATACTTTTAAGCTAATTGCGCATTTTCCCACTTGAACAAATAAGGAGCGCGATATTGATTATCGAAGAAAAAAAAACATCTATTTATACGAAATATGCTATCACGAAAATAATCAGGATTCATGCTGGGAGATTATTTGTGCTTAGTAAAGCAAGCATATGCTTTTCCTGCTGCTATGGCGGGATCCAGTGAATCACGATGTAGCATTTTTTTTCTTTTATGATCAGCAGCCAAATCCAGCAAAATGAGAGAAGCTTCAGCATAATCAGCAAAAATTATAGTGTCTTTTAGCCAGCAGGAATATGTCACAGACTTCAGGCAGAATTCACTTAGCTCTGTTTGTATTACAATGACCACCATTCTGAAGATTACCATAGGTCCAGCGCGAGGGGTCATGCGAAAAAGAATTCTTTATAGGAGTGTTTATAGAGTGTATCATCAATGAAATACGGGTTTATTTGCAAACCCTTGTTTCTCTTCGTGAACAGATCCTAAACGATCGAATCTAAACTAATCCTCCTGGTCTATGTGCTAAATTACAATTCCCCAGAAGCTGATAAAGCAGCTGAAGCCCTCAACACCTGCTAGTGCCCGTTAATAATAAATGTACGAGCGGTACAGGCTAGCTTTTACTTTATCCTTACGGCGAAATGACCAATTTATGGCAACACAAGCTATCATTGCGTCTACAAATATCAATACCAGGATATGGCTACGTGGGAATATGCGGAGGAGATACAAATAGATCAGCAATTATCATATTTCAATAATCATAGTCATATGAGATATATAGTACGACAATAACACAATAACAAGATGTATATATTGACCACATTGAGTCTGCTTAGCCTAGCTGGCCACCAGAAAGTCGTATTTTTTACTTTCAACAGCAAACCGTATCAAACTACTATGGACACATTTTGAGTGCTAGAGACAACATACATTAATAGACACTGAAGCAGAATACTATTTTGCGAACATCCATCTCTTCGGTATATATTGTTTGAAATTTGCAGGGAATTATTTGACATGTTTTTCCATATATGTAGCAAACTATGCAAGCATTATTACTATTATATTCTTTTTACATGATACACTGCTGCAGGGCAGGAAACAGGCTCATTGATGCACCATTGATGCCAACCAGCATGCCAATACAGAAGTAAATAAAGAATGTCGGTAGTTGCAGTTTTTTATTTGATATAACTTAAAATTTAAAGCTATAAGATCTATAACTGTTAAGAACACTGGTTCTCAGAAAATCTCTCCAACTGCTTTTTACAGTAACGAAGAGGTCTCACTGGACCTATGCTGAAATAAGTAGCAGTCCACTTCAGCGTAGTTTTAAGGCGCTGGTCCCCACCATGTTAATCAATTTATATAAGAAAGAAACAGAAAAGACTGGTGCACTCCTGCACACATTTTATTTAGGTGAAGGAAACAGTTGTAAAGCCCCAGAAAAATAAATTGTTTGCTTCAGAACACAAGACCCAGGATTGCACAGTCTTTCTTTCAATTTTTTTAATACATATAATTTATAGATAGTATATAATATCAGTGAGAAGGTGGAGTGGAGTGTGCATATAATATAATATTATATAATATATATTATATTATATATATATATATATATGTGCAAAGCTCTAGCACTTCTATTCAATCTAGCCACTTCAATTTATATATTATGATTACTAGAACTATCTATGTATTTATCCCCCTTTAGACTTTATTGTATTTTATTCTGTAACGCGCTGCGTCCCCATAAGTGGCGCTTTATAATATAAACTTATATACATACATCATGCAATACCCATACATAAATACATACATACCCTAAATACTATAAAACACAGTGTAAATACACAGGTCATTCCCTAGACACCAGAAAAACTATAGGAAGATGGAACGGTACAGACAAAACATGGACTAAATAACATTTTCAGGCCCAATCATAAAACAGCACAGTTTTTAATCATATGAAAAATGAACTGCCTCGGTCTCTGCTAACTAATACCTGCAGTTTTTCAGCAAAACGTAACATGTGTAATCATTGAAAACCCCCATGACTAATGTAAACCGCTTGTGTCACAAGTCATACTACGTAGCAGAACAGTCGAAACAAACAATAAATCACAAATCACTAAGTTCATACCCCCCCAATGCACAAAGTTCTAACTGTGAATACTCATGTTAGCTGAGGGATCGGGGGCTAGTTGCCTTTTGATACATTCCGAACTCCTGATAAGTAGACTGTAATTCTAAGACATCTTATTTGTTGACCTCCTTTTGAAAAAATCTAACAATAAGCTCTTCAGATTGCATCCTACCCCAGATAAAGAGCCCATCTCATTATGTGAACAAAACACACAAAACATAGCATGCCTACTTCTCTTTTTTTTTCCAGCCGACTCAAAGTTCACGAGTGCATTCCCAAGAGGTTATTACAAGATGCCGGTTTATTCCAAATATGTTTGCTACTGAAGAAATTGCGGCAATACACAGGATGAAAATAACATTTATCAGTCTTTGCGTGTTTCGAGTTAGAGGTCCAAGCGTATGAGATTGGCCAAAAAAAAAAAAACCACGCACACAAATTTACATTATCAAAAACACCAGTTGAACTTACTCACGTGATCTCGGATTAGAAAATGCATAACAATAACAATGCGCTTCATTCATGACAGTCCTGTAAGCAACCCAAAAATATTTTTTTTTTTTTGTAAGGTTTGATGTGTTCTGTACAATAATTACATCTGCCTCTGGGTTTTAATAGGACCCCTGTAAACAGAAGACAGTTTATTAGATTTTTAAAAAAAAGGCCAAACTTGAGGCCGACCTTTTATAATATTAATGCCCATCTTTGTAATTTTTTTAAAAATATTTATATGCTGGGCGTATGGAGCTGTGTAATGCCAATTTCAGACTCATCAAACACTCTTAATGAACTAACGGATACTCCTGCCAACTGAATCACTTGCCACGGTAATAGAGTAGACATACCTAACTGCAATATATCACTTTTATAATTAAAAAAAACATTAACTCTAGTTGCGATTTTACATTTAATAAACACAATCACTTTTATTTTATTTTTTTCTGGTTTAGATTTAGACTAAGGATCTGAGAGAACCTGATTTATTAATTATCTCAACCAGCCAGAATAAAAGGTTATAATCACTAAATTAAATTCATTTAGCCTATAAAATAAATTAAAACAATCACATGAAGATTTTTTTTATCATCTGGGCTAATGAAATTTGTATTATTGTTTTTTAATAGGACGTTCCAGCAATTAGGGGAGAGTGATTTGAGGCATGAGTGATCACACTAAATTTTCAGAGGTGAGTTACCAGTTTGTAGACAGTATACTGTATTATGTATATAATAGCCCGTTTTTATATGTATATGCAGATTGTGAGGTTTGCTTTTTAACCTCATTAAATCTACGACTACAGTAATTATATCAAACCGTGGATCTTTATAGCGTGATGGTACAATTTTAATTTGTTTTTATTCTGCATACTCTTACAATGAGGAAACTTTTTTTTTTTAAATTATGTAGATAATTTATCTTATCTTTTTATAGTTGGTATCTAAAGAGAGTAATAAATTGCATGAATGTGTATGATAACAGGATTGTGTGCACCATTTAGTTTATAGTTTTCATGTAAAGAAAGATTGTTTTCGAAATCAAATTTGTAATCCTATTGGGTTGAAATACGAAGATGTAGGATATAAAGATGTAAGATAATTATAGTAATTCCTTCATGTCTGAGTGACAAATTTAATTCTTATTCAATTTAAGTAACAGCATAACGGGAGATTAATAAAAGTTCTTATTTAAAATGGTGCTAATTTTGCCCCAACCAATCAGATCTTATTTTAATTTGAAACTTACATCTGTTGGCGGGCAAAATTAGCACCATTTTAAGATAAGAACTTTATTAACTACCCTGCAGTCGTTTATTTAGATTGCCTATTGGTCTTACTAATTCTATATGTGCATTCTATTTTTTCCCATTATACTGTTGCTATAGAATGTATCAGTGCTGTTGTGGAATATACCTGAACTTTTATACGTTCAAGTTCAGAGTATTGTCCTCGTTTTAAGACCTTGGGGTATGTTGGGAATTCTATAATGAAGATAGTAAAAGAGTTGTAGGCAACATGCAGGCTCTCTAGTGTTAAAGCATTTTTCGCAAATTCGTCATTGAAGGGGAGAACTTGTCCCATTACTTAAAATGTATTCACCTGGAACCTATAATTAAAGTAACCCTTCTGCACGGTGCTTGCTTGTGGTGTATAAAAAATAAAAACATGTAGCTTTAGTTACATGTGCGTCACGATTCGCTTAGGTACGGATATACTTATTAATTACCCAGCAGGACAGCAGTTACCTTAAAAAAAACTGTACTATCAACAGCTTTATGGAGAAATAATCTATAATTCTAAAGTAGTTTCTGTTAGGCCTCTTCCTTGTCGAGTAACCATTGGTTTCTGTGATTGATCAGTCTAATAAAGGGTACAGGCAGGTCACCATAACATACCTGACATCTCTGGCCGTGGGTCCAAGTGGGTAAGTATGTACTTGGGCCAGATAGAAGCTATTAAAACATCAGAACAACCCAAAATGTGAAATACCATTTTAGCTCATAACAGTGAGGGAAGTAATTTATGCCAATTATATTCCTTTATTATAAAATAGAATAAAAAAACACATGATTACTCCAATTGCTGCTGATTTGGAGGAAAAACAGCAATAGATAGATAGATAGTAGATAGAAGATAAGAGATAGATTAGATAGGATAGAATAAATAGCTAGGTAGGTTAGATAGAAGATAGATAGATAGATAGATAGACAGACAGAGATAGATAGATAGATAGAATAGATAGATAGATAAGATAGAGAGACGACAGACAGACAGGACCGACAGACAGACATAGACAGCACAGACAGACGGATAGATAGAGAGATAGATAGATAGATAGATGTAGATGACAAGGATAGATAGAAAGATTTGGTGCACAAAATGATCATCACCAGGCAGTGTGTCACAACAAAGTTAAGTAGCGTACAGGCAAGTGTCAATAAATGGGTATAACGGCCAGTACTGCAGTAGATAGAGAGATGTTGGAAGCCACGACAGGACAGACAGACGCCAGATAGATAGATAGATCGGATAGGATAGAAGAAAGATAGAAAGAAGAGATAAGGAAAGATAGAAAGAGAGATCGCCTAGATAGATCAGATAGAGGATAGATAGACAGACTAGTAGATA